>CM055887.1:17575189-18175189 GCA_029582165.1 Portulaca oleracea
TAGTATGCAAATCTAATGGCTTGAGTTAGTTCTTTGAGTAAGAGTTAGACTTATAAATTCGCATGGTATAAGAGAGTGACATGCTCACCTTAGTGGGAGTTATACCGTGGTGTACATATTCGATACATGTGCGCTTTGTCGACCTATAGGGAGTGTCAAATGAATCCCTTCTTTTGTGACTGTGTGAACCCCCATGACTGTGTTGTCAATTTGTACGATACCTTTTGACCTACGAGCTATGATGTGGAAACTAGTTGGATGTTGCTACTTTAGTGTGAACTCCAAGAGTTATGAGATTATACGACTCAGCAGAACACATTAGGAAAGCAATCTTACGAAGTTGAAATGTCATGAGTGTCTAAGGAAGAATTGATCCATTTTCACCATGTCAGTCCGGGCGATTATATTGGAAGTATAATCATATGACATGTCAGGCATAAAGGGACATAGTATGCCATGTGGTGAAGTGAGGATGATTTAGGGGATAGTTGATTATTTATTTTATTTTTGAAAGTGTTATGTTAGTTAGATGGTGACTTAATATAACACTACTTGTTACTTTTGGTCGCACGCCTCATTCCCGGTATGAAGTGTAAAAAGATGTCTTAGTTAGAGGTGTTGTACTTAAAGCTTATGTGGCCGAGTGGGAGTATTGTTTTAATGAGGTTTGGCCTCATACATGTAACGGCCACAATAATCAATGGGTTTGATTACGGCAGTTACAATAGTCCTAAAATCCCATTAAATACTCCTCCTAATTAAGTACGTTTTGTACTACTTAAGGGAGTGATTAGGGGATGAGAAATGATATACAACAACATATGATATCCTCCAAAATACTCTCTCTGTTCTCTTACATGGTCTATCATCACAAGACTCGGGTTTGCGGTGTAGCAATATTCTGGTTACTCTTGTAGCCACCGAAGATCGATTGATATTGTTCCGACTTCAACTTTGTGGGTACAACAACAGCAAGTGATCCTATTTCCACATCTAAGTTTAGTCCTTAAATATACTAACATAATCATTATAGTTTAGGTTTATGCTCATAAACTTAAACTACAATGCTCAAATATCTATACTAGAGTGCTCATAAACAAGTATATGAATGCTCGTAAATTTAAACTACAATGCTCATAAATCTATACTAGAGTGTTCATAAACCAATACATAAATGCTCATAAACCTAAACTATAATGCTCATAAATCTATATTAGAGTTCTCATAAACCAATACATTAATGCTCATAAACTTAAACTACAATGCTCATAAATCTATACTAGAATGCTCATAAACTAGTACATGAGTGCTCATACACTTAAATTACAATGCACATAAATCTATACTAGAATACTCATAAACCAGTACATGAATGCTCATAAATTTAAACTACAATGCTCATGAATTTATACTAGAGTGCACATAAACTAGTACATGAATGCTCATAAACCTAAACTACAATGCTCATAAATCTATACTAGAGTGCTCGTAAACCAGTACATGAATTCTCATAAACTTAAACTACAATACTCATAAATTTATACTAGATTGCTCATAAACCACTACATGAATGCTCATAAACTTAAACTACAATGCTCATAAATCTATACTAGAGTGCTCATAAACAAGTACCTGAATGCTCATAAACTTAAACTACAATGCTCATAAATCTATACTAGAATACTTATAAACCAATATATGAATGCTCATAAACCTAAACTACAATGCTCGTAAATCTATGCTAGAGTGCTCATAAACCAGTACATGAATACTCATAAATTTAAACTACAATGCTCATAAATCTATACTAAAGTGTACATAAACCAGTACATGAATGCTCATAAACCTAAACTACAATGTCCATAAATCTATACTAGATTGCTCATAAACCAGTATATAAATGCTCATAAAACTTAAACTACAATGCTCATAAATCTATACTAGAGTGCTCATAAACCAGTACACAATGCTCATAAATCTATACTTTCTTTCAAGCTCTTCAAGGGGTCATATGCTTCTATACGTAGATACGGTTCCAGCCTTCCAGGTATAGTGAAATTGACTAGAGTTACATGATTCTCTTGCTAATCAATCGCTTCTTCGTCTCCGAAATAAAATAAACAGTTTATGGCTGTGCTCAGCAGTAATGTTTGGGGTAGTGTTTAACATCTTGACCAAGTCAAAACTCTAATGGCATAATATTAGCGTCCATTAAGCTAGCGTTTTGAGGAGCGTTTAGCGTTTGGAGGAGCGTTTTATGAAATGTTAATAAAGTTAACGTTTACTGTTTGGAGTAGTGTTTCATATTTTTCAGTCAAAAAATACCCTTTAAAAATTTTACCTTTGGAAATTATTGATATTCTTTTATGTCAATTCACATTAATATGTTAATTCAACCGCTAAATTTACCAAATATAATTCTTATTTGAACAGTCATCTGATATCCACTATTTAAACTGATCCGCTGCTTAAACCACTATCCGCTACATAAACCTTTATCCGCTATCTAAAACACTAATTTTGTCGAACAGGGTCTATGTCTACTTGCTGTAAAAATAAATATTCATCCTCTAATTGACGCTAGTGCTCTCAGGTAAATACCATCTGGAAGGGATCATGGATATTCATCAAGATTCAAGCTAGACATCAACTGCTTTTTTTCATGCAACAATATTCTACAGCATAGTAAGCTTATGAAGTTCTCTCTGAACTTATTTCATTCAGTGTGCAGTTTAATTCGAACTATTGAGTAATTTCTTCCTGTTAACGTGCCTTCAGGCCTAGCCTTGGGGGTAGGCCCAAGGGGCAACCGCCCAAGGCCCGTGGTCTTAAAAAATTTTTGCGTTAGTTTTAAGGGCCCCAGCCTATTGAAGCCTTATTGCCTTCTTGGTATTATATGGGCCCATGGCCCATGGCCCATCTCAAGGAGTAAGGGCCCAACATATCATGGCAAGAGGAATTCAACCATAAGTGAATTCAGCCGTCAATGAAGCCGATTACCTTCTCTCTCTCATGAATTCAGCTGCCAGTGAAGTAGGAATTCATAGCCAGAGTGAATTCGGCCGCCGATTCACTGGCATGGAAGAGATCTTGCAGGAAAATTCGCTGTTAGTGCAACCGGAATTCACCGTCAGAATGAATTGAAGTTGAAGAAGAGTCCATCCTTTCTGGATTTGATTCAAATGAAGCTCTTTGAGAAGAGTGTTATACTGTCTTAAATTGGCGATTATTGATTCATCTCTCCCCTCAACATTTCTACAGACTACAATGGCGAATCAACAATGGTAGTTTTTTGGTTGCTATACTGTTAATTGTTGTATTGTGTCATTTTTTTTAGGGATATATCGGGTGAAATTGGCTATCAAAAGGAAGGTCTATGTGTAAACTTACTAACTTGGACAACCAGTGGAGTTGATCTTTGACACTAATTAGGTTAGAGTGGCTTCGAGGGTTACTTTAGCAATTGGTTGAACAATAAACCAGTGCAAGGAATGCAATAGTGTGGCCTATGGGTAGACAAATGCAAAGAACATTGAACTTGACTTATGTCAGTTTAGCATATCAAGTTTTGGTCCCTTTGGAGAGTAAGCAATGACAAGTGGGTTCTTTTGGTGAAATAAAAAATCCAAATAATATAACTTGGCCGTTATTGTGATGGAGAAATCATGAATTTGAATGAACAATTGAGAAGCTTCAACATCATTGATCATAACATTTTATTTGTCAGAACAATGAGAATGCTTCATGTAGTTCATTGCTGTTGATGCAGATTTCCTTGTCATCGCAATTTCATTGAATTTCTGGGCTTGACCGGAAATCAAGCTAATCAAAGTTATCTTGTCGTCGTGATCTTTATAAATAGGCCATGAAAAGTGGCTTCTGCCTGGTCTCAAAACACTGTAGGTAGCAGATTCAAGTAGATTATGTAAATTTATAGCTAAATTCCCATCTTCGATTACTTTTATATTGCTTATAGATTGTGTATGTAAATTATGTATGGCTTCCATGTATGTGATTTCCCTTGGCATAATTTATGTCATATAGACTATAGGTTCATCTTAAAATATACGATTAGTGGCGGTGGATTTAGTTAACTTACTATATCAAATTGTTAGGCTTTGTTCATTTTTGTTATTTACTGACTTTGTTTTAGATATTTGTAATTATTGTAATCCATACTCATCCTAAGTGTGAATGCTTTGAAGCTATGTCTCTATTTATCAAAATGAATATGATGATTTTTTTTTGTAGTATTGTCGTAGTTGTAAATATTGCTTATTTTCTTTTTTTTAAATGATGCTATGTGAATGCTCCATATCAAATTTCAGTTAAGTCTGTGACTTTTTTCATTTATGCAGGATCGAATCACAAATTTTCTCTTTGCGATGCATTGTTGGGCATAAAAAAGTCATAGTATTTTATCAATTTCATTGGGGAAAAATAACCTTTTGTAGGTACGCATTTTGACTAAATTTTTAATATCGTTATTTAATATAAATGTTGACATATTTTTTTTAAAGGGCCCTAAACTGCAAATTGGTCTGCTATATTGTCCGGGGCCCCGAAAATTTCAGGACCGGGCCTGTTCCCAACCAACCAAACCATCTTTCAGATTTATTAAGCGGGCGGACCTTGCTTATTTGGCCCTCGAAATCAAAGACTTCACAATAATCATATCTCAATCTCAATCTCATTCTCAATCAATCACAATCTCAACATATGGGTGGCCATCCATTTCACACACGTGCATATAACTAACCCCGGGGAAGTAGCACTTATCAGGCATCCCTGATATCTTGACAACCTCCCTGCAGGAACAGATCCTGGTCTATGGGACATTGCCCGAACACACAACCATATCAGGACATCCCCTGATCTCTTGACAACCTCCATGCAGGAACAGATCCTGGTCTTCGGGACGTTGTCCGAACCCGCATTTTCGTCTCATTTGAATTATTAGTCAAGTTTAATAACACACCTTTCCAACTCAAACAATCCAATCCCAATTTCCAAAACCATTTCCAAATCACACACATTAAAAGACTGTCCATATTTACCAACTCAAAAGAACATAATTCGACATCCAAAATCGACAATCAATTTTCACCATAAAATCCCCTTTCGGGATGCAATTTCCAAACACATTAAAATAATAAAGCAAGCAAAAGGGCATCCCAGTGGAGACTAGGACATAGACATTACCTGACAATTCTTCTTCTTACTTCACGGATACACTTGAGCTCATTAAAACGGACGATCTAGATCGTGCCTAAAAATAGAATCAATCTATAATTAACGTCTCTTGAAGTTAGTACTCACTACCATATAACTCACCTAACCCTAGGAACACTATAAGGTTCCCATCACTCAAGTAATAACATGTTTGAACAACACATCACAAGAGCATATAAATAAAACATATTTATAACAAATGAAAAACTGGACAGATTGCAATGCTCGGATAAAATGAACCATAACTTGACTTCCTGACATCCTATGGGTATGGTTTTAGACTTTCTGGAAACCTCGGGATATCTACTAAAACTCTTATGTTGACACCGAGACCTAAAACACATTCTAAGGTCTTCAAAAACAGCCAACTATAAAACCTGTCCAGATTTGACCTATGTGCGCTATTTGGGTCATAACTCCGAATATACACCTCGAAATCCCGATCCGCAAAATTTCTATGAAAGCTAACACACTAAGGCACTTCCCGGTCAAACAGTAGGGCTAAATATTAACTACACAATATATGGTGACCGATATCGTACGACTCATAAATTCTGTCCAAACTTACCGATTTTTATTTCGGGTTTTTCGATTCTAATTATAATCAAACCACTTCAAGACTCTAACTTAAGCCTCTAAACAATATACTAGGGTCAAATACGTTCCCCTTCATTCCTCTAACACAACCAAGGTTAAATTACACATAAACTAACACAATTTCTCACATAAACAATTTAACGTTTCAAATTAAACATTTTCTTTGAAAACTAAATATAGAGATACACAATACAACTCGAATTTTTCGACATCGAAACCTCATGGAAAAACAGCCCACACAGCAAGGGTGACAAACTCTCACGCATGACCAAAATTAAAGCATTTTACATAAAGAAAATCGATAGCATTTGTATTTAAAAAATACCGCACATGATAATACCCAAAATAATACGATTAATATACCAAAGATCAGAACTTTACTAAACATAATATAATGTACTTTTCAAAAACCATAAGAAGATTTAACCAACATCCTTTTTAAAAGATATAAGGTAGTAATAGTTATAAATTAAGGTTTTTAAATTCCAAACTCTCAAAACGAATAAAACTCGAGGTTCAACGCGAACTCGTAACATGAAATGAGATTTAAAACGCAACTCATTTCAAATAGTAATAGGAACAATTAGTAAATATTAAACATAGTATTTGCAATTAGTAATTAAAACAGAACATAAACACATAATATTTGCAATCCTTTCGAATAAACTTTTCATAACTTATCTAATCAAACCCTAACAAAATTTACATATAATAACTAATATATATCACGAGCCCATATTACTAACTTGTACCTAAAAATAAAATCTTACTACAATCAAAACATGAATTAAAGACATGAATAACACAATAAACTCAGATTATAAGCAAAAATAGTATTAATCATAATCAAAGTAATAACAATAATGGTAAAGAAATAAGGGGAGTAAAATAGACTTAGGGTTAGGGTGTTTACGTAGGGGGCTCGGTCAAAACAGGCAGTAGCAGGAGCGGGGGTCGGGCGGCGGCAGGAGTGCATCGGAGGTGGTCGTCGGACGGCGGCAGTCGCACTGGTGGCTGGTCGAACACAGCAGTAGCAGCAGTCGCGGTTACAGCAATCACAGCAGCGGGGTTCCTCACGTCTGAGCGGCGGGCGGCGGTTTCCGACGATAACGGGGGTCGTGCGATGGTCATCTAGTGGTCGGGAGTCCTCGGCGGCAGTAGTGGTGGCGCACAACACCCGAACAGAGAGCGAGAGAAGGAGATCGGGACGAAAACAAAGGGAGGGGGTTCGGTGGTTGCAGCGGTTGTGGCGGTGGTGCTCAGGCGACACAGTGGTCCAAGGCGATTGGTGCACAAGAAGAACGTAGAGGAAGAGAGCACAGGAGGGGAATTAGGTTTAGGGTTTTGATAATTAGTTTACTAATTAGGAGTAATATAATACCTAAATTAGCTAACGAAAATGACTTGGAAAAATATAATTATAGACCTGCAACTACAAATAGCCAAAGGGAAAAATATGATTTTTATTATCTGAAAAATTATAATAATGCTAATACTAAAAATAGTCACATAATTAACTAAATAGAAACTAACACATATTCGTCAAATTAACATATAAATTACCAAATCACCCTACTCCCATGCACGTAGAAAAATACTATATTACACTTGATAATTCTTCGACGGTCCTACGAGCTCAAGTGTTAACAATTTAAACACAAAATAAATAACGGAACGTATAATAACACTAACGACGTAACGATATTTATAATCGGATTTTCCGGGGTTGTACATCATTACCCTCTTAAAAGAAGTTTCATCCTCGAATCTTAAACTCAAAACCAACGGTCTGCCAGACGGAACTAACGGTGGCTATACCAAAAACTCAGGGTTTTACATCATTACCCTCTTCAAAAGAGTTTCGCCCTCGAAACTCGACATACCTATGCTTTGGATAGGTGCAGATACTTGATCCCAACTGCTCCTTTGCTTTCGAGAAGATTTCAGTTGTGGAATGGTTCTCCCATTGCACTTTTACTACAAGGATGGTATCTCTTCATAGTTGCTTCTCCATAATCAGGAATCTCCAACAGTTACTCATCGCAGGTCAAGTCTTATCTCAACCTCCGACTCCTCATCGAGGTCTTCTTCTGGTTCCAGGCCCTCTTCGGGGTTGCATTCCATACCCTCCTCGGGGTTTCAGGCCTTTCAAAGAAACTTGGGTCCCACACTCATGGCAAAGGCGGTGGTATTCCTCCCGACAGATGTCAAAAACAACAAGCATGCAATTATAACGCAAAAGGGAAACCAAGAAGAGACACACATAACCGACTGTCCACATTTTACCACTCAAAGAACATAAATAACATCTAAAACAGACAGTCTTTCCACCATAAAATCCCCTTTTGGGATGCAATTTCCAAACACATTAAAATCATAAAGCAAGCAAAAGGACATCCCAGTGGGGATTAGGACATAGACATTACCTGACAATTCTTCTTCTTACTTCACGGATACACTTGAGCTCACTAAAACGGACGGTCTAGATCGTGCCTAAAAATAGAATCAATCTATAATTAACAACGTCTCTCGAAGTTAGTACTCACTACCATATAACTTACCCCAACCTAGGAACACTATAAGGTTCCCATCACTCTAGTAATAACATGTTTGAACCACACAACACAAGAGCATATAAATAAAACATATTTATAACAAATGAAAAATTGGACAGATTGCAACGCCCGGATAAAATGATCCATAACTTGACTTACCGACATCTTATGGGTATGATTTTGGACTTTCTGAAAACCTCGGGATGTCTACTAAAACTCTTATGTTGACTCCGAAACCTAAAACACATCCTAAGGTCTTCAAAAATAGCCAACTATAAAACCTGTCCAGATCTGACCTATATGCGCTATTTGGGTCTATTCCTTTAGATAGTAGAGCTTTTTGTATTATTTAAAAATGTATGTGATTCTATATGTTTGATAAACAATAAAATTTGGTTGAAAGAAGATAAATTGTAAATTTTAACTCACAATGTCCAATACTAGGTAATTTTTGTAATTAGATAATTAACTTACCATTTATCTTTTATTATATGATAAGTAAACATAACTAGGTAAATATTACATCAGCTGCTTCATTTTATTTTTAAATAAATTATGTGAGTTGAATAAAGAATTTTAAATATAAATTATTTAAAAGCAAGTGTTGTTTTTTTATATGGTATGTTAAGTTAAGGTTAGATTTGGTAACAATAATCCTGCCAAACTAAAGAACATGACCTTACTTTACCACCGCCTACGTCCCATGCCCATTTCCCTTTGAAATGAAAGAAACTGGTATTTTCACATAACAACAATAACTTTTCAGGAGAGGAAGTCATATCCAAATTGTCTCTTAGGTAAAGGCACGCAGGCACGGTCCTAACATTTTCGGAGCCCCGGACAACATAGCAGACCAATTTGTATATTAAGGCCCTTTAAAAAAAATATGTCAACATTTATATAAAATAACGATATTAAAAATTTAGTCAAAATACGTACTTACAAAAGGTTAATTTTCCCCAATGAAATTGATAAAAAAAACTATGATTTTTTATGCCCAACAATGCATCGCAAAGAGAAAATTTGTGATTCGATCCTGTATAAATGAAAAAAGTCACAGACTTAACTGAAATTTGATTTTGAGCATTCACATAGCATCATTTAAATAAAAAGAAAATAAACAATATTTACAACTACGACAGTACTACAAAAAAAAAATCATCATATTCATTTTGATCAATAGAGACATAGCTTCAAAGCATTCACACTTAGAATGAGTATAAAACAAAGTCAGTAAATAACAACAATGAACAAAGCCTAACAATTTAATACAGTAAGTTAACTAAATCCACCGCCACTAATCGTATATTTTAAGATGAATCTATAGTCTATATGACATATACATTATGCCAAGGGAAATCACATACATGGAAGCCATACATAATTTACATACACAATCTATAAGCAATATAAAAGTAATTGAAGATGGGAATTTAGCTATAAATTTACATAATCTACTTGAATCTGCTACCTTCAGTGTTTTGAGACCAGGCAGAAGCCACTTTTCATGGCCTATTTATAAAGATCACGACGACAAGATAACTTTGATTAGCTTGATTTCCGGTCAAGCCCAGAAATTCAATGAAATTGCGATGACAAGGAAATCTGCATCAACAGCAATGAACTACATGAAGCATTCTCATTGTTCTGACAAATAAAATGTTATGATCAATGATGTTGAAGCTTATCAATTGTTCATTCAAATTCATGATTTCTCCATCACAATAACGGCCAAGTTATATTATTTGGATTTTTTATTTCACCAAAAGAACCCACTTGTCATTGCTTACTCTCCGAAGGGACCAAAACTTGATATGCTAAACTGAAATAAGTCAAGTTCAATGTTCTTTGCATTTGTCTACCCATAGGCCACACTATTGCATTCCTTGCACTGGTTTATTGTTCAACCAATTGCTAAAGTAACCCTCGAAGCCACTCTAACCTAATTAGTGTCAAAGATCAACTCCACTAGTTGTCCAAGTTAGTAAGTTTACACATAGAACTTCCTTTTGATAGCCAATTTCACCCGATATATCCCTAAAAAAAATGACACAATACAACAATTAACAGTATAGCAACCAAAAAATTACTATTGTTGATTCGCCATTGTAGTCTGTAGAAATGTTGAGGGGAGAGATGAATCAATAATCGCCAATTTAAGACAGTATAACACTCTTCTCAAAGAGCTTCATTTGAATCAAATCCAGAAAGGATGGACTCTTCTTCAACTTCAATTCATTCTGACGGTGAATTCCGGTTGCACTAACAGCGAATTTTCCTGCAAGATTTCTTCGATACCGGTGAATCGGCGGCCGAATTCATTCTGACTACGAATTCCTACTTCACTGGAAGCTGAATTCATGAGAGAGAGAAGGTAATCGGCTTCATTGACGGCTGAATTCACTTATGGTTGAATTCCTCTTGCCATGATATGTTGGGCCCTTACTCCTTGAGATGGGCGATGGGCCATGGGCCCATATAATACCAAGACGGCAATAAGGCTTCAATAGGCTGGGGCCCTTAAAACTAACGCAAAAAATTTTTAAGACCACATGGGCCCTGGGCGGTTACCCCTTGGGCCGGGCCTGGTCGGGAAAGAAAGTTGGTTTCAAAAGATTTGACTTGTTCACTTCTCTCTCAAAAATGAATTGATAATTAACTAGGAGTGAGTTCTGTGATGTTTTGTTTTCAGGTGAAGAGTTCTGTGATGGAAACGGAAACTAGGAGTGAGGAAATTCCATAGTTCGAAGTTTCTATGAATAAAGTTTAGTTTGTGTTGTAGATTCAAAGTTAGTTTATGTTTAGTTTATGTTCTAGAATTTGAGGTTTCTTTTGTTTTTTAAATTGAAGTAATTAATGATTAGTTGTTAGTTTCCTTTCTTGCCTTGTATTCCTTCCGGGATACGGCAGTAACGGCCAATTAAAAACAAGGAAAAAATGAGTCTTCCGCTGTTATTGTTAGTCAACATTTGACTTTGACCGTTAAGTTTAGAATTGAATTTGCAGGACGTTATATATATATATATATATATATATATATATATATATATATATAATATATATATATATAATATATATATGGTGATGAGGATAGGAATATAAGGACTTTAACGAGGGTATTTGGAAAAGTTATAACTAATTATCTTTATTTATTTCTAAATTATTTACCACATTAATTGCTTATATATATATATATATATATATATATATATATATATATATATATATATATATATATATATATGGTGATGAGGATAGGAATATAGGGACTTTAACGAGGGTATTTGGAAAAGTTATAACTAATTATCTTTATTTATTTCTAAATTATTTACCACATTTATTGCTAAGGTAAGTTACTATTAAAGGTGAGAATCAAAATATATGTACTTTGAAGAGGGCATTATATAATCGGTTTTGCTAATCGTCGCCCTGGGGGCGATGGTTAAGAGGGAATCTTATCCAATTTTTTATTATATAAATCCTATGTGTATATCGTAAAAGATTATCTTTACAATATAATATACTTATTATCTAACTAAATCTAAATAGATCTTATCATTATCTAATAAATATTTTATAATTATCTTCATAATTGTAGAATTGGAAATAACATATAAAATTGATTATCTTGTATATCTTATAGAATTAGCGTATAATTGAATTCCAAAACCTTGAATTATTGTGTAGATGAAGTCTCCCATGCTAAATTGCGTTTGTTCAAGAAAAAAAAAAGATTCGTGAAAATTGAGTTGAAATTACAAGTCAATTCAAATTATCCATTATAATTCGTCTAGTGTTTAGGGTTTGGCGGTTCGTGGGACGTCTGGATTGGATTTTGTCTGTGTTCAACTAAAAGCTCTCCAGCCTACTTGTGGTCATGCTTCAACTAATCCAACTGAGTTCCAAATTGCAGTTTACAGAACATTTATATAAGATGGAAATTTCAAATAATAATGGATAATTTGAATTGACTTGCAATTTCAACCCAATTTTCACGAATCTTTTTTTTTTTTCTTGAACAAACGCAATTCAGTATGAGAGACTCCATCTACACACTAATTCAATGTTTGGAATTCAATTATACGCTAATTCTATAAGATATACGAGATAATTAATTTTATATGTTATTTCCAATTCTACAATTATGAAAATAATTATAAAAATTTATTAGATAATGATAAGATTTATTTAGATTTAGTTAGATAATAAGTATATTATATTGAAAAATAATATTTTATGATATACATATAGGATTTATATAATAAAAAATTGGATAAGATTCTCTCTTAACCATCGCCCCCAGGGCGACGATTAGCAAAACCGTTATATAAGTAGTTAGTGTGATTTTTTTTTAAATTATTTTATACATATTAATTAGCTGAATAAGTTATGCTACAATTGTGGAATATTAATTATTATTTTTCTTTCAAACTATGTGTATTGTGATTGAAACAGGGTAACACGGTTATGATAGAAAAAGAATATATTACAAATGTTAGACTATTTAATAATTGCGGTCATCATCATCATAAATAAATAAATATTTGTGTCTTCGTGATAATTTTTTTTATAATAATTACAACGGCTCCGGCCATATGTATTGTCAACGATAATGCTAATATTTAGATTTTGGCAAGTTCTATTTTGATTTTGGCAATAAACTTTTTCAGTGAGAAAATTCAGTGGGTAATTTAATGATTTTTAAGACCCCGTTCTTTTATACGATTGATGTGATGTGGTAATGGTGCGGCGCGATGGAATTTGAAAAAGTATTGTGAAGTGTTGTGGGTTGTAGTGAGAGTTGTGGTAAGTAGAGTAAATAAACTTTAGATTTATTTAGATTTTGGCAAGTCCTATTTTGATTTTGGCAATAAACTTTTTTAGTGAGAAAATTCAGTGGGTAATTTAATGATTTTTAAGACCCCGTTCTTTTATACGATTGATGTGATGTGGTAATGGTGTGGCGCGATGGAATTTGAAAAAGTATTGTGAAGTGTTGTGGGTTGTAGTGAGAGTTGTGGTAAGTAGAGTAAGTGAGGAGAGAGAATGTGTAGAGGAGAATAGTGAGGGGAGAGAAAAATGATGAGATATATTGGTAATGATTGTGGTGTGGTGTGGTGAAGTGTGGTAGAAATTAAAGAGGTGCGGTGCAGTGTGGTACCGCACCTCAACCTACCGCATAAAAGAATAGAGCCAGTAGTGATAGAGGTTTGCAAACAAGCCCACACAAAGAACCTTCAAAAAAGTTATAATATTCACCAAAAAATATTGTAACCACCAAGATTCAAGTCTTGATCGGAATGATAAATCTCTATCATATTGCTTGAGCATGTACTATGTTCTTGGTTGAATTAACATTATATACCAAGTAATCAGTAGGAGATTATGGTAATATTGAGAGTCGACCATTGCTTAATTTTGTAGAAGTACACATTTTTATAATAATGCTTATGACTAATTTTGTAACATGAATCAAAAAATAAAAATAGTTATCTAATGATTAAAGTTTGGCCTCAAATTTAAGTTGTGGGCAAATACTTTTGAGTCAGCATGAGTCTTTCTCTCTTGAGGAAAACAACTTCATACATAGATGACCAAAAAATTACCTAGAGGTACCCTAACTTTTGAAGAAACAATTTTTTGGTACCCTAACTTTTCAAAACTAATTTTGGGGTACCCTTACTTTTAGGAGTAGAAATTAGTAGGTGAATTTCCGACGAAACTCCGATTGATTTTATAAATTGACTGGAATACCCGTAATTTTTGATAGAGATTGACTATAATACCCCTAAACCATACCTAAACCAAAACCCTAAATCCTAATTAAACAACAACCCTAAACCCTAATTAAACCATGCCCACCACCCATCTTTCAACGAACTCAGATCAAGAGATCTGATGCTGCCCCAGAATGTCGACATCCTTCTCCCACTTCCAAAATAGAATGTAGCAGCCGCACCAAAACCGACCTAACTGCATTCATTTTTCGTTTTTTTGCAACAGAAACTCTAAAACCCCCAAATTCGTTTTACCTCCCAAATTCCCAATTTCGTTTTCAAACTCTTTTTTTTGCAACATAAAACACCACAATTTGATTTTAAATCCCAAAATCTTTTTCAAAATTCGCAAAATCCCTAGCCAAATATTGATGTACAAACACATACTTAGTGAAATACATACTTTATCTCTTCTTTAACCAATCTTCCTTTCAATGGCTTCCACTCTTGTTTAACCTATCTCCTTTCAATGGTTGTGACTGTTGTTTAACCTATCTCCATTCAATGGCTGTGACGCAGAAGTGACAGAGAAGAAACATCAGAATAAAAGAAGAAACGAAGAACAAAACGAATGTGAGGGGGTTTATTAATGACCTTTTTTTTTGTTTTCTAACAAATAAAGGGCATTTTCGTCCACAAAAACACTTAATCAATTTCCCGCCTAAAACTCACCGGTGCATTCAAATCATTGGTCGAAAATTCACCTAATTATTCCTAATTCTAAAAGTTAGAGTACCTCAAAATTTAGTTTTTAAAAGTTGAGGTAACAGAAAAACATTTCACCAAAAGTTAGGGTACCTCTAAGTAATTTATATTAATGTGGTCATTGAGGAGGTATTGACTTATGAAATGAATTACTCCTCTGTTTCAAAAATGGAAGCTTTTAAGGTATCACTATTTAATGTAGTATTTTGCGTTGAATTTAGGTAAAAGAGAAGAATTTTAATGCTAAATATAGTTAAAGGGACAATTATTTAAGACTTTTATAATAAAAAGAAAGGATTATTATTACGGAATAAAGGGAGTATTATGTTTAAATACACTTAACAATTTACAAAAAAACTAAGATCGTTATCTTATAAAAATCTCATATAAAAATGTGAGAATGATATCACCTCAAAAAGCATGTATATATGACTTCAATAAGATTAATTACATTTTTATTCGTCTTTTTAGTATCAAAATGCGTACATAAAAACGCATTATAAGGCGACAACTCGATTAAATAATTCAATGTATGTTTACAAAGAGTGATTAGATATTGTTGCCATATTATGATATATAGGTAATCGCCTTAAAACAGAAGAAAATTATATCATTCAATCATTCGAAAATAATACATGAATATGCATGATTTTGTTTTGTTTTCGTTTATGCTATATAAGAGGAACGAATGAGATCAACTTATTTACCTTCCATCTATTTGATAAAGAAAATGGAGTCATCCACTAAACAATCCCTTGTCATAGGCATTCTTTTTCTCTTGTGCTTTGTTTATGAATCAAAGGGGCGCCCACTTCAAGTTAAGCAAGCTAATCCTCTAATTAATCCTTTCTTCAATAATGGTTTGTATGACACAAACCATAAAGATATTTATGTCACAAACCAGAAACAACCTACCCTTAGTAGTGGTACAAGTAGTGCTCATCACAACAATATTCTCCGTTCATTTGAGATGCAAGGATCGTTCGTTTCTCCTATGAGCCAGAGTTCTAGTGAACATTGCTTTATTCCAATCAATTGTCCTCGTACAGTGGAAAACAATCAAATTAGTAATCGATCAGATCCTTTCAACAATGCTTTTCATAACATAAACCATAAACCACCTACCCCTAGTAGTGGTCCAAGTCATGGTGGCAATAGTGAACCTCACTCTATTCCAATCAACCGTCCTTATACGACAGAAAACAATCAAATCAATTATCCATCAGATCCTTTCAGCAATGCTTTTCATAACATAAACCATAAACCACCTACCCCTAGTAGTGGTCCAAGTCATGGTGGTAATAGCGCACCTGATTCTATTCCAATCAACCGTCCTTATACATTGGAAAAAAACCAAATCAATTATCCATCATATCCTTTCAACAATGCTTTTCATAACGTAAACCATAAACTTCCTACTCCTAGTAGTGGTCCAAGTCATGGTGGCAACACCCGTTCTAACTATGCTTCTTATGAAATACAAGGATCATTTGTTTCTCCTCATGATCCAAGTTCTACGGAGCATATATTGATCCCTTGATTATGTAACTGCAACCTCGTACTCTTCTTTTATATATAATATAGTTAAATTATCTTATGACTGGTCATTTTAACTGTATGGAGCTTCTTTGAGTTTTTAACTGTATGGAGCTTCTTTGAGTTTTGATGAGCTATGTTTCTTATTGACAAGTAAACATACATGTCCTTATGATTTTGTCCCAGTTTAACCTCCTATATGTGAGATACAAAATTACAAGATGGCACAACTGAAGGAGCATTACTAATGCATTTCCCATGTGCAAATGGTGACCAGTATCATATGCTTGTACTTCGATCTAATTTATGAATAAAACAATATTACAATTGCATTTTGTATTGTTGTTTGTGTAGCAAATTGTGTCCCAACCTTTCCTTATTCATTTATTCATTCATTTCCATGCATGCACAACGGTCTGTGTAGAATAGAGGTAGTCACAACTCTCCTCGAGCCTTTGCATACAAATTTCTTTTTGATTTTATAAGAAAATTGATATTTTGTGGCAATTTATTAGTGTCAAATTTAAAATGCCACAATATGCAACAAAACCATGGAACAATAGTGGCAAATATGATTTTGCCACCAAAGGGAGGATCTATTGTAACAATTGACTTAAAATACTACAAAAGACACTTAATAGTTTTCAAAAGGTGGGAAGATGAAAATTTTCAGCTAAATTATATGTTCCCTCTTTTTTTTTTAGCCAAATTGTACATTTCCTCCTATTATCAATTTTGTTTCAATTTAATTTTTGGTTTACTAAAATAAACACACTCTTTGGCTGAGTAGTATTGAAATCGACAACCTTCTCCAAATTTGCTCAAGATTTTGGCTACTCCCTATAGCAGTAAACGAAGAGAAATTTGAAAGAATCAAATTTGGCGGACTGAAGGAGCAATAACCGCAGCCTTCGCTCCAAATTTGCTCTAGATTTGGCTATTCTCTATAGCCGTAATCAAAGCGAATAATCAAACTTTGGCTGACTGAACTGGTACTCCTTCTTCAATTAGGTCTCAATTTCTATCACCTATATAATTGATATGCTGTTATTTTCAACCCTAAATTGCGTCCTATATCCATAGGGTGAAGATATGGTGGGGGAATCGTTGGCTCACGAAGGAAACTTTTCAAAGTATTTCAGTTGTTCTTCAGCTGAAATTGCAAGTTTCAAATACTAGTTCTTTAATTCGAGTTGATTTTGCAAGTTTCACCTATAAATTGCGTTTAATATTGACAAATTGTTTATGACGCTAGTTAATTTTAGTTGTTCAATTCGAGTTGATTTAGAGTTGATTCAAGTTACTCTATCGATTTCTTAGGATCTATTGTATCAGCAAAGAGAATTATTTAGAAGTTTGTATTTTGAGCAGCTTGAATCATTGTAGGTCTTGTATTAGAACCCTTGTAATTGTCTCACTAGGTGCATGTCTTCGATATGCAACAGGTCTCTAACGTTAGAGACTCAAGAAAATTAAGGTGTATTTAGATTACTTTAGTCATCTCAATAATGGAAGAAAAATAGAGGAGATTACGGTGAAAGGAATAAGACAATATTGAGGGATGTGGGGGGCAACCAGAATTTATTATATTAAAGGCAAAGGATAAATGCATGGGAAGGAACATACTACTATTTGCTATGGATTAAGGTTGTATTTTAGCCATTGGTATTGTGTTGATTTAGGGGCTTTGTCAGCTATAAGACATCCTGTTTTCTCAGTTTTAGGGTGTGTTTGTATTCAGCTATGTCTGTAGCGATCCTATGGGCTTGCAGCTTTGCTGTTAACGATAAAAAAATAGACGATACAATTTTCTCAAAATACTCCATACTTTGTAGTCCAAAATTGTTGAGGATTGAAAATTTCATTTGATGTAGCTTCCAAAATTCAAATTGTTTGTGATGCTAGTTAATTTTCTTTAACATTGAGGTTGAATTGTGAGTGTAACCGCTAATTGATTTCTTCCCTATTGTATAGTTTTTTCGAGTAAAATCTTTCTATCAATTTCGATGTGTGCCTAAATTATTAACGTTTGTGAATCTGACTGTTAATTTTCTTTCACATTGAGCTTGAATTGTGAGTGTAACTGGTGATTTATTTCTTCCCTCTTGTACCATTTTTTTAGTACAATTTTTCTTAATGTCTACCTCTAACTGTCAAAATAGGTTAAAATTCATTTCAATTCATTGAGGGAGAAGTAAAAAAGTTAAATATTTTCGCAAACAGATTAACTCAACCCACCATAACCAACTTTCAATAGATTTATTAAGTGGATGGAGCTTACTTATTTGACCCTCAAAGTCCAAGACTTACAACATAATCATTTCTCAACATCATCACAAACTCAATCACAATCTCGATCACAATCACAATCACAATCACAATCACAATCACAATCACAAACACATGGATGGACATCCATATCACAACACATGCACACACTTAACCCCGAGGAAGTAGCACTTATCAGGCCTCCTTGATCTCTTGACAACTCCCCTGTAGGATACCACATTCAGGTCTTTGGAGACGTTGCCCGAACTCGCATTTAGTCTTGTTTGAATTATTAGTCATTTTAATACTCAACATAGTTCCCGTTTTAGTCAACCTACCCCAATTTCCAAAAATAGAAAAACCACGTATAAAGGACTATCCACATTTAATCACCTCAAAAGAACATAACTCAACATCCAAAATAGACAGTCAATTTACACCATAAAATCCCTTCGGGATGCAAATTTCAAAACGGCTTAAAAATTGACAAAACACTTAAAGTGCATCCCAGTGGGGATTTAGGACATAGATATTACTTGGATATCTTCACTTCACTTCAACGAAGACACTTGAGCTCACTAAAAGGAGGCGCTCTAGATCATGCTTATAAATAGAATAATTTTTATAATTAATGCGTGCTCTCAAAGTTATTCCAAGCAGACTATCATCTAAAGTTCATCGTCATGACGATCTTCTAGTCATCCAAAGCAACAAAAGTTGTTGCTATTGACATCACCAACACAATCATTTGCCCCAGGAAAATCCGTTGCGTGTCATCTGCCTCGGGAAAATCTGTTGGGCATCATCCACATCGGAAAAATCCGATCCACCTCGGGAAAATCCGTTGGCATCATCTACTTCGGAAAAATCCGATCTGCTTCGGGAAAGTTCGTTAGGCACCATGAATATTAGGAAAATTCGATCTACCTTGGGAAAATTTGTTGGGTATCATCAGTATCGGAAAAATCCGATCTGCCTCAGGAAAATCCATTGGGCGTCATCAATAGTAACATCGAAAAAGAAAGTTTGGATCAACTGCAATCAATCTGTCAGACAGGTAATTCTCTATATCTCTGGCCAATGTTCAAAATGATCTAACATTCTACTTTGGTTTCTGTGCAGGGAACCATCACCGACACCGGGAAAACCGGGACATCATCTTCTAGTTGTCATTAAAAGAACGCTGACATCCATCTTCAGGTTGCCATTAAAAGCGCACTGACAGCATCCACCTTCCGGTCGCTGTGAAAAGAGCACCGATATCATCTTCCAGTTGACATCCATCTTCCGGGTCACCATTAAAAGAGCACCGACAGCATCCTCCTTCCGGTCCCCGTTAAAAGAGCACTGACATCATCTTCCAGCTTCCATTAAAAGAGCACCGACAGCATCCTTGTTCCGGTCACCGTTAAAAGATCACTGACATCATCTTCTAATTGTCATTAAAAGAGCGTTGACATCCATCTTCCAGTCGCCACCAACAATATCCACCTTCCGGCCGCCATTAAAAGCACAGACAGCATCCACCCTCCGGTCACCGTTAAAAGATCACCGACATCATTCATCCTGAAAAGTAAGAAAGACAATCAACACGTCAGGCTACTTTGACCTTCGTCCTAGCCGGACTCAATCAAAGTGGGGGGTCTCTGTAGACATCAGATTTTGTACCAGTTATTTTAGATAAATTTTACATGTGCAATAAATTAGCATCCAAAAGTCAAAAGCCAAAATACAAAAAGAAAACCCCCAAAATATACAAAAAAAAAACCATGCCATGTCATTAATCCGTGTAAGATAGCATTCAACCACATACCCTAATCCATGTATCCATGCCACGTCATCAATCCATGTGAGATAGCATTCAACTACATCTCCTAATCCATGCATCCATGAAATCCCCACAATCAAGCACTCCCCTAATCTCTTCTTATCCCATAATCAAATAACTTTAATGGGGGAATTATGATATTAAAGGAGCATGATTGGTGGATCATGTTTATTCCTTTCCATTCCATTACTTCCCTTCTTACCTATAAATACCACTCATTTCACCACCAAAATCATCAACAATCATCATCAATTCTCCCCATCAACACTTCCACTCTCTCCCATTTCTATCTTAAAAATTATTATTCTATCCTCATACAAAAGTTCTCAAGTGGGCACAGTATCAAGGTTCGTCGTCTCGAGTTTTCGCCCATTCTTCGTTGGTATTTGCAAGCAAGCAAGGTTTATCACTTTCGTTTATTATTTATGTCACGTCCCGAACTCATGGTATGAGAGACGCTCCACACCTGTAGGATCAAGTCCCACAGGCATGCAAGGATCAAAAGACAGAAATAGACCCAAGATACAAAATAGACTTAACTTGGAAAGGAATACCTGATTGAACAGTCAAACTATACTTAATTACACAGCGGATGTTACAATAGAAAATAATGCTTCCAAAGTTACATAGCAACTAAATAAATAACAAAAGTCTCATTCCACAGAATCGTTGGCCCACTACGCTTCACTGCTAAACTCTAATACCATAAAAACTCGAACACTACCAAGAGGCGAAGAATCGCAACCTGAAAAAAAAAAGAAGATAAAGGGATGAGCTTGAAAGCCCAGTAAGTAGCATAACACTCCTTTAGCTGGGTTGGACATGCAGGAAAAACATGCTAGGTCAGAGTTCACAATAAATACAAAACATAATATGACTGGGTTTTACAAACACTTTTCTTTGCTCAACTTCAAAATATACACAAATATTCACAAGTGATTTGCTAATCGAAAAATACAATATCAAAACTTAGCAGTCACAAACACAAAACACACTTTAGGGCTAAGGCCACTATTAGCCCAGTGGCATGGACAACAGAAACCACCACTAGCCCGGTGGCATGGGCAATAAAAACCACTATTGACCCAGTGGCAGGGCAACGAAAAATTGGGCGCAACGGAACACAGATACACATATCGGAACATACAAATCAATCGACAGGTCCAGTGCATACCTTAACTGGCTAAGGCAGAAGACATAGCCCAAACACAAACCAGTAACTTGGATAGCAAAACGCACAAACAATACCCAGTCAAGTAATTTCAAATAACAATAAATCAGACTTACAAAGTCATTTATCCAAAGAAGGTTCAAATAATTTAAATACCAAAACTATTATTTGAAACGTCTAATTTGCAAATAATTTAGTCAAAGTGTCACAAAACCTCACTTGATGTATAAAAGGTAAAATATAAACACAACTTAGAAAATTATGGTCAAAGGGATACTTTGTAAACAGACGTATTAATACGAAAACAATTCGACATTTCAAATATAATTACAACCGAATATAATATATTTAAGCAATAACATGCAAACCCGATTTAACAAAAATAAAATTACGGAAAAAGGGAGGTTACAAAATAATACTTTTGGCACGAAGATGACTAAAGAAGTATCACAACACTTACCTGGAGTGGTAGACTTAGATAGTATGTTCGACAAATCAAGCCGCCTATAATGAATATGAGCCCTATCGATTAGAACATATTTAT
This sequence comes from Portulaca oleracea, assembly GCA_029582165.1. NCBI lineage: Eukaryota > Viridiplantae > Streptophyta > Magnoliopsida > Caryophyllales > Portulacaceae > Portulaca > Portulaca oleracea. The sequence continues at coordinate 17,597,403 of CM055887.1, forward strand.
ACCAATTAATTGCCAACTCCATGAAAACTCCCTAGTAATATCCAATTTTTTAAATCCCCACTGTAACATCATTATCATAACCATACAGTCATCATCATCATTGGAGAATTAAATTCCCAGGCCCTTTTGTTGTTGTCGCATTACCTCTCCACAATTTATTTATGTCTCTGGTGGATCATCATCATCGTTTTTTTTCCTTATAGTTGTGTATACACTCTCCTTATTTCTTTCATAATTGACTTCTGGTTCCCTAAAATCTCCAACTTTATCATCATTATGTAAATAAAATCATCACCATCCTTTTTACATCTATTACCGATTAATTAATCATTATTTGGTATCAACCCACTTATCCTTGCATTAATTTGTGACTAGGAAGATATAGACGTCATAATAATTTATCAATTGACTATTTATACTCCCAACAACAAATCTGAATTGAAAGATGAAAGTAGAATACTAACTGTAGGAGGCAAAAATTTGTCGACCAATTAAAAAATAACACGTGGAAAATAAATTAAATTTATTCGGCCAACTATTATCCGACACGTGTTAAATTAATTACGGTGGTCCATTTAATCGAATTATAAATGGAAATGCATCCTGGCCAATAATATCATGACACGTGTCAAAGATGATGCAGAAAAATATTAATTATTTTTTATTTAAAATTAAAGGAATAATTAATTAACTTGGGCACAAGCCCAAAGCCCAACTCAAACCCTAGGGGTTAAGCCTCCAGAGCCTATAAATAGGGGTCATTCCCCTTCATTTTGAACCCCCCCGGAGCTTCAGCAGTCAGCATTAAGAGGCTCCAGGAGATCAAACTGCCAGCGGCCTCCAGCTACCAAGCGTCAAGGATCGAAGTCTGCAGAAGATCAAGATCGAATCTCCAAGTGTTTGACACGTCTTGATCAAGAACAACAACGGAGTTCTTCATCAAGACACTCAGTAGTCTACCCCTTGGCATTCGACATTCTACACTCCAGTGGCTTCAGAAGATCAAACTACAAGCGACCTTCAGCTACCAAGCGCTAAGGACCAACGTCGGCTAATTCAACATCTTCTATTCTTCACATCAAAGACTGCAGTCATCTTCTTGGTCTGGTTCATCGACCGAGACCAAACACTCAAGCCCTCGCATCTAAGAACTTGAAGAACTGCAACCAACATTCAACCTGCAAACGGCCAACCTTCGAGCAGCCTCCAGCCACCAAGAACTAAGGAGATCAACGCTCAAGACCTTCAACTCAAGAACTGTTACAAAGTTCTTCAACTAGACCTGCATTCGAGATCGAGATCGAGATCGAAATCAAGCGTTTGCGCCCTCGGCTCATCCAAATTTTAGGAGATCGAATCAGAGGACTATTTTGTTGTATTTATTACAGAGATTGTACCCGCATACATTTAAATATCAATACAAATTAATTTGTTTCTCAGTTTCCTATCTTTATTTATTTTAGACTCGAAATTTGTGATTACAAATTTGGCACGCCCAGTGGGACATCTCTGCCTCTCATCTCTTTCTCCAAAAAGTTAAATTCGACCTTCGATCCAAGCGACGTGATGGATGTCAACATGGAAGCAAAGATAGCTGAGCTGGAGGCTATGTTAAATTGGCTCGCCATGGAAAGTGAACAGAAAGACAAGATGATCAGCGAACAAAGAGAGCAGATCGCAAAACTGATGAAGAAGATAGAGAAACGCCTGTGTCAATACTCCAATGAAGATTCTCACAAAGAGGAATCTGACAAAGAGTCTTCCAAAGGTGATGGTGATGGGGAAGACAAGAAGAGTAACTCATCTTTAGAATCACTGACTGTGGAGCAGATTCAAAAGTTGGTGGCAAATGTAGTGCGGGCTCAAATCGGAGAGGGATCAAACAAGACTCGCTTGTACACAAAGCTATACACGAAGAAGATTAACGCCCTTCGAATGCCGCAAGGATATCAACCCCAAAGTTCAATCAATTTGATAGGAAGGGTAATCCTAAGCAGCACATCGCTCACTTCAACGAGACTTGTAGCAATGTCGACACGGAAGGAGATCGACTAGTCAAGCAGTTCGTTCGTTCTTTGAGAGGGATCACATTCGACTGGTATACGGAGTTAGAGCCTGAATCTATTAACAGTTGGAAACAAATGGAGTATGAGTTTCTCAACAGATTCTACAACACTCAACGGGTTGTCAGCATGACAGAGTTGACAAACACTAAATAGTGGGAGGGCGAGCCAATACTCAAATACATCCATCGTTGGAGGGCTCTTAGTCTTGATGTAAGGATCGCCTCACCAAAGCTTCAGCTGTGGATATGTGCGCTCAAGGTATGCACTGGGATTTACTCTATGTCCTCAAGATGGTCAAGCCTAAAACCTTTCAGGAGTTGGCGTCCAAGGTACATGACATGGAGATAACCATCGCAAGTGGACAAGGAAGATCATTCGCTTCATCGGGATCCAAGAATGGCAATGTGTATAAGAAGAATGGCAAGTCATCAAAGGTTTCAACAGAGGAGTCCATGGCTATTTCAATGTGTGAGCCGGAGTGAATCTCTGCTAAACCCAAACCAAAAAGAAAGATAGTAAATTCCTCTAAAGATGATGAAAGGAAGTGCCCTACGCTGATGGAGCTTCAAGAAAAGAAATACCCATTTCTAGACTCAGTCAACAACCTGTAGAGACAGGAGTTATCAAACTTCCACACCCAAAGAGGCCGGAAGAAGTGGGAAGAACTACCGATCCAAGATACTGTTGTTATCATAGGGTAGTCAGTCACCCTCTAGAGAAGTGTATTATTCTCAAGGAGAGAATCATGAGACTAGATGAAGATGGGCATATTATACTGGACTTGGATGACAACGTCGAGGCTAATTATGTTTTAGCAAAGCCGGTCCCGGCTGAAAGGAAGGAATTCTTGATGATTCAGTTTGGACGTCAAAAACCTGTTCCCCTTCCTGTGCTAGTCCATGCCTCTCAAGATGAGCCTAAGACTGAGCATGTTTTAGAAGTTCCTGATGGAGATGAAGAATGGATCATAGCCACTCAAAGGAAGGGCAGGGGCCAAAGTGAATCCAAACAACATCAACTCATCAAAGTAAGCAACAAAGGAGAAGGAACAATCCTCAACCTTCGATGGAGAGGAAGAGGCTTGAAGTCATCATGAAACAAGAAGTGGGTTCAACTGAGTTGCATGAGCGAGGCCCTCGTGTTCCTGTCACGCTAGAGGAATACTTCCCGAAGGACTTCTTTAAAGAAGTTAACAATGTTGCAGCTGTGAACATGGTCTCCTGCTCCGAGATCGAAGAAGATGATAGTGAAGGAATGGAGTATCAGTCTAAGTCAAAGCTCTCTGTGTTTGATAGGTTAGGACGGTCAGCTTCCTGCAAACAAGCATCTATCTTTGAGCGGTTAAGGTGTCGAGGAGAATGCAAAGCCTCGGTCTTCAGTATGATCAAGAATGGTTCGAGATCAAAGTCTTCTTGTCAAGGATCAAACGAGTTGGAGAGGTTTCAAGCTCACTATCCCACCAGGAACAGAGCTCCGCATTCAGCCGCCTTGGAGTCATCAATGAAGTTCAAAGCACCATCTCATCTCGCATGAAGCGGTATTCAACATTAGAAGTAAAGACTGAAGGATCCCTTAGAGTGAAGAGATGCACTGTGATCCTCACCGGTCATCAAAGCAAGATCGACTCTGACAAAGAGCTTGAATGAGAGGAGACACTTTCTTCTTCCCAAGTCAAAATCTAGGAAAGTGAAGATGTAGCTCCCGAGCAAGAGCCTAAACTGTTCACCAAAAAAAAAAAAGGATTTCATTTTCAGTTCATTTACACTTTAGTTCCTTTCAGTTTATCATTGTAATACTCCTGGCCCGCAAGAGTATAAACTGTGTACGGCTAAATTAATTAATAAATTTTCATTTCTTGATCTTTAAACTTGAACTACGTTTGGCCTGATCCTTATGGCTATCCTACCCCTTAAGGTATGTAGGCAATTTGGGTCTAGACCCAAATACAGTCATACTCAGACCAAAAAAAAAAAAAAAAATTCATCCTAGGTTACCAAATTTTGAAGACTTTCCTGGTCAACAAACTCTAAGACTTTCAAGTCAACAAACTTTAAGGACTAACAAGTTAGCAAATTCAAGACTCACTAGTCAAAGTTCAAGATTTTCAAGTCAAAGACTCTCAAGTTGTACAAGCAGAGCTCACAAGTCCAAACCCAAAGCTTTCACGTCACACTCTCAAGTCACTAAAGTTAAAAACTCCCAAGTCAAAATTGAAGACTTTTAAGTCAAGGACTCCTAAGTCAATTAAATAAAAGACTCTCAGGTCACTAGATTCACCAACTTCCAAGTCAATGAAAATTAAAGACTTCCAAGTCAACAAAAAATTCAAGACTTTCAAATCAACAAACCTCAAGACTCTTATGTCATCAAGTCCCTTGACTCCCAAGTCAACAACAAGACAAAGACTTCCAAGTCAGTCAAACTCTCGCATCAACATATCTCCTGACTCCCATGTCGACAAAATGAATGATTCACAAGTCATCGAAATTCAAATTAACAAAATGAAAGGACTCACAAGTCAAGATCTCGACTTCCAAGTTAGTAAACTTCAAGATTCCCAAGTCAACGATGCATAAGGCTCTCACTTCAGTAAATCTAAAGACTTCTATGCCAACAATCTTTAAAACATCAAAATTCAAGACTTTTAAGTTGATAAAATTCAAGATTACCAAGTCATTAAAATCAAGACTTGCATGTGAGGAAAATCAAGTACTACCAAGTCGCTTAAGAAAAAGACTCTCAGGTCATCCCTGACAGAAGATTCACAAGTTCACGATTCTCAAATCAAAATGAATGACTCATACGTCAATAAAATTCAATGACTCACAAGTCAACAAGATGCAAGACTCCCAAGTCAAAACAGGCAAAGACTGACAAATCAATACGAGACTCTTAAATCAGTAAAGTGAATAGGTCACACACGTAAGACTCCAAAGTCGACAAGGTTAAAGGCTTCTAAGTCATCGAAATTGTGGGATTTCAAGTCACGCTATGGCATGCTAGGATTTTCATGTCGGTGGTCCACTCCAAGTCGATGTCGTCAATGGTGTAGTCCTCGTATTGGTTGACAACCTCCCTTAAGCATGCATCGTGGCGGCATCCTAGTCGTGTTGACTGACTTCTGCTCCAATATGGCGTCATCCTCCTTCACTTATACAGCATACTCCTTTTGCTAAGTGATAGACTCTATTAAGTTAGCGACTTTAACGTCTCATTTAGAGTGGATGTTGGGGGCAAACTAGCAGGCAATGTCCTCATGTCCTTCCATGACGCTCACAACCGAGAAAATGCTTAGTTGGCTTGTCATGAATCTTCAGAAGAAAGTCTGGTGGCTCATCATGGCTCGATGGAGAATTCAAGTTCGCTTTTCATAGCCCGGTGACGGTGGAAAGTCTAGGAGTAGTAAGCCAGGCGATGACGCTGTCGACCCAGTTGGTTCTGAAAAGAGACACCTCAAGATGTCTAATACATCATAACGTCACTATTAGTCGAGTGGTTTGTAAGACCACGGTTTTGTCATTCTTCCACAAGGAGCTAGGGGCCTTAGCTGCAACTAGTTGACTCTAGGTATGGTTTATGATCATGAAAGGATGATAGAATTTAGGGTAAAAATAGCACAAACACATTATGTTCAGTCAAAAAGGGGAAACAATGGGTGTCGGGAGACTTTCGGGATGCAAATGGGAATGAGGAAGTGGGTTTCGCAATAAGAGAGTAACGAGAAAGAAAAATCAAATGGTAATTCCGTTAGAAAATACCCACCGGGCTTCCTCTTTCAAGGATAGTCCAGATTAACTTCCCCAAAATCCATTGACAGACCCGGGAAAGTTAATAGAACGGAATTTCCTAGTTAGTTTCTATTCGCTTTCACGAACTAGAATACTAACTATCCTAATTCCTACCTTCCAACAAGCATTGAATGTATTCGGGATGCTTTCGCGTACATCTCACTTGAGGGAAGGATAGGATTAGGAAGTTGATTTCCTAACTAGTTACTCACTAATATTGCTAACAAAAACCTAATCACCCATTCACACCCTTAATATCTCCCTAACCTATTAAGGTTCTAGCCATTAAACATCCTAACTATCATGATAATAACATCAACAACTTCATTCATGCTTAAAAGAGTGAACAAGATTACAATGAACATTCAACAATACCAATAATAATAAAAACAGAGATTAATAAATAAGCAATAAATTAGAGAGAGAAAGGTTAAGAAATGCTCACTGATTGTGATGACAAGGGAGAAAACTTCAGAATAATAAAGCTCCAATGCTCCAAAGTTGAGAATAATCTTCAAAATTCTAATAAAAATCAAGAGAATCCAATACAAGAACCAATAACCTCAGCAAAGATCTTCCTTAATCACTCTAATCTAAAGCTTAAAATGTGATAAAATGTGCTAAAGTATCATAAAAGATAGATTAAAGCTGCCTCTAGATGATATCCAGCTTAAATGACCTAAAATACATTAAATAGTAAACTAGGTTGTTACTCAAAACTCATCATTTTACACAACAGACAAAACTGTCCCGCAGGGGACCGTCGTCACGGTCAAGGTGACCGTCGTCACGGTCAAGGTGACCGTCGTCACGGTCAAGGTGACCGTGGTCACGGTCAAGCGTAAGGCAGGTGATTCTTGTCTTCGCTTCGCATCACCGTGGGCACGGTTCCCATGCACCGTGGGCACGATCTAGGCGATTTAGGGCTGACAACTTTTCGCTCCTTCGCACCGCCGTGGCTACGATCATGGGAGACCGTGGCCACGGTCTTGTTCAGCCAGCTTCTTCCTTGGGCAGGGTAAAGATCTCACAGTGGCTACAGTCAGAGTGACCATCACCACGGTCTGTCTCGGGTGGCAAGGTTTCTTCCTTAGCCTTGGCTCAATCACACTGTGGCTACGGTCAAGGTGACCGTGGCCACGATCTATCTCGGCCACAAGATTCTTCAGAGTGCTCTTCAACCGTTGTTTCTGCTTCCGTTGCCTCTCGACATGACCGACCCTTCTAATTCGCTGCCTTTGACACGACCAGGGCTCAGGAAATCTTGAGGAATTTCGAGATTCCCAAGATGGGTGCAAAATTGGCCCATTTAGAATCGTTTTGAGTGACAACTTCGGAAACTACAAAAGTAACCAAAACGCATTAAAAGTTATTGAAACAAGCTACGAAACAAGACAAAAGCCTAAGGATTTAGGCGGTATTTAGACACGAAATCGGGTCTAAACACCCCCCCACACTTAAACCTTTGCTCGTCCCGAGCAAAACAAAACAAAACTAACTAACTAACACAAACTCCTATGTCGTGGGAGAGAATCATGTGCATTTAGCGTATGCACCAAGCCCTTTGAACCCCCCGGCAGCCCGAGTGGATGAGATGGACTCGTGAGGGTTTGTAGCGGCTGTACCCACAAAAGCCAAAGAAAAAGGAGAGAGGGAAACTGAAAACAAAACCGAAGAAAACAAAAAGGAAACGAAAAGCAAAGGCTTTGATTCACAAGATCTCGTAATCTAAACTAAGAAAACGCGATTAAACCTCCCAAAGTAACCGTTAGGAGCATCTCACAAACACCAAACTCAGAAAAAGGTCGATCTTGAAGATTTTTAACTCCCTACACCTTGTAACAAGCGAAACCCCACAACAAAAGCACAACAAGGGTTTAACGGGAACCAAAAGACTCTAAAAACTCGCGTCCGAATTTGAAAACAACGAAACAACCGAGAGGGGTGTTGCTCTCCCTTGCATTTGGTCGCCCTTGGCTTGGTGAGGGCAGTAGGTGATGCAAGGGGAGGCCCCGCTCTTTTTAGAAGCAAAACTTTTCTTTTCTTTCTTCTTTTTCTCCCTTTTTTTTTTCTTTTTTGGTTTTTAAGAGTCGGTATTAGCCTTACTTTCAGAAATTGGACGGCCCATATAAGGGGTATACCCTCCCAACACGGTCTTTTCCATACGCCTCTCCGTCGCAAAGCGATATAGGAGGAGGGTTAAGGGGTATCTAGTGCCGTACCACGAATACTGGGCCCGTGTAGGTTGGCAAAGTGTATGGTGGTTAATGTCTTCAGCGACACACTCCACTTATTCAGGTTATTATATCTTATGAAAGCTCCTCTTTTCTTTTCTTTTCTTTTCTTTTTGCGCTTTTTGCTTTTGCTAAACAAAACAAACTCAGACACAAGCCCTTAGAATCTCCGGGTTCCCAACAAAACGAGAAAGGAACGGGAGTTTCACAAGATACTTAATGAAGGGAGTCTAATAAGGGTAAGTCTCGACTAGAACCCGAGTTAGGGTCAAAAATGCTCCAACCGATTACTTTTAGAAAGAAGTTTAAGAACGATTTCTCAACTTCGATAACGAGATCTAGGAAACAAAGCAAAACAAAAACAAAACGAAAAGGTTTTCACTCCCTTTTTCCTCCATTATCACACAAAAATTTTTAAATTTTAAGCAAAAACTAGGGAAACAAAGAACAAAACGACTAGGTGATCTACCCTTGAAATAGAATATCTCCCCCCCCCCCCCACACACTTAAAACTCCACAATGTCCTCATTGTGGGAAGGAGTCGCATGAAAAGGGTAGAGAACCTACAAAACACAAACAAACAAAACGACTAGCAGGTAGACATGGTGGCGACCCGAGCCCATACGGCTCCAACAGCAATAGATATCCCAACACAGACACTCAAAGGGGTTCGCCACCCAAAAGAAAACCAAGCATGCGACGGATCATGATAAGAATTCACATAAAAAGAGTAAGGTGAAAAGATATTACCTCAAACTCTTCATAAGCGTTAAAAATAGCGATCCGAAGTCGTCGTTCAAGAGAGTCAGAACAATGTTAGAGTAAAAGACGACTTTATAACTATAAAATTTGCATGCGAGACCAAAAGCAAAAGAAAGGAAAAACTAACTTAAAAGATTATGAAAAGAAATTGAAAAGGTGAAAAACGAAAATATTAACAATATATACATTGCCAGAGACTTACCTCATCCCTGAATCTCACTTATTGAGGCGGGAAATAAGGGTGAAACTCGATACACACTAACCGAAACAACGAATTCATTGCATTCATCACAAACAACATTCGGTTACATCCATCCATGACCCAAAATACAAACGAGAAATGCTTAAACAACAGTCCAACCCACAAAAACAACCATCAAACAACCATCAAACAACCCGACGATACATGAAAGACAAACAAGACAAGGAAAATCCCGAGCATCCTAATCGAACAATCCCCAAAATATGCTAACGCATGCCAAATGAAATCGAGAGATCAACAACCCAAAACAACCAGACATCGCATCCAAAACCCCGAAGAAGCACTCCCCCACACTTATACTTCACAAAATAAAGTAAATAAGAACAATGATAAAGGTCGGGTGGGGGTGGGGTGCTTACAAGCGGTCCACAAGCAGACCCTCCCGGCGGAGAACGGGGTTGGAGTTGCGACTGGATGCTAGCCAGCGTCTCCTGTTAGATTTCGATCAATCCTTGCAAGTTTTCGATCAAGGTCTGCTGGTGTTGGATGAGCTCCCGTTGTACTTGAAACTCATCATGAAGCTCTTGGATTTGGTCGCTGATACGCTCAAGAGCGGGGTCCCATTGTTGACTCGGCTCGGCTTCATCCCCTTGTGCTTGTTCACCCCCTTCTTCTTCTTCCTCATTCTCTTCTTCCTCCTCTTCTTCTTCTCCTCCTTCACCTTCCTCCGCTCGATCCCCGGGACCACCTACCACAAATTGATCCCCAAAAGTTTGGCCACACGATCAATTGCGTTGGTCGGTGACATCAAGACGTTGTTCGACATTGCCGTCGCCCAAATAAATCACGACGCTATGGGGTTCGTTCCTGTGACGGTATAATGTTCGCGTCTTGTGTTTCTCCAAGAATTCCATCTTTCGTAAGCGAACACCATCGATAGGATCGGGGAAATAGCGGGGAGTCCACTTGCTTAGATAGGACTCGAACCCTTGCTTCCTTAGGAAATGGGTGATGATGTGACCCATACAAATAGTCATGTTCCGGGTTTCGAGGCTTATTTCCCGAAGGCAATGGAGGATGCACGAGCCAGTGTTTACCCGGCGACCGTTGATCGCATTGTAGAGGACGAAGAGGTCGTCTTTCCGGATGCTTGAACGCCTGGAGTCACGGTAAAAAACGGAGTTCGAAATGATGCGGTGGAAGATGCGGACGCTCAGATTACAGAAATCTCTGGCCTTAGAGTTGCTTGGGCAATAGTATTTCGCCCGTTGTGATCGAATCCTCGGGTAACATCTCCTCCAACAAGTGAGTGCTTGCATAGCTTCTTGTTCATTGAATTTGACGCACTCGCCGTAGGGGATGCCGTCCTCGGGAAGGCCTAGAGCATTGCATAAGTCTTTGAGCGTACATTCGACCTCCTTTTTGTTCACGATGTATGAAAAAGAGGCGTTGGATGTGCCGTCTTCCTTTACCACCAAAGAGCTAAGGAATTCGAGCACCGGTTGCTCGATGATCGGTTCGTTGATTGTGGCGAAGATCTCCCATCCCATGACTTTGATGAAAAAGTCCATGCTCGGCTTACAAAAGACATCCTTTGCCGTCTCCTCATGATAGAGATCCGGAGCACAAATTTTCCGCTTCTTGAGCCGCTCATACCGTGCCTTGTGCATATCGTCCCGAAAATTAACCTTAATTTTCGGGTCGCATTGAATAATCGAGGCCGGTTGACCCTTGTACCGGGTTTTGTCAGCCTCAGTCGAGGTTGATGGGGCGGGGGTCGATTCCGACTCGGTTCGGGCACGTTTTGCTCGACCCATTGAAGTCACTGCAAGAAGATCAACCACCACACACCGAAACACAACACAACCAATACCCAAAAATCCCGAGCAACACGAATTCACAATCAACCACAAGATTCAACTCAAAAGCAAGCAATACACTCCCAATCTCGAAAATATTCACAAAAAATTCAAACTTCAAACTCCACCACACTCGTTTGACCCAACCCACAAGCAATTTGCACCAAATTCAACCCAAAAGTTCACCAATAACGCTCCCAAACTCAGCAATATCAACCAAAAATTCAACCCCAATTCAACCTACTCGTCCAACCAAACCCAACAAGCTATTTGCACAATATTCAACCCAAATAAACAAGAAATCGAGTGTTTAAGCACCAATAAATCAAGGAATACCTGGATTGAAGTGTTGGGGAAGGTGGAGACTGATTTTTGAACCCCACTAGCAACAAGAGGCCCAGAATCTTGCTTGAAGAAGACCCGAAAATGGCGTACACAGCAGCGTGGTGCAGCTAGGGCATGATTTGCAGGAGAGATGGAGAAGAATGGAGTAATTTGTGATGGATTTGTCCAATCTTGGAAGGAGTTTGCGATGTTAGGGTTTAGTGAGGGGTTTCGAGTGTGAGGAAATGGGAGGAAATGGAAAAGAAATGAGGGGAAATGATATTGAACCCCCGAAAATATTCGCAGTTTTCGACAGACCGTGGCTGGGCACGGTGTGGTTCGGACTGGGTAAAAAGAGGGGAAAATTTTCAGGGTGGAGACCGTGGCTACGGCAAACACACCGTGGTCACGGTCCACTTCGAGGCAGAAATTTTGCAATAATGAGCTGCAACGAGACCGTGGCTGCGGTGAAACTCGCCGTGGTCACGGTCTACTTCGGCCTGATAAAACTGGGAGTGACTTGCATACACTGACCGTGGCCACGGTCCAGGCGACCGTGGCCACGGTCCCTTTCGGTCCATCCGCAGCACCTACAAGGCTCAAAACTTAGAGAAAAATGTTAAGTGCTAAAATCTACCCTCTTGTCATCCACTCCCTTTTCTTTTTCCCTCAATTATCATTCAAGGATATTCTCCTAACACTCAAAAATACTTTCAAACCCCGACCCTCATAAAACCACTCTCGATCTTTTTGTTTTTTTTCTTCTGTTCAAACTTTTCTGATTTTTCTAATTTTTTTTCTCAAAAATTTTTCTTTTTCTAATATAAAACAACGGAAGAAGAAAAACACTAAAACAAGGGAAATAAAAATGAAAGAACTAATTAAAAATGAAAGAAAACATAAAAATAGGGGGAAGTAGTTCATACCTCTCCTGGGTGCTTGTTTTGTAGGTTCTAGGTCGACCTATCTCGATGTTCTTCAATCTTCGAAATCCGTGAGGTATGCCACAACTGTCCTGGCATATTCCTCGCCCATGATGTATGGTTTGAGCTTCGATGAGTTTGCTTTGAAACACTTTCCTTGTGCATCTTTCAATTCAACCACTCCGGCGGGGAGAATTTTCACAATTTCAAATGGCCCGGACCATCATGATCTCAATTTCCTGGAGAATAACTTCAGCCTCGAGTTGAAGATGAGAACCCTATCGCCTACCGCAAACTCACGTCGGTTCAACCTCATGTCATGCCATGCTTTCGTTCTCTCCTTGTAGATCTTGTTGTTCTCATATGCATGACGCCTCAGCTCCTCAAGTTCTTCTAATTGAAATAACCGACTACCTCCGGCCGCTTTGAGATCGAAGTTCAACTTCTTGATTGCCCACATGGTTTTGTGCTCAAGTTCTACAGGGAAGTGACACGCCTTCCCATAGACAAGACAATATGGGGTAGTACCGATCGGCGTCTTGAAAGCGGTGCGGTATGCCCACAAGACTTCATCTAATTTTTCTGCCCAATCTTTCCTTGAAGAGTTGATCGTCTTTTCTAAGATCTCCTTGATGGCACGGTTTGAGATTTTTACTTGACCTTGCGTTTGTGGATGGTAAGGGAGTCCCTTCTTATGTTTAATGTCGTACTTCGTAAAGAGAGATTCAAATTTCTTTTCAATGAAATGGGAACCATTGTCGCTAATGATGACCCGTGGAATGCTAAATCTTGGGAATAGGGTCTTTTTCAAGAATTTCGAAACGGACTTCCCATCGCACCTTACACATGGTATGGCTTCGACCCACTTTGTGACATAGTCCACCGCCACTAGAACGTATTGGAAACCCCTTGACGACGAGAAAGGACCCATGAAGTCCAATCCCCACACATCGAAAGCTTCCACCTCAAGAATATAGTTCAACGGTGCTTCATTCTTCTGGGAGATGTTACCGAACCTTTGACACCTATCACATTGCTTGACATGCAAGTGGGTGTCACGAAAAAGAGTCGGCCACCAATAGCCGGTTTGCAAAACCCTCGCCGCTGTCTTTGGGGGCCACCGTGACCTCCCACCGGAAATTCGTGACAATGGGTCAAGATAGATTGCACTTCACTCTCGGGAATACATCGCCGGTAAATTCCGTCATTGCAAAGACGGAAAAGGAAAGGGTCATCCCAAAAGTAATGCTTCATGTTGTGGAGGAATTTCTTCTTTTGATGATGGTTCAAGTGTTGAGGAATCACTTCGCTCGCCAAATAATTCACAATATCCGCGTACCAAGGATGTGAGTTGATAGCCAAGAGTCGCTCGTCCGGGAAAGCATCTACAATCGGTTGAGTGTCTTCCAAGTCGACAAGAATCCTCGAGAGGTGATCAGCTACGACATTCTTCGTGCCCGCCTTGTCGCGGATTTCCAAATCAAATTCTTGCATAAGCAAGACCCACCGTATAAGTCTCGGTTTTGTCTCCTTCTTTCCCATCAAGTATTTGATAGCGGCATGATCCGTGTAGACTACCACCTTAGAGAACATGAGGTATTGCCGAAATTTGTTGAGCGCAAAAACAATCACTGAAAGCTCCTTTTCCGTGGTAGTGTAGTTCCTTTGGGCGCTATCAAGCGCATGGCTTACGTAATAGATGACCCTTGGCTTCTTGTCTATTGTTTGGGTCAAACACGCTCCCACGCGGTCGCCGTGATCGGCCATAATCTCGAAGGGTAGCGTCCAATCCGGAGGTTGAACTACCGGAGCGGAAATCAAAGCCTGCTTCAACCTATAAAATGACTCAAGGCACTCATCAGTGAAAATGAAAGGGGCATCCTTGTACAAGAGATCAGTTAGAGGTCGAGCAATTTTTGAAAAATCCTTGACGAACCGGCGATAAAAGCCGGCATGGCCAAGGAAACTACGCACCCCCTTAACAGAAACTGAGGGTGGTAGGCACTCTATAACCTCAACGTTAGCCTTGTCCACTTCGATGCCCTTAGAAGAGATTAAGTGACCCAAAACGATACCTTGTTCCACCATGAAGTGGCATTTCTCCCAATTCAGAACTAGATCCACTTCCTAAGAACGAGTTAACACTTTCTTCAGATTTAGCAAACAATCATCGAAAGAATTACCGTACACAGAAAAATCATCTATAAAGACTTCCATGCATTTTTCAATGAAATCGCTAAAAATAGCCATCATACAACCTTGAAAAGTCCCAGGGGCATTACATAAACCAAATGGCATGCGATGATAAGCAAATGTCCCGTATGGGCAAGTGAAAGTGGTTTTTTCTTGATGTGAGGGGTGGATTGGAATTTGAAAGAACCCCGAGTACCCATCCAAAAAGCAAAAATGTGAGTGACCCGCCAACCGTTCTAACATCTGGTCAATAAAGGGAAGGGGGAAATGGTCCTTCTTTGTTACTTTGTTTAATTGGCGGTAATCGATACACATCCGCCAACCGGTGACAGTCCGGGTACTAACTAGTTCTTTCTTGTCATTTTCAATTACGGTCATTCCACCCTTCTTGGGTACACACTGAACCGGGCTAACCCATTCGCTATTTTCGATGGGGAAGATGATCCCAGCAGCTAGCAACTTTACTACTTCCTTTTTAACCACTTCTTGCCGATAAGTGCTTCTTGTATATATGAGAACTTGGTTGTTTTGATGAGAATTTGGGGAATATTTGATTTGATTATGTTATTTTGTACCCGAATTTCCCATATTACACTTGGTTTGGAGTTTGGTGAGTTTTGTAGGGAATTTGTGAAGAATCGATGTAAACCGAGCCCAAAAAGCAAGTGTAGATCCAAGTTATGAGCTTAAAGGACCAAGAAGTGAGATGTTGGATCACCCAAGGCCCAAACAATGGCCCAAAGTACTCATAGGCCTGAAAAAGACAATGGCACGGGTGGTGTCTACAGTGGCACGGGTAGTGCCTATGACCAGAACGTGAAGAATTGTGTGCAGTGAAGCGACACGGGTAGTGCCTAGGGGGGCACGGTCCGTGTCACTATGAGCACGGTCCGTGTCACCCCTGCCTCTCCTGTCTTTTCATTTTCGGCGGTTTTGAGTTGATATTTGCCTATATTATGCTTATTTCTGGCGGAGTTTAGAATCAATCATCCATCATCATCCATTTCATGCCCTAATCATATCATTCATCATCCATATTCCATTCCATCATTGAAGATTGAGAGAAGATTGAAGATTGAAGAGCAACTCGAACATACTTTGAAGTGGAGGAGCAAAAGTCCTCCATTGTTGATTCGTAGCAAGTTTGTTCTTCACTTTGGTTTATTTCTCATTCTCTCAAATATTTTCATATGCTTTCTAGAATAGATTTCAATTGCTTTGTAGTTTCAAACATGAATTGTGAGTAGTTCTTTTAGTTTAGGGGATGAACCTTTGAAGTTGCTTGATGAATTGACTTTGTTGGATTGAATTATCATGAATTTAGTTTGTTTCAATCTATTTGGTCTTTGAATTGAATTGTTATTGCTTTTGCTTGATCACCAATTGCATGTTAATAGGTCATTGAATGAAGTACCGAAAGGAGAAGTTTGATTACCCGAAGACCTAGATTAGACTAGTTAAAATTATCTAGACATAGAAGTTTTAACTAGGGTTCTTGAGATAATTAGATCTTTAACCTTGACTAAATCAAAATAACCACGAAAGTAGGTGCTTGGTTAGTCTTGGCAATTCGCTCTAGTGGCAAAATCTCATTGCGAAGTATTCTATGCGATTATCGAACCTTGATTGTGCAAATTAATGAAATGAGAGTTCAATCCACATCGTTGATTCGTTATTTGACTTAGGTTTCATCCCCTGAACACCTTTTTCCCTTGATTTCATCAGAATAGTTCGGTGAATATTCGTTTGTTTAGACCTTGTTTGTGATTAGAGTTAGATTTAGTTGATTCAAAACAAAAACCCGATCGGCTTAGCGATCAACTAGGAGGCTAGTTCAGTGCGTTGAAAGGAAAAGTTCCTGTGGGATCGACCTTGATATTTGCTACACGTACACCCGTGCGCTTGCGGCCTATCAAGTTTTTGGCGCCGTTGCAGGGGACTTTGTCCCTAGCCAGCCACTGAACGAATACCCTAAGGTTGCCTAAGTCTTTTATTTTCTGTTTTGATTTTCCTTGGTGTTTTGGTTTTTGTCTTGCGAGGTTTACTCTACGTGCATGCGAAAAGCTCCACTCTTTGAGCTTGATCCTGAAATCGAAAGAACCTTTCGCTCCCGGCGAAAGAAGCAAAAGTTAGAGCACGCCCGGAGAAGACAAGAAGAGAACTCCAAGCGAAAGAACACCATGTCCGGTGGAGGCGGCAGTGGAGAGCCTAGAATCACGCTTGGCTCCTATGTGATGCCAAATGTCACAAATCAACCCTCCACCATTAATCCTCCAAGAGTGGCCGCTGACGATTTCGAGCTGAGGAGTTCACTCATCAATTTGGTGAAGGCCAACCCATTCCATGGCCTCCCCAATGAAGATCCCAACCGGCACCTTCGCCTATTCAACCAAGCATGTGAGATCTTTAAGGCAAATGGTGCAACGCCCGATGCAATCAAGCTGCGATTGATTCCCTTTTCACTTGAAGGGAAGGCTTGGGAGTGGTTGGACGCTCTTCCATCAAGCTCTGCCATCACCACTTTTGACCAACTTGCTAGCCTATTCTTGGCGAAGTACTTTCCTCCTAGCAAGTTGACGAGCCTCCGGAATCAAATCTCAACATTTGTCCAAGAGCCGGACGAGTCCCTCTATGAAGCGTGGGAGAGGTTCAAGGACCTCTTACGTCAATGCCCCCACCATGGTTTAGAACTACGGGTCCCGATACAAGCCTTCTACAACGGGGTGGATGAAAACTTGAGGGCCAACATCTTGGCGGCGGCGGGAGGCAACATCATGTCCAAGACAGTGGCGGAACTTCAAACTTTGATTGAGGAGATGACAATCAATAGCTACCAGTGGTCAAAGCCCCGTTCCAGGAGGACGGGAGGTAAGTATGAAGTTGATGCTATTTCTATGTTGAATGCTAAGTTGGATGCCATGACTAAGAAGATGGATTTGTTGAATGTGAATGCTCCCCCTCCCCAACCATGTGCGTCGTGTCAATCATATGAGCATGAGACCTTGAATTGTCCTAGTGGGTTGGTTAGCAATGAATCGACCGAAGTGGTTAACTATGTTGGTAACCCTTCTCATAGGCAAAACTTTGACCCTTTTTCCAATACTTACAATCCCGGTTTTAGGTTCCACCCGAACTTTTCTTACCGGAATAATAACCAAATGGGTCAACCCCAAGGACAAAGACAACCCCAAGCACCTCCACCACAAGCTCCCCAAAAGCCTAACCTAGAGGCTATGATACAAGCTTTGATGTTGTCTCAACAACATCATCAACAACGGCAACTTGAGCATCAACAAAGACAAGATGAGGTGATTAAGGCCTTAGCTACTAAAGTTGACCTTATGAGCACCCACACTCAAATGCTTGAGAATCAAATTGCCATTCAAGCTGGTACCTCCACTACCCCTCCGGGAATGCTTCCCGGAAAGCCCGAACCTAACCCTAAGGAACAATGTAATGCCATTGTTTTGAGGAGTGGGACACAATATGAGGGACCTAGCATGCCAAATGCAAAGCATGGGGGAGTTGTGGTTGAGAAAGAGGTTGAGACGCCTAGTGAGAATGTTGTTGGTTTTCAAAGAGAGAAAGACCTTGAGAGTGAGCATTCAAAAGAGAACACCGAAACCCGACCTTCATCTCCACCTAGAGTTTACAAACCACCGTTACCCTTTCCTCAAAGATATGCTAAGGCTAAATTTGATGCAAAATTCGGCAAGTTCTTTAATATGTTAAAGCAATTGAATGTGAATGTGCCGTTTTTGGATGTTTTATCTCAAATGCCTTTGTATGCAAAGTTTTTGAAAGAAATCCTCTCTAAAAAGAGGAAAATTGATGAAATTGAGGAAGTTGCTTTGACTGAAGAATGTAGTTCTGTGGTTCTTAACAAGCTTACTCCTAAGCTTAAGGACCCGGGAAGCTTTAGTATTCCATGTGGCCTAGGTAGCTTAACCGTTGATCGAGCTTTGTATGATGTGGGTTCCAGTGTAAGCTTAATGCCCTATTCTTTGTATGAACGATTGAACCTAGGAGAGTTGAGACCAACTACCATGTCATTGCAAATGGCGGATTGTTCTATCAAGTACCCTAAGGGTATTTTGGAGGACTTTCCCCTTAAGGTGGGTGATCGTTATGTGCCGATTGATTTTGTCATCCTTGATATGCCCGAAGATTCCCGTACCCAAATCATTTTGGGGAGACCTTTTCTTGCTACCGTAGGGTGTGTCATAGATGTACAATGTGGAAAGATGAAGTTTAGGATAGGGGAACATGAACTTGAGTTTGATTTATTCCGTGATGTTTTGCCACGTGGCGTTTCCCCTTGTTTTGGTGTTGATGCGTTTGGTGAGAAGGATAAGAATGTTGATGGTATGATTTGTGAAAAGAAAGATGATGGTGTGCATGTAGTGGAGAGTGAAAAGCTTGAGAAATCTCGTGACCATTCTGTTGAAAATTCTTGTGGTTTATTTATTGATAAAGGCCATGAACTTGGCGATGCAAGAGTGGGAATAAAAGAAATTTTGCTCCCATCTAACATCATCAAGAATGTGCCTTATGCTATTAACAAGGGTACGTTGGATGAGATTTTCAGGTTTGATGATGGAGATCCCCCCCATTTTTGAAGGAGGTGATGAGTTTGACCCAAGCTGTGAGGTCAATTTGAAGATGTTTGGAGGTACTATGCAATGTGAAGCTCCAAAAGCCCTTGGCTATGGAGTTATGGACTATTCACCGGGTTGAGAGGTACCTTGTCCAGCTTAGGACATTAAACAAGCGCTTCTTGGGAGGCAACCCAAGCTTTTTCGATTTTATTTATTTTCTTTTTAGGATTTTCTAAAATTTTTCCTTATTTTTATTCTTTTTATTTTTGATTTTTCTAGATTTGTGTTTTCTTCCTTTGCTTCTCGGGTGATGTTTCGCATTGCGGACAATGCTCGATTCAAGCATGGGGGGACTTGTGTAAACTTTTTGTGGATATGTGTGTTTTGAGTCGTTTTTATTTTTGATTTTTAACTTGTTTTGAGTCTTTTTCTTTAGTTTTGTTTTTATTTTCTTTGTTTTCTAGATTTGCTTGTAGTTTTTAATTTCTTCTTTCGTAGGTTGTTTTCGTTTTCTTATTTTCTTATTTTCATTTTGAGGCTTGTAAAAAGTTTTTAAAAAAAAATTTAAAAAAATCAGAAAAGTAAAAAAAAAAGTTTGATATAGGATTTGGCGAGATAGTTTTCTTTTGACTTGATTTGATCCTGTATAGCCCGTTTGTGAAAGACTGTGAATTGACATGAGTTGTGAAGCTAATTGTTGTGAGAATTGTGCTAGGATAGTAAGACCGATTGCCTTTGTTTCTATTGTAAGAGTGAGTTGTGCATATGCATATCTTCTTAAACTAGGTAATGATTGTTGAGCGCTACCCGTGAGTTCACATAAGCCTAAAAGAAAAGACTAATCATTTTTATTAGTCTAATTTCCATGAGGGACTCACCATTGTGGCATCCTCCTTCATTTGCTTTGCATCTCCTTGAAATTGCTATGCGTTGTACACTGACAAGATGATAGAGGCATTAGGATTTGAACCCTAGCCCCGTTACAACCCTTGAAAGTCCTCTTGATTGTCATTGTTGCTTTGCAAATTGCGGTGGAGAGTTGAGATTCTTAGCAAGTACGTGGTTGGTTGTGACTTTGGTTTGAGTATTTAAGCGAACTTTCAATGATTTTTTTTATATTTAAACACAGGAGAGGAGTGTTTCCACATTCCCAGAAAGTGAGTTTGCTCTTCATTCATACCTAATTTCATGCTTAACATGTGCCTTCTTATCTCATTCAGTGATTAAGGGTGACTGGTTGAACTTGATGAGTACCATTCTTGAATAATTTGTCTTCATTTACTTGTGTAAATTGGCTTCTTCTTCACTCTTGGGTTGTACTTTAGATTAGATTGGGTTGATTGAATGTTCTATCATTGCCATCCTGCAGATTTATAATTAAATAACAATTTTCGCTTTCGTTAATTTTTACTTTTGAGTCTTTTTACTTTTGCTTTGAGTTCTTTGAGTCTTTTTGTCCCGTTTTCTTTTATTTTCTTTCTTTTTCTTTCTTTGACTTTTCTTTTGAGTTTGGACTTTCTTAGGGACAAGCAAGGACTAAGCATGGGGGATTTTGATAAGTGCTTCTTGTATATATGAGAACTTGGTTGTTTTGATGAGAATTTGGGGAATATTTGATATGATTATGTTATTTTGTACCCGAATTTCCCATATTACACTTTGTTTGGAGTTTGGTGAGTTTTGTAGGGAATTTGTGAAGAATCGATGTAAACCGAGCCCAAAAAGCAAGTGTAGATCCAAGTTATGAGCTTAAAGGACCAAGAAGTGAGATGTTGGATCACCCAAGGCCCAAACAATGGCCCAAAGTACTCCTAGGCCTGAAAAAGACAGTGGCACGGGTGGTGTCTACAGTGGCACGGGTAGTGCCTATGACCAGAACGTGAAGAATTGTGTGCAGTGAAGCGACACGGGTAGTGCCTAGGGGGGCACGGTCCGTGTCACTATGAGCACGGTCCGTGTCACCCCTGGCACGGTCCGTACCTCTCCTGTCTTTTCATTTTCGGCGGTTTTGAGTTTATATTTGCCTATATTATGCTTATTTCTGGCGGAGTTTAGAATCAATCATCCATCATCATCCATTTCATGCCCTAATCATATCATTCATCATCCATATTCCATTCCAACATTGAAGATTGAGAGAAGATTGAAGATTGAAGAGCAACTCGAACATACTTTGAAGTGGAGGAGCAAAAGTCCTCCATTGTTGATTCCTAGCAAGTTTGTTCTTCACTTTGGTTTATTTCTCATTCTCTCAAATATTTTCATATGCTTTCTAGAATAGATTTCAATTGCTTTGTAGTTTCAAACATGAATTGTGAGTAGTTCTTTTAGTTTAGGGGATGAACCTTTGAAGTTGCTTGATGAATTGACTTTGTTGGATTGAATTATCATGAATTTAGTTTGTTTCAATCTATTTGGTCTTTGAATTGAATTGTTATTGCTTTTGCTTGATCACCAATTGCATGTTAATAGGCTGTTGAATGAAGTACCGAAAGGAGAAGTTTGATTACCCGAAGACCTAGATTAGACTAGTTAAAATTATCTAGACATAGAAGTTTTAACTAGGGTTCTTGAGATAATTAGATCTTTAACCTTGACTAAATCAAAATAACCACGAAAGTAGGTGCTTGGTTAGTCTTGGCAATTCGCTCTATTGGCAAAATCTCATTGCGAAGTATTCTATGCGATTATCGAACCTTGATTGTGCAAATTAATGAAATGAGAGTTCAATCCACATCGTTGATTCGTTATTTGACTTAGGTTTCATCCCCTGAACACCTTTTTCCTTTGATTTCATCAGAATAGTTCGGTGAATATTCGTTTGTTTAGACCTTGTTTGTGATTAGAGTTAGATTTAGTTGATTCAAAACAAAAACCCGATCGGCTTAGCGATCAACTAGGAGGCTAGTTCAGTGCGTTGAAAGGAAAAGTCCCTGTGGGATCGACCTTGATATTTGCTACACGTACACCCGTGCGCTTGCGGCCTATCACTTGCATGTTGGGATTTAAACGACGTTGGGGTTGCCTAGTAGGCTTGGCATCTTCTAACAAGTCAATCGAATGCATGCATATGGAAGGGGACAAACCTTTCAAATCTTCTATTTTATAACCTAATGCACCCCTATGTTTTCTAAGCAAATCAAGCTACTTGGATAATTCAAAATCATTCAAATTCGTATTCACAATGACAAGATAAGATTTCTCATCATCCAAGAAAGCATATTGGAGGGAAGGGGGTAAAGCTTTAAGCTCTAAAAAGTAGAAGATTGAATTTGAGAGGAAGACATACCTTTGAAGATCGCATCTTGAATCTCCATGCACTCCATATAAGGCTCATCAATAATAACCTCCTTATGCATGGGTGAAGAGTCAAGAAGGTTGGTGAAGAAAGTGATATCAGTGCCGTCGGTCTCAAATTGGAAAGACTCCAATAAGCAAGCTCCCAATGGATCGTCACAAATAGATTCAAGGAAATGGGAGTCCTCAATATACTTATCAACAAGAAACTCCATCATATCAATAGCATAGCATGAGTCCCCATACGAAGGATCTTTCAATGACCCCTCAAGTTGAAAAATGATGCTTTCATTCCCGACATTCAACGACATGCTTCCATTCTTCACATCAATAATTGCTCCCGCCGTAGCAAGGAACGGCCTTCCCAAAATAATAGGGATGTTGTTGTTTCCTCTATCTCAAAGATCACAAAATCACAAGGAATCAAAAACCGCCCCACTTGGACCGGGATGTCTTCCAATATTCCCAAAGGTCTTCGCACAGAACGGCCGGCCAATTGAAGGTTAATTGTTGTAGGAGCTAGATCGTCGAGATTTAACTTCTTGCAAATCGAATAAGGCATGACGCTTACACTTGCTCCTAGATCGCAAAGGGCACGGCCAATCCACATATCGCCAATGGTGCATGGAATAGAAAAACTTCCGGGGTCGGCTAACTTCTCCGGTGATTTGTTATCGATAATTGCACTACAATCCGCTGTCAAATGGATCGTAGATCTCTCGTGAATCCTCCTCTTGCTCGTGAGAAGCTTCTTCAAATTCTTCTTGAAAGACGGGACTTCAGAAATGGCATCAAGAAATGGAATGTTAACTTGAAGCTTCTTGAGCATCTCAATGAATTTTGAAAACTTTGCATCGGATTTTGGCTTTGCTAACCGATCGGGAAAAGGGACCGATGGTAGCTTTGGCTTCTCAATAGTTGGATTGGTTCTTCTTCCATCATTTTTCCTTTCCCTTTCCTTAACTTCTCCATCTCCTCTCTCTCTTTACTAGATTCTCTCAATTCATCCTCATGTACTCCCTCAACTTCCTCACCCAAGACTAACTCACTTTCCCGCTTCTCCATCAAATCTTACGCCTCCGAGACATCCACCACATCACCTTTTTTGTCACCCAAGACCACCTCTCCCACCATCCTAGGGCCATCAATCTCCTTACCACTCCTCAATGTAATAGCATTAAGTTGTCCCTTCGGGTTTGGTTGGGGTTGGCTAGGCAAGGATTGGATAGGTTGAGATTGTTGTACCAATTGAGCCAATAATAACTCGAGGTTCTTAATGCGAGCTTGGTCTTTTTCTCGATCTAAGGCCATCTTTTCTTGAGATAAGGCTATCTTTTCTTGAAATAAGGCTAACTTTTGAAGGGTTTGGTCAAGGGTTTCATGTTGTAGTGATTTGGGTGCTTGGGAAGATTGACCTTGGTGAGGAATTTTGGTGGTGGTTTTGGTGGTATTGGCGGCCATTTTGATTTGGGAAACCGGGGGTGGGTTTTGGTTTAGCGGAGCTTGTTGGTTGTAGGCGTAATTCCCACGAGGACGAATGGGGGTTTGTTTGGTATAGGAGAGGTTATTGTTGGGATAAATAGCTTGGACTTGCTCGGTTTGATACTCTTCACATTGCTTCAAAGAATGTGGCCCTCCACAAAAATCACATACCAAGGCTCGGGCATCCGGAATAAGCATAGGTACTTCTTGAGCCGCCTTTACTTGCCTCGTGGTTTCCTCCAAAGCTTCCTTTTGTTGCATCTCAGGAATGGCATTCATGAGAAATTTAATAGTAGGATTGCTTTCTAGAGGAGGATCATCTCTTGGACTACGGCCGCCTCCCGAATGAGGAGAGTTTTGAGATAGCTCGTGAAGAAATACGTTTGCTTCCTCCGCCGTCTTCTTGAGGAACATGCCCCCCCGAGGCATGATCGATGGATTCTCGCAAAGAGCTACTCAATCCGGAATAGAAGTGATGCAATAATAACCAATCCTCAAGATTGTGGTGTGGACACCTCCGTTAGATACCCTTGAATCTCCCCCATGCTTCGAATAACGACTCATCGGGCTCTTGCTTGACGCTCACGATGGCTTGCCTCAACCGACACGCCTCATCATTGTGGAAAAACCTTTGAAGAAATTCGCAGCTAAGGGCATCCCATGTTGAATAAGTTCCGGGCGGACACGTGTTGAGCCATAATAATGCTTTCCCCTTCAAAGTAAGAGGGAAAAACTTCAGCTTCATGTATTCGGCGGAAACTCCATTCATTTGTACGAAGCCGATGCGTTGCTCGAATCTGTTGATGTGGTCAATAGGATTTTCATGCTCTCCTCCATGGTACAGGGTGCTCTCAAATATCTCCAACAAATATGGCTTGAATTCGAACGATGCATTCGGTGGTAATTCTGGTAATATGATGGGATCGCCTCCCGTACCCGACGATGGTAAGGAATATGATGCTAAGGTACGGGGTGGATCTTGTTCTCCGTCAGACAGTGGAATTTCGGTCGTCTCCCGCTCCCTTTGTTGTCTTCTTTGTCTCGAGCTGGCGTTAGCTTGGCGAATAATACTTTCCGGATTCGGGTTCGGTGGAGCTATAGGAGTTTGGCCTCGTCGAGATCCAGTCCGCATGCACAAAAGAACAAACAGAAGAATCAAATTTCCAATAACCAAGGATAACAAAATCTCTAGCAGTGAAATGATCTTAAACAACCTAAAGACAAAGAGCTAAGCTAGGTGCGCTTGCTCCCCGGCAACGGCGCCATTTTGTTAGTTGAGTGGTTTGTAAGACCACGGTTTTGTTGTTCTTCCACAGGGAGCTAGGGGCCTTAGCTGCAACTAGTTGACTCTAGGTATGGTTTATGATCATGAAAGGATGATAGAATTTAGGGTAAAAACAGCACAAACACACTATGTTCAGTCAAAAAGGGGAAACAATGGGTGTCAGGAGACTTTTGGGATGCAAACGGGAATGAGGAAGTGGGTTTCGCAACAAGAGAGTAACGAGAAAGGAAAATCAAATGGTAATTCCGTTAGAAAATACCCACCGGGCTTCCTCTTTCAAGGATAGTCCGGATTAACTTCCCCAAAATCCATTGCCAGACTTGGGAAAGTTAATAGAACGGAATTTCCTAGTTAGTTTATATTCGCTTTCGCGAACTAGAATACTACTAACTATCCTAATTCCTACCTTCCAACAAGCATTGGATGTATTCGGGGTGCTTTCACACCCAAATACATCCCACTTGAGGGAAGGATAGGATTAGGAAGTTGATTTCCTAACTAGTTACTCACTAATATTGCTAACCCAAACCTAATCACCCATTCACACCCTTAATATCTCCCTAACCCATTAAGGTTCTAGCCACTAAACATCCTAACTATCATGATAATAACATCAACAACTTCATTCATGCTTAAAAGAGTGAACAAGATGACAATGAACATTCAACAATACCAATAATAATAAAAACAGAGATTAATAAATAAGCAATAAATTAGAGAGAGAAAGGTTAAGAAATGCTCATTGATTGTGATGACAAGGGAGAAAACTTCAGAATAATAAAGCTCCAATGCTCCAAAGTTGAGAATAATCTTCAAACTTCCAATAAAAATCAAGAGAATCCAATACAAGAATCAATAATCTCAGCAAAGATCTTCCTTAATCAGTCTAATCTAAAGCTTAAAATGTGATAAAAATTGCGAAAGTATCATAAAAGATAGATAAAAGCTACCTCTAGATGATATCCAGCTTAAATGACCTAAAATACATTAAATAGTAAACTAGGTTGTTACTCAAAACTCATCATTTTACACAACAGACAAAACTGTCCCGCAGGGGACCGTGGGCACGGTCAAGGTGACCGTGGTCACGGTCCTGCGTAAGGCAGGTGATTCTTCTCTTCGCTTCGCATCACCGTGGGCACGGTTCCCATGCACCGTGGGCACGGTCTAGGCGATTTAGGGCTGACAACTTTTCGCTCCTTCGCACCGTCGTGGCTACGGTCATGGGAGACCGTGGCCACGGTCTTGTCCGGCTAGCTTCTTCCTTGGGCAGGGTAAAGATCTCACCGTGGCTACGGTCAGAGTGACCGTGACCACGGTCTGTCTCGGGTGTCAAGGTTTCTTCCTTAGCTTTGGCTTAATCACACCGTGGCTACGGTCAAGGTGACCGCGGCCACGGTCTGTCTCGGGCACAAGATTCTTCAGAGTGATCTTCAACCGTTGTTTCTGCTTCCACTGCCTCTCGACATGACCGGCCCTTCTAATCCGCTGCCTTTGACACGACCAGGGCTCAGGGAATCTTAGGGAATTTCGGGATTCCCAAGATGGGTGCAATAATGGCCCATTTAGAATCGTTTTGAGTGACAACTTCGGAAACTACAAAAGTAACCAAAACGCATTAAAAGTTATTGAAACAAGCGGTATTTAGACATGAAATCAGGTCTAAACAGTCGCTAAGGAGTATTCCACTTGCGATGAAGCCATGACTCCGTCGACCCAGACTGTACTGTCGTTTCTGAGAGAGTTGTCTAGGACAACTCTACGTTGGGGAGTAATCCACGAGAGCTGAGATGGAGCGATGACTCTGTCGAAGGCAAACTATACTGATGTTTCTGAAAGAGTGGTTAAGGACAACTCTACATCAGTAAGATGAGGAGTATTCCGCTCAAACTAAGGTGATAACTTCGTCGACTCAGACTATACTACCGTTTCTGAGAGAGTTGTCTAGAACAACTCTACGTTAGTAAGCTGTGGAGTAATCCACGGAAGCTGAAGTAGAGCGATGACTCTGTCGACCCAAACTGTACTGCCGTTTCTGAAAGAGTTGTCTAGGACAACTCTACGTCAGTAAGTTGAGGAGTATTCCACTTGCAGCGAGGCGATAACCCTGTCGACCCAGGCTGCGCTACCGTTTCTGAGAAAGTTGTCTAGGACTACTCTACGTCAGTACGCTGAGGAGTAGTCCACGAAAGCAGAGATGGAGACACTGTCGACCCAGACAGTCCTGAAAAGAGTAATCTAGGACTACTCTACGTCAGTACGCTGAGGAGTAGTTCATGAAAGCAGAGATGGCAACACTGTCGACCCAGACAGCCCTGAAGAGAGAAGTCTAGGACCCTATTCGGCTACAGCGTTTAGAGTAGCTTTTAGTGTTTTGACCAGTCAAAATGCTACTTTGTTAAATTTTAATTGTTCGGTAACAAAGCTTTTAAATTTAGTGAATAGCGTTTATATGAGCGTTTGATTAAGTTTTTCTTGAGGTTACAAATCTTAACGTCAAGCGATTATTCAGCGTATTGCAAACCTGTATTTCATAAATACCCTCAAAAGTTTCCCCTAATGTACAACTATTGCCATTCAATAAAACCCTAAACCCTTCCTTATTTTTGCTCACTCTCCCAGCCTCCTCAAGCCCTACCAAACTCCTGAGTAGTCGCCATCTCTACTGAAGTGTTCAAGTTCATCAGTCTGAAGCTACTCAAAGGTATGTCAAACTTTTTCGAATTTTTAAGTTTATACATTCAATTTAGTTTAGGTTTCCCCCAAAGTAAGGCTCTGTCATAATGGAAATTAGGGGAAACTTGTATTTCATAAATACCCTCAAAATTTTTATTGTTCTTGTTCTTGAGTTTTGGTGTATTGCCCGTCAAATTTCCATTACTCACAGTGAGTTGGTCCCAATTATTGGGAGTGTGATATGAGAAAGATTGAATTTTATCAATTATGTAGGAGAAAAAAATATGAATTGTTGTCATGTATATTGCAGTGAGTTGGTCCCAATTATATATGGAGTTGGGTGTGAAAATATTTTTCAAGCAATTACTGAGTTGGTCTCCAATTATCAAGTTAGGCATGAAAGCACTGTTGAATGGTAACTGTGCGGAGATATTAACACGGAAAATCTGCATGTCTTTGATAATCTCATTTACAAGCTAGCAAAAGTGCCTTGCCACATGTATTATCAAATTGGCTTCCACCTAATATGTCAAAAAAAAAAGGTTTCAATTCCACTCTTTTTTTCATTTTCTTTTCAGTTTACTTGAGAATGATATATTATAGGGTTCTTTGATTTTTATTTATGTACGTTGATGATTTTTTTATAGCCCTTGTTTAAAGGGCAACTTGTTGTATTGTATTCCAATAAATTGTCCCATTTTGACTAATGAGGTAATCTTTGCACTCCTGTGAACAATAGTCGAGAGTGAGGTAGCTAAATTTGGGCAAAGTGAATTTAGCAAAGTACTTACTCCCTCCATCTCAAATAAATTGTCCCAGTTTGACTAATGAGGTCAAAAATTTTAAACTTAACCATTAACCATAAATTGTCCCAGTTTGACTAATGCGCAATAAACTACTTAATGGAAAAGTGAGCATCATTCAAAATATGGTTTTTAATCATAAAACCTTGAATTACACTTATGTTGACTATATCACATATTGTTGTCAGATGACATTGGAGAATAATGAAAATCAAAAGAATGGAGGATCCAAAAAGATGTTCAAGTGGAGTGATAAGGGCACAATTATATTATGTGATGTTGTGATTGAATATATTAGAAAGAATGGATGTGGGCAATTTTATAAATGGCGTGACATTGAGCGAGATACTGGTTTTAGAATTGGGCTTGGGCGTCCATGTCCAATTGATTCTTGTAAGAACAAAATCGATGCAATGACGAAGGAATGGCGTGCTTGGAGCCTTGAGAATGAAGGAAACTGGACTAGGTTGGGATCCTAAATCTGGCAAAATTAATGCCCCACCTGAATGGTGGGAGAAGAATAAGGTTAGTTTTTATTACTATTATTTTTTTGGTTTCTACTCTCACTAGAGTATTGTGGTTTAATGCTTAAAAAACCTACATAACTTTAAAGACACCTTAACTTATGCTAGTGACTTTTTTTGATTTTTTTGGAATTATGGTAACTTGAACCATTTATGAAAAAGTTCAGAGAAAAAGGTATAACTTCAGAACTTAAGGAAAAGTGGGAGGAAATGTTCGCGAATTCATTTGCAATTGGCTCCAATGTTTATGTACCTACTATGGAACCTCCTAGTGTAAATCTTGGAGAAAATGAGGGTGGTCTAGATGAAGAAAGTCCAATGGAATGGGAGACATGTTTGGTGTAGAAGAAAATTTGGATGTTAATAATCTTCAGGAACATGATTATTATCTAGATGAAGAAAACTTTATAAGGGACTTTAATTTGTTCATTGTGTAAGTGGGGGTACTAGTAATGAAACCCAACGTAACATGGAGGCCTCGCAAATTGCTAGCCAAACTGAAACAACAGATGAAGGTGAAATGGCTACGAGGAAGACATCTAAACAAGTTCAAAGAACTGGGGTAAAGGCTAATTCAATGCAAATGAAACATAAGAGACGACAATCTGATGGGTCTGTAATGTTGGGAGATCAAATTAAGGATATGGTTGAAACTTGCAAAATGATGAGTCAAACTATATCAACTAATACAAGCAACAATCATCTACATCTACTATTGGCAAAGCAATGCAAATCGTTCAGCATATGGTAGACAACTATATTTTAGAGAAAGGAAGTGATTTTTGGTGTTTTACTATCCATGTGCTAGAAGATGGTGTCAAGAGAGAAATCTTCCTAAGTATGGATGATGATGATAGTAGGGAAAAGTGGCTTAAGTATCAACATAGGATGAAAGACAAGTAACTCATTAATATCTAGTTTAAAGTTTTATTTGCAAAGTCTATTTTAGGTGGATATTTTGATTTGTTTATGTTGATAGTTATTTTGAAGTTACTATCATGTTTGGCTAGTGTGATTGCACTTGAACTTAATATTATTTATATTGAAATGTTTGCTTATAATTTTATTGTTGGGTTTTTCTTTTCTTTTCTTTTCTTTTCATTTTCAATTTATAAGTATGGATACATTATTATTGTTATATTAATTGCAGGAATATTAATGGATTGTGATGAACTAGAACACAATGAAGTGGATTGTGAGAATGAGCTATCTCGTAAATTCAGGATGATGGCTTCATGTACAACGACATTGATAACTACTTATTTTTATAAGTATCTCTATATGGAACCTTGCATGACTTCTTTTTTAATAGGAGAAATGTGGATTATGGAAATCCTTAATGGTCACCCAATTCTTTGTGTGAATGTTTTCATAATGGAACCGGACTTATTCGTTGAACTATGTAAGGAATTATCTACAAAATATGGGTTGTGACCAAGCAATAGGGTGTCAATTTATGAGAAAGTTGGCATCTTCCTTTATACTATTGCCTTAGGTGTTTCAAATAGAGTTGTAGGCAAACGCTTTCAATGCTCAGGTAACATCATAAGTAGAGTATTTCATGAAGTGTTGAATACGATTTCTTCACGAGAATTAAGGGGTCTTGCGTGTGATATGCTAAGACCAAGACATCCAGAATTTAAGCATATACCCCCCCAAATAGCCAATGATGAAAGATACATGCCCTATTTTAAGGTAAAATATTTCTGTGATTATGTCACCCCTTTTTTTTTTTGGTTCTACAAATGTTGTCTTATGTATGTTGCAATTTGATGATAGGATTGTATTGGATGCATTGACGGCACACACATTGCAGCATGTATTCCTGAAAATGAGCAACTTCCTTACAGAGGAAGGAAAGGGATTACTACGTTCAATGTTATGGCAACATGTTTCACATTTGTCTCGGCTGGATGGGAAGGATCGGCACATGATGCTCGTGTTTTTCTACATGCGATTGAAACACCAGAACTGAACTTTCCAAAGCCCCCAGAAGGTATGCTTTCTCTATTTTGACTTCATCATAATGCCTATCCATCTTGAAGTAGAATATAATTTCATCTTTTTGCCTTTTAATTTGCGTAGGACGTTACTATTTAGTTGATAAAGGATATCCAGATAGAAAAGGATACTTAGTACAATATTCAACATTAAGATATCATCTATTACAATTTCAAAAGGAGCCACCAAACAATTCTCAAGAGGCCTTCAATCGCATAAACTCTTCCCTTCGAAGTTGCATCGAGAGGTCATTTGGAGTTTTAAAACAAAGATGGAAGATATTAAATAGAATGCCTCAGTTTAGTGTTGATACTCAAATAAGGACCATAGTGGCTACCTTTCCATTGCACAACTACATTCGACTGAATTCACCAAGTGGTCGAGTGTTTCAAGTGCTTGAGCAATACCTGGATTACATACCAGACAATGAGCTCTCAACAGGTAATTCACTGGGCGAGGACAATGTTAGGGGTCGATCTGAAATGAAGGATGTTCGTGATCGAATTGCCAAGTCTTTGTGGCAAGCTCGAGGACGTACCGAGTTTGGTCTATTATAAGTTTTATATTGCACTATATTTTGTAGTTTATTTAAGAACAATGTATTTAGTTCAATAATTTATTATTGAATTTGAAGATCTGCTATTTATTTTTTTAATTTTATATAAACTTATTGATTTATTTATAAATTGAATGTTGCCACAAACACCAATGTGATGACGATAGTGGACAACAACAATCATGAACAAAGTAGAAAAAAATGTTTCCTTTGTATTTTGTCGAGTGTTCAGCTGCTTGCTTGCTTCAATCCTTATTTCCTTTCCTGTTTTTGTTCACAACAACAAGACTACTAATAGGAACAACAACAAAAATAACAATAACAATAATAATAATAATAATAATAATAATAATAATAACAACAACAACAACAATTCCTACAATAATAATAACAATACTAATAATGATAATAATAATAATAATAATATGCCCATTTTGGTTATTTAACATTAATCAACTACTCCAACCCCTAATTTTACTGAGCTCATTATTTACAAACAACTAATTTAATCGCTATCAGCTATCCGCTAATATGAAACAACTACCCGCTACCCAAACAGTTATCCGCTATTCAATCCGCTCTTTTTGCCGAACAGAGCCTAGGACTACTCTACGCCAGTACACTGAGGAGTAGTTCATGAAAGCAAAGATGGCGACACTGTCGACCCGGACAGTCCTGAAGAGAATAGTTTAGGACTATTCTTCGTCAGCATGCTGAGGAGTAAGCAAGACACTGACGATGACGAAGGACAACTTTAAGGATACGATGATAATTAATCTCAGCTCCTTGTACCGAAAAGATTGCAAAAAAATTGAACAAAAAAAAAGAAAAGGTCAAATTATATGAAAAAAAACAAAAAGATGAATAAAGAAAGAAAGAAAAAAGAAGATATTGTAAAACCTGCGAGTTTACAAATTCAGGGAGAAGACGAGGAGCGGCAGATGAATGGAAGAGGCGAGGAGGGTGCGTTTATATAGTATCTGATTGGCTAAGTTTCAGGATATTACTAGAATTGTCAGTCAAGTCTCCAACCCCATCTCCAACTCCAACGCCATCTCCAACTCCAACTCAAACTTCAACTCCAACTCCAAATCCATCACCATCTCCTGCTCCAACTCCAACTGCCGAATATTTTATCCGATTAAGTTTCTGATGAAATTTTATCCAAACTAAAAAGTTGTCATAAAAAAAATCATTGTCCTTAAATATTCAAGACCCAACCGCTTTAAATACTCTAAGTTTGTGTCCGCGGTTGACTCTCGAAGGGGGCATCTGTAGGAGGCAAAACTTTGTCGACCAATTAAAAAATGACGCGTGGAAAATAAATCAAATTTATTCAGTCAATTATTATCCAACACGTGTTATATTAATTACGACGGTCCATTTAATCAAATTTTAAATGGAAATGCATCCTAAACAATAATATCATTACACGTGTCAAAGACGATATAGAAAATATTAATTATTTCTTTATTTAAAATTAAAGGAATAATTAACTAACTTGGGCCCAAGACCAAAGCCCAACTCAAACCCTAGGGATTAAGCCTCCAGATCCTATAAATAGGGGTCCTTTCCCTTCATTTTGAACCCCCGGAGATTCAGCAATCAGCATCAAGAGGCTCCAGGAGATCAAATTGCCAGCGCGCGGCCTCCAGCTACCAAGCGTCAAGGATCGAAGTCTGCAGAAGATCAAGATCGAGTCTCCAAGTCTTCGACACGTGTTGATCAAGAACAACAACGGAGTTCTTCATCAAGACACTCAGCAGTCTACCCCTTGGCATTCGACATTCTACACTCCAGAGGCTTCAGAAGATCGAACTATAAGCGACCTCCAATTACCAAGCGCCAAGGACCAACGTCGGCTAACTCAATAACTTATGTTCTTCACATCAAACTGCAGTCATCTTCTTCGTCTGGTTCATCGATCGAGACCAAACACTCAAGCCCTCGAATCCAAGAACTTGAAGAACTGCAACCAACAGTTAACCTTCAAACGGTCAACCTTCAAGCAGCCTCCAGCTACCAAGCACTAAGGAGATCAACGCTCAAGACCTTCATCTCATGAACTGCTACAAAGTTCTTCAGCTAGACCTGCATTCGAGATCGAGATCAAGCGTCTGCGCCCTTGGCTCACCCATATTTCAGGAGATCGAATCAGATGACTATTTTATTGTACTTAATACAAAGATTGTACCCACATATATTTAAATATCAATACAAATTAATTTGTTTCTCAATTTCCTTTCTTTATTTATTTTAGACTCGAAATTTGTGTTTACACTAACCTTAACCTATCTCACATATGGACTTGCCCTGTTTGATCTCTCAAGGAGTAACGGTTTGAGGCATAATATCGTCTGATAGGGGATATATAAATATGAGGTTTAGGTTTAAGGTTTGAAACTCCTTTTTAATAGATGGTCACATAATAATAAGATAAATAAAAAATTGTTCTCTCTCTCTCTCTCTCTCTCTCTCTCTCTCTCTCTCTCTCTTTCCTCTTTTTATTTTACTTGGAACGGGCTATTTCAATTTCATAATCATGTAACCATATTCTCAAAACCATATTTGTGTAATTTGTAAATATGCACCACATTTTTGCATGTTTAGAATATAATGTTGTGAAATTTGTTAAACTTTTCCCCACTCTTTTCATTTTAAGTTCGATTTTAGTAGAGTCTATTTTCTAACAGGTGAATTCGAGAATTCTATAATTCACGGATTCGTAACCTTACCCCCCGGGCTCAAAATTAGGGTTCATAAATCGGAGTTATTTTCTTTTTGGTTTGTTGATTTCCTTAAATCAGCTAACGACTCCTCTTTTCTGTGAGCCGAAGACAAATGGGCCTAAACATGGTCTTCCTTATGGTCGCATGGCCCTGGAACCAGTCTGGTGGCCCACGTGTCTTCTTCTGGCCCGAATTTGGAATGATTTGTTATTAATCTATTGATAAAATAATTTGGTGCAATTTCGAGTATGTTAATATGAATAAGGTCCTTAAAAGATCGAAAATATTTTATAAAAATAAAAATATCCTTATTTAAGGATTAAGCAACCTTGGTTGGCTCCCAATCACAACCTAAGTAGTGCAACGATAAAAGAGAGGCCTTCAACCTTCTCTTTTTTCGGGGTCCTACAAGTACAAGTGAGGACTTTCTCTCATACTACAAAGAGTTATTCAAGGGGGATAGTAAGGATGGCGGGGTGGAACATCAAGGTATGCAGATGTTCCTCCGTGCTGTTTTGAGGCAACTGTCTGCTAAAATGCTTTTGGGCCCAATGACTCAAGAAGAAACCAAGTGGGCAGTTTTCCAGATTGGCCCTCACAAAGCCCCTGGGCTAGATGACATTCCTCCATCCTTCTTCCATAAATGTTGGGCTCAGGTTGGGCCAATGGTTACAAATTTTGTATCTGATGCTTTTTACTTTGGTCAGTTTGTCAAGGCCATCAACATGACGAGTTTTGTGTTTCTTAAGAAGCACGGTCAGACTGAGAAGGTTGTGGGTTTCCAGTTATTAAGTCTTTACAATTTATTGTACAGAATCTTAGCAAAGTGCTTGGTAAATAGGCTTAGGCGTCTTATGCAGTTATGTGGTTATGCCGAAACTTATATGTCACTTCCAGAACGCCTTCATTCCAGGGAGGATGATCTCTAATAGTGCACTTATTGCTCATGAGATCCTCTCTACCATAAAGAGGAAGAAATCAGGTTGGCAGTATGTGGCTTTAAAAGCGGACATGAGCAAGGCATACGATAGAGTGAACTGGGCTTCCTCAGGAAGGAGTTGGAACATTTTGGATTTCTGAGTCACTGGGTCAAGCTAATCATATGGCGTGTGTCCTCGGTCTCGTATTCTGTGTGTGTGAACCAGGAGCAGTCCGCCTTCTTTAAATCAAGTAAGGGTCTTCGCCAAAGGGAGCCTCTATCACCCTATCTCTTCTTTTTTGGAAACTCTTTTTGCTAACCTAATAGAGCTTGAGAGATACAAGGTAATTGAGGGTTTCGATGTGAGGCGTCACCAGCCTCTTCATATCTCCCATCTTTTTTTTTTTTTTTTTGTAGATGACTCCTTATTCTTTACCAGACTGATGTTGGTTCTTGTTTGAACCTGAAAACCTTACTAGATTCGTTCTTGAAAGTGTCTGGCCAGGTGATTAATATTCAAAAATCAGCAGCCCTTACATCACCAGGCTTGGGGGAGTGGGATGTACAAGGGGTACGAGACATCGTTGGTTTCACTATTGAAGAGCCCGGGTCCAAATACCTGGGAGTTCCTCCCGTGGTCGGTGAAAAATGAATAGAGATTTTCAGTCACTTACTCGAGAAAGTTGAACATAGGTTGCAAAGTTGGAAAGCAAAAATGCTAAATCGAGCAGGAAGGTTGGTTCTCATTCAATCGGTTTTAACTATGTTGCACCAACATGTGATGTTGGTGCATAAAATCCCTGTAGGGGTAGTTAGACATATAAATGCCGCCATGATTCGATTCTTTTGGGCCTTCCCCAGGAAAGATAGAGGATCTCATTGGGTTGACAGGAACACCCTTCAGTTACCAAAAGGGGGAATGTTTGGTATCAGGGATGTTGGGTGTCTCAATGACTCCCTGTAGACACCGGGATTTGCACCGATATAATCCCGACTTGTCAAAAGTTTAAATAAAACATCTGGGCCGGATACATCATTTGGCCAATGTAACAAGCAAAGCAAACAAGACAAACTCAAGGCGGCCCACTACCAAGAACAAAACCCGCACGGGTTTTAATCAAAGGAGACGGCCCAGAAACAGGACCAGCCCAAGGCGCGCCCCGGCCCAGTCACTTCAAAACCCGCACGGGTTTTCTATCATCTGAAGCGTGTCGTTTTGCCTCGTCCACATCAGCGATCCGTGTGTGGGGATTATAAAACCCGCGCGGGTTTTATCCTCCAAAAGCTGGCGCCAAAATCCCATGCAAGCCCCTGATTTTAGCCCATGTGCGTTTGACCTTTGCCTTGACTTCCTATAACCCGCACGGGTTTTGTAATTGTATGGAGATGGAGGGCATGATCCAACATCCAAGGGATGTATCCCCTCCATTTGCTTCCTAAACACCACCTCACTCACCTATGAATACCCCTCTTCCATTTCATTCATTTACATCCACAATCACCCTCTACTACCCTTACTCTATCCAAACTCTCATCAACTTACACCATTATTCTACCCAAACTCTCATCTATTATCATCACCTTGCTTACACTCTCTTAAACTCTCCCTATCACATCCATTCTCATATTACCATAAACCACTACCCCTACATCACCTTTCCATCACCCTGATACTCATCTTTCCATTCACCAAGTCAAGGAGAAAGTCAAGATTTCGATCGGCGCATTCGGGCTTCTAAATCAAAGAGGTTCGCTCTCATTTTCTTATCGTTGTATTATTTAATTATGTAATTTGTATTTCATTTACATTAATTGTGCATACTTTGTAAACAAAAACCTTGTTTTATAATGCATGTTAAGAATATAATTTTGTGAAATCAATTAAACTTCTTCCCGCTTTATTTCATTTTAATGTAGATTTTAGTAGAGTCTATTTTCTAACAGGCGAATTCGAGAATTCTTATAATTCTCGAATTCGTAACCTTATCCCCGGACTTAGAATCGGGTTTCATAGACTGGAGTTATTTTCATATTTTTATGGTTTGTCGGTTTCCTTAAATCGACTGGCGACTCTTTTTATTCTTTTTTATAATCCGTTTAATTATTTAAAAATGGAATTTATACTAAAATAATTAAAAAATGGTTTGACATCTTCCTCTCATCCAATTCAAGGCTAAAGGCAAGAGAAAGTGGGCCATAAACAATAAAACCCACGCGGGTTTTAACGTTTCTAGTCCCCTTTCTCTGGCCTAGGGAAGTAGGCGGCCAGGGTAGCGGGTTTTACCCAGCGAAATTTGCCTTGGCGATTCTGAGCTTCGAGAGATGGCAGTCAGGGTTAGTGCCACGCCCAGGGTGGCGGGAGCTACCCTACTTCACTTCTTGCCTTTGTTCCTTCCTTCTTTCCAAGGTACGTAACGCCCGCTACAAGGGTCGTAGCGGGTGTTACCTCACTGATTTGCACCAAATGAAGGGAGAGTGGTCTCGGGTCAACTCCGCCTCGGCTCTCGGTCCGGCTCAACTCGGGAAATCACCATAAATTCTCTACAATGGCGTGTTTTACCTCGTTTTTGAGTAAAATGCCAAAACCTACAAAATAACCAAAAACATACTAAATAACCATAAAAATAAACACGAAACGAGTCAAAAGCCTAAGAATTAAGGCGTTATTTAGACACAAAATTGGGTCTAAACAAGAAACAATGAAACCCACGCGGGTTTTAACGTTTCCAATCCCCTTTCTCTGGCCCAGGGAAGCAGGCGGCCCAATCCAAGACCGGCCAAAGCCCATGCGGGTTTTGTCAGCTCTTGGCGGCCCGACTGTTTCCTTTGGGCCTGAATTTGGTGTTTTGGGTCGGTATTAAACCATTATTAATATATTCTCTACAATGGCGTGTTTTACCTCGTTTTTGAGTAAAATGCCAAAACCTACAAAATAACCAAAAACATACTAAATAACCATAAAAATAAACACGAAACGAGTCAAAAGCCTAAGAATTAAGGCGTTATTTAGACACAAAATTGGGTCTAAACAAGAAACAATGAAACCCACGCGGGTTTTAACGTTTCCAATCCCCTTTCTCTGGCCCAGGGAAGCAGGCGGCCCAATCCAAGACCGGCCAAAGCCCATGCGGGTTTTGTCACTAGCGCCCGGATCGCTTTCCTTTGGGCCTGAATTTGGTGTTTTGGGTCGGTATTAAACCATTATTAATATATTCTAGTGTAATTTCAAATGTTTAAATAAATAAAAAACGGATTTATAAATAAATAAAATTTCACCACCCCGAAAATGAATTTCGAAAATAAAAATATCCTTATTTAAGGATTAAGCAACCTTAGTCGGCTCCCGATCACTTAAGTAGCGTATCCGAAACAATCTCCCCGAATGGGAATCTTCCGGGTCCTACAGATTGGCGACTCCACTAGGGATTTAAACTTTAAAAAAAGGTAAAACTTGAAAAATTTGAATTAATTTGAAATTGTAAAAGGGAGAAGTTGATTTATTTCGCGATTTTATAATTCTTTTAGGCATCCTTTGCATACCAGGCCACTAATCGCGTGTTTTGACATGTTAGCACAAAGGCGACGGTTTAGGTATACCTAGGTGATTCCCTCGAGAGCGGGTAGGCCACTACTTATGTGATGCACCCTACATCGCCAAGCATTTGGTCTCTCCTCTCCCCGCGTTATACTCAAAGGGCTTCCTTGAAGTTCTTTGAGCAATACCTCACACTCCTTATCTAAGGGTATGGAGCACCGGGGCGAGAACGTGCGGTAGGCCATGTAATCCAACCATAAAAATCCATGAATATAGAACCTTGGTTTATGGTATCCCTTCATGTTGTATGCTATGTGCTATGTGTACCCCGTCCCTTTTTTTTCTTCTTTTGTTTTAAAGTCGACCCTAGTTTAGAGGTTTTGTTCTAGTTAGACCTGTTCAGTGGGCCGGGGACCCGCCCGGGCCGAAAAAGTGCGGGTCAAGGCCACAATTTTAGACGGTGACCCGGCCCGGCCCGAAAAAGTCGGGGCCCCGAAGCATGGTCGGGCCGGGCTTGGGCCAAGGGTATGTGACCCGACCCGGCCCGATGACCCGACTAAATGCATTAAATTTTTTAAAAAAATCCTAGATTAAGTTTTATTTTTTGTGACCCGACCCGGCCCGGCCCGATAACTTATATAAACACATTAACTTTATAAAAACAATTCCTAGATTAGGTTCTAATTTTTGTGACCCGACCCGACCCGACCCGATGACCCGACCAAATATGTAAATTAAATCCGTAAATGTTTACGTTTCTTATATATTAAAAATTCATATTATATAGTTGTCGGCCCGTTGACCTGGTCCGTGGCCCGTAGGGTCAGGGTTCGGGCCGAGTTACTTGGCCCGAAAGTCGGGCCGGGTCGGGCTCGGGCCGACGGGTCAGAAACTTCCGACCCGACTGACCCGGCCCGCGACCCGGCCCGGCCCGACCGTTGAACAGGTCTAGTTCTAGTCCATATAAAATTCATTGGGTTGAGAAAATGATTATTTATTAATTAGAATAATTAACCCAAAAGGCAGTATGGTTAGCCCAAGTGGAAGGTCCCATTTATGCTTGAAGGATGATTATTTTAATTAATAAATAAAAATCGACTCACCTTTGATGATATTATATGGCCCTTTACAAAATTCTCCTAATGAAGGTCCAAAAATTAATTAAAAAGTCCAACAAAGTTAATGGATAGCGTCTTAGATTGCATAATAGTCACTAAGCTCGAGGAAATTAATTTGTCTATTTAATTAATAAATCCACCGCATTTATGGTCGGCCCGTTGTTAAGCCCAACCATATTGGATTTGTTGATTAAACTTATAATTTAATTATGACTCGCTTATTGTTGGCTTTATTCAATCCTTTACAATATCCATTTTCTTCGACTAAAAATAATAAAATAGGTAAATAATAAAAAAGGGGTAAGAAGAAGGAAGGTCATAAAAAGAATGGGTCGTCGATCTTGTTAAACATTATTCTAGTCCGCATAATAGTCATTATGGCTTGAGTTGTCTAAATTGTTAGGCCAAGTTACGGATTCTCCTTAAAACGGTCGGCTTGTGGTTTGGGCCCATCCGAATCGAGAAACACTGACTTGAACCTATCAATGTATGACTCGCTCGCTATGTTTGTCTTTGTGCGACCCTTTATAATGTTTTGTCCATAGGTCCATATAGAGTTAGGCCATGCACTCCCAAAAAGTGGGTGAGTCTTTTTGAGTCAGCATATATGCGTCGAGTCAGTTAGGATCATATAGGTCCCTTAGGACATGCATGCATCGGGTAGTACATGTCAGAGTATATCATCGAGTGTTCTAACTTTGAATTTCCATGTAGGCATCATTGGTGATCGACTCCGAGCCCGCATTCGAGATCCACGAACCGGTCGTTTGATTCCGAACCTGCATTACCATCCATCTACAACTCGTTACTGCATCATGTCTGGAGAGCAATTCCAAGAGGTCCTAGTCCAAAGCACCGAAGCCAACATCACGAAGCATTTGGGCGAGCTCTACACCAAAATGCAAGGACTTGTGTTTGTTGATACCTTAGAGAAGGAGCAGAAGATGAGCAAAAGGCTGAATGAACAACAACAAGTGATGGATGGTATGCTGCAGGCCATCACTAAGATCAACACCAAGTTAGGGCTGAATGTTGAGGAAGATGACGAAGAAATGCAAAGATACGAATCTAAACCTGAAATCATTAAGACATCTTCAGATTCTGGAGGAATGGGGATATCAAAGGCTAAGGTTAATACTCCTGAAGTGTCAAAACCTACAAGGGACCCCGCTGTTAAGGCCCTTGAGTACAAGCAAGAGAGCCTCACCAAAGCAATGAGCTCTATGCCAGCCTTTGCCGACAAGTACTTGGAGGTTCCATTGCCCGTTCAACCAACTTTGAAAATAGCTGTAGACACCGGGATTTGCACCGATATAATCCCGACTTGTCAAAAGGGGCCAGATACATCATTGGGCCAAACAAAGCAAACAAATCAAGCCAGGCCGGCCCACTACCAAGGATAAAACCCGCACGGGTTTTGAGTCAAATAGGACGGCCTAGAAATAAGAACCAGCCCACGGCGCGCCCCGGCCCAGTCGCTTCAAAACCCGCATGGGTTTTCTACCAGCTGAAGCGCGTCGTTTTGGCCTCGCTTACGTCAGCAATCCGTATTCAAAATTGACAAAACCCGCGCGGGTTTTCTTTGCCCTGAAGTGCGTCGTTTTGCTTTGCTGACGTCAGCAATCCCTATGCAGGATTGATAAAACCCGCTGGGTTTTATCCTACAGAATCTGGCGCCAAAATCCCATGCAAAGCCCTTGATTTTAGCCAACATGCTTTGACTTTGGCCCTTGACTTGGATGCTACGTGATTGCATGGCATGATCATTGGGGATGTGTCCCCCATGATTCTCCCTCCATTACCATCCTAAACACTACCCTCATCACCTATAAATATCCCTCTGTAACGCCCCAACCTTAATCACAAGATTAAGACTATACTTAGAATCCCAAACCTGTGATTAGCGCAGCGGAACACCTTAGGTCGAGGCATTACCGCCGTCTCCCAAAAGAGACAAGGCAACAACCCAAAAGAACATCATTAAAACATATAAACATTACATGTTATACTTCCAAAACATAATTTCATACTTTAAACAACCATTAAAGAGAACAACTACAACACTTCTTCCATAGACATGGGTACTTCAGACATGCGACTCCCAAGTCGACCAGGATACTTTAACCACGACTACCTTGCTTGCAACACGCGATTACCCTGCTTGCCTTTGCCTTTACTTTGGGTACTCGGACGCCCTAAAACAAAACATTAAAAACATTGCGAAAAGTGAGTGGGGAAACACTCAGTACGTAAACCTCCAACACGTCAAACCGTTCGAAAACGGTTTTAGTGCCGGCATTTAAATTCATTTTGAAAACGGGGAAGGGTAATAAAACATTAACTTGAAATGGCATGAACATAAACATATACATGAGTAAAAGTAACTTGAATTCATAAAGAAAGAACCTGTCACATGAACTTAGAAGTAAATACATAAACTTAAGAGTTTTGGGTCCCCTTTA
Organism: Portulaca oleracea; assembly: GCA_029582165.1. Taxonomy (NCBI): domain Eukaryota; kingdom Viridiplantae; phylum Streptophyta; class Magnoliopsida; order Caryophyllales; family Portulacaceae; genus Portulaca; species Portulaca oleracea. The sequence goes on from CM055887.1 coordinate 17,639,739, forward strand.
GATCGATGCAAAGCATCTACAAGTGCACGCCAAACCGATCCGAGTTTGGATGGGTATCACATGCAATGGACACCGCCAGTCTAGGACACTCTGATCAGGAACATCTAAAACATAAAAGGCTAGCACTTCTCGTAACTAGCTAGAACATAGAACATAGAATCCATAAAATGGGACCACTCAAAACCATGAATAATCATAAAAGCATAAATTAGCATAAATCGTAATCATAAAGGAGCAATAATCATAAAAGCATAACTTAGCACAAATTGTAAACATTTAGCATAAACCATAAATATAAACATAAATCGTAAACATAAAACATAAATTATAAACATAAAACATAAACCGTAAATATTTGCATAAACCGTAACCATAAAACATAAATCGTGAACATAAAGCATAAATCGTAAATATAAAGCGTAAATCGTAAATATAAAGGAGCGAAGAGTTGAACAATTCGCGTACCTTGAACGTGTGGACTGCTCGGGGGTGATCTCGGCCGGGGAATGGCTCGGGTCGAGGCTGAACTTTGAGCTTAAAATGATAGAGTTCGGTATTAGAATAGAAGCTATGAAAAGGTGAGGGCATAGGGCCTCACAATAGAGTTTTGGAAATAAATTGTATAAAAATTTCAGGTTTTTATGACAATAGTATTTTGGTCGTAATTCGGGCTATAAAATTCGGATTTCGCTATGCGAGTACTTTTCGGAAAGGGAAAAATACACTCTACAAGTTTGTTGGCCGGCCAGAGGCTAAAAAGGATGAGAAGGGCTCGGAAAAAGCTCCGGACAGCAACAGTGAAATACGGAAATATACTCTTATGTGCGGTTTTGTCGTTTAGACCAAATCAATAGAACTTTGTAATTTCCTTTAAACTCAAAGGAGCTCTATGACTTAAAGAATACTTGTAAAATATAGACCTTAAATTTCTCAAAGAGACTTTAAAACTCTAAAGTAAAATGAACTCATTTCCTTAAATTTATGAGTTTTGATAAATTAAAACGGTAAACGTAGAATAGTTTAAAAGATCTCGGGGTTCCTTAAAACCTTTAAAACCGAGTTCCATGGTTCCTACTTATGGAATATATCATAAAGGTCATATGACTTAAGTTATACACCCATAAAACCAATTATAAGCTCAATATAATAACCTTTAACCCAATTAATGCATTTATCAATTTCCCAGAAAATTCCAGTTTCGCAGCCCCGCTTCCGGGTGCTATAACTCACTCTCCCGATATCGGTTTGACTCATACCATACATTTTTGGAAAGCTTGAAACGTCTCCTACAACTCTTATGTTGAACACTTTCTCAAACTCCAACTCCATATGGACGGAAAATGCCCAACAAAACACTAACTCCAAATTCGTATATAAAAACATACCTTTACGGTTTTGGCTCTAACTTGAGCTATACAAATCGAAAACCCGAAATTCCAAAGCCCGGTGTTTACTAACATTCTTGGCTACATTTTTACACCATATTCTGGGCTCAAAACTAATTTTAACATCTCCCATAAAAATCACATTTTGGGCAGAATGTTTAGGGTCAGATTTTGCCCTCATGCATAGTTTACTTTCATCCAACCTTTACACTAATGGAACACCTATTGCAATATACCCAATTCCTCATACATTTCCAGAATTTAAGCCTCTAAAATTAGCATCCACACTTGTAAAATTCACATGCAACAACACCAAGTTACATGCACTTAGACTACACTACCATTAACATCCTTTTCATCACAATTTTCATGTAAACCATCCAAATAAACCACCCATACTTGATTATCTTTACGAAACAGAAGGTAAACCTCTAAAACATCAACTAATACAACATGCAAAGCCATGGGATATAATCTACTTCATCCATATAAACTTCCACACCATTATCATGAAGAAACCATCAAGAAAACACTTGTAATAACTATAAAAACTTAACCCCTCACAAATACACTCTAGAATTCATGTATAAAGAGGATAAAAGAGATAAAAACAACCATTAAACATCTTAAAAACAATAAAACTCAGATTGTATAAAAATGGAGATAGGGTGTGAGATGAATACCACTTGAAAAATGAGATAAATATGCACAAGGAAGTGTGGAAATGGAAGAGAGGGGCCACGGTGGCCGGAAAACGGCCGGAGGCTCGCCGGAAAACGCCGGTCGCCTGCGAAAACTCAGGGGGAGAGGGGCTGGTCTGCTGGCCCGTGAGAGAGGAAGAGGAAGGCTGAGATTTGTTTTAAGTTTGAAATGAAAAAAATAAAGACTCTTACTCTCCCAATTGGGTTTATAAATCCTTCAACCCAAATTAAAAGCTAACACTAATAATTACAATACCAATATTCTAATTATACTACTAATACTTTAATAAAAGAGACATAAAATTGGTAGTAGATGATAGCTATAAAATGTATTTAATTTATGCGGGTTAAAAAGACGGTAAAATCGGTAAATTAAATTTAAACCGTTTGGCCATAAAAATCGAAACAGTAATTAACCCGACCTTAAAATAAAGTCATAGAACCTAAAATAATTATATAATAAGGTCCAAAATATACTGTAACAAAATTCGATTAAGAATTTTGATCGGTAAAATTTGCCGCTTCGCCATTCCTCCGAGACCTGTCACCATTAGCTAACCACAAGGTACAAAGTATTTAATTAACAAATTATAACTAATTAAAATAAATTAACTACTGTAATACGTATGATTTAGGGCGGGGTATTACACCCTCTCCATTCCATTCATTTTCACCAACTATTATCATCATCTTACCTACACTCTCTTAAACTCTCTATTATCCATTCTCTTATTATCATCCTCTTACTCTGCCAAATTCTCATCACATTATTATCCATATATCACCCTTCTATCATCCTCATACTCATCCCTTCATCCACCAAGTCAAAGGAAGTCAAGATTTTGATCGGCGCATTCGAATTCCTAGACCAACGAGGTTCGCCCTATGTTTCTTTCGTTATTGTTATCTTAATTATGTAATTCGTATTTCATTTCCATTACTTGTGCATATTTTGTAAACAAAAACCTTGTTTTATAATGCATGTCAAGAATATATATTCGCGAAATCTATTAAACTTCTCCCTGCTTTATTTCATTTTAATGTCGATTTTAGTAGAGTCTGTTTTCTAAAAGGCGAATTCGAGAATTCTTATAATTCTCAAATTCGTAACCTTACCCCAGGACATAGAGTCAGGTTTCGTGAACCGGAGTTATTTTTATTAATTTTATGGTTTGTCGGTTTCCTTAAATCGGCTGGCGACTCTTTTATTCTTTTTGTAATCTGTTTAATTATTTGATACTGAAATTTACACTAAAATGATTAAGAAATGATTTAATATCTTCCTCACACTCAATTCAAAGTGGAAAATCAAGAGAAAATGTGTTGGAACCACGGGTTTTATTATTCCCAATCCATGTTCTCTGGCCCGAGGGAAACAGGCGGCCCGACCCAAGAGCCGTCAAAACTCGCGCGGGTTTTGACAGTTCTAGCGGTCAGCCTGCTTTCTTTTGGGCCTGAATTTGGTGTGGGCCGATTTTGAATCATTATTAATATATTTCGGTGTAATTTCCAATATTTAAATAATTAAAACGGATTTGTAAAATAAATAAAATTTCACCACCCCGAAAATGAATTTCATAAAATAAAAATATCCTTATTTAAGGATTAAGCAACCTTAGTCGGCTCCCTATCACTTAAGTAGCGCATCTGAAACAATTCCCCCGAACGGGAATTTTCCGGGTCCTACAGATTGGCGACTCCACTGGGGACTTAAACTTAAAAAGAGTGTAAAACTTGAAAAAAAATTGAATTAATTTGAAATTGTAAAAGAGAGAACTTGATCATTTTCGCGATTTTACAATTCTTTTTAGGCATCCTTTGCATACCGGGCCACTAATCGCGTCTTTTGACACGTTAGCACAAAGGCGACGGATAAGTTATACCTAGGTGATTCCCTCGAGAGCGGGCGGGCCACTACTTGTGGGTTGCACCCTACATCGCCAAGCATTTGGTCCCCTCTCTCCCCGCGTTACACTCATAGGGCTTCCTTGAAGTTCTTTGAGAAACACCTCACTCCTTACCCTTCATGTTGCATGCTATATGCTATGTTGCATTCGCCAAGTCTTGCATATAAAGTAAGAAATAAAATTCATAATGAGTCTTGCATTAAAATAAAAAAAAGTACAAATTAGTCCTGCATAACAAAAAAAAAAGTTTAGAAATGCATAGAGTCTTTGCTTGTCATCAGTCTGATCACCACAGGGAGCCCGAGTCGCCGCTGTCTTCAACCGGGTCGGCACCAGCATGAAAAGTCCCAGCGTTGGAAGCACCAGCCGTACCGAAATAGGTGTCCCAAGAGTAGTAGTCAGGACCAGGAGCTGTCTGCAGTGGCCCAGACAAGGGAACCTTGGAAGAATGCACGCTCGACGGAGATGATATGGAATGCTCCTGCGAACCGGCCAGCCATGAATGGTCAGGAACGTGCCACTCAACAGAAGGGATAGGCCATACGGGACGATTCGTAGCAGTGGCCAACCAGAAGAGGTCGACCCTCCTAGCCAAGAGTGTTGGGGTGCAGACCACTCTTGCGCGCCTGTAGGCCATGAAGGACCCATTCCAGGGGTCGGGACTGGCCATCCAGTAGAATAAGAGCCAGAGCCAAAAGAGGAGGCGTCGTATGGTGCAGGACGTGAGGTAGCGTCATCCGCTAGGGCTTGACCGCCAGGATACCCTACGGATGCACCTGAATCATGGTCCCTCACCACAATCTCCCGACCACGGCGAGCAGAACGCAATGAAGCTGGAGTACAGCGAGAATGAGAAGGTCGGTTAGTAGCACTTGACTCCGAAGCATCTTCCACCCAATACGAATGGGATTGGGTATCACCACCTGTAAAACCCTGAGTTTCGGTAGAGCCACTGTTAGTTTCGTCTGGCAGACCGTTGGTTTTGAGTTTAAGTTTCGAGGACAAAACTTCTTTTAAGGGGGTAATGATGTAAAACCCCAGAAAATTCGATTATAGTTGTCATTATGTCGTTAATGTATTTTACGTCCGTTAATTATTTATATGTTTAAATTGTTAACATTTGAGCTCGTAGGACCGTCGTGGGATTATCAAGGGTAATATAGTCTTTTCTACGTGCATGGATATGCATGGGAATAGGGGGTGATTTGGTAAATTACATGTTAATTATTGATGCTTATGTGTTAATTTTTATTTAGATTAATTATTATTTAGATTAATTATGTGACTTTTTTTAGTATTAGTATTTTGTTTATTATTTTCATAAAATAAAAATCATATTTTCTCCTATGTCTATTTTTAGTTGCAGGTTATTAGTAAGTTTTTTCCCCAAGTTTATTAACCCTATTGATTATTATTATTAGTCTAATTAAGTATATTAATGCAATTATACAAACCCTAATCCCTCCCACTTCTCTCTCTCCCGTTCCTCTCTCTGAGTAACCACCAGCCACCACTGACCCCCGCTTGTAACCGCCGTGACCTCCGTCCCGCCAGAAACCAACCCCAGCAACCGCCCCGACCACCGCAACAGCCACCGCGCTTTCTTTCTCTCTCTATTCTCTTCCCTTCGTTCCTCTCTCTCTCACCGCCATCCGTGCCGCCGTGCGCCACCATCGCCGCCGCCCAGCCACCAACGACGATCCCCGTCGACCCCTGGACACCAGGAGACCACCGAGCGCCACCCACGCGATCGCCGGAGGCCGTCGCACGTGCCCAGACGCGAAGTTTTTCCCCGTTACCGCTGCTGTTGTGCCGCTGTTCTGCCTCGACTCCGGCCACCACCGCCGCCTCCCGACGACTACCCACCGTCTGACGACAACCCAGACGCACGCTGCCACCACCGACGTCACCGGAGTTCCGCTTGGCGTCCATCGTTCCGCCGTGCGTAGTTCTGTGCGTAACCCTAACCTACTCCTTGTTCGTTTTCTAAATTTGTTCTTTTGTATTATTATTATTACTATTGATTCTTTAAAAACTAATTTTTATTCTTAGTATCTGATATCAAGTTGTCTTTTATCCATGTTATGTACATATATAAGATTCATTTTTGAAATCTTGGTGTATTAAGTGTCTAATTTTTGGGGTTAAATTATTAATTTTTTTTTGTAATATATGTGATAAATATTGTGAATTCATGTAAACTATGATTAGGGATTGATTAGAGTTAGTGTAATTGTTTAATTTCATAAAGTCCAAAACCAGACCCATTGGATGTCGAAAAGTCAAGTTATGGTCCATTCTATGTGCGCATTGCAATCTGTCCAGTTTATGTTTTGAATAAATGTATTATCATGTGAGAATTATTCATTTAATTGTAATATGGTATTTCTTTGTAATATGTGATAGTTTAGAATACGAGAGATATGTTTAAAATGTGAATTTATGAATGATGGGAACTTTATAGTGTTCCTAGGGGTGGGTTAGGAGGAAATTAGACAGTGTTAACTCCGTACGACGCGTTTTGGTTTTAGAAATTTCTTTATTTTTTAGGCGCGTTCTAGACCGCGTCGTTTTAGTGAGCTCAAGTGTGTTCGTTGAGGTGAACTGAAGTGAATTGAAGATTGTCAGGTAATGTCTATGTCCTAAATCCCGCTGGGGTGCACTTTAATTATTTTGTTGATTTTAAGTTATTTTACGGTTTGCATCCCGAAGGGATTTTATGATGAAAATTGACTGTCTATTTTGGATGTTGATTATGCTCTTGAGTTGGTAAAATGTGGACAGTCGTTTATGTGTGATTTGGAAATGGTTTTTGAAATTTGGGATTGGATTGGATTGGATTGTTGAGTTCGGAATTGTGTGATATTAAACCTGATTAATAATTTAAACGTGACGTAAATGCGGGCTCGGGCAACACCCCCAAAGACCAGGTTCTGGGAATCCTGTAGGGGGGTTGTCAAGAGATCAGGGATGCCTGATAGGTGCTACTTCCCCGGTGTTAGTTTTATGCACGTGTGTGAAATGGATGGACATCCGTATGATTGTGATTGTAAATGATTGAGATTGGTATTGAGATTGAGATTGTGAAGAGATTGTGATATGATTATAGCGAAGTCATTGGACTTCGAGGGCCAAATAAGCAAGGTCCGCCCGCTTAATAAATCTGAAAGATGGGTACGGTTGGTTGGGAAAGAAAACAATTTATGAAAGGATTTGACTTGTTCACTTCTCCCCCAAAAATGAATTGAAATGGATTTTAAATTATTTTAACGGTTAGGGGTAGACATTATTGAGTCCTCCTCGTGTTTTTAAATGTTTTGTTTTCAGGTAAAGAGTCTTGTGATGGTAATGGGAACTAGCAGTGAGGACGTCGAAGCTAGTCTTGAGAATAAGTTTAGTTTATGTTTAGAATTGCGTTAGTAATGCTTGTGTTGTTTTAGAAATTAAAAGTTTATTTTGTTTATTAAATTGAAGTTATTCATGATTACTTGGTAGTTTTCCTTTCTTGCCTTGTATTCCTTCAGGGATACGACAGTAACACCCAAAAAAAAAATTTTAAAAATGAGACTTCCGCTGTTAATGTTAGTCAACGTTTGACTTTGACCGTTAAGTTTATAATTAAATTTCCAGGGCGTTACACCACCATACCCAACACTATGATGTGACCCCCCTTGGCCAAGTTGTTCCTCCAAGGACATCTGAGCCATGTCCTCTTCCATAGGACGGCGACCTCTGCTGCCAGATCTGCTATGATGGGACCTAGTTGAATGATGACCCTCGATCATTATGCCTTTGCCGCGACCCTCTGGCACAACTGCTAGGGGAGGACGAGAGGATCCACCAACCTCTTCCCGAGATCGGCCCTGGGAAGAATACTCCCCTGCCGAAGAGCGACGTGGGGGCTCAGTACGAGGGACCCCTGCAGTAGAACGCCGAGAGGGATCCCGAGGAGCGGACTCTGCATCGGCCTCCACATCAGCCCTTCTGGTGGTGCTCCCGCGATACCTTCCTGAGCCGGTAAATGCCCGGTCAATGTGCTTCAGCATAGTACTCCACTCCTTGGTCACTTAATGGAAGACATCCCATCTTGGCTGAAAGATGATTAGGCCAAGGTTAGACATGTATAAATGACATAAAAAAAAAAGAAGCAACATGAAGACTTACCGGTTTCCGATCAAACTCTCGGAGTGCCGAGCATTGACTGCTAGTCTCTACCTCCAAGAAACCACCAATCCTTCTTCTCGCTGGTGGAGCCTCCGCCTCAGCATAAGGTCCCAGCTGCAAACTATACGATCAGAAATCAGCCAGAAACACAACGAAAAATTCAAAGGAAGAAGATACCTACCACCCGGGGCGCCAAACGACTCAAGTAGCGTTGAAATTCCTCATTAAATTGCTCCTGTGGGATGTTATGCACAAATTGTCGAAGTCTTGGCCGCGAATCCAATCTCCCAATGCACCCGGAGCGACGCGCCATGGCTCGAACATGTGCTCTAGACGATCCTGGGGTATAAGGCCGGGATATCCATCCAGGATTTGCCTTGTAGCTCTCTCCCCCAAGTACCATATGAAGCCTAAGGGTCCCTCCATTAGGATGCGGAGGCGGGTATCATGCTCCACCGTTTGCAAAGGGGTAGGCAATCCGCTCAAGTCAAACTCCGCCCAAGGACGCTAGTTCACATGGTCCTATGAAAAATCGAGAATCACTTCAAGAATAAAAGTAAAATAAGTAAAGGCGCTAGGTATAAAGAAATATCGGGGTGAGGTTATCCAGCATACGACGAATGCGATCGAGACTACCCGACTGGAATTTCTTCCCACGAACGGCCTCGGTAGACCAGCGTTCAGCAGCTGGGACTGTCTTATTCTTCTTGGAGCGAATGCCCAAAGACAGAATATACTCATATGCCCATGACTGCATGAATATAAAGTCAAAGAAGGATTGAGAGAGTAGCAAAACTACAAAGAGAAGAGTCTCGGGGACATACCTCGAGCACCTTCCACAGAGAAGGGTCGTACTGATAGCGAGTATGAGAATCATGGAGGTAAACCGGATCGGTATCCTGTGAAAGCCTAACGCCACGGTGAAGCCAGAGGATGAAGTTCGCGTAAGTTGCCTTGCCCCAGTTCAAGTTCCGGACATTATTTACGTCCAGAAGATTCCGAAGCCACGTCAAAGTGATGTTATCACCCCGGTTGGCGAATAGGGTAGCAGAAATGATGTACGCCAAGAAAATGAAGCGGCGTTGATCCCCAGGCAAGTTCTGGAAGTTGGCGTCAGGAATGGCCGCCTCGAAATGCGCGTAAGCAAGGTTGGAAAGGCCCTGGCCTTGGCCTAAACGCGCTGACACTGGACCCAGAAGATCCAAGACTATGGGTGGAATCTCAGCATCAAAAACTACATCACGCCCACCCCACGGAAGACCAGTGATCTTGACGAAATCTGTAGGGGTAACCGTCATCTCGCCCACAGGCAGATGAAAGGAGTTGGTGGTGCCCCAAAACCTTTCAGTTATGGCACGGCCTATGACGCGGTATGTGCGACTCTTCTAAGCCGGAACGACATAAGTCCCGCCGCGGTCAAGGTGTGTTCAACAAAGTTCTCAGGAATCGAGGCTGCTACCTTAAGAGGATCCTTTAGGACACCAGAGGTTTTCAAGTTGTCCTCCTAAAGGCAAACAGAAGGGGCCAGTTAAAGTTGGGGGCTCACCTAAATACATTGGGTCAAGGCAAGCACCAACACTGGGCTCACAGCCATGGCCCACAAGATAAATAAATTGGAAAAAAAAACACCCCATACGACCCAAATGAGCCGGCCCAGCAGAATGAAAACCCGCACGGGTTTTGGTTCTCTGATGGGTCGGACATCCAGGCCTGATGTTCTTTTTGGCGGCCTACAGGCCAGAAAACCCGCACGGGTTATCTCTTTCCTAATGGGCCGATTTTCTTTGGGCCGAGCATGCGTAAAACCCACACTATTTTTCTCATGGGTCGGGTTTGGTCCGTTTCTCAAGTTGGGTTATCGTTTGCAATGCATAAAAAGAGCCATCATGAGGACATGCAAGCATGCTTAAAATAATAAAAAAAATCGACAAGACATGAAGAATAAATTTGTGCTTGCTCATTTTTTTATTAAACTAAGCATAAAAAAGAAGGTTTTGGAAATTACCTTGCCATGGGAACGGTAGAACCAAGCATGGTTCCAAGGCTGAATAGTAAGGTCCGAAGGGTCGGCGTTCTCCCCCGGAATAAAATTGCGACGTGAAGACATCTCGTGGGACCATGTCGCCGCATGTGGAAGAGGAGGATTCCTATGACCTCGGGGATGCATCTTCCAAAGGATTCAAATTATCTTCAAATAACAAACTTTCTAGAGAGAGAAGGAGAAGCTAGAGAGATAAGGAAGAGTTGAAGGTGCGAGTGAATGAGGTGAATGGAGCTTGGTATTTATAGAAATAATGAGTGAATATGAACCGCCCATTTCTCAGACCCGCCTCGAGATGCCAAATGCGTTTCATTGGTTAAAAATCCAAATGTCATCCCTTTCCCACCCAAAGAGGAGACATGGTTGCATGGCACGTCCTTATCCACACAAGACTCGGGCCCACCTTGGATTCCCTTCACGAGGAGAAAAGAAAAAAAAAAGAAAACCAAGCCAAAACCCGTGCGGGTTTTAGGCAAGCTACAAGCCCGTTCCTACGGCCCAGCGCCTTTCAACGGCCCAATGGAGGATATAAAACCCGCACGGGTTTTATACCAATATATGCCAAAATTCAGCGGCCCAAGGCCCCACCGCCCATTCAAAGCAAGTCATGCGACACAAAACTGAAGGCCCTAAGACTGCGGCCCGGGATTTTCCCAAAAATTCAGGTAAAAATCTGAACTCATTTGCATTTCTAAAAACTATTACTTAATTTTCTTGTGATTTTCAGGTTGCCACATAAAAGGGCACCATCATCCGGTTGCCGCATAAAAGAGCACCATCAGCGACAGTCGTCAAACGGTTGCCATCTAAAGGCCTCCAACGATGTCGTTAGCGACAGTCGTCCAACGGTTGCCACCTAAAGGTATCCAACGATGTCGTCAGCAACAGTCGTCCAAGGGGTCCCACATAAAGGACTCTGACGATGTTAGCAACAGCAGTCGTTCAAACGGATTCCACTTAAAGGTCTCCAAACGACATTCTTAACATCGGTCGTCCAACGGTACAACCTAAAGGTTACCGACGACCTCATCATCAGCAACACTCATTCAACGGTTGCCACCTAAAGGTTTCCGACGGCATCATCATCATCAACATCTTTGCTCGTCCAACGGTTGCCATCTAAAGGCCTCCGACGACATCACCAGCATCTTTAGTCGTCCAACGGTTGCTATCTGAAGGTTACCGACGACACCATCATCAGCAACATCACTTGGTCGCCATATGAAAGACCACCGCCAGTATCAAGACAAACATCAAGTCTACTTTGACCTTCGTCCTATTCGGACTCGATCAAAGTGGGGGCTCTCTGTAGACACCGGGATTTGCACCGATATAATCCCGACTTGTCAAAAGGGGCCGGATACATCATTGGGCCAAACAAAGCAAACAAATCAAGCCAAGCCGGCCCACTACCAGGGATAAAACCCGCACGGGTTTTGAGTCGAATAGGACGGCCCAGAAATAAGAACCAGCCCACGGTAAGCCCCGGCCCAGTCGCTTCAAAACTCACACGGGTTTTCTACCAGCTGAAGCGCGTCGTTTTGGCCTCGCTTACGTCAGCAATCCGTATGCAAAATTGACAAAACCCGCGCGAGTTTTCAATGCCCTGAAGCGCGTCGTTTTGCTTCGCTGACATCAGCAATCCGTGTGCAGGATTGATAAAACCCGCGCGGGTTTTATCCTAAATAATCCGGCGCCAAAATCCCATGCAAAGCCCTTGATTTTAGCCCACATGCTTTGACCTTGGCCCTTGACTTGGATGCTACGTGATTGCATAGCATGATCATGGGGATGTGTCCCCCATGATTCTCCCTCCATTACCATCCTAAACACTACCCTCATCACCTATAAATATCCCTCTCCATTCCATTCATTTTCACCAACTATTATCATCATCTTACCTACACTCTCTTAAACTCTCTATTATCCATTCTCTTATTATCATCCTCTTACTCTGCCAAATTCTCATCACATTATTATCCATATATCACCCTTCTATCATCCTCATACTCATCCTTTCATCCATCAAGTCAAAGGAAGTCAAGATTTTGATCGGCACATTCGGATTCCTAAACCAACGAGGTCCGCCCTATGTTTCTTTCGTTATTATTATCTTAATCATGTAATTCATATTTCATTTCCATTACTTGTGTATATTTTGTAAACAAAAACCTTGTTTTATAATGCATGTCAAGAATATAAATTCGCGAAATCTATTAAACTTCTCCCCGCTTTATTTCATTTTAATGTCGATTTTAGTAGAGTATGTTTTCTAACAGGCAAATTTGAGAATTCTTATAATTCTCAAATTCGTAACCTTACCCCCGGACTTAGAGTCGGGTTTCGTGGACTAGACTTATTTTTATTAATTTTATGGTTTGTCGGTTTCCTTAAATCGGCTGGAAACTCTTTTATTCTTTTTGTAATCTGTTTAATTATTTGATACTGAAATTTACACCAAAATGATTAAGAAATGATTTAATATCTTCCTCACACCCAATTCAAAGTTGAAAATCAAGAGAAAATGTGTTAGAACCAATAAAACCCTCACGGGTTTTATTATTCCCAGTCCATGTTCTGCGAGGAAACAAAGCGGCCGGTCAAGAGCCGTCAAAACCGCGCGGGTTTTGGCATTCTAGCGACCGCCGCTTTCTTTTGGGCCTGAATTTGGTGTGGGCCGATTTTGAATCATTATTAATATATTTCGGTGTAATTTCCAATATTTAAATAATAAAAACGGATTTGTAAAATAAATAAAATTTCACCACCCCGAAAATGAATTTCATAAAATAAAAATATCCTTATTTAAGGATTAAGCAACCTTAGTCGGCTCCCGATCACTTAAGTAGCGCATCCGAAACAATTCCCCCGAACGGGAATTTTCCGGGTCCTACAATAGCTGACAAAGTTGAAGTGCCAAATATCAGGTTCAAACCTTCTGAGAACCCTATTCATCATGTTGAGGAGTTCATGAGGCTGGCACCTTTAAACTGGATTGATGTCGACTTATACTCTACCGTCTTCCCATCCACCCTAGATAGAGAAGCAAAGGTATGGTATCATGCACTGTCACCTCAAATCAAAGCCAACTAGAATGAGTTGTTCAAAGCTTTCATCCACCGTTACACCCGCATCCGGAAGAAACAAGCTACAGTGGATGACCTAACCGCCATGAAGCAACGGGATGATGAGTCCTTTATGGATTACTTTGAGAGATGGCATACAAAGTTGTCCCACATCAATGAGACAATCCCTCTCCGCTTGCAGTTATCTACCTTTAAGCAAGGACCCAAGAGCAGTCTATCCAAACACTTGGGGTACCATGTTATTAAAGACTTTGATTACTTAAAGGACATTTGTGTCCAACTAGAGGCGATGCACAATGATAAGACCACTTCGCCTGGATGGAAGAGGTCCAGCTCCAACAGGAGGGCCACTAGTGCGGCTAGCCACCCTCCTAAGGTTATGGAGACTAACTCTATCCAGCGCAAAGGGCCTTATGTACCGAAGTACGAGACCTATACGCCACTGGATGTTCCTTACTCTCAGGCTCTCGACCGTCTAGTCAAGAAGGGTATCTTGGTTTTGCCCTTACCGAAAGAAGAGCCAGAAATCAAAGGCAGAAACTGGGATGCCAACCAATTTTGTCGTTATCACCATTTTCGGGGGCATGACACTAAGAAATGTAGGACTTTAAGGAACAAGATAGAAGATATGATAAGGGCAGGGACGCTACCAATGCCAAAAGCTGCCAGAAAACCAAACAATCAAAGTAATCCTATGCTAGAACATGCAAATGCTATTTTCTGTGGGGATATCAGCTTCGACCCCTCCGCTTTGATTGTATAAACAGGTCAACTTGTCTCTGAAATAGTTGGGTTCCCTGAAGGTCTATTCAGCCACGGTATTTGGGACAATGATGAGGATGACGAGCACGAGCACTCCGAGATAGAATGGGTGGAGGCAGATGAACCAGGCAATGTGACATTTCTTACTCGGTCCGGCCGCCACAACCATAGGAACACCACCACCCCAGTGGCTGCTCCTAACCATACACCAATGGTCGGCAATGACAATCAGGTCTCCCCTAAAGATCCTCTTCTTTCTCAACTCAAAAAGACCAGAGCGGAGGTCACCATATGGCAACTCATATGCACATCGCATGCTCATAGACAGAAGATGTTGGATGCCCTTACGGCACTTACAGTACCGCCTACAACATCTCCTGAATCTTTGATTGCTCATGTGACCACCCAACAGGAGATGATTACTTTCGGGATCGAGGATCTGCCTCAAGGAGGAGCATCCCACGATAAAGCGTTGTACCTTACAGTGCAATAATCCAACAAAACTATCCCACTGGTTCTGATCGACAACGGCTCAGCTGTAAATGTGTGCCCTTGGAGGACGGCACAGAATTTAGGAGTTCAACAACAACACTTGTCTCAAAACGGGGTACAATTAAGGGCATATAACAATTCACCTCGGAGATCAGTCGGATCTATAGTATTGCCCATTACTACTGGTAGTGTCACTCGGAATGTGGAATTTGTGGGGCTAGACATACCAACCTCCTTCAATTTACTATTAGGGAGGCCATGGCTTCATGAGTGTAACGCTATAGCATCCACTCTACATCAAAAGATGAAAATGTTGGTTCAAGGTCAAGTGATCACTATCTCGGGAGAGTCTATCAATGTTGTTTTCACTCCTAACTAGTCAACTCTTGAAGTGGAGCACAGTTCAATGGATGAAGAACTCCACAACTTTGAGCTTGTCGCGATGATGAGCCAGGATGAAGCACCTTTTGACTTCGATCCCTACTCAAATCCCAAGGTACATGATATGCTCAAGAGACAAGGATATTTCCCTGGGATGCCCTTGGGAAAGAATCCGAAGAACAAAATTCCTCCTGTGTTCGAAACCTTTAAGCAGAAGGGAAGGTTTGGCTTAGGCTACGAGCCAACTGAGAAGGAGGTCAGGCTTGCAAAGGTAGCAATAGCTGAACAGAAGAAGGTAGACAATCCTCTCACTTTATTCCAGATGAAGCCCTATCCACTTACTTTGAATGGGTAGTTTGTTAGGGAAGGCGATGACTTCCCCTACTATGGGTTCCCTGAGCCATTCTATCTGAAAAACAAAGGGATTCAAGTCGCTGGACTAGAAGTCTTTGATGATTGCTCCATTAATATGGCTATTGTCTTTATTCCCGCTCGGGACAAACAACCTCCATTAGAATGGACTCATCTTGCTGGGAGCAACATTTTTGGCATGCTGTTTGGACAAAAAGTTGTCCAAGAGAAGTCTGAAGCTGATGCTGTTATTGCTGCTTTGTCCAACCCAAGCTTCGATCCAAGTCTCATGATTACTGAAGACGGAGAAGTTAAGGCGGTCTCGTAGGTCGATGCTGAGGAGAATAATTTTGCTTTATCTGTAGAAGAGTCTGTTCCTAAGGACATAGGGTCAGGTCTTAAGGGTCTAGAGTCAAGTGAGTCTGGTCTTGAGTCTACTGGCGATGTATTCCTTTCTGCATTCAATAAGATGAACCTTTCTGCTTACTCTGATTCTTCTTTCCCCTCTTCCCTGAACTGTTGTGCCAATAATAATCTGGAATTTAATGAACCCTTAAAAGAATTTTCTAATAAACATGAGCATAAAATGGCGGTGTTGGAAGACACCATCACCATAAACGTGGGCACAGAAGAACAACCTCGAGAGTTGAAGTTAGGTAGCTCACTCACAACAGAAGAACGGGTAGCATTCACGGAGCTTCTCAAGGAGTTTGTGGACGTATTCGCATGGTCCTACGAGGACATGCCGGGGATTGACAGGGAAATTGCAGAGCACACCATACCTTTGCTTCCTGATGCAAAGCCAGTTCGACAAAAGGCTAGGAGGATCAAGCCTGAATGGGCCAAGAAAATTGAAGAAGAAGTGATCAAGCAGCTTGACGCTAAGTTCATCAAAGCAGTCCAATATCCTGAATGGATCGCTAACATTGTTCCGGTACCTAAGAAAGATGGAAAAGTACGCATGTGTGTTGACTTCCGAGACCTTAATAAAGCTAGTCCCAAGGATAGTTTCCCGTTACCTCATATCTATGTATTAGTGGATAACAATTGCGGGCATGGGCTCTTGTCCTTCATGGATGGATATGCCATTACAATCAAATCAAAATGGCAGAAGAAGACATGGAGAAAACCTCATTCACTACACCATGGGGAACATACTGTTATATGGTTATGCCTTTTGGTCTCAAGAATGTCGGAGCGACATATCAAAGAGCTGCCAACACCCTACTTCATGATATGATGCATATAGAGGTAGAGGTTTATGTGGATGACATGATTGTTAAGTCCAAAACAAGGGAAGAGCATATTCCTAACCTCCGCAAGTTCTTTCTGCGACTTCGCAAGTACAAGATGCGGCTTAATCCAGCAAAGTGCACCTTCGGTGTTACCTCTGGGAAGTTGCTAGGTTATGTGGTTAGCCAACGAGGTATTGAAGTTGACCCTTCAAAGATAAAGGCTATCCAAGAATTGCAACCAACCAGGACAGAAAAAGAGATAAGAGGCTTCCTAGGACGAGTTCAATACATCAGTTGGTTCATCTCAAAGCTCACCATAGCGTGTGAACCTTTATTCAAGAAACTAAAGAAAGGAAGCAAAATAGAATGGGACGATCAATGTCAAGCGGCCTTTGACAAAATCAAGGAGTATTTGCAACATCCTCTAGTCCTCATGCCGCCAGTACTAGATGAGCCTCTACTCCTTTACCTTACCGTGACTAGCTCTGCAATGGGGGGCTATGCTAGCTCAGAAGGTTAAAGGTCAAGAGAGCGTCATCTACTACTTGAGCAAGAAGTTCCTGGACTATGAAAGCCGATATGCGGACATAGAGAAAATGGCTCTCGCATTAGTATGGGCCACCAAGAAGTTGAGGCATTACATGCTTTCACATACGGTATATGTCATAGCTGAGAATAATCCCATCAAGTTCATCATGGAGCAGCCTACCATCAACAATCGCATTGCACGATGGGTGGTCATGCTTTCAGAGTTCAATCTTCAGTACCTGCCAAATCCATCAAAGGACGGGTTATTTCAGATTTCCTAGCTGCTTCACCATCACAGGAACCTCCAAGCACTCACTTGGAATTCCCAAATGAGGATGTATTTTTCACTGATGAAATAACATGGGAAATGTATTTCGACGGAGCTTCCAATCAAATGGGTTGTGGAGTAGGAATACTTCTGATCTCTCCAGAAGGGGCACGTGTCTCTGTATCGATGAAGTTGGACTTTAATGCTACTAACAACGCGGCAGAATATGAAGCATGCATCAAGGGCCTACAAGCTGCCTTGGCTTTGGGCATACGCCACATAAAAGTCTTTGGAGATTCCAGCCTCATCATTAATCAGGCTAAAAATACATGGAAGGTCCGAAATGAATATCTTATGGCATACCAACAGAAGCTCTTGGGACTTGCTAACCAATTTGAGCAAATCAGCTTCCAGTACCTCTCAAGGGATCACAACGAGTTAGCTGATGCTCTAGCCAAGTTGTCTTCAATGATATCGATACATCAGGCACGCTCCAACTACCAGTAGTAGTAGAGCGACAGTCTGAACCTGCATATGTTTGCAACACGGAGGCACAAGAGGAAGAAACTGAGGAATGGTTCCATGACATATACAATTTTCTTCGGAAAGGAGAATATCCAGTTGAATTAGATACTCAAGGACAGCGAGAGATCAGGTGTCTAACAGCACAATACTGCTTGATCCAAGATCGCCTTTACAAGAAATCACATACGGGCATCAATTTATTATGCATCGATGCTAAGAGCGCAAAAGAAGTCATGGCCACTGTACATGGAGGAGAATGTGGGCCTCATATGAATGGACGCATGCTGGTGAAGAAGATTCAAAGGACTGGTTACTATTGGTCTACTATGGAAGCAGACTGCTTAGAGTTCGTTCGGAAGTGCCACAAATGCCAAGAGTATGCTAACCTACAGCATCAACCCCCATCATATCTAACTACTTTGACATCTCCATGGCCGTTCTCGGTGTGGGGTATCGACATCATTGGCAAGATACACCCAACCGGAACAGGAGGACATGAATACATCTTGGTCGCCATCGATTACTTCACTAAGTGGGTAGAGGCAACCTCTTTTTCCAAACTCACATCCAAGCAAGTGGCTAAATTCATTCTCCAAAACATCATATGTCGATATGGAGTGCCTCATGAGATCATTAGTGACAATGGAAGCCATTTTCGGAAGGAAGTAGAAACCTTGCTCGCCACTTACAAAATTCAGCATCACCGATCTTCGCCATACCGGGCTCAAACTAATGGAGCTGTAGAAACGGCCAATAAAAGAGTGGTTGGAATCGTCAAGAAAATGGTTGTCACTTACAAAGATTGGCCTGATAAATTGGCATTTGCCCTGTGGGGATACGAACCTCTATACGAACTGCTACAGGTGCAACGCCATATTCTCTGGTATATGGGATGGAAGCAGTTCTGCCGATTGAAGTAGCAATCCCTTCACTACGGATAGTGGCCGAGAGTCAATTGCCAGAAGCAGAATGGGCTCGGGCAAGGTTTGAGGAGTTAATGTTGATGGATGAAAGGCGATTGAAAGCGTTACATAATGTGTAAGTATACCAAAGTAGGATCACTCGTGCTTTTAATAAGAAGGTGAAAAGTCGTTCACTTCAAGTTGGTGATTTGGTGCTTAAGGAGATGAGGTTACCTATACAAGATCCGAGGGGAAAATTTGCACCTCATTGGAGGGGTTCTTATATGATTAAGGACATTTTGCCAGGAGGAGCAGCTCGGCTTACTACTATGGACGAAGAAGATATAATTCAGCCCACGAATTTGGATCAACTCAAGCGATACTATGCTTAATATAACCAAGCAACTGGAAAACTAATTTTCAGACACTTGGGATATATTCAATAAATGCTCATGCTCATAAGGAAAATAAAGATTGCAAGAATATAATAATTGTGAACAATATCTCTTCTTTATTAATTAATAATGCAAGTACACTACTTGTAACATAAGAAAATTCAAAAGGCATAATTAAACAAAAGATTATTCTGGCAAAGCAGTTTCAGTTCCTTCATTTCAGTCCATCTTCTAATCTTGCTTCACTTTCTTTACTTCGCTAGTTGTCTCATGGTCAGTCTCCGTGTCTCTAGGTCCATTAAGGGCTTTCTCTTTGTCTTTGGGCTTATAGACCCGTCTGCTTGGTTTTCGTGCCTCCACTCTCGGACCAAGTCTATCTTTCACCGAGTCTCTTGCGCCAAGATGGTCCTTTACCGATGTACGGGAACCCAATCTTTCCTTTACAGATGCTAGCCTTCGTCTCGCTTCCCCAGTACGGCGAGATTCAATAGCAGCAATTAGCCATCCATGGTAATCAGCATCGGCAATATGAGACACGTGTTCCTTTGGAGGGGCTTTAAGAGTTGGCCTTCTT
Source organism: Portulaca oleracea (assembly GCA_029582165.1). NCBI lineage: Eukaryota > Viridiplantae > Streptophyta > Magnoliopsida > Caryophyllales > Portulacaceae > Portulaca > Portulaca oleracea. The sequence goes on from CM055887.1 coordinate 17,659,436, forward strand.
TCCCAGTATTTTAGCCACGACTCTATCACCGAGCTTTGAAGCTTCAATTGTTCGAGAGTTTCACATAATAGCTCGGGAATATTCTGCCTGCGACCCATCTGCCGCTTCACTCTCGCCGGAAAATAAAAGGTGATGTGCGTCAAGCCGGCGAGACACACATAGGCATTGCGGGAATCATGGGTCATGTACTCGGAAATGTGCCACCATTCGATCCACCATGTGATCTCACGAGGCTCCTTTAAGAATGCGATCCATTCTGTCACTGAGTGGAGATCGGTGTACTTCCTCTTCCTCTGACAATAGTTTGCCAATGCCGAAGAAGTTCGGGGTTCTTCGATGAGGCTCAAGTTTTCCATTAACCAGATCTGTCCAAAAAGTTAGCCAGGGTTAGATTGCATGCCAATTATCCTAAACTAACGGAAAAAAAGGTGCAAAACCCGCGCGGGTTTTACAGGCAGTAGAGGCAGAAATTCAGCAAAATAGAGAAGGAAGAGAGAAATACCTGAAGTAGGAGGGGGCTTCCTCGAAAATCATGTTCTGGGTTCAGATCATCCAAGCTCATCATGGTTTCCGCTAGCATTAGAGGTACAGGATTGTAGCCCCGGGACATGTCTTCGACGATTTGGATCAAGTTTGCCGGTCTGGTTCTCTTGCCACCATGGTAGAAGCAAAACTCGCCGAGGAGACATAATACGAGCGCTCACACTCATATCACTGGGCCAAATTCCAAAGTATCGGGAGACTGAGAATATTCAACAATGGTTTGGAAGTGTACCTTTTTGCCAAATATTGCGCTTCTAATGACCTGAGAAGGAAGACATAAGAGCTCCTTATATTGCTTGGGGATGTCAGTTGGCGTTGGAGGCGACGACGACCGAGCAAAGTGATTTGTCCCTAGGATTGAGGACCATTCCTCCGGAAGCGGACATAACTCTTTCCAAGGAAAGCGGAAGACATGCATCTTCGGATCCCAAAAAGTTTCCGCCGCACGGAGAAAGTCGTGATTGACTCTCACTTGTTGAAGACTCAACAAGCTTGTTAACTTGTATCTTCCAAGCTCTTTCTTCACTTCCTTGGACAAGGTGCTCATCTAAGTAGCAAGTTTCTTCTCAAAAGCCATGTGAGTTGAAAGGTTTTTTGTTTGATTTTGGAGAATATGTGATGAAGACTTTGAGATGAAGATGAGAAGTAATGATCACATACACCAAATGAGGTATTTATACACCTCCATTCAAGATCAAAATGGAGAAAAGCAACCAGCAAGTGATCATGGAGCTGTTGCATTCAAATCCCATGATTTATGCCATCTACAACGGCTAGCAAAAAAAAGGGAAAAGAAAATCAAAACCCGCGCGGGTTGCGCGGGTTTTGATATTCTTAGACCCAGCGCGCGCCTGTCCAAGCCCAGGCCCATGGCCTGCTGAAGAGAAAACTCGCGCGGGTTTTCTAGCGACATAGGCCGACCTTCAGCCACTCAGCCCACTTGTTTTCTGATTTGGGCCTTGCGAATTGAGTTGGCCCATTCATGTATCTTTAATGTTTTGGATCTTGACCCAGTGATGCTCGGTTCTGAAATTTTTGCTCGAGTTTATTCTGACACTTAAGTTTTTGTTTTCTTTTATTTTCTTTTCTTTTTGGGAAAGCGGGATTAATTTGGGATTAATCCCATCATGTAGAAAGTCGTTCAGATATGCATTAATAAAATAAAATCGTGTATTCACCGAGTCTTGCATATAAAATAAAAAATAAAATTCATAAGGTGTTTTGCATTAAAATTAAAAAAAAAAAGTCTTGCATACAAAAGTCTAAATATGCATAGTCTTGCTTGGCATCAGTCTGATCACCACAGGGAGCCCGAATCGCCGCTATCTTCAACCGGGCTGTTACCAGCATGAGAAGTCCCAGCGTTGGAGGTACCAACCATGCCAAAATAGGTGTCCTAGGAATAGTAGTCAGAACCAAGAGTCGTCTGTGGTGGCTCAGACAAGGGAACTTCAGAAAGATGCACGCTCGACGGTGATGATATGAAATGCTCCTGCGAACCGGCTAGCCATGAATGGTCAGGAATGTGCCACTCAAAAAAAGGGGTAGGCCATACAGGACCAATTCCGTAATCGGGGGCTGGCCAACTAGAAGAAGTAGATCCTCTTAGCCAAGAGTGTTGAGGTGCAGGCCACTCTTGCGTACCCGTAGGCCATGAAGGACCTATCCTAGGGGTTGGAACTGGCCATCCAGCAGAATAAGAGCCAGAGCTAAAGGAGGAGGCGTCGTATGGTGCAGGACGTGAAGTAGCGTCATCCGCTAGGGCTTGACCGCCAAGATACCCTACGGATGCACCTGAATCATGGTCCCTCACCACTATCTCCCGATCACGGCTAGCAGAACGCACTGAAGCTGGAGTACGGCAAGAATGAGAAGGCCGGTTGGTAGCACTTGACTCCGAAGCATCTTCCACCCAATACGAATGGGGTAGGGTATCACCACCATACCCAACCCTGTGATGTAACCCCCCTTTGCCAAGTTGTTCCTCCAAGGACATCTGAGCCATGTCCTCTTCCATAGGGTGACGACCTCTGCTACCAAATCTGCTACGATGGGACCCCGTTGAATGGTGACCCTCGATCATGATGCCTTTACCACGACCCTCTGGCACAACCGCTAGGGGAGGACGAGAGGACCCACCAACCTCTTCCCGAGATCGGCCCCGGGAGGAATACTCCCCTTCCGAAGAAAGACGTGGGGACTCGGTACGAGGGATTCCTACAGTAGAACGCCGAGGTGGATCCCGAGTAACAGACTCCGCATCGGCCTCCATATCAGCCCTTCCGACGGTATTCCCGCGATACCTGCCTGAGCCGGTGAATGCCCGATCAATGTGCTTCAACATAGTACTCCACTCTTTGGTCATTTTTCGGAAGAAGGCTCATCTTGGCTGAAAGATAAATGAGACTAGGGTTAGACATGCATAAATGGCATCTAGGATAAAAGGAAGCAACATGAATATTTACCGGCTTCCGATCAAATTCTCGGAGTACAGAGCATTGACTGCTGGTCTCTACATCCAAGAAGCCGCCGATCCTTCTTCTCGCTGGTGGGACCTCCACCTCAGCGGCCCTAGCATAGGGCCCCAACTGTAAACTTTATGGTTAGAAATTAGCCAAAACACGACAAAGATAAAGGAAGAAGATACATACCCCCGGGGGGGCTAAATGGCTTAGATAGCGCTGGAATTCATCGTTGAACTGCTCTTGCGGGACGTCATGCACAAAGTTGTTGAAGTCATGACCGCGGATCAAATCGCCCAGAGCACCTGGAACAACGCGCCATGGCTCGAACATATGCTCTGGAGGATCCCGGGGTATAAGACCGGGATATCCCCCCAGGATTTGCCTTGTAGCTCTCTCTCCCAAGTACCATACGAAGCCCGAGGGCCCCTCCATCAGGATGCGGAGGCGAGTATCATGCTCCACCATTTGCAAAGGGGTGGGCAATCCGCCCAAGTTGAACTCCGCCTATGGACGCCAATTCACTTGATCCTGTGAAAGAAAGAGAGTCACTTCGAGAATAGAAGCAAAATAAATAAAGACGTTAGACATGAAGAAATACCGGGGTGAGGTCATCCAGCACACGACGAATACGATCGAGACTGCCTGACTATAATTTCTCCCCACGAATAGCCTCAGTAGTCCAATGTTCAGCAGTTGGGACCGTCTTCTCTTTATTGGAGCAATACCCAAAGGCAAAATGTACTCGTATCCCCACGACTACATGAACACAAAGTCAAAGAAAGAGCAAAAGAGTAGCAAAACTACAAAGACAAGAGTCTTGGGGACATACCTCGAGCACCTTCCATAGAGAAGGGCCATACTGGTAGCGAGTGTCAGACTCGTGGAGGTAAACTGGATCATCATCCAATGACAGTCTAACACTGCGGCGAAGCCAGAGGATGAAGTTTGCATAAGCCGCTTTGCCCCAATTCAAGTTTCGGACATTGTTCAGATCCAGAAGATTCCGAAACCAGGTCAAAGTGATGTTATCCCCACGGTTGGCGAAAAGAGTGGCAGAGATAATGTACGCCAAGAAGATAAAGCGGCGTTGATCCCTGGCAAATTCTGGAAGCTGGCATCGCGAATGGTCGTCTCGAAGTGCGCATAAGAGAGGTTGGATAGGCCCTGTCCTTGGCCTAAGCGCGCTGACACTGGACCCAGTAGATCCAAGACCATTGGCGGAATCTCAGTGTCAAAGACTACGTCACGCCCGCCCCAAGGAAGACCGGTGATCATAACAAAGTCCGTGGGGGTAACCGTCATCTCACCCATAGGCAAATGAAAGGAGTTGGCAGTGTCCCAAAACCTTTCAGCTATAGCACGGCCTATAACACGGAATGTACGGTACACACCAGGCCACCAAGCATTTCCAGAAAGGCATGAGTCCTGTTGCTGTCAAGGTGTTGCTAACAAAATCCCCAGAAATTGTGTCGGCTACCTTAAGGGGATCCTTTAGGACGCCGGGAGTTTTCAAGTTATCCTCTTAGAGGCAAACAGAAGAGCTAATTAAAGTTAGGGGCTCATCTAAATACATTAGACCAAGGCATATTCTTTCGGGCCCTAACTGGACCCAGCACCAACACTGGGCTCACAGCCATGGCCTACAAGATAAATAAATTTGAAAGCAAAAGAGAAAAAAAAACAGGGCCTAAATGTCCACATTGATTCCCTTCACGAGGAAAAGAAGAAAAAAAAAAGAAAAAAAGACAAAACCCGCGCGGGTTTTGTGAGCTCTATAGGCCCAGTCTTGTGGCCTAGCGTCTTTCAATGGCCCAGCAGAGCCTATAAAACTCGCACGGGTTTTATATCAACTAAATGCCAAATTCAGCGGCCCAAGGTCCCACAGCCCACTCAAAGCATGCATGCAACCCAGACTAACGACCCAAAGACTACGGCCCAAGGGTTCCCAAAATTCAGGTAAAATTTGAATCCATTTGCATTCCCGAAAACTGATACTTAATTTTCTTTTGATCTTCAAGTTGCCACATAAAATAGCACCATCATCCGATAGCCACATAAAAGAGCACCATCATCCGGTAGCCGCATAAAAGAGCACCATCATCCGGTAGCCGCATAAAAGAGCACCATCATCCAGTAGCCGCATAAAAGAGCACCATTAGCGATAGTAGTTCAACGGTTGCCACCTAAAGGCCTCCAACGATGTCGTCAGTGACAGTCGTCCAACGGTTGCCACCTAAAGGCCACCAACGATGTCGTCAGCAGCAGTCATCCAAACGGATGCCACCTAAAGGTCTCCAACGACATTCTCAGTATCAGTCGTCCAACGGTTACCACCTAAAGGTTATCGACGACCTCTTCATCAGCCGCAGTCGTTCAAACGGATGCCACATAAAGGTCACCAACGACATCCTCAGCACCAGTCGTCCAACGGTGGCCACCTAAAGGTTACCGATGTCATCATCAGCAGCAACATCACTTGGTCGCCATATAAAAGAGCACCGCCAGCATCAAGACAGACATCAAGACTACTTTGAGCTTCGTCCTAATCGGACTCGATCAAAGTGGAGGCTCTCTGTAGACACCGGGATTTGCACCGATATAATCTCGACTTGTCAAAAGTTTAAATAAAACATTTGAGCCAGATACATCATTGGGCCAATGTAACAAGCAAAGCAAACAACACAAACTCAAGGCGGCCCACTACCAAGAACAAAACCTGCACGGGTTTTAATCAAAGGAGACGGCCCAGAAACAGAACTAGCCCAAGGCGCGCCCCGGCCCAGTCACTTCAAAACCCGCACGGGTTTTCTATCATCTGAAGCGCGTCGTTTTGCCTCGTCCACATCAGCGATCCGTGTGTGGGGATTATAAAACCCGCGCGGGTTTTATCCTCCAAAAGCTGGTGCCAAAATCTCATGCAAGCCCCTGATTTTAGCCCATGTGCGTTTGACCTTTGCCTTGACTTCCTATAACCCGCACGGGTTTTGTAATTGCATGGAGATGGAGGGCATGATCCAAGGGATGTGTCCCCTCCATTTCCCTCCTAAACACCACCTCACTCACCTATGAATACCCCCTCCATTTCATTCATTTACATCCACAATCACCCTCTACTACCCTTACTCTCTCCAAACTCTCATCAACTTACACCATTATTCTACCCAAACTCTCATCTATTATCATCACCTCACTTACACTCTCTTAAACTCTCCCTATCACATCCATTCTCATATTACCATAAACCACTACCCATACATCACCTTACCATCACCCTCATACTCATCTTTCCATTCACCAAGTCAAGGAGAAAGTCAAGATTTCGATCGGCGCATTCGGGCTTCTAAATCAAAGAGGTTCGCTCTCATTTTCTTGTCGTTGTATTATTTAATTATGTAATTTGTATTTCATTTACATTACTTGTACATACGTTGTAAACAAAAACCTTGTTTTATAATGAATGTTAAGAATATAATTTTGTGAAATCAATTCAACTTCTCCCCGCTTTATTTCATTTTAATGTCGATTTTAGTAGAGTCTGTTTTCTAACAGGCGAATTCGAGAATTCTTATAATTCTCGAATTCGTAACCTTATCCCCGGACTTAGAATCGGGTTTCATAGACCGGAGTTATTTTCATATTTTTATGGTTTGTCGGTTTCCTTAAATCGACTGGCGACTCTTTTTATTCTTTTTTATAATCCATTTAATTATTTAAAAATGGAATTTATACTAAAATAATTAAAAAATGGTTTGACATCTTCCTCTCATCCAATTCAAGGCTAAAGGCGAGAGAAAGTGGGCCAGAAATGTAACGTGGTTTTGTAGACCTCGATTTTTATCGTTCTTCTCAGGGAGCGAGGGGCCTTGGTCATAGAATCTAGGTCAATGGTCGGGATAAGATTGCTAAGGTAAGGATGTCTGTTTGAAGGGGTCACAAAACGAGAAACAAAACTAAGGTCGGTCAAGGGAAGGAAATGGGCTTCGGAGGTTTTTCGAGATGTAAACGGGAACAAGAAGATAGGTTTCGCAACGAGAAAGAAACAAGGAAGGAAATCAAGTGGCAATTCCGTTAGAAAATACCCATCAGGCTTCCTTAATCGAGGATAGTCCGGATTAACTTCCCAAAGTCCACCACGGACCCGGAGGGTTGAAGAAATGGAATTCCCTAGTTAGCCTCTATTCACTTTCGTGAATAGAGGACTAACTACCCCAGTTCCAACCTCCCAACTCAAATGTTGGATGTGTTCGGGGACTTTCGAACCCAAATACATCCCACTTGAGGGAAGGATTGGAGAGGGAAAAGTGATTTCCCAACTAATTACTCACTAAAATTGCTAACCCGTGCCTAATTACCCATTCACACCCTTAATTACCCCCTAACCCATAGGGTTTCTAGCCATAATCATGATACTAACGAAGCTAACAACATCCAAACCAACCCTAAGCATGATTTCTAACATCCAACAATCAAGAACAAGCAGAACAATGAAATAACAAGCAAAGCAATTAGATAACAAGAAAAGTAATTAGCAAGTAATTAATGAAAGAGTTAAGGGAAGAGAATACTTATCAAAATGTTGTAGATGAACAAGGAAAAGCAATAAAAAGATGATCCAACAATCTCTCAATTGTTCGAATCCCCAAATCTTCAATAATAACTCAAAATCTCCAAAACCCTAGATTAATCTCCCACGAATCTCTCTCTAATACAAGTTGAATGTAAATTCTAAGTAGCTAAAAGATAACCTAAGATATCTCCAAAGATAATAGTCAAAAGGGATATATATATATATACAAGGCAAAACAGTTGGGCAAAACGTCGTCGCACAAGCCGAACATCACGCGCAGAAAAGGGGGAGACCGCAGGTGCGGTCTCTCGCTGTCCAGGGGGATCACGGGTGCCACCACCAGGGTGGCGGGCGTTACCCTGTGAAATTTGCCTTGCAGCCGAAGGCGGCGGCCCGGGGGTAGCGGTGCCACGCCCGGTGGCGGGGCTGCTACTGACTTCTTCCCTTTGTTCCTTCCTTCTTTCCAAGGTACGTAACGCCCGCTACAAGGGTCGTAGCGGGTGTTACCTCACTGATTTGCACCAAATGAAGGGAGAGTGGTCCCAGGTCAACTCCGCCTCGGCTCTCGGTCCGGCTCGGCTCGGGAAATCGCCAAAAATGCTCTAAAATGGCCCGTTTTACCTCGTTTTTGAGTAAAATGCCAAAACCTACAAAATAACCAAAAACATACTAAATAACCATTAAAATAAACACGGAACGAGTCAAAAGCCTAAGAACTAAGGCGTTATTTAGACACAAAATTGGGTCTAAACACCACCCCACACTTAAACTTTTGCTCGTCCCGAGCAAAACAAAACAAAAACAAATAAGAAAAACTAAACACCAACTCCTCTGTCGTGGAAGGAAACGAGTGCATTTAGCGTATGCACCAAGCCCTTTGAACCCTCTGGCAGCCCGGGTGGACGAGATTGACTCGTGAGGGTTTGTAGCGGCTATACCATAAAAGCCAAAGAAAAAGGAGAGAGGGAAAGTGAAAACAAAACCAACGAAAACAAAAGGAAAGTAAAACAAAAGCTTCGCTTCAAAAGATCTCGAAATCTAAATCAGGAAAACGTTATTAAACCTCCAAAAGGAACCGCTATGAGCGTCTCACGAGCACCTATCCCAAGCAAAAGTCAGTCTTTGAGATTTTCGATGTCCTACACCTAATGTCAAGCAAAACCCCATGTGCATAAGTGCTAGTGGGTTCCAACCAATCCCGAAAGACTCCAAAGACTCATGCCCGAGCTCAAAAACAAACAAAACGAACAAGGAAAGAAAAGAGTTGCCCTTCCCCGCATTTGGTCGCACTTGGCTTGGTGAGGGTCGTAGGTGATGCAAGGAGAGGCCCCACACTTTATTAACACTAAAAACTTTCTTTTTTGGGTTGGGTAATCCCAACAAAATTCTCTTTCTCTTTTTTTCTTTTGCTTTTTAAAGGTCGGTATTAGCCTTACTTTCGGGAATTGGACGGCCCATAATTCGGGGTTTACCCTCCCAACACAGTATTTTCCATACACACCTCCATCGAGAATTCGATATAAGAGGAGCTTAAGGGGTAATAGCGTCGTACCGCTAATACCGGGCCCGTGTAGGTTGGCTAAGTGTATGGTGGTTGATGTCGTTCAGCCGACACGCCCCACTTAATCCGATTATTTAGTTTTTTTCTTTCTTTTTCTTTCTTTTTGACTTTGCTTCTACTTTTGCTAAACAGGGAAAAAGAACAAGCTCGGACACAATCCCCTAGAATCTCCCGGTTTCAACCAGAACGTGAAAGAAATCGGGGGTCTCACTAGACACTAAATGCAGGACATCTAAAGAGATAAGTCATGACTAGCACTCGAGACAGGGTCGAAAACGCTCAGACCGGTTTCTTTTAAAGAAGTTTAAGAACGGCTTACCAATTTCGACAATAAGATCCAAGAAACAAAGCAAAAACAAAGCTAAAACGAAAACCGAAAGAAAACTTTTAAGGTTTTCACTCCCTTTTTTCTCCTTTTTCACACAAATTTTTTTCAAATTTTAGGCAAAATCTAAGAAAACAAAAACCAAAATGCTAGGTGATCTACCCTTGAAACAGAATATCTCCGCCCCCCCTCCCCACACTCACTTAAAACGCCACAATGTCCTCATTGTGGGAAGGTGTCACATGAAAATGGTAGAGAACCTACAAAAACAAACAAACAAGAATAACTAGCACATAAAAGTGTTGGCGACCCGAGCCCACACGACTCTAACAGCAATATAATCCCAACACAAACACTCAAAGGGGCTCGCCATCCAAAAGAAAAATCAAGCATGCAACAAGGATCAATATATGTACACATTCAAAGAGTGCGGAAAGAGGTTACCTCGGGGTCTTCAAATAAATAACGAACCCAATCCGCGATCCAAGAAAACGTCACACTTTGGTTAGGAATAAACAAGAAAAACATAATAAGTGTGAGTGTTCGCATGCAAAAAAGAAAAAAGAACAAAACAAAAATAAAAACAAGACACTAGAGAATATAAACTAAGGAAAAGCGAAAATATTTACAATATATACATTGACTCTAGCTGACCTCAACCCCGAATCTCACTAATTTGAGGCAGGAGTTGAGGGTGAAACAACTTCAATGACTGGCCTAACCAATGACGAAGCAAAGAAATGAAACAACCAAACCATAGGGACAACGAACTCAACAAAACCAACTAACCGAGACACCTCCCCAATTTTCCCATAAAGCACCCCCCACACTTATCTAACACTAACAGTGTAAATAAAATCAATAAAGAGAGTAAAGTGGCAGTGGGGGCACTTACAAATCATTGCTCGGATCCTCCCAGGGGAGGATATGGGTGATAAGGAAAGAAGGTAGGGTAGTGGTGGTTCATGTACTCTGGTGGTGCCGGGGGGTTGTTTGCAACGGAGTAGTGATAATACCCCCAGTCACGCCAATAGTGGTTTTGTTGTTGAAAATACTCCTCGTGCCTTTGAAGACGTGCATGCACATTGTTGAGCGTAGACTGCTGGGCACGTAGCAACTCTTGTTGGGTCTCCAATAGATTGTGCTGACCTTGGAGTATCGTTCGTTGTTCTCGAAGGTCAACTCTCATTTGCTCGAATTGAGAGTTGAGATGTTCAAATGAAGCTTCCCATGGATGACTTCCACTTCCTCTAGCTTCGCCATGGCCAGTATGCTCCTCTTCTTCCTTCTCATTTTCTTCTTCTTCCCCTTCTTCTTCATTGTCCTCCTCTTCTTCCTCACCACTGCACACATCCGGACCTCCCACCTTGCTGTCACTAGGAACCTGACCACAAGACCAGTTATGCTCCTTAGTGATATCCAACCATTGCTCGGCATATTCCGGATCCAAGATAATCTTCGTTTTGTTGTCGTGTCCATGGCAATAGATCGTGTCAGTTGGGTGCTTGGCGAGGATATTCATTTTCTGCAACCGGACCTTGTCGATAGGATCCGGAAGATAATGCGGTTTCCACTTCTTCAAATATTTCCCGAAACCTTCTTGAACTAGAAAGTGGCAAATGATGTGCCCCATCCCAATAGTAGTAGGTCGGGGTTCCATGCTAATCTCCCAAAGGCAATGTAGAATGTAAGATCCGGTGTTTACCTTTCTACCCCTCACTGCATTGTAGATCACATAGAGATCATCTTTCCGAACCTTGGGGCGTCCATCATCTCTCCCAAATACTGAACTAGTCACGATTCTATGGAAGATTCGTATGACCGGATTGCAAAAATCACGCGCCTTAGAGTTTCGGGAGCAATGATAGCATGGTTCTCCATTTCTCGTGCCATGATTCATCCTCCTCCAACAAGTTAAGTCCTTCATTGCCTTTTGCTCATCAAAATTTGCGCATCGCTCATAAAATCTCCCATCCTCGGGCAACCCCAACATTTGGCAAAAACGCCTCAAGGTGCACTTCTTATCTTTGTTGGCGACCCGGTATTCAAAATGCGCATCTTTCTTGCCATCTTCGTGAACCTTCAAGGAGCTTAGAAATTCGAGGATGGGCTGGTCCACAATCGATTCATCGATCATGATGAATACCTCCCAACCAAGAACACAAATGAGATAATCGAAGCTTGGCTTGCAATGGATGGCTTCGATCGTTGCCGCATCATAAATATCCGATGCACATATTTTCCGTGCTTGGAGCGCTACGTACCGTTGTCTATGCTCTTCATCTCGGAAAGTCACATCCGCATCAGGTTCACACCGAATTAGTGTGGCCAGTTGCGCTTTGTAACGCTCCTTTGCAGATAAGGATGGTCCCGGTTGCGATGAAGAAGCTTCCTCGACTCGTGAATGCTTGCTCCTTCCACTCATGATGAACAAAAGCAAGACTTGCCAAGATTTTTGACAATAATAGTGCCTAAATCTCAAAAGTAAACCAAAAACAATTGACACAAGCAACAAACACGTGAGTTTGAAAAGCTTATACACAAAATTCACTAGAGATTACCTCAGATCGGAGCACTTGAACATTGATTCAGCAAGGAGGGTTGATTCTCGCTCGTCAAAATGGACAATACACACAGCAAGCACACACAGAACACAAAGACAACTTACTAATCTGAGTATATAGTGTGAGTGTGTGAATCTGGACAGCACAGCGAACGTGTGTGTGTTTTGATAGATGAAATGCGACAACCAAGCACTCAAAACACTAATACAAGAGCATGGCATTCAACTCAGTACACAAAAAAAACATTAACACAGCACACTAATACTGTTCACAGTGTGGGTGTGTGTGTAAATCGACAAGAATCCTTAATGTAAAATCAGTGTGTGTGTTGCAACAGGTGAAATGCAACCATTAATCGCACAAACACTACACAAGAATATTGAGCTCACACACAACATATAGTGAGGCAGAATTATGCGTGAAAAATTGACAAAATCAAACCCAACTCAACAAAGCATGACAAACGAACCAAAAACAAGTGAGAAGGGAAAAGATTTCACACAATGCTACAAGAGTTACCTCACTTAGTTGTGTAGAATGTGTACTTGAACAATGTCGCACGCTTTGGGATGAATTTGGCAGTTTTTTTTTTTTTTGAATCCCAATAGCAGATTTTCGCATAAAGAAGAAGAAATTAGGGTATGGATTCGAAAATGGGGAGAAATGTGGGAGTCGAATTGAGAGTTGAGAGGAAGGATTGAGTGTGGGTGTGAGGTTTTGTCGTAGGTTTAGGGCTTTAGAGAGGGAGAGTCGAGTGTGAGAGAGAAAAGGAACGAGAAAAAATTGAGAAAGAAGTCGGGATTTAGGGCAAAAATAACACGCTGACAGTGTCAGGTCGTGGGCACGACCGACACTGTCGCGGGCGCGACATGCTGATGCTGGGAGAGTTGCTAGGTGGCGACCGCAGGTGCGGTCCCCTTCACCTCATTTGCCGCCACGGTGGCGATGGTCGCGGGCGCTCTGGACGACAGCGGGTGCGATGATCGGCCGAGGTCACTTCTTTGCCGCTGCTGCGTGGTCGCTACGACTAAGGTAGCGCCTGCTACCTATTCTGCTGTTGTACGCTGTGCGCGGTAGCGGGTGCTACGGACGAGATAGCGCCTGCTACCTTACTCTGGGCATTCGCTTAACACTTACAACATCAAAATTATTCTAACTCCTGAAAACTTCTCCCTTCTACACTCAATTCTTATAAACTTCCTCACATTCAATTCAAAAATCTTTCTTACTTTCAAACTCTCTCAACACTCATAATTTTTCCAAGCTTTACTCACTCACACTAATTCTTTAACTCCAACTTCGATTTTCTTATTTTTCACATCCAACTCTTTTTTTTTTCTATTTTTCACCTCATTTTTCTTCTTTTTTTTCTACTTTTTCTTTTGAACTTAGTACTAATACCTCAAATTACAAAAGAGAGAAATAAAGAAAAACTAAAAAGACAAGACAAATGGAAAAACCTAAAGAAAACTAAAAAGAAAAATTAAAAACAAGAAAAAGAATCAAAATTAGAAAAAAATTGCAAAAACTCAAAACTAGGAATAAGAAACTCAAAAATTATGGGGTGCCTCCCATAGAGCGCTAGTTTTAGGTCCCTAGCTCGATCTAAATACCCGTTTGATTCTAGAGAGACACGGTGCACATGAGAAATACATATTCAGTTTCTTCCACCAGGATCGCTTCTTTTTCCTTCCTTTCCAACTTCTTCCATCTTTGGACAACCTCAAACCAAGATGTCCTTCCGGTCACTTGGTTAACCATGAGCAAGGAAGAGGTGATGATGTCTTTGATTTCTTCCAATGTCGCTTCCTCCTCCTTTTCCAACACCTCCTCATCACCTCCGCAAATAGAACAAGGGTCTCCTCCAGTGGTTTGATTGGGTGATGGGGATGAAGAAGCAACTCGGGTTCTTCTTCAAGTGGATCTCCAAGTTTAAAGCTCTTGGGAACAATCTTCTCAATTCCTATGTCCTCAATATAAACTTCATCCAATGAGATTTCCCTCCTCAATGGAACGATTGTGAGGGAATCTTCATGAGATGTAACTTCAATTACCTCGAGTCCATAACATAAGGCCTTGGGATGATTGTTGTCTTTCCCATTATCAGAATTCACTTCAAGAATGTAGACCTCCTCTTGACGCTCATGAACAACTGTTTCTATCCTATTGACTTCAACACAAGGCGACATGAAAAAGGGTGTCTCAATAGGAACATCAAACTTTGATTCAATATGTCCATCAATCAAATGTTGAAGCAACCAATTTGGGAGAGGAATTTGCATTTGGTGGGAATCAAACTGATCTTCAAAGCATTCACTAACATTTAAAACTAAATCTTGCTCTTCTTCCACCTTCTCTTCTTCGCGATTAGCTTCCTCATCAATGAAATTCTCCTTCTCATCATCAACCAACTGCTCAACCTCCATACTCTCTCCTTCAATCTTACCCTCAACATCTCCCTCATTCTCTCCAAGAAGTCTCTCCCCCACCAACTTAGGTTCCTCAACTTCTCCTCCACCACACATAGTAATAGCATTCACCTCCACTTCTTGGGTAGGAGTGGGTTGGATGGATGCAAGTTGAAATTGGTTGGCTTGAGCCAATTCGAGCTCGAGACTTTGGATATAAGCTTGATCCTCCTCTCGGTCTTCCATAATTCGCTCCAACATCAACCCAAATGAGGATTCTTAGGATGGTTGAGAAATTTGAAGTTGTGGAATGTCTTGTTGGGTTACATGAAAGGCTTCTTCTTGAATGAATGAATGATGGTCAATGGGTTGAAAAGTAGAAGGGTGTTGGTTGGTGGTAAAATCACAAGAAATGAGATCTTGTTCAACATGGGAAGGGTAGATGGCACACACTTGCTCTAATTGTTGAAATTTGAAAACTTGTGCTTCTTGAGCCATTCTCAAATGCTTAAATGTCTCCTCATTAGCCTTCTCTTTTTGCATTTCGTAAATAGAAGCCAAAAGAAGTGTAATAATGTAATCTTGCTCCAAAGATGAATCTCCTCCTCTTGATTTGCAACCTCCAAAATCAGGAGCATGTTGAACGAGCTCATGAAGGAATTGTTCGGCCTCCCCCGCACTCTTCTTCAAAAATGTCCCTCCGGATGCTATATCGATCGATTCTTTGAGAGAATCAAAGAGTCCACAATAGAAGTGTTGCAGAAGCATCCAGTTAGGTAGATTGTTGTGCGGATACTGACGTTGGAGACTTTTGAATATCCCCCATGCTTCGAAAAGAGACTCTCCGGCTTTTTGCTTGAAACTCATAATATCTTCCCGGAGTCTACAAGTTTTGTCGGTCGGGAAAAATCTTTGAAGGAAATCTTTCTTTAGGGCCTCCCATGAAGAATAAAATCCAGATGGACATATATCAAGCCACATCTCAGCTTTTCCTCTTAGGGTAAGAGGAAAGAACTTCAACTTCAAATATTCGGAAGATATTCCGGGCATATGTATGAAACCAATACGCTTTTCGAATTTCTCCATATGAGCAATAGGGCTCTCGGAAATATCTCCATAGAATGGGTTACTTTCAAAAACTTCAAGAAGACACGGCTTAAACTCGAATACCGCGTCGGGTGGTAATGGTGGTAAAATGATAGGGTTGCCTGCCATACCCGAAGATGGAACGGCATATGATAGGAGAGTACGGGGTGAATCAGCTTGAACTTCACCCACTGGACTTGAAGCCTCCTACGATGCTCGATAGAATATTAGGGCGTACCTACATGCACCAACAAGAACCAATAGAAGCATCAAATTCATCGGGATTAGCACAAACTAAATTCTAGCGTGAAAGCAATCTCAAATAACCAAAAACCAAGAAACTAAAACTAGGGGCGCTGGCTCCCCGGCAACAGCGCCATTTTCTGTAACGTGGTTTTGTAGACCTCGGTTTTTATCGTTCTTCTCAGGGAGAAAGGGGCCTTGTTCATAGAATCTAGGTCCATGGTCGGGATGAGATTGCTAAGGTAAGGATATCTGTTTGAAGGGGTCACAAAACGAGAAACAAAACTAAGGTCAGTCAAGGGAAGGAAATGGGTTTCGGAGGTTTTTCGAGATGCAAACGGGAACAAGGAGATAGGTTTCGCAACGAGAAAGAAACAAGGAAGGAAATCAAGTGGCAATTCCGTTAGAAAATACCCACCGGGCTTCCTCTTTCGAGGATAGTCCGGATTAACTTCCCCAAAGTCCACCACGGACCCGGAGGGTTGAAGAAACGAAATTCCCTAGTTAGCCTCTATTCACTTTCGTGAGTAGAGGACTAACTACCCCAATTCCAACCTTCCAACTCAAATGTTGGATGTGTTCGGGGACTTTCGAACCGAAATACATCCCACTTGAGGGAAGGATTGGAGAGGGAAAAGTGATTTCCCAACTAATTACTCACTAAAATTGCTAACCCATGCCTAATTACCCATTCACACCCTTAATTACCCCCTAACCCATAGGGTTTCTAGTCATAATCATGATACTAACGAAGCTAACAACATCCAAACCAACCCTAAGCATGATTTCTAACATCCAACAATCAAGAATAAGCAGAACAATGAAATAACAAGCAAAGCAATTAGATAACAAGGAAAGTAATTAGCAAGTAATTAATGAAAGAGTTAAGGGAAGAGAATACTTATCAAAATGTTGTAGATGAACAAGGAAAAGCAATAAAAAGATGATCCAACAATCTCTCAATTGTTTGAATCCCCAAATCTTCAATAATAACTCAAAATCTCCAAAACCCTAGATTAATCTCCCACTAATCTCTCTCTAATACAAGATGAATGTAAAGTCTAAGTAGCTAAAAGATAACCTAAGATATCTCCAAAGATAATCGTCAAAAGGGATATATATACAAGGCAAAACGTCGCACGCATGGCCGAACATCACGCGCAGAAAAGGGGGAGACCGTAGGTGCGGTCTCTCGCTGTCCAGGGGGGGTCGCGGGTGCTACCATCAGGGTGGCGGGCGCTACCCTGCGAAATTTGCCTTGGCGATTCTGAGCTTCGAGAGATGGCAGCCAGGGGTAGCGGGTGCCACGCCCAGGGTGGCGGGAGCTACCCTACTTCACTTCTTCCCTTTGTTCCTTCCTTCTTTCCAAGGTACGTAACACCCGCTACAAGGGTCGTAGCGGGTGTTACCTCACTGATTTGCACCAAATGAAGGGAGAGTGGTCTCGGGTCAACTCCGCCTCGGCTCTCGGTCCGGCTCAACTCGGGAAATCACCAAAAATGCTCTAAAATGGCGTGTTTTACCTCGTTTTTGAGTAAAATGCCAAAACCTACAAAATAACCAAAAACATACTAAATAACCATAAAAATAAACACGAAACGAGTCAAAAGCCTAAGAATTAAGGCGTTATTTAGACACAAAATTGGGTCTAAACAAGAAACAATGAACCCACGCGGGTTTTAACGTTTCCAATCCCCTTTCTCTGGCCCAGGGAAGCAGGCGGCCCAGTCCAAGACCGGCCAAAACCCGTGCGGGTTTTGTCAGCTCTTGGCGGCCGGGCTGTTTCCTTTGGGCCTGAATTTGGTGTTTTGGGTCGGTATTAGACCATTATTAATATATTCTAGTGTAATTTCAAATGTTTAAATAAATAAAAAACGGATTTATAAATAAATAAAATTCCACCACCCCGAAAATGAATTTCGAAAATAAAAATATCCTTATTTAAGGATTAAGCAACCTTAGTCAGCTCCCGATCACTTAAGTAGCGCATCCGAAACAATCTCCCCGAACGGGAATTTTCCGGGTCCTACACTCCCTACTTGTGAAGTAGGCTTGGCGGCAAAAGAATAACCCGAATACCTTGACCTCTAAAGTTTTCACAGCTAAGTATGGTGTGCCCTCTCCATCAAGGCTTGATGAGCATTATAAGCCACCATCTACGGTTTCGCTCTGACGGCGAGGCCAATTGGCTGCTTACAAGAAGGTATCACAAGCTCTTCGTGGGTGCATTGGCTAGGGTAACAAGATAAGGGTTGGAGATAAGAGATGGCATGGGAACCTGACCGAAGGACTACGTGACAACCATGTTGCTTCCTTATGGTAAAACAAGTATGTTAAAGAAATCTGACTTCAGGATGCTAAGAGGTGGAACCGGGATTTCGTGAAGCAAATCTTTGACCATCGCGTGGCCAAGCAAATCTTGGCTATCCCTCTAAGGGAGGTTGTTGACGCTACGGATGAGCTAGAGTGGGGTCTGACTGAGAGTGGTAATTTCTTTATCCGTTCATGCTATGCGTATCTTAAAGCTAGGTAGCTTAATGATTACATTGCCACTAAACATAAGTTCTACAACTTGTTATGGAGATTGAGGATCCCCCTAAAGTAGAAAATCTTCCTGTGTTATTGTGCAAAAAATGCATTGCCTATGGGGAATAATCTTTCTCAGCGTGTCATAGATGTTTGTGATCGATGTGTTTTGTGTGTTTGTGTGGAGAAGGAAACTCTGACCCATCTTCTGGGTTGATGTGATTTTGCGGACCACATTTGGAGGGCTAGATCCTTGGGGCTTAGAATGCGCACAAATAATCTACCTTGGAATTCTGATTGGTTTGTTAACTGGTTTGTTTTCTTGTTTGAACAGAACAAGGAGGACCAATGGTTAGTGAAGTTGTTCACAGCTATCTTGCGATAGATTTGGAAGGCTCAGAATGAGCTTATTTTTCGGCACAAGAACACCCATCGGACAATGACTTTGAATTCTGCAAATGATGATTTGTGCTTATGGCAAAATGTGCAGCAATCTATTAATTAACCTCGCGAGCAGTGGGCCAGATCAACTTTCTCTCAACTTGCCAGACTGCTTCTGCTGGGCTTTGGACCCTCCACATCAAGAAGTTAGAAGATTTGTCACTGATGGGGCTTGGAAGAGTTCGATCAAGGTTGGAATGGCTTGGGTTGCTTCCTCGGATAAGGGCATTTTAAGTTCAAAGTCTTGGAGTACTAATGTGGGGGCAACTATTGGGACAAAGGCAATCGCTATCAAGGATGCTATTCTGACTGCTAAAGGCTGGGGATGGACCAACATTGAAATCTTAACTGACACCCAATTGGTGTTTAGAAGCTTCATTCACCAGGGGAGTACCCCGAGAAGTATCAAACATATCATTCAACACTGTCGCCAACTCTTGATGTCTTTTAGCAGGGTTACTATTACTAAGGTTCCGAAAGCAATTTTTCAACCTGCCCACGTCCTAGTCACCCAAGCTAGGCTCTCATGGCGGGCATAGTGTCGTTTTATTTCTGTTTTCCTATCTCCGTTGTAAAAAAAAAGAAAATAGAAAAGTTAATTAGTGTAGTTGAGATTAATTAACACCACACAGTAATTTGTGCCAGTTCAGTTTAGCGCACTGCAAACTTGCAGAAAATTCCATAAAAATTCCATCTAAGTACGTACATAACTAGTTTACTACTCGCAGAAAAACATAAACACCGCCAAGCGCCCAAGCCCAATTCCCTCCGATTTCACATCAAATCAATACCTGTGTTGCGGCGTCCAAGCCTTGTGAGCTTCGGTTATCCAACCCCTGCGCCGCTGTTTCATTTTCTTCTGCTTTTGACATACATCGCCATCAGGTTCCTCTTTCTTCTTATGGTTTTCATCCATCTACAATGAATCACCTGAATCTCCAGTTTCGATTCACCACATTCGTATAACACTGTGAATTGGATCTTTTAGGTCTTTCCAATAGTAAATTTGCTATTTGTGTTCCTTTCTATTTCAAGGGCCGATTTGTTCCTCTGAAAGTTACATATTTTAAGTGTCTTTTTGAAGAATTTATTCTCTGAAAATCGATGCGGAGTATAAGTTTGTTGAAATTCTAAGTTTTGATATGGGTGACCTCTGAGGCTCTGACTTATCTTGGGTAGAATTAAGAATTTTAGCTATTTGATGAACATAAGTAGCTGATTTGCCGCCTGAATAAGCAGAACAATTGACGGGATGTTTCTGAGTTCGATGAATATAAATAAAAAATTTGGAATCTTTTTTGCCTTAGAGAAGATAACGGATTTTGGGGTTTTAATGTGTTAATGTCCATGCTGATTGTGATAGTTGTCTCAATGTAAATTGACAAAAGGCAGATTGATGTCTCTTTGTTGCTTTGTTAGTCATGTGTATAACACTCTATTCATTGTTTAAATGGTTCTTCTTCCTAGGCTGGTTGAAAAAGCTCTGAACTTGGTGCCCAAACATATACACAAGGAAGATGGCTTCTCGTTTTTGGACTCAGGTTTGTATACCTGAGATATTGGCTGTTCTTTTTCACATCTAGAACTGTTAGTGGTATACTTATATGTATGGTTATTTTGAACGATCTTGAAATGACAATTTTTTTTCCTGGCTCTCAGGGCGACAGTGATACTGAGGAGGAGGAGGAGGAGGTCAGTGAATACGATGATGATGACAGTGATGTTAATCAAGGGGGAGACTCCGGGGCTCCTGCTGCTGGAAACAAGTATCTGCAATCAGATGACAGTGATAGTGATGATTCTGATGGCCAAAAGCGAGTTGTTGTTTCAGCCAAAGACAAGCGGTTCCAGGAGATGAATTCTACTGTTGAGCAGATAAAGAATGCCATGAAAATCAATGACTGGGTGAGCCTGCAGGAGAGCTTTGATAAAATAAATAAGCAACTGGAGAAAGTTATGCGGGTTGCTGAGATGGGCAGGGTCCCTAATGTCTACATAAAAGCTCTTGTTATGCTAGAAGACTTCTTGAATGAGACCTTGGCAAATAAGGAAGCCAAGAAGAAGATGAGCAGCAGCAATGCCAAGGCACTGAACAAAATGAAGCAAAACCTGAAAAAGAATAATAAGCAATATGAAGAGCTAATTGCCAAATATAGGGAGAATCCGGAGGTGGAGGAGGACGGAGAGGAATCTGAGGAAGAGGAGGAAGATGAAGAGTCGGAGGAGGAGATTGAAGACCCTTCTAAGGCTCTTGAGTCAGACGCAGAAAGTGATGAAAATGGTGGGGATCAGGTGTCCCTGGATGATGATTGGCAGAACACAGGGAAAAAAGACAAGTTGATGGAAAAACAGTTTATGAAGGACCCCAAGGAAATTACTTGGGACATTGTCAATAAAAAGTTTAAAGAAATTGTTGCTGCTCGGGGTAGAAAGGGTACTGGGAGAGTGGAGCTAGTTGAGCAACTCACTTTCTTGACTAGGGTTGCAAAAACACCTGCCCAAAAGCTGGAAATTCTCTTCAGCGTTGTGTCTGCGCAATTTGACATCAATCCCAGTCTCAGCGGGCACATGCCGATTAAGGTGTGGAAGAAATGTGTTCAGAATATGTTGATCATTCTTGACATTCTTACGCAGTACCCAAATATTTTGGTTGATGATACAGTTGAGCCTGATGAAAATGAAACTCAAAAGGATCAAGACTATAAGGGTACAATCAGAATATGGGGAAACTTGGTGGCATTTCTTGAGAGGATAGATGTTGAGTTTTTCAAGAGTTTGCAATGCACTGATCCTCATAAGCGCGACTACATTGAGAGGCTGCAGGATGAGCCTCTGTTTTTGGTGCTAGCCCAAAATGTCCAAGAGTACTTGGAAAGAAGTGGAAATCTCAAGGCAGCTGCAAAAGTAGCTCTGAAGTGTGTTGAGCTTGTGTACTACAAGCCTCAAGGAGTGTATGACGCGATGAGGAAATTGGCTGAACTGTCTGAAGAAGGAAATGATGAAGCTGCAGGTGATGCTCCTGAAGAAGCCAGGGGGCCTCCATCCTTTGTTGTTACTCCCCAGCTTGTGCCTCGGAAGCCTACTTTTCCAGAGAGCAGCAGGGCCCTGATGGATAGCTTAGTTTCTCTCATTTACCAATCTGGAGATGAACGAACCAAGGCTCGAGCAATGCTGTGTGACATATATCATCATGCTCTAATGGATGAATTCTCAACTGCTCGGGACTTGCTGCTGATGAGTCACTTACAGGATAACATTCAACTTATGGATGTTTCAACCCAAATACTATTCAACAGGACTATGGCGCAGCTTGGTCTTTGTGCTTTCCGGTGTGGACTTATTACTGAAGGCCACGGTTGCCTCTCTGAACTGTATTCTGCTGGAAGAGTGAGAGAGCTTCTTGCCCAGGGTGTGTCACAAAGCCGCTACCATGAGAAGACTCCAGAACAGGTACACTTTTGTTTTTCAAATTCTTTGTTCATTGATACTAGTTTGAGCTAGTTGGGTCGTGGTAGTTTATTTTTTAAGATCTCCTTTCCCTGAAGTTCTTCCCTTTGTTTTTATTTGAATTTTGTTATGCATGTATGCTGATTTAGGTGGACTAGATTGTTTGAGGTTTTCTTAGCAATTTGATATAATATGGCGTTCTTTGATTGTGTCAGCTGGGTATCCTCTATTTCTCTGACTTTATTTCATTTTTTGGTGATCTTAAATATTTACCAGGAGAGGCTAGAAAGAAGGCGCCAAATGCCATACCACATGCATATCAACCTTGAGCTCTTGGAAGCCGTCCATTTGACGTGCGCTCTGTTGCTCGAGGTTCCCAACATGGCTGCGAACAGCTTTGATGCCAAGCGCCGAGTTATAAGCAAGACTTTCCGCAGACTTCTGGAGGCAAGCGAGAGGCAAACACTGACAGGCCCACCTGAGAATGTGCGGGATCATGCCATGGCTGCATCTCGAGCCTTGACCCAGGGAGATTTCCAGAAGGCCTACGATGTCATCACATCTCTTGATGTATGGAAGCTTTTGAGAAACCGGGAGGATGTGTTTAACATGCTCAAGTCCAAGATCAAAGAGGAGGCCTTGAGGACTTTCCTCTTCACCTATGCCTCTTCATACAACTCCCTGAGCCTGGATCAGCTGGCCAAGATGTTTGACCTCTCAGAGACCCAGACCCACAGCATTGTAAGCAAGATGATGGTGAATGAGGAGCTCCATGCAAGCTGGGACCAGCCTACCAGGTGCATCATCTTCCATGAGGTTGATCACACCAGATTGCAGGCTTTGGCATTCCAGCTTACCGAGAAGCTGTCAGTCCTTGCAGAGAGCAATGAGAGGGCATTGGAGGCCAAGCTTGGAGGTGGTTCACTGGATGGTCTGCCACTTAGGAGGAGAGAAGGACCTGACTATGCTGCTGTTGCTGCCTCCAGTGGTGGGAGGTGGCAGGACAACATGTACTCCCAAGGCAGGCAAGGGGGCCGCTCCAACTCCAACTACAGTGGGAAACCGTTGGGTCCAGGGCAGTTTAGTGGAGGAGGGTATTCAAGAGACCGCAGTGGAATGTCAAGAGGAACAGGTTCTTACAGCAGAGCATCAATGAGGGGACAAATGGATTCTTCTGCCCGGATGGTTAGCCTTAACCGTGGTGGACTAGCCCGCTGATTTCGTTTAACTTGGAACTCCCAATTTTGCACCTCTCCTACAACTCCTTTTGAGACCAGCTATATCTTTCTGCAACATTTTTGAGATTAGGCTTATTTTGTGCTGTGATACTGCTTTGTAACTGCTAAAATTTATTGTTGTAGTAAACTCTTAATTTGTTTTCACCATGGAATCATCACTACTTGCAGAGTTGGAGTTAGCATGGAGTATTTCCACATGTTCTGCTCTGATGTTTTCAGATAATTTGTTTTCTGTTTTTTTGAGAATTACTGATCTGTGTGTAGATGGTCTGATTGTACCACTCTAGCCTTTTTTGATTTCTAAACATTTCAGGTTTGAAAGGAAAGTTCCCTGAAGTGATGGGTTGTTGGCCACGAACCAGTGGTGGTTGCCATAAAAATCATTAGTGCTCAAATACAGCAAGAATGTTTCAAAGTTGAAAGGCATGCTCATCAAATACATATTAGAAAGTGAGCATTGAATAAAATTATTGGCACTCAAAATCATTAGTGCTCAAATTAAGTACTGCTCGAACACACCATCAAAAGGTCTGCCTCAGACTAATCTCTGCATGCTGGCTGAGAGCAACTGGACGGTTGGTGTTGGCGCTGATTTCCTTGCATACATATTGGTAAGTGAACATTGAATAAAATTATCAATTATGTATTCCGATTTCCTTAAATAATATCTTTTTAAACTTTTCAGTCTTTTATATGCACTAAGGTTCTTATTTTTAACATTTGAAAGTTTCAGGCACTTTATATATATGTGTGTCCACCCCGTTCTGTGGTTGCTACTACCTGATTGGATACCCCTAAAGTGCCTGGTTTTGATTTTATGGTATGTTATTCTCTATCTCTTTTGTTTTTCACTATTTGAATTTGCAATTTGTTTAACTATGTTGGATTAATAGGGTTTATTGCGAAGTTGTTTTTGGTTAATTTAAGTATATATGATTTTTCTCTCAAAAAAAAAAGTATATATGATTTTGGCTTTTTATCTTCAGGTTCAAACCTTGGTTATTTGAAAATGTTCATGTTTTCATCTCTTGGGTCAATTCGTTTGCTGTCAGGGCTGTTTGGCTCCATTTGATGCACTCTCTTGGTACTGTATGAATTCTGCTGTCATGGTTACAATTTTGACTTACAAAGAGAGCAAGTGTCAGAATCGGGAAGTCTGTTGAGCAAATACCTAACTGTGATTGGTGTGTGGACTGCTTTTTGTGTTGATTGATGTCAAATGGGTGCTCATTGTTTTGCTTGGTTCTCTTGGCTGTCAGTACTGATGATGTTATTTTGGATGTGTTAGTTTTTTTTGAAGTTTGTCGATATGCAATTAGGGTTTTATATAACTGGATTAGGGGGTATGTTGATGTTAATCCAATGGAGGTCAAGATCGAATGTGCCAGGCAATTTTCTTTGTAAGTTGAGTTTATTGGTTTTGTTTGGTTTATCTGATTGAATATTTTCTTTAGATTCTCGATACACAGGAATCACAGGACTGAAGTGGTATCCATGTTCTTGTGGTTAAATTTGATAAGAAATGAAGTGGGCATTGAGAAGTGCAGGAATAAGAACTTGAATACTATTACTAAGAAGTACTTTAAGAAATGTAGGACTTTGGTATTTAGCCTTGGGAGAATGATTTGGGTTGGGGGACAAAACTATATTTGCTAATTAACCTAATTGTTGTTCCTAGTTGACATTTTGCAAGAAAGTCGGTCTTTCCACATCCAGTCCAATAGCCAGGACAGACTAGATCAGTAGAATACTAGAACTAGGTTTGAATTGTGCTGGGCAAATACATGCCATGTTGGTAAAGTGTATTTTAAAATGGTGTGCTTTTCTTCATTTGGCTTAAAAGAATTGGTAGAATGCAAGTTAGATGCATGGAAATATTTAGTGATTTTGTCAAAGAGCATTTTCCTTCGATATTTGAGAGGAAAATGGGAGGAAAATATGATAGGCTAAATAAGAGGGGATGATTGGGGAGGGATCAAATGAAGTGAGCTACTCGTGGAGAATAAGGGATATTTTATACTAGATTAGTGAGTAGAGACAAAATTTTCTTTCCATCTCTTTTTCCAAGAGCCAAAGGAAGCCTAGGATCCTGTTGATTTTCTATTGGTTGCAAAGTTGACAAATATGAGCTGTGAGCATCGATCATGTTAACTTTCTATGGCTTTGATTTTTTTTTTTTGACATCATGCGGTCCTGCATATGGAACTTCTGTATAAGTGTCAATGACCCACAGTGTGAGTGCTAGATCATACTAAATTCTCTACAGTCTACACGCCTTGTTAATTCTCGGCCTCCAAGAAACAAATTTTGGCCTACAATTCATCCAATGATGGAGGAAACAAATTTAGGATGAAACATGGTCATGAAGTAAAGATCCCTGGATCATTGTGTAATACTTTGTGTTTGTTTACCATTGTCTAAGGACATGATTGCTTGCTTCTTTTGTTTGTGGCAGAGGTTTTTTGTTAGCCTTTGTGTGATTTGTAGAATGCCTTCGCTGTTCACTTCTTTTTCCTCTGCTCAATTTTTATCAAGTATATCTTTGAGGTGGCGATGTGTTCTAAGTGTGCATATTAGTCCATAGATTGGTTGACAGTTGAGACATTAGGGTTCTTCTATTATCATGGCAGTAGCAGTTGGTCTATTTGACCTGAGTTTCCTCTATGACCATCTCTTTCTTATATTCAAACTTCTGACGCAGCCATTTGCTTCTTTTGCCCCCATAGTTGTTTATTTTGGTGCCAGCCAGCTGTTTGATGAGATACTTGACTGAACTGAGCCTGCCCAATTTTGCAGCAATAACAGATGTTGAGCCACTACAACTGTGTTGGTATGGAATTAAATACACAAGTCTCTAGTTCTGGCTTTGTCATGCCAGCAACAGCTGAAGCAGCACTAGAGGGTGAGAGCCTGAGATGAGTTCTTATCACTTATTTGTTGAAGAATGGGGCTGGGTTTGAGGATCGTTTGCCCTCTCCCCTGCAATCGCCTGTGGCTTTAGTAATCTTAGATTCTTAGCATGTGATTTATCTTTCAATTAAGTGGTCCTCATGCATGTGTACCTTCTCTTTCTGCGCTCTCTTGCTTGTATGGTGTGTTCTAATGGGGCTATCAGTATGTCTGATTCATTTTATCTGTGCCACATTCTCTGATTTATTTATTTATTTTTTTTTTTTTTTTGTAGAGGTGTGTGTGGGGGGGGGGGTGTTATTTGTGTATATATAAATTTTTCCATTTTGGAATGTTACTTATATATAATTGTGAAAGTTACTTACATATAATTGTGAAGTATGATAATGACGATGAAAGTGGTGAAATTAATTAGTGGGTGTCTCATAATTTCAGTTTTGGATTAGATTTCAGTTTTCTGTGATCATCATTGTATGGGTTGTTTTTATTTTTAGAAATGGTTTCCGGCAGCTCAGTTTTTTATTTTATTTTTCTTTTATTTGAAGGACATGCTCCTGTTATCCTGTTTAATATTGTTGAATTTTAGAAAAAGGGAATTTTGAAGAACATAATAATGCAGTGTGCAATTTGCATGTCGTGCAAGTAATGGAGTACTATTTTTTTGTTCTAAAAATAGGGAAAAGGCATGTGATAAGGAGGGACTTGGGTGTTATTTCCAGTGAGCTTCTCTGATGCATAGGAGCATGCACCAGTGGGGATATGAATGTCTGACAAAATTTGTTATGTATTAATAGTGATGCTGATTTTGCAATAGAGTTGTGTTTTGTTACTATGTTCCTTACATACATTCAACTGAAAAATTACTGTTTGTCCCATCATGTAGACTTTGTCTTGATCTTAAAGACGTAATCTTTCCCCTTTCTCCTAGTAAGTAATTTTTTCTGGGGTTTGCTAGTTTTTACCTTCATTTTCCAGTTTTGGGTGGAATTTCCCTGCAACTTTCTTCTCTTTATTGTGACCCCTGGATTTCCTTTCAACCTTTTGTTGAGTAATTGCTTCAGATATTGTTTCCTAATTTTCAGAAGGTGTTAGCAGATAATTAGGAGTTATTTTTTGTCAATCTAAGTTATTTCAGTTGAGAATAATCTGCTGTAGTGGATAATTATCATTGTTAGTTGCTGTCTTTTAGGAATTTCTGTTTGGTTTGCTATCTTTAAATTGAGTATGATCTAATGAGGAAGTTTGAGCTGACGTTTTCATTTTATTGTCACTGTTCTCTGCCTCTATTGCTCTTTTCTGCCCCTACAATTTTGGTATCAGAGCCAGCAAAAGACTTTTTTTATCACGGCAAGCAATGGCACAAACTCTTCTGTTCAACCCCTTATTCCCATATTTAAAGGGGAGAAGTACCACCTCTGGAGTCTCAAGATGCAAACCATGTTCAAGTTTCAAGAGCTATGGGACTTAGTGGAGAAAGGATACACTGAGCCAAACCCGGCACCAGCTCAACCTGACGGGCAGCTGCGAGAGAACCGTAAGAAGGATGCGAAGGCCTTATTTTTCATCCAATCAGCACTGGATGATGAGATTTTTCCAAGAATTGCAGCCGCCAAAACATCCAATCAGGCATGGGAGACACTCAAGGAGTTTTTGGGAGAAAAAAAGGTACTTACTGTTAAATTACAAACTCTCAGGCGTGAATTTGAGACCTTGGCAATGAAAGAAAAAGAGTCAGTGCAAGATTTTCTGTCTAGAGTTTCCGGAGTTGTTAGTCAAATGAAATCGTATGGAGAAAATATGAGCAGCGAAACAGTTGTGAGTAAGGTGTTGAGGAGTCTGACGCGAGACTTCGATCATGTGGTCGCTGCGATAGAAGAATCAAAGGATCTTTCAAGTTACAGCTTTGATGAATTGATGGGTTCATTGTTGGCCCATGAATTAAGGATCAGTAGATCCTATGAGAAAGTTGAGGAGAAGGCATTCCAAGTGAAGGAGGAGTCTTCCTACAAGGCCAAAACAGAAAATCAAAGCACTCGTGGCAGAGGACGAGGCGGCTATCGTGGTCGCGGTCGAGGTGGAGGCGGAGGCAGAGATTCTTTTGGCGATCAACAACAATTCAAGAGCCAAATTCAATGTCATTACTGCAAGAAGTTTGGTCACAAAGAAGCTGAATGTTAGGCAAAGCAGAGAGATGACGTGAAGGGAGCAGCAAAGGGAGCCAACTTTGCTGAAACAGTGGTAGAAGAACACTTATTTATGGCTCAGTCTCCTGTCCACAATGAAGTTAATGGAGTGTGGTTCATGGACAGTGGATGTTCAAATCACATGACGGGAACGAAGTCTTTGTTTAAGGAGTTGGATGAGAAGCAAAAGAGCGAAGTTCGACTTGGAGATGACAGAATGATGAAGGTTGAAGGAAAAGGAACAGTTGGCATCAAAACCTCCCACGGTAACATAAAACTTTTGCATAATGTGCAATTTGTTCCTGATTTAAGTCATAATTTGCTAAGTGTCGGGCAATTGATGGAAGGTGGTTATTTTCTATTATTTGATGATGGTGTATGCTCCGTTTATGACAAAGTTTCTGGCCAACATATAGTTAGTTCCTAAGAGGAAAAACAGAATGTTTCCTTTGCAAGTCTCTGATGAAAAAAATTGTGCCTTCACTGTTAGGCAAACTGAGTCAAATCTGTGGCATCTTCGGTATGGACATTTGAATGTTAGAGGGCTTAAATTATTGGCTGAAAGAAATATGGTTGTTGGGTTACCTGATATTAGTGAGATTGGTATGTGTGAAGGTTGCGTCTTTGGTAAACAGTGTCGAAATTCGTTCCCTCTCAATCAGGCTTGGAGGGCTTCAAATTACCTAGAGTTGGTTCATGCTGATATTTGTGGACCAATGCGTGTTGAGTCTTTGGGTGGAAGTAGATATTTCTTATTGTTTACCGATGATTATAGCAGAATGAGTTGGGTATATTTTTTAAAGTTCAAATCAGAAGCATTTGACACATTGCTTCAGTTCAAGGCCTTAGTTGAGAAACAAAGTGGGTGCCCCTTAAAAGCCCTCTGAACTGATCGAGGAGGCGAGTTTGATTCTAATGAGTTTAATCTTTTTTGTAAAAGAAATGGCATCCACAGGGAGTTGATTGCACCCTACACACCACAACAAAACGGGGTGGCTGTGAGAAAAAATTGAACGGTGGTTGAAATGGCCCGGAGTATGATGAGTGCGGCAAATCTTCCAAAGAAATTCTGGGCAGAAGTTGTGGCCACTGCTGTATATCTTCGGAACATTTCGCCAACCAAGGCAGTCATGAATCGAACTCCATACGAGGCATGGAAGGGCAGGAAACCACGGGTAAGTCATTTGAAGGTGTTTGGTTGTGTTGCATACAGTTTAGATAAGTCTTCCTCTCGTCGCAAGCTTGATGTAAAATCAAAAAAGTGTATCTTTGTGGGTTATAGTTCACAGTCCAAGGCTTATAAACTGTATAACCCCACAAATGGCAAAGTGTTGATTAGCAGGGATGCGGTCTTTAATGAAGCGGCAACCTGGGCTTGGACGAGCAATGAGACTAACTCTGGCAGTCATCTCATTTCATATCCTACCGAGTTAGTCACAACAAGCTCACCAGAAAGCTCTTTGGAGAGCTCGTCGACGTCATCTGGAACATCACCCGAAGGCTCACCTGAAATCTCCCCTATACCGTCACCTGCAAGCACACCTACTACGTCACCTGTGAAGGAGCCTAGTCCGCTGCGAAGATCAAGAGTAAGAAAACCAAATCCTAGATATGCTACTGCTAACGATTCGTCTTGCTCTTTCGCTTTACTTGTTTCAGACCCAGTTTATTTTGAAGAGGCAAAGAATGAACCCGTGTGGTGTAGAGCAATGGAGGAAGAGCTATTGGCAATTTAGAAAAATAAGACTTGGGAGTTGGTAGAGTTGCCTGAAGGGAAAAATGTTATTGGCTGAAATGGGTGTTCCGCACCAAATACAATGCTGATGGGACGATTCAGAAACACAAGGCTCGATTAGTTGCAAAGGGGTATGCACAACAAGAAGGAATTGATTTTGAGGAGACATTTTCACCAGTTGCTCGTTTCGAGACTGTGAGAGTGTTCCTAGCAGTAGCAGCACAACTTGGGTTGCCAGTTTATCAGTTTGATGTGAAGTCTGCATTCTTGAACGGAGATCTAACTGAAGAGGTTTACGTTGCTCAGCTTGAAAGGTTCATTGTTGAAGGTGAGGAAGCAAAAGTATACAGTATGGCCTGAAACAAGCTCCACGAGCATGGTACAGCAAGATCGACTCATATTTCGAGGAAAATGGATTTAAGAAGAGCAATAATGAACCGACCCTCTATGTGAAACAACAAGGTAATTCCGATTTTTTGGTGGTTTGCTTGTATGTCGATGATATGATTTATATGGGGTCATGTGAGTCCATTGTTGAGGAGTTCAAATCCTGTATGATGGAAAAGTTTGAGATGTCTGATTTGGGTTTACTGCATTACTTTCTTGGGCTTGAGGTGGATCCAAATTCTGATGGGATTTTTATTTCACAAAAGAAGTATGCTGTTGATTTACTAGTGAGGTTTAACATGGTGAATTGTAAACCTATGCCTACTCCCATGAATGCTAATGAGAAACTTGTTCTTGATGATGGCACTATTGAGGCAAATGCAAGGCAATTTCGGAGTATTGTTGGTGGTCTGAACTATTTGTGTCATACAAGACCTGACATTATGTTTGCAGTCAGTGTGGTCTCAAGATTCATGCACAAACCATCAGTACATCATCTTGGTGCAGCAAAGAGAATCCTTAGATATGTGGCTGGCACTACTAATTTTGGGATTCAATATTCGAAAGTATCAGATTTTCGACTGTATGGCTATTCTGATAGTGATTGGGCTGGGTGTTTGGAAGATAGGAGGAGTACATCAGGCCATGTATTCTTCCTTGGATCTGGTGCTATTTCATGGAGCTCGAAGAAGCAAGACGTTGTGGCTCTATCTTCGTTAGAGGCTGAATATGTTGCTGTTACAGCTGCTGCCTGTCAAGCTATATGGCTTCGAAGGTTATTGGCTGATTTCTTTCAAGTTCAAGAGGGAGCTACTGACATTTTTTGTGACAACAAGGCAACAATAGCCATGACAAAGAACCCAACATTTCACAGTAGAACGAAGCATATTGACATCCGCTATCACTTTATTCGGAAGTTAGTAAGTGATGGAAAAATATGTCTGAGCTATTGTAACACAAACAGCCAAGTAGCAGACACACTGACAAAGTCGCTTCCGAGGGCTAAGCACGAAGACTTCAGATCTCAAATGGGTGTCTCCAATTCTGAAGCAAGGGGGAGTGTTGAGTAATTGCTTCAGATATTGTTTCCTAATTTTCAGAAGGTGTTAGCAGATAATTAGGAGTTATTTTTAATCAATCTAAGTTATTTCAGTTGAGAATAATCTGCTGTAGTGGATAATTATCATTGTTAGTTGCTGTCTTTTAGGAATTTCTGTTTGGTTTGCTATCTTTAAATTGAGTATGATCTAATGAGGAAGTTTGAGCTGACGTTTTCATTTTATTGTCACTGTTCTCTGCCTCTATTGCTCTTTTCTGCCCCTACACCTTTCCCTTATCATACTTAGTTTGATGGAGAAAGATTGAATCTATTATTTAAAAAATTTGCCAGCTCTATCAAGAATGTCCGCTAATGGCTTCCACTAAAAAATGAAAGTTAGCTGTTGCAGGTTTGATTTTCTTGTTGAAGATGAGACAATGGGCACCTGGCGATTTATTTTCTTGGAAATCTGGATTCTTGATCTTTAGGGTCTTGTTTTGGCAGATCTTATCCTCTACAAGGTTCTTGTTTTCAGATGGTTTGATGAGTTACACTTTGTTTGTCGCTCTTCTGTGTTTTCTTAATTTTTTTTCCTTGGAATTGTTGTTATATAGGTTAAGCTTTAAAGCATGGGATCCCATACTTTTCTTTTCTACTGCAAGACCAAATTCCTTATCTTTATTTGCTGGATGGGAAGATGATAGGCTTGAGAAATTTAAGTAGTGCTGTTGTCTTGTCTTAATTATTTATTTTTTCTTGAATTGCAAAGATTGTTTTGATTTTGGGTTTTGCTCAACAAATCTTTGACGTTCTTGGTTGTTTGTGTTGTCATGGCTATTTTACCTAGATCATTGAAATATTTGTCAGTAAATAGAATTTGTGAGTTGTCATGGCTATTTGAAGGTCCCTTTCTTGTTTCTGACTCTAAGTTCATTACCATTTTCTGCATGCCTTTATTAGTTGTTTCCTCTCTTTCCTTGCTCTCTGGGATAACTTCTTTCTGCAAGCCCTGTTTCCTTTCTGCATGTCCCTCTGTACTTGTTTTCCCTCTTTCCCTTTTTTTTTTCTTTTTCTTTTAGCCTAGGTACATGGGATGTTTTCCACCAGGGCTCGTGTCATTTAGTTCGTGAATATGCTGGTGTTCATTTTCTTTTTGTATTTCTATTTTATTTCGTTGTTTTCTGGATTTCTACTGTCAATGGTGCCATCACCAAGATAATGAATATGCTATGGTATTGTTGAACCTTGTTGAGGTAAGTTGATAATTATTCGTTATTTCCTGAATCCTAATTAATTATTATGTTTTGTTTCTCTTCAATTTTGAATGGATCGTTGAAAAAAAAAAATGGATACTGTACGATATGCTCTCTTCAAACACTATTAGTAGTTTGCATTGGACGGGGACCCTAAACTAGTTGTATTCTATTAATTCACAAATGAAAGAAGCAAGGTTTGATCCCCCACAATGGTATAGTGGACTTGTTTTTGCATATGAATAATTAGAAATGTGAAATGTTTGAAGTGATCCATTCTATCCCTTGAAATGGAAGCATCATTGCTGAATGGTAATGTTTTCAAGCTCTTTTGCTGTCAACGACCTGTCATTTCTGTGATATCTTCCATTCCTGAATATGTGATAGATTGATCTGGTATTCCTGATGAATTCACATAATCTGACATGTAGTAGCCTCCGGCTGGTAGTTGCGGGATGTCATCTGAGTAGCTGGTGAGCATGGAAACAATCGATTCCATTGTTGGTCTTTTGTCCATGTCTTCCTGAGTGCTTAGCACACCGACAAGAATACAACGGGTTGCCTCCTCTGCTTGAATTTCACTTCCTAATGTTGGGTCCACAAATGTCAATGGTTCCTTCGCGTTCCATTTCCTTCTTGCCTATCAATAATTGTCAGATCCAGCCCTTATTGGTTTTGTCTGGATATCTATAATTTTTTACGAAAAGGTAACATAACAACAAAGACTAAGCCACTTACACATTGAATTAGGCCCTCTTCTTGCTCATCAGTAGAGATAAAACCATCCCTTATCCTCCGTCCACTGACCACCTCCAGAACTAGCACTCCAAAACTATAGATGTCTGATTTGACTGATAGTTGTCCGTTCCTTACGTATTCAGGAGCCATGTATCCACTGGAGTGATTGTTGGGGAAAAAATATTTATCAACTTAGAGTATATCTTGAGGAAAACAAGCAAATCATATTTAGTGCCTAGTGGTACTGGGGCTTTATGATGCTTACTATGTCCCAACAATTCTATTGCTAATGCCTTGAGTTTGGTCCTCCTCAAAAAGCTTAGCCATGCCAAAGTCTGATATTTTTGGAGTCATGTCTTTATCTAGTAAAATATTGCTGGGTTTTAGATCTCGATGTACAATCTTATATCGAGACTCCTCATGAAGGTAAAGCAGTCCTTTGGAAATTCCATCAATGATCTTGTACCTAGTCTCCCAGACCAAAGATGCACCTTCGCCTTGACCTACAATTTCATGCATTTTCTTTCAAGTTAGATGTAAGACAGTTGCTTATATTTTTACTAGCAAAATATTAACAGATTCTATTACCCAACAGAAGCCGGTCTAAGCTTGAGTATGGCAAGTACTCATATATGAGTAATTTTTCTTGTTCTGTGACACAAAACCCCAGCAGTCTGACAAGATTTTTGTGCTGAAGCTTAGCAATGAGAAGAACCTCTGTCTTGAACTCTTGAATACCTTGTTGGGAATTTGTTGAGAGCCTCTTCACCGCTATATCTTGACCACTTTGTAGCTTACCCTGAAATTGTTAAGACGATTTCTTTTCTCCTTGTGAACGATCATCATATGGTGAATAGGATGTATGTAGTGTATGACATTAACTTTATTCTAAGCTCCTGGAAGGCATCTATTGCACATTTTTAGGGAGAACTGCCATGAAATTCCTTTTTTTTCCCCCCAAATTGTTTGAGATTTGTGAGCTGGAACAAGTTATATTGCAAAGGATTAATTATGTGATAGAGTAACATTGTTGTCCTTGATTGCATTTTTCGAAATGGTATGCTGTATGCAAATGCATTATAAGGACATTTATACGTAAAAATGCTAGCATAATCTTCTTTTGATAGGAAAATATAAATATCTGCTAATAATAAAATCAAAAGAACTAATGCTCAACAAGCATCGACAAAGTTATTTACAACCAAAATATAGACTATCTACAAAATCTACCGCATCCTCTACATCCAAAGAAGAAGAGCAAATCTTCCCATTAACCCAAAAGAAGAGAGATTTGTGAAATTGTCTTTTAGTCGCTGAAGAGGAGTTGCAAAGCATGGTCTTATGCCACAATTCCATCTGATTTAATCAATTTAACTGCAAATATTTTGGGAGTAAAGGGCCTCATGGTAGTATGTCCTTTGAAACAGCCTGGCATAGCTTGTAAATTGCATCTTTTTATGATTTTAACATTAAAATATCCAATCTAGGGGTTTGCGTTACCAGCTTGACACCTTAGCTGGTGGGGAAGAGGTTACTACTTGCTAGGCTTTCAATCCCACTTCCCTGTTGGAAGTCTTATGATGGCTCTGTTTTGACTATATGTTGGTAAAATTAAATGTCTAAGCCTTCAATTACAGCACTCTGCATTTGATTGGCAACTGACAAGCATGCATATTATGTTACCTTGTATACATCTCCAAATCCACCCCGTCCAAGTTTTTTGTCTGCAGAGAAGTTATCTGTTGCTGCTTTTATTGTGCTGATATCATATTGCAAGGTTTCCATGGTTATGGTCTGACTCTTGTCTGCAATTGCACGTCAAGCATACGATTAGTTGGAAGTGTTTGTGAAAAGATAGCTTTCATGTTTCTTATATTGATTGCAATGATGCTTTCAAGAAGGAATATATCAAACTCTACATTAACAATCAAATGTTTTGTATTTCTTTGCAAAGTTGCTTACCATTAGGTGATGGCTTATTGTTCCTCTTCCACATAAAGACGCAAAAAACTGAGAGAAGCAGTATCGTCACTGTCAAAGGAATGCTAATCACTATAGGTAAGTATGATGATCCTTTCCTCCTGCCATCAACCCCTGCTGTTTGCATACAAATGCAAGAAAGACACATGTTTTCATTCAATATAAGCGGGAAAGAAATCTGGGGCATGGTGCATTTTTGTGACCATTGGGATACACTTAGCTGTCATTGTGTACACGTACCACTTGCACGAGGCAATCCTGATTCAGGGCCTGGGCTGATGAAAGGTGGTGGGCTTGGTAGATTTGTTTCATCTTTGCTACGGAAAAATTCAGAAACATCAATTTTGAAATGGCAACTTGGCAAGAAATTTTCTGCTTGTAGAATGTCAGGACAGCAAGAGAGAATGTCAGAAGCTTGAGTCAGGCACCTATGGCACTGCTGTTGACTTATATCAGGAGTGCACTGGGCAAGAGAATAAAGTGCGTCAGGTATCAAACCTCCTGTCATGTTGTCCTTTCGTACGGCATAGAACTTTGTGTTACTAGGTGAATTGCTGAAGGCCGCTTCATAGATCAGATCAGAAACTACCTTTGTTCTATTAAATGTGGGGAGCACAGTAGGAGGGGCTACTAAAGTTCCATTTGGGGGCTTAAAGATATCAGGGGCAAGCATTGTGGAAAGCCTGGGGGATTCCTCTTCTCTGGAGAATATGTTGCGCTTTGCATACCGCAGCATGCATTGCTGGTCCCATGAAATAGATTCTGTTTTGTTTGGGCAGTCAACTACGATGCTTTGCGTGATATTAGCAATACACGAGGAACAATCCTCTGCGGTGAGATCACCTCGACAGAGGTAAAGACCATAGACCGTGTCATTTTTCTGGCCAAAACTTGTATTATGAAAGCCAGAAATTGATGTGGAGGCTGCAATAGTAAGGTTGCTAAGGACGACTTTGAGGTTTTGATCGAATGTGCTATTTGGAGCATATGTTTCTTGGGTAATTGTACAGTTTGTAATGGGATTGAAATCACTTTCTGAATTAACAATACTGACTGGGAACAAGCAGAGGATCAGAAAAATCCCTTCCAATACCACAAAGAGATTTTCCTGAGGGCTTTGAGGGTGTGGCATCCTGATTTCTGAGCCCTGACGCTTGATTACCTGTTGTAATACTAGTATTTAAGTACTACTTGGAGAACTGGTCCTTGAAAGAAGTGGAAGAAGTCAGAGGAGAGGAGAGTGGGTGAGCAATACATGTTTGTTAAGAAACATGTCATATGTGGTTGCCACCTTGTTTTATAGTCTAAATATTCATGTGGATTGCACTCTTTGGTCACTGACTCACTGGAGTAGGACAGGGCTTCTGCCATTCAATTTTACAATGTCGTCAGCGAATGCATATGGTAAAAATTCTTGCTCACGTGATGTTATAATAACATTGTTAACAGATGAGATTAGTTTGTGTGTATTCTCTAATGAGGTGTATCTTTTGTCAATTTGTGTGCGATTAACTAGTTTTTTTCTCCTCTTCATATTAATCATATATTTCTTGTTGTCGTGGAAAAGGAATGAGTAGCACAAGGGAATAGGAACCAAAAGAACCAATCATATCTTGGCAAGACAGGCTAGTGCAGAAGGGCATTTTACTTTGATAAGTGCGCTTAATTGGTCTGCCTAAAGGTTAACTTTGTATCAACATGGACTGCTACATTGTCTGTTGCTTCTTTAGTTGTGTAGTAGCTCCTGAATGCCTTTCAAAAATCTGAAATCTGATGTGCAGCCTTTCTGGTTCTATAAATATGGCACTCCCCTACAGACTAGTCTGACTTAGGTTGATCAGGTTAGTATATTTCACATTGGATTCATAACTTTGTTGCATGTTAGTCTGTACTGCTTCATATCGCCCATTGTCAATAAGTGTAGTTATGATTCTTGTTCACATTCAATATGAGTGGAAAGGGGTGGAGGGGGTTCTATTTCTAGAAGCCAAACATTTCTCTCATATATATGCACACTATCAAAAGTTTCAATGTCTCAGCTCAAAATGGATTTGGGAAAGGGTCACTGGTGTGGATATATTGGACTTATACTTGATACATTTATAAGATTGTGTGCTGTCAACGACCACTCAATGCAGTGATATCCTGGGTTGCTGAATACCTCCTGCTGCTTGGTTGCTCAGCCTGTCCTGATGGGATGCTGTTATTTGATTCAAAATTGCCTGCTTTTGGCACTTGTGGGATGTGATTTGAGTGTTGTTTGAGCATATGAATAATTGAACCCATTGTGGGCCTTTTCTGGGCATCATCTTGGACACACAGCAACCCAATGTGGATACATCGTTTTGCCTCGTCAGTTGAGAAGTTTCCACCTAACAATGGGTCCACAAATGCGGGAGTTTCCTTGGTATTCCATAGCCTCCATGCCTGTAAAAAGACAATTCTCTTATGAATTTCTTTTTCGTTCCAGATGGAAGAAATGTGCCAAGTAAAATTGACTTACACGTTGGAGTAGGCTCTCTTCCTCTTCAGGAGTATGGGTAGAACGATTTCTCACCCTCTGGCCACTCACTATTTCTAGAACGAGGACTCCAAAACTGTACACGTCTGACTTGACAGACAACTGTCCAGATCGTAAGTACTCAGGTGCCATATATCCACTGAAAGTGATTGTGGACAATATGTAAGTCAACTTCTAAAATTTCCAACTGTTACGAGAAGAGATTGCACATTATTTACTAAGAGGGCTTACTGTGTCCCGACAATTCTTTTGCTAATATTTTGAGCTTGGTCCTCTTCGAAGAGCTTTGCTAGGCCGAAGTCTGATATCTTAGGAGTCATGTCTTTATCTAGCAAAATGTTGCTAGGCTTAAGATCTCTATGTACAATCTTGTATCGGGAATCTTCATGAAGGTAACGTAGTCCTCTGGCAACTCCATTGATGATCTTATGCCTTACCTCCCATACCAATGGTACACGTTCTCCATGATCTACGATTTCATCTATATTGTTTCAAGTTAAATATGAATATACGACAGTCCATGATATATACGTTGAGGTGAACAAGGAAGAAAAGGGAGGAAAGAAAAGCACGTAGTTACTAGTACCAAACAGAAACCGATCTAGGCTTGAGTGAGGCAAGTATTCATAAACAAGTAACTTCTCTTCCTCTGTAACACAAAAGCCAAGGAGCCTAACAAGATTTTTGTGCTGAAGCTTTGCAACAAGCAGAATCTCTGTCTTGAACTCTTGAACACCTTGTTTAGATTTTGGTGAGAGCCTCTTCACGGCAATCTCCTGACCACTATGAAGCCTCCCCTGAGATTGTTATAAGTACAGTTTCTGCTTTCATAATCAATCATCACTTGGTAAACACATCTCTGAATTGTTTCTCCTCTTGTCTTCAAGTTAAAAACTATATGCCTTGTAGCTGAGATGGTTATTTCAAGTTTTCCTTATTATGGAGTTTTTCTTTCTAATTTTTTGTTTAACCTTCTGTTGCTTTTACTTTCTATCAAGTATAGTTTTGGCTTGTGAGAAGTTACGCAGACCAGCTTATGACTCCACAGATGGTTAATAGTTAAGGTCCTTTGGATGACAGCTTTGGGCCTTTGACACTGAAACAAAAGATAACTGGCCTTTTCATTATATTCTAGTTTGATTCATCAACTACTATATCTTAATCTGTGGACTCTCTTCCATCAATTGACATGCATGCATCAATGTGTACTGTAGGCATGTTACCTTGTAAACATCTCCAAACCCACCCTTACCAAGCTTGTTATCTGCAGAGAAGTTGTTTGTTGCCCCTTTTATCATGCTGATATCGTATTGTAAGGATTCCATGGTTATAAGCTCGTCTTTATCTGCAATAGCATGTCAACTTAAAAGTTACGATTTGTGACAGGCTTTGTTTTATGGTTCCATCCAGATTGTAAGTTTTGTGTATGTTGACACTGTGGAAGCATTTGTAAAGGATGTCTACTTACCTTTTGACGATGAGTTAACTTTCCTTTTCCGTATTATGAAGCAAAAACCGCAGAGGAGTAATATTGACACTGCTAGAGAAACAACAATTGCGATGGGTATGTATGATGATCCTCTTTTCTTTTGATCTGTTTCTGTGGTATCAAGAATCCATGAGTTGACAGTATATTAGTAGTCGGTTCTTCAAACTGGGTAGAAGAGGGGACAATTGATTGTATGTCATGTATTGGAAGTTTGCGACAGTTGAGTATCTTAGCAAATCTCATAAAATGTTTCATGATCTAAGCTAACAGACATTTTATCATAAGCATAGATCTCATAACTATGTGATACTTATCTGGGGTAATGTAAAATTATTGGTGGCATGCATGAGTCAAAGCGCTAAATTAAGGCACATAAGATCATCTCCACAGAAATGAAAGAATCGATCACTCACCATTGCCAGTTTCTGGTCCTACAGCTCCAGAATTAGTACTTTTGGGTGACGGGAAACTATTGTGGACACTGAAGAAAGGGTAGATCTCATAGCGCACATTACAGCTAGGGAGCAAAAATGTCCCTCCCTGACTGGCGACCATGTGCCCCATCCAAGATGTCAAGCAAGTGTAACAATCCTTGGTAGATAAGTCTGGCGTACATTGCTCCAATGCATACAGTCTCTGTAAGCTTGTAAACGTGACCACTTTTGTGGCATATTTCTTCCCTGTCTGGTCATTCGCAGCTTGAGCTGCCAAATCACGCAGCATGTTTCCCAAAAATTCAGCAAACTGGGTTTGGTTCCCAGTTATATTCTTGTCATTCCATTCATAGAAATTGGGAACATCGTCATACATCCCAGCAAAGCTCTGATTGCTGTACCTTATCATGCATTGGTCATACCAGATTAATCCCCACTTGCTCCCAGGACAAGTAGGTGGTTGGTCCCTCACAGAGGTGGCTACACAATCTGAGCAGGAGCTCGTATTCAGGTCGCCCCGGCAGAGGAACAGGCCATAGACAACGTCCTTTGTGCCATTACCAACTGACGTACTGTAGAAGCCAGAAGTGGTGTTTGCGGCGGTGGAGGACAGAGAATGGAAAAGGGTGTTGAGATTGTTGACATAGCCAGCAAAATCGGCAACACTACTGGCGTTGTTATAACAGTATTTGTGCAGAAATGTTGGAATAGATGTGGATTTCTTAATTGTGGTCATCAGGGATATGAGCAGCAAGACACAAGAAGCACAGGTCATGACACTCATTTTTTCCCTGCCCTTAGCTAATTTAGAACTTGGGTAATTGATGTGTCAATCTTGATTTTTCTGTCATTGTCTCTTTTAAGTATGACCAGGTTTTTTTCTAACATTTCTTTTGCGAAGTTGTCCATTTCTGCTTGACATGTTGTGTAGATGTAGGGTGTGACTGAGCAAACTTGATTGGCATGTAACAAGAAAAATTTAAAATTCCTGGTGGTGAAGCATTATGGTATTCTGGTTTGCAAGTTTCAGTTTTAAATCCGAGCTACTTTGAGTGGAAAGAAGGTCAATCCAAGGAAACTGCGACTTTTACATTTATATTGAATATTGATATTGTTTAATCTTTATGAGTGGCATTCGAACAGAGAGATATATAACATAAAAAATATAAAGGCATTATACAATCTATTTTGATTCAGCAGGTGTAGTTTTTCATGAATTGACATTTTAGGACAAACATTTCACTGCAATTATTTTTTGAAATGTAGAGACGTGAATGTGTGTCATATATATAATATGTGTGAGCGCGTGGGTATATATATACATATACATATATATATATATATATAAAGGATAATTGGATTATAATAATCTCTACTTTGACCAATTGGACAATGGTGGACTGTACTTTTACTTTGTATTCTGGAGGTCCAAAAAAAAAAAATTGGATTGTAGTGGTATCAAATCCACCTCCACATTCTTTTTATTTTTTTATTCCTACACTATATTGTTTTTGTTTTTTTCGTTCCTGCCCCTAAAAAGTTAATGAATTGTAGTTTCTAAAACATTTTTTAAATTATTTTTTTGAGACTCCAAATAATTATTATGATTTTTTAAAAATAATAAAAGTGAAAAAATCGTAAAAAATAGTAAAAAAATGAAAAAAAAATTGGGAGAAACGCTGTAAATTCATTAAAAATCATTGTAAAGTGTTATACTAAGTTTTGAATCAAATGCAACACAAAATCTATGATTCTCTCGAAAATATCCCACTATAATCCAATTTTATTTTTTTTGGACCACCAGAATACAAAGTGAAAGATTTACACCATTATTCTAATTGGTGAAAATAGGGATTATTAGAATCCAATTTTCCTATATATATATATATATATATATATATATATATATATATATATATATATATATATATATATATACATACTGTGGACATGAATTTCGTGACCACAATCCTTTAAATCCATGACCACAAACCCGGAAATCCATGATCACATTTCCTCATATCTATGACCACACACTGTCAGCTACAAAATCAAGGGTTGTAATTTGGTCTTCTCATCTTCCTATCAAAACTCTCTTCCTACTGGATTCGTTCTATATATATATATAGAGAGAGAGAGAGAGAGTATGACCAATAACCCTCGTGGAGTCTTCAGTTGAGCTCGAGGGGTGAGAATCCTCATTTATGCCTCATCAGTTGGGGTGGCCTTGCTCAATCGCTTTGCAGACTAATCTTTAAGGACAAGGCTAGAGGCTGGAGGGATAGTAAGTGGTATTTTGGATGAGCTGGTGATCAACATGGATGGAACTACCAGCATTGTTGTCCTATTGGCTGCTGCTTGCACACAGAGCAATGCAATGTGTGTGTGTGAGAGATAGAGACTAGACTAAGAGGGTGGAGAGAGAGAAAGAGGGAAGAGAGAGTATATAGAGAGAAAAGTGTTATTCAGAAAGGGGAGAGAGAGAGAGAGAAGTAGAGAGAAAATGGGTATATAACTAATGCATGAGTGTAAAATCATGTCATTGAGAGAGAAATAGATAGATAGATAGGGTAGAGAGAGAGAGAAAAAAAGGGTAGAGAGAGAAAGGTGTTGTTCAGGGGGGAGAGAGAGAGGAGACACTACTAAAAATATGTGTATTACCAATCATTTTTTTCCAACAAATTTAAAATGGTTGGAAAAACCAACCATCTTAGCAACCATTTGATATTCCAACTATTTTTTAAAAAATTTAGTAGGAAAAATGGTTGGAAATTCCAACCAATTTAGCTAAAATGGTTGGAAATTTTTCCTACCATCATTTTTCCTACTATTTAGAATTGGTTGGAAAAATAGTTGGTAATCCAACCATTTTTCCAACCATTTTCAAATAGTAGGAAAAAGGATGGTAGGAAAATTTTTCAACCAATTTTAGCAAAATTAGTTGGAATTTCCAGCCATTTTTCCATCTAAATTTTTTGAAAAATAGTTAGAATATCAAATGGTTGTTAAAATAGTTGGTTTTTCCAACCATTTTAAATTGGTTGAAAAAAAGTAGTTGGTAATATACATATTTTTAGTAGTGAGGTAGACAGAGAGTAGGTAGAAAGAGGGGGAGGGGGTAGAGAGAGAATTGGTATAAAACTAATGCATGAGTGTAAAACCATGTCATTGTATCACATGTAATATGAAGGACAAATATGTTAATTAAATACTTGCTTTTATAAACTCTCCTAATTGAGTTTCCTTACAAACACTGTCACTCCCTTGCCCTCTTTTACTTTTATGAACTCCTACCCTCCTTTCTAATTCTCTCCCCAAGTGGATGCTTAAGGTATAAGTATGATTCACTCTTATATTGTTCCAATTTCCAACCACTTTGCTAGTGTTGGCTTGGGTTTGATCTAAGTTGAAGAGAATGGCCATGCA
Source organism: Portulaca oleracea (assembly GCA_029582165.1). NCBI lineage: Eukaryota > Viridiplantae > Streptophyta > Magnoliopsida > Caryophyllales > Portulacaceae > Portulaca > Portulaca oleracea. Next base: position 17,702,945 of record CM055887.1, read on the forward strand.
AAATATGCTATTGTGGTGTGGGGTCCATCTGCTCTCCAGCAGTATCTTGTTTGATTTAAAAGTTGAAACCCTGGTGTACAATCTTTAGTGGAGTATCTTCATGCAAGTATTAAAGTCCACGACCAATTCCAACTGTTTTGTATCTTTCTTGCCATAGAAAATTCACAAGTTTGTTTACATCTGCCTTTTTGTGCAGGAGTCGATAACTAAGTGAATGTTTGGTAGGAACCCCAGGGAAACTTTTTTCGGGGAAAATCGGGAAAAATTTCCTATGGGAAGTTTTTCATGGGAAAGATTTCTCTGGGAAAAATTTTCCATAGCCCCTCCTAAGGGAAATTTTCCCTATGAAAATGGAGAAAATAGTGGGCTTATCGTGAAAATTTTCCCGAAGTTAACCCGCATCCAAACATGAGGAAAATAAGTCAACCCGGGAAAATTAACAATTTCCCCGGGGTTATTGACCAACCAAACGCACCCTAAGTGGATTTTGAGCAAGCAGTAACAGTGATTTGAATCTCCATCACCAGCTGGCAAATTTGTTTAAAGTTTTGCCTGATAGAAGCCTCAAGTCTGTCAAGACTTGAGTTGCGCACGGACTCATATATGATATATCAGTAACCATTCTTCTCCTTTAATGCAAATCCCCAGCACAATCTCATCAGGTTTCTTTGTTGAAGTTTTCTACTGAAATTAAGGCACCCTGGTCTTGAACTCTTTGTGCATTGTATTGAGTAAACAGTGAGCCTCTTAACTACTATTTCCATGCACCATTTGGAAGTTCACCCTGCTGGCATGCTCGTGTCTGGTGACTGTATCATGAGTTATGACTTATGACATCGGTTAACCAGAAGCCGCATAGAAGCTGAGCTGATGGAGTTGGAGTCACCCATTGTCGTTGAAAGTATTTTCTCCAGCCTGATCAACATGATTGTAACCAGAAGCCCATGGATGTTCCTCCACTTGTGAAAATTCGACGCGTTGGATCCATGTAAATGTTCATTCTACATGGTAAATGTGTTTATAGGTCAAATAATAATTGGATCGGAAATATATGTGAACCGTTGACTGGAAAAATAGAAATAAAAATAGAAAGGAGGGAGCTCAAAACTGAGGCGAGTCTGGAGAAGAAGCAAGGACCAATAAGGCCTTATTAAAAACTTGTCATATTGCGACGGAAATTGCGAAGAAATTTATCAAAGCGGCGACGGAATTTTTGGACCAAGCGATGAAATTTTTTCCGTCGCAGAACCTTTGCAACGGACCTTGCGACGAAATTCAGTTCTATCACACTGTCTCATCATCTAAAATTCAAAAAACAAAAAAAAGTTAAAAAATTGTTTGCGACGAACCTTGAGACGAAATTTTCCGTCGCAAGCAATTTTCTTTTTTTTTTTTTTGTTGGCTCCCTATTTCAAATTTGTAATCAAAGTGCTGTTTTTTATTGTTTTTAAATATAAAAGCTGATATATATATATATATATATATATATATATATATATATATATATATATATATATATATATATATATATGTATGTATGTATGTATGTATGTATGTATGTATGTATGTATGTATGTATGTATGTATGTATGTGTGTGTATATATATATATATATATATATATATATATATATATATATATATATATATATATATGAAAATTGATTCTAATAATCCATACTTTCTAATTAGACAACAATAATCCCTAATATAAATTTGGATTCAGTGATATATATATATATATATATATATATATATATATTATATATAGATATATATATATTTATATATATATATATATATTATTTATATATATATATATAAATATATATATATCTATATATAATATATATATATATATATATATATATATATATATATATATATGTATATATATATATATATGTATATATATATATATATATGAAAATTGGATTCTAATAATCCATACTTTCACGAATTAGACAACAATAATCCCTAATATAAATTTGGATTCAGGATTGTAGTGGTACCAAAGTCACCTCCATATTGTTTTTATTTTTTTCATTCCTACCCCATATTATTTTTGTTTTTTTCGTTTATGCCCACAGAAAGGTAATGAATTGTAGTTACTAAAATAATTTTTAAATTATTTTTTTGAGACTCCGAGAAATTATTATGATTTTTTTAGATGAATAAAAGTGAAAAAATCGTAAAAAAAAATTAAAAAAATTGAAAAAAATTGGGAGAAACGCCGTAAATTCATTAAAAATCGTGGTAAAATGTTATACTAAGTTTCAATTCAAATGCAACACAAAATCTATGATATTTAGGGTATATTCTCAATTATGTCCCACTACAATCCAATTTTATTTTTTTTTTACCCACCAGATTCCAAATTTATAGTAAGGATTATTGTTGTCCAATTCGTGAAAGTAGGGATTATTAAAATCCAATTTTCATATATATATATATATATATATATATATATATATATGTATGTATGTATATATAGTAACTTAGACATTAATTTGAAATAATTGTACTTAAATAACTAAATAAAAGTTTACGTACAAATCTTGCATATGTTCACGTAGTTTGACTAGATTAAAAAAAAAAGTCTTCATAACACTCAGTACACTAAAACAACTAAAATATTTCTTACAGTGTTAATTAGCATCTTTTTCGCCGTTGTGATTTTTCTCATACTCTTGATTTTCCTTAGTTGCACCTGAGTCCAATGCGGCTTGAGATTGCAAGAATTTCTCAACTTTTAAAAGTTGCTGATCATATCGTTCGACATTCTTCAACATGATCTTGCTTATCTCAGCGATTTGGGCAACATCAACAACCAATTTATGAACTGCCTTTCTCATGTCGGGGGATCCGACCTAGTCATGCGAAATGTTCTCTACAAGAGACATTATTTTTTTTTGGTGAGGTGTAAATATGTATTTTGATACTTTTAAAGTCATGTCAGACTTTTTACACCCTTCTACAGGGGTAATTTTGTCTTACATCGGAAAAGAAGTAAAATAATTATAAGTTAAATTTCAGATAAGGTAAACATAATTTCCTAAACTTGGAGGTAGGGATGTCAATGGGCGGGGCGGGTACGGGGGATATATTTCCTATCCCCATCCTCGCACAGGCCCCTCACCCTCCATCCCCGCCCCATTACCCATTTTTGGGGCCCGGGGGGGGGGGGGGGGAGGGGGAATCTTTCCCCATCCCCAGCGGGTACCCAAACTCAGCAGAGTCCCAATGGGGATGAGACCAAGGCAAAGGCTAAAGACGACAATTATGGGGTTAGAATGAGGAATTATAGTTAGAGAGAATAAATTATTTATATATGCTTAGAGTTTTTTTATTAACTAAAATAACAAATTGCCCCAAATTATACACGTAAATTTAATGTAGTAAGGGTATTATATATCGCAAAAGAAATCGAGAAGGGGATGCGGAACATGTGGTGGGTAACTTTTCTGACGGGGAAACGGGGGCGCGGACGGGGAAAATTTTTATCCCCATCCCCACGCGGGGATTTAATTTTTTTGCCCCATCCCGACCTATCCCCATCCCGACCTATCCCCATCGGGAACGGGGATTTTTCCTCAGAATGGAGCAGGGCCATGGTGGGTATGGGGATTCCCCGCCCCACCGCCATATTGATTAAATATTGATAAAGTTTTAATTGTAAATTCTTCTAACATTTATCAAATATTTAACTTGATATTTGCCAACTAATTTCAGGCTATTTTGTTTTATACTGTTGGTGTGGTGTTGTATTAGTGCGATGCGGTGAAATTTGAAAAAGTGTGGTGAAATGTGGTAAGAGTTATAGTAGATGAGGAGAGATGATGTGAAAAATAGAGCAGAAAAGAGGAGAGAGAAAAATAAATAGATATTTTGATAATGATTTATAATTGTAAACACAAATTTCCGGGTCTAAATAAATAAACACAAGAAATTAGTGAACAAATATAATATATTAACTTCAAAGGATTTTGGGTACAATCTCTATGTATTTGTTACAAAATAAAATGTAACTCCTCAAATTCGATCTTCTTGAATGAACTTGAACGAGTCTTGAATGAATATGGTTTTGGATGAATGTGATCTTGAATGAATATAGTCTTAGATGAATGTGGTCTTGAACGAGGGTCGTAGAGACTTGATCGCAATCAAGAGGAAGTGGTTTGATCTCCCACGAATGGACGACACGAGCTTAAACTTTGTTGTGCTTCTTGTCTTTGAGAGAGAGAGTATGAGAGTTTTTGAGTCTTCCTTTGATGTTTTTCAACCTCTCCAAAATGAAAGAGAATGATCTCTATTTATAGAGAACCTAGGCTAGCCTTTGGGCCCATTTAAATCCTTAAAAAAAGGATAAATATTTATGTGTCACCCATGACACGTGGCATAATTTAATTGGCCAAAATATACTATCATTTAATTTATCATTAAATGATCCACCATAATTATTTTTGACATATGATGGATTATAATTGGTCGAATTAAAATTATTTTAATTTCCATATGGCGAGTCTCGAATGGCTGACAAGTTTTTGCCTTCTACAAATGCCCCCTCGAGAGTTGGTCGTGCTTACAACTTGGTAGTAATGGCTGCGGTCGGGTCTCGAAACTTGAACGTGACACTTGCAATGTTTGACTTTGTATGCTACCCATATCAAATTTGACTTGATAAGAAAGTGTCATTGTGAATAATTTTCTTAAAATCATTCAAATAAATCCCATATATTTTTTGATGGAGTAAAGTTGAATGTATAGCAATTTGAATAATACTGCATCCGAATAGCAGATTTTCTTTTCGTTAAAATCATACTATATGCCAAAGAATGATCAAGGTGTGATTACTACAACTATATCAATCTCAACAAGATAATTGTTAGAACCTTGAATTTGAAAATAATTTTTCTCCATCAGTCAACTACCAATTTGGGAGAGATTGTCCTTTAATTACGCAACCTATTCCACTGCCTCATGTCCTTTTATACCCCAGTTATCTCTTTCTTGTTCCTACATCTTGTGTCCATCATTTTTTTATGGCCAAAGCCAAAGCCTTACGCTGTATGTCGGCCAATTTTCCTCTTAATTAATACCCGACCGATTCCTGGAAGTGGTGAAGATGACGAGGTCGTCGTCAATCAACAGTGGCGTTCTGGACAGAAGGGATCATGATGAACACAACGAAAATGATGAATGAAATTTGGCTTTCATTTTGATTATTTCTTGATGTGTTCTTCTAGAACTCTAATTGGCTAATCAAGGGAGGAAGAATCAATCAAAGCTAATGGAAATTACTTGATGGAGCACCATCAGATCATCATCGGCCGCTTTTTATATCACCAATATTTGTTTGCCGTTTACTTGCCTTTGATAAGGACAGTTTTGCCGAGAATGAGCTCCAATCATGACTCCACTATGCCTTCTATTTTTCTTTTTTCTTTCTTTCTTTTTTTTTTTTGCGCAGGTTTACATTTTTGTTGAAGAAGACTTCAACATTTGGATCAGATTAATACCAATCCTCAAGGAGAAATTTCCAAACTCAAAAGTTTGTGTAGCCTTGTACAAAATTTCAAACCTTTGATTGTCCTCTTCAGTGGGGGACATCAATTTGACTCGTCTTGAGCATATCCTGGCAATCCGAAGACAAGCCGTGACCTTTGATTGTCCTCCTCAGTTGGGGACATCAATTCAGCCCGTCTTGAGCATGTATCGGCGATCAGAAGACAAGCGGTGACCTTTGATTGTCCTCCTCAGTTGGGGACATCAATTCGGCCCATCTTGAGCATGTATTGGAGATCAGAAGGCAAGCGTGACCTTTGATTGTTCTCCTCAGTTGGGGACATCAATTCGGCCCGTCTTGAGCATGTATTGGAGATCAGAAGGCAAGCGGTGACCTTTGATTGTCCTCCTCAGTTGGGGACATCAATTTGGCCCGTCTTGAGCATGTATTGGAGATCAGAAGACAAGCGGTGACATTTGATGTCCTCCTCAATTATGGACATCAGTTCGGCCCGTCTTGGATTATATCACTGATAATCAGAAGACAACTTATCTGCATGAGTCTGCATCACACCTTTGAACACTTGATTTTCTTGATCTTATGCCTCGAACGTCTCGACCATGGAAATTCAACATTCTTTGATGACTTGAATCTTGGACTTTGTTGACTTGGGGGTGTCAAACTTGAAAATCTTGAATTTTGATTTCGGAATATTTAACTTGAATGACTTGAGAACCTTTGATTTGAAAGTCTTTAGATTTGACTTGAAAGTCTTTAATTTTGCTGACTTGTGAGTCTTTGGTGTTGATGACTTGGGAGTCTTGGTTTTGATTGGGAAGTCTTTAACTTTTGTGACTTGAGAGTCTTTTTCTTGAAAATTTTGAATTTGGACTTGTGAGTCTTGAGTGTTGATGACTTGGAAGTCTTGGATTTTGACTTGTGAGTCATTAACTTGATGACTTGAGAGTCTTGATTTGAAAGTCTTTAGTTTTGACTTGAAAGTCATTAATTTTGTTGACTTGTGAGTCTTTGGTATTGATGACTTGGGAGTCTTGATTTGGATGACTTGAAAGCCTTGAATTTTTTTACTTGTGAGTCTTTTTTTTAACTTGACTTGACAACTTGGAATAAGTTCAATCGGATTCATCGCTCTCATCTTCATCGAATACGATCTTGCCTTCATTTTTAAGCCATATGACAAGCTCCTTAAAAGTTTGACACTTCTCCAACGGATGGCTAATGATCCTGTGGTAATTGCAGTATCTAGGGTCATTGATTCTTCCAGCTTCATTTGGATGCTTTGACTCTGGAAGTTTAATAATTCCTTTCTCAAGAAGTTTATCAAGTATTTCGGGTGTATCACCATCGGAGAAAGGATATTCTTTCTCTCCAAAAATCATGGATGAAGAAATTTCTTTTGACATGCCCCCGAGTGAAGTTTGCTTCTCCTTGACGCTTGGTCTTCTTACATCATGCTTGAAAATTGTGAGCTCCATGTCATGTGCTCGCGTTGCTAATTCTTGATAAGTTGTTGGCTTACTCATATGCAAAACATAAAGTAGATCCCATTCCATACCTTGTATACACATCTCGACAGCGAAGGCTTCAGACAATCGATCTTTGCACTCAAGGCTGAGTGACCTCCAACGATTGATATAGTCCAAGACTGGCTCCCGGTACCACTGCTTCGTGTTTGTCAACTCCATCATACTGACGGTGCGCTGAGTGCTATAGAATCGATTAAGGAATCCTTGCTCCATTTCTCCCCAACTATCGATCGACTCTGGCTCCAAGTCCGTATACCAATCGAAGGCGATTCCTTTAAGGGTTCTAACGAACTGCTTCACCAGTCGATCTCCCTCAGTCCCGGCATTATTGCATGTCTCGATGAAATGAGCTATATGCTACTTAGGATTCCCTTTGCCATCGAATAGAGTAAATTTCGGTGGTTGATAGCCGTAAGGCATACGAAGTGCGTCAATCCTCTTTGTGTAAGGCTTCATGTACAATTGAGTTTTATGAGAGTCTCCCTCGATCTGAGCTTTTATCGCATCAGCTACTAGTTTTTGGATCTGCTCCACAGACAATGAGCCTGAGTCGGAACCTTCTTCATATTTCTCTTCTTCGTCGGAGTCTTCGTGATTGGATCTTCTATCGGAATATTCATCCCCCGAGCCTTTGTCAAATTTGCTAGCGGGTCGCTTTTTTAACTTCTTTGTCAATTTTTTGATTCGCTTATCTTGTCGCTTAATATGCTCAGTCTTTTCCTCGCTTTCTTTCTCAAGTCTTGCCAGCGTGGCCTTCATAGTCTTGAGTTCCTCTTCATAGTTAATAGCATCTGTGACCATGACGGGCATAATAACGGTGTCGATAGAGTCGGTATCAGAATCGGAGGAGAACGAATCCCTTGGAGATTTTGGCATTTCCACGTCAACTTCATTGTCTTCATCCTCTTCACTCAATGGTTGATGGCAGATTTCATACATGCATTGAGGAACCATCTTCTTCAGGTCGACGAATTGAGTCGAAGTAGTTTGATTTGGCCCCGGCAAGTTGGAGTCAAAGATTTGCAACGGGGCCCTAGCACCAACTTGTTTCTTGACCTCAATAGCGACGATCTTGGTCATTCTTCTAGTGATTACTTCATTGGATGTTGCACTTGTTACTGATTCTTGTGACTCCGATTGAGTAACTTTCTTCGAAGCATGATAGATGTTGGTGTTAGGAGCCATCTTCTTCGAATGATGAGCAATTCATTCTTGGAGAAAGAGATGAGAGGTAGAGATGTCCCACCGGGCGTGCCAAAATTTGTAAACACAAATTTCGGGGTCTAAATAAATAAACACAAGAAATTAGTGAACAAATATAATATATTAACTTCGAAGGATTTTGGGTACAATCTCTATGTATTTGTTACAAAATAAAATGTAACTCCTCAGATTCGATCTCCTTGATGAACTTGAACGAATCTTGAATGAATATAGTTTTGAATGAATGTGATCTTGAATGAATATAGTCTTGGATGAATGTGGTCTTGAACGAGGGTCGTAGAGACTTGATCCTGATCAAGATGAAGTGATTTGATCTCCCACGAATGGACGGCACGAGCTTAAGCTTTGTTGTGCTTCTTGTCTTTGAGAGAGAGTATGAGAGTTTTTGAGTCTTCCTTTCATGTTTTTCAACCTCTCCAAAAGGAAAGAGAATGATCTCTATTTATAGAGAACCTGGACTAGCCTTTGGGCCCATTTAAATCAAAGGATAAATATTTATGTGTCACCCATAACACGTGACATAATTTAATTGGCCAAAATATAATATCATTTAGTTTATCATTAAATGATCCACCATAATTATTTTTGACATATGACGGATTATAATTGGTCAAATTAAAATTATTTTAATTTCCACATGGCGAGTCTTGAATGACTGACAAATTTTTACCTTCTACAATAATATAGTATGATGAAATGTGATAAAAATAAAAAAATACGATGCAATACCATATAAAAGAATAGAGCCCTAGTGGCACTGTCAAAGACGCCTCTGCTTTGCAGTTAATTTATTCGTACGGTAGAATATGGTGATTTCACATAATTCCCATTCATTTGTACATAAAGGAGGTAACATTAGTGATTAGACCGAGATTTTAAGTTTCTAACCATTATTGCTTTGACATAATCATGTCAAGGACCGCAGCCATGTTTAAACCCAGATTTCTAACCCCTGACTTCAATAATGGAATGGCGTATGTTGACGGACTCCAAAATATATAAAACCGTAACTGCAAAACTTTTTTTTTTTTTTTTGTGGTTTGTGTTGGGCGGGGGCCGGGGGGGCGGCTAATACAATGGACCACAATTTTTCACTCTTTAAATATAGTGATTAATTCTTTTCTCTCATAAATAAAATCACTAATTGTGACTAGCAAACATCTGTGAGTTATTGCACGATTAATTGTTAGGGATCGGATTCAAATCTGATTGCCAGTTGTTAGTCAGTCGATAAGGTGTAAAATAGAGTAATATATGCAGCGGAAGGAAATACAGGATGATTATGTAATCGAGGATAGTAATAGAGAAAGGCAAGGATAAATAAGGTGAGATAGTAATTTTACGTGGGAAACCGAAGAACTCGGAGAAAAACCCACGGGCGACAACCAATATCCACTAGTAGAAAAGGAGATATTACAAGAGGTAAAATATATGTGTGAACTCTCGTAAACTCTCATAACCTAGGGATGAATAGGGTGAAGTTGTAGAAATAACATCGTACCTCCCTCATGGGGAGTTTGGAAGGCTCTCACATCGACTACATTGGTTGCTATGCGCTGATTACAAGGTGAATAAAAACCTCTATTTATAGGGGTAAACTTCCTATAAATCTGGCTAGACTCCTACTCCAAATACAATTAGGTTTTAGAATACAATTAGGAAACTAACCTAAATATAATTAGGAAATAAAATAATTTCCTAATAGCAACCAATAACTTGGAGTGTTTAGGAAACTTGCCGAATAATGAGTCAAGAGAATTTGGGCCATTAACCCAACAAACTCCACCTTGGAACAAATGCTCCGGTACCGTCATAAAACCCTGAATTTTGAACTTGCCGACGAACTTCTCGACGCCATCCTGTTAACAACACTCTATCACCCAAATTCTAATAACCAAATTTTGACTTCATCCTGAATTTGATTGAACCCGGCTCTGAAAGAATTTGACCTGACTCCGGCAGGATTAGAAGTTTACTGAATCTGGTTGTATCCGGCTCTGAAGGAATTTCACCTGACTCCGGTAGAATTGAAATTTGACTGAATCTAGCTGTACCCGGCTCTTGAAGGAATTTATCCTGACTCCGGTATGGTCCGACTCTTGAAGGAATTTATCCTGACTCCGGTAGGATCTGAATCTCATTGAACCTAGCTCTGATACCACTTGTTAGGGATCGGATTCAAATCTGATTCCTAGTTGTTAGTCAGTTGGTAGGGTGTAAAATAGACTAATATATGCAGCGGAAGGAAATACAGGATGATTATGTAATCGAGGATAGTAATAGAGAAAGGCAAGGATAAATAGGGTGAGACAGTAATTTTACGTGGGAAACCGAAGAACTCGGAAAAAAACCCACGGGCGACAACCAATATCTACTAGTAGAAAAGGAGATATTACAAGAAGTAAAATATATGTGTGAATTCTCGTAGACTCTCACAACCTACGGATGAGTAGGGTGAAGATGTTGAAATAACACCGTACCTCCCTCATGGGGAGTTTTGAAGGCTCTTACATCGACTACATTGGTTGCTTGGCGCTGATTACAAGGTGAATAAAAACCTCTATTTATAGGGGTAAACTTCCTATAAATCTGGCTAGACTCCTACACCAAATACAATTAGGTTTTAGAACACAATTAGGAAACTAACCTAAATATTATTAGGAAATAAAATAATTTCCTAATAGCAACCAATAACTTGGAGTGTTTAGGAAACTTGCCGAATAATAAGTCAAGAGAATTTGGGCCATTAACCCAACAAACTACACCTTGAAACAAATTCTCCGGTACCGTCATAAAACCCTAAATTTTGAACTTGCCGACGAACTTCTCGACGCCATCCTGTTAATAACACTCTATCACCCAAATTCTAATAACCAAATTTTGACTTCATCCTGAATTTGATTGAACCCGGCTCTGAAAGAATTTGACCTGACTCCGGTAGGATTAGAAGTTTACTGAATCTGGTTGTATCCGGCTCTGAAGGAATTTCACCTGACTCCGGTAGAATTGAAATTTGACTGAATCTCGCTGTACCCAGCTCTTGAAGGAATTTATCCTGACTCCGGTATGATCCGGCTCTTGAAGGAATTTATCCTGACTCCGGTAGGATCTGAATCTCATTGAACCTAGCTCTGATACCACTTGTTAGGGATCAGATTCAAATCTGATTCCTAGTTGTTAGTCAGTTGGTAGGGTGTAAAATAAAGTAATATATGCAGCGGAAGGAAATATAGGATGATTATGTAATCGAGGATAGTAATAGAGAAAGGCAAGGATAAATAGGGTGAGACAGTAATTTTACGTGGGAAACCGAATAACTCGGAGAAAAACCCACGGGCGACGACCAATATCCACTAGTAGAAAAGAGATATTACTAGAGGTAGAATATATGTGTGAACTCTCGTAGACTCTCGCAACCTAGGGATGAGTAGGGTGAAGATGTGGAAATAACACCGTACCTCCTTCATGGGGAGTTTTGAAGGCTCTCACATCGACTATATTGGTTGCTTGGCGCTGATTATAAGGTGAATAAAAACCTCTATTTATAAGGGTAAACTTGCTATAAATCTGGCTAGACTCCTACTCCAAATACAATTAGGTTTTAGAATACAATTAGGAAACTAACCTAAATTAGGAAATAAAATAATTTCCTAATAGCAACCAATAACTTGGAGTGTTTAGGAAACTTGCCAAATAATGAGTCAAGAGAATTAAGGCCATTAACCCAACATTAATTAAAAAATATCCAATAGTTGTTTGTTATTATTTTAATAGTATACTATAGTCAAATTCAAAAGATTTAAATAAGAGAGAAAATTTTTTTTAATGATATAAAACAAATATACTCTATCAACTCAAGTTAAGGATGAGTTAACTAGTACAAAAAAGGGCATACTTTCAAAAAATAACTTGGAGGTACCCTAACTTTTGGTGAAATATTTTTCAAGTACCTCAACTTTTCAAAACTCATTTTGGGGTACACTTAATTTTTGGATTAGTAATTATTAGGTGCTTTTCCGGTCATCCATTCGGTTAAGTGACCAAAATATCATTGTTCCATTTTTGAAGAAATACATTTGAAGAAGAAAAATAAGGTATTTCGGTCACTTAATAAAATTGATGGCCGGATAAGTACCAAATAATTACTAACCCAAAAATTAAGGGTAGCTCAAAATGAGTTTTGAAAAGTTGGGATACCGAAAAGTAGTTTCTCCAAATATTGAGGTACCTCCGAGTAATTTTTTGGCCTACTCCTCTTGGGGGGGGGGGGGGGGGGGCACATATGGAGGATAGTGTATAGAATTAGATGTTTATGTAGGATAACTTTTTTCAGTTGATTTTTGGTAAATAATATTATCCATAATTACCTCTTACGTTGGTTAGGGTCAGACATTACTTTGGAAAGAACTAAATGCCTATACATTGGTCCAAAATATTTATCGATCTTGAGGATATTTTTTTTGGTAATGTCAGTTGAAAACTAAAAAAATTACAACCACAATAAATGTGAAGAAGTAATAAATTATCGTCGTCCTGGGGCGATGGTTAAAAGAAAATCTTATCCATTTTTTTTATTTTGTAAATCTTATATAAAATAATAAAAGATTACTTTTTTAATAAAAAAATTATATTATCTAATCAAATCTACAAAAATCTTATCATTACCTAATTAACATTTTCAAATTATCTTATTAAATATAAATTTTTGGAATTAGCATACTCTTGTTATTTTTGAATACGTATTCAATTACCAGCACACAATCAAGTTTAATTGCATTTTTTTGATGGTAGCCATGAGCCCATGATTGTCTAATCTGACCACCCCACCCCACCCCCCCCCCCCAACACACACACCCACACCCACACCCCATCCCACCACACCCCACCCCAGGCCCCAAACAAAAATAAGCCTGTGAAAACCTCCCTCAAATTGTCAATCTTTTACGACTCTTTTGTATATGGAATTTTAGTATTAGTTTTGTCCATATTTGACGGAAAAAAGTAGATTTTAGTGACGTAAAACAACATCTTTGTAATTTACCTAATTTATCCTATATTAATTTTAAAAAAATAAACAATTTAAAAAGATGGAAAAAAAGGAGATCTATATAATAATTGTAACACCCCGGATATGTGGTTAAAGTGTGGCTTAAAAGGATTGCAATGACTATTCATATCACCAAGGTGCACCTTCTTTTATGGTAGCTCATCCATTGAGAACTCCTCAGTTAAAAGTGTTTGGCTGGGAGTAGTCAAAGGATGGGTGACCTCCTGGGAAGTTTTTCCGGGCAGCGTGTGAGCGAGGACGAAGCACGTTAGAAAGACTCGTGGTGATTTGTGGGGCCAGTCAACGATCCTTGAAGTTGCTATCGGTAATGTCCGCGGCCCGGAGGGGGCCGGGGCGTTACAGATGGTATCAGAGCCGACCCGCGACCGTGAGCTACGCCAGTAGACGGGAGAGTCATGGGCAGTCACCTAGCGGGGCAAAGATTCTGGAGTGTATTGTGGCACAACGAGGACGTTGTGCACTTAAGTGGGGGTGATTGCAACACCCCGGATATGTGGTTAAATTGTGGCTTAAAAGGATTGAAATGACTATTCATATCACCAAGGTGCACCTTCTTTTATGGTAGCTCATCCGTTGAGAACTTCTCAGTTAAGCATGCTTGGCTGGGAGTAGTCAAATGATGGGTGACCTCCTGGGAAGTTTTCCCTGGCAGTGTGTGAGCGAGGACAAAGCACGCTGGAAAGACTCGTGGTGATTTGTGGGGTTAGTCAGCAATCATTGAAGTTGTTATCGGTAATGTCCGCGGCCCGAAGGGGGCCGAGGCGTTACAATAATGCTTTCTATGATACTGTTTACTGTCAAAGAGAAAAATAGCGATTAAAGTAATGAACAATATAATAATGATGACACTACATATGAAAAAAAAAGAAAAAAAAAAGCTTGTTGTTTTCCGTCACAGAGAACAAAAAAGGCCATATAATAATGATGTTGCTCCTCCAATTGCTGTTCAGCAAGAAAAAAATAATTTAAAAAAATGGAAAAAAAGGAGTTTCATATAATAAGGATGACACTACATATGGAAAAAAAATAAATGAGTCCCATATGTTGTTTTCCGTCACAAAGAAAGGGGAAAGGAAAAAATAGCATGAGTATACAACTTCCAAAAAGTTTATATTTAATAAGATAATATGAAAATGTTAATTATGTAATGATAAGATTTTTGTAGATTTGATTAGATAATATAATATTTTTTACTGAAAAGGTAATCTTTTATTATTTGATATATGATTTACAAAATAAAAAAAAATGGATAAAATTCTCCCTTAACCATCGCTCCAAAACGACAATTAGCAAAATCGATAAACGCTATATTATATAACAAAAGTAAACTAAAATATGTTAGGCTACGTAAGCAACTAATCTCGTATAATATTCTCCCCCTCACCCCCACTATCGGGAAAAAGTAAATAAAAAACATAAACATAAAACGAAGGAGTTATGCGAACGCGAACATACACAATCTTACTACAGAAAATTCAAGTAATATCGAGAGGTACCAGTGCCATTTAAAGAGTCTTTTCATATAGGGCTAATGACCAAGAAGGATGGCCCTTGAAGCATATTGACACTTTGGTATGCTAGGACTCCAAAGTCCTAATTTTCATTAGCTGATTCATCTCCCTCCTCTTCTCTCTCTACCAAGACCCCACTGACTCATCTCCCTCCTCTTCTATCTCTACCAAAACAGGGGTCTTGGTTGCTCCTTATTCTCTTCTCTTTTCTCTGTACCCAGATCCCAGCGACCTCCTCCTGGCCTCCGCCGGCCATCCCAGCGACTCCAACGATTCATTCTGAATTTCTTTGTTAGCATAATTCTCATGATTCCCACCTCTTAAAACACAAACCTAGATTGATTCATTATGAATTTCTTTCTCAGTACTAACAAACAGAGCATTGTGTTTTCCTGTATCATTCATGGCTTTCATGTTCAAGAACACATCGTTCAAGATTCCTTCTTTCTTCTTCTTCTTCTTCTTCTTCTTCTTCTTCTTCTTCTTTGTAATTCTTCTCTGTAATTCTATGGCATCGGCGATACCTAGGATGCCGGAGGAGTTCTACTTGATGGAGTACCCGAATCGCGCCAGAACTTATGGCTCCTCCGACGTCGGCGTACCCCTGGGGTGGTGGGAGCTTCTTCAGAAGAGCATCGATGCTCTGTTTTTGGACATGAAAAATGTAGGGTGATATCTTTGTTCTTTTATATTTGCATATCACTAAGCATCTGTTTCTTAGCAACCTCCGAACTGCATCAACCACTTGAAAACCGGCGACTTCTCAAGCTCCAAATACGGGAAATTTGACTGATTCTACAACATTATCCAATTTCGACTGTGTAATTCCACCCAGCTTGTCGTCAATTTCATTCTCCCACTCACTTATGTCACTTTCATCCTCCGGTATGTCGAAAGCATCTTTCTCAAGATTTGCAGCATGGCCTAAAATAGACTCCAGATCTTCCAAAATTGATTCTTTTGTGCAAATCTCTTCTTGTTCAGAACTCAAATCATCTATTACACCATCTCTCATCAAGTGAGATTCAGCTTGAGAATCACCTTGAATGTGACTGTAACTTAGAGCAAGATCAGGACTCTCAACAACAGGCTCATCAACACATTCAGCACAATTTTGGTTCAACCCTACCTTTTGCTCCAAAGACTCTAAACCCTTATCAACAACTGAAAGTTCAGCATGCTCATTCTCTCGCTCCAAATCACCTTGAATTTCGGCTAATGCGGGAGGGGAATGAGGAGGAAAGAGAGAGAGGAGCGAGAGATTTGGCGAAGGACGAGGAGGAGAGGTTTAATGGAGGGAGGAGATGGCGGCGAGGAAGGCGGAGGAAGGAGGAGGGAGAAGGGGAGGAGAGAGAGAGAGAGAAATGGCGGCGAACGCCATTGATGAAGGAGGAGTGAGCTTTGGGAAGTTGGTCTGGGAAATTCGAATGGGCGGCTGGTGATTGAAATGAAGAAGACCCATGTTTTGGTAGAGAGAGAAGAGGAGGGAGATGAGATTGGGAGATGAGTCAGGGGGTCTTGGTAGAGAGAGAAGAGGAGGGAGATGAGCCAGCTAATGAAAATTAGGACTTTGGAGTCCTAGGCAAACCAACGTGTCAATATGCTTCATGGGCCGTCCTTTTTGGTCATTAACCCTTTCATATAAGGGATGTATTTGTCAACTATCCCTTTGTAATTGAGTTATTTATATATACCTTAAATTCTTAAAATAAAAAAGTAGTCACTAATTGTGAGAACATTGATGCATACTTAGAAGTCTCACAAGTAAATCACAAGAAAGTAATTGTACATACTTTGGATATATATCTAACATAGACAACTCAAATTTGTATAGTTATCGATATTCTTGATCAAAAATACAAAATCAATAGTCTTATATTCTATATGATGTATGAAGGGGTCAGATGTAATAGTTTTATCTCTACATTTTGTAATTGAGAGAGACATATTCGAATAGACCTAAGATTTAGAAATCTTTCGTTACCTACTATTCTATGAAAAAGAATAGAAGAGGCTCGATGAGAGATTTAACTTTAGTCCATTACAACTTTAATTGAATAAAAAAATTATATTTTTCAAAATCCAGATTATGGATAGATTAAAAGAGATTAAAGAAGATAAATTCCAAGATAGGCAGTGCATAAAAAATGTCCAATGCTCCTTTCATCTGAAAATATATTTGTGTCTGTTATATGTATAAAAAAACCCTAGCCTCCTCTTTTCTTTTTCTCTTTAGAAAACCTAGCTTCCATTTCCTCAGAGGGGCTACCATCGATTCTTTTGTCGATGGTAAGCCCCAATTTGATTGATTTCTACCCCAATTATTAATTTGGTTTTACATTTACGCAAAGAAAGTTAGTCTCTTCTTTTGTAAGAGTTTTTTTGTACCCTTATTTAGGGTTTTTAGTCTAATTCTAGAGTTTTTGTTCAGTTGGTGTGGTCTAATACACACATTAGTATTAGTTATTTGAAAGTTGAATTTCATATAGATCTATAATTGTTCAATCACAATTTTCATTGTAAGTGCCGTATGACTTGCTATTAATGAAATCGTTATGTTTGTTTTCAAAAAAAAAAAATTTGTGCCTGTTATGTTTATAATTTTTTTACTTTTAATTTATTAACATATATAATAACTTAATATTAACATATACAATAACTTATGGTGTGTTTGGTTGGGATGAAAATCATTTTCTGGAAAATAATTTTTCCATTTTCAGGTGTTAGGTGATTCGAAAATGGAGAAAACTATTTTTCAAGAAAATGATTTTCCCCCACTCGTTTGTAAATTATTTTCTTGACTCCAACCTAATGAAAACCATTTTCTCCCTCTCTCTCTCTCCTACTATCTATCTCTCTCTTCTCTATCGTTCTCTCTCCCTTCTTTCTCTCTTTCCACCATTCTCTCTTATATACCGATTTGAATATTTTTTTCTCTCTTTCATCTTTATCTCTCATACACCCGTTTTAATATATTCTCTCTCTCATTTTTCTCTCTTCCATCACTCTATCTCCTGCACCCGTTTTAATATTTCTCTGTCTGTCTCTCTCTCTCTCTCTCTCTCTCTCTCTCTATATATATATATATATATATATATATATATATATATATATATATATATATATATATATATATATCTTTCTTTCTCTCTCCCTCTCCCTCTCCCTCTCCACCACTCTCTCTCTCTCTCTCTCTCTCTCTCTCTCTCACATATACACATTTTAATTTTTGTCTCCTTATTGTCAAACAGGTGAAAATCATTTTCCAGGAAAATCACTTTCCTGTGTGCCAAACACGAGAAAATATCAAATGAAAATTAATTTTCTAAAATGATTTTCCTAGAAAACAATTTTCCTTTGCATCAAACACACCCTTAATATAAATAACGTTATACCGCTTCGCCTCCACTATCCAATATGATCGACAATTATAGAGGAGTGGGTGGATTTCTTGGAAAACATGATTATATTGCGACATAAAGCTTTGTAATAGGATAATGATACGACTTTTGGTTCAAAATATATTTTAAACAAAAGTGAGTGGTTAAAAACCGGAACTTGGAACCTGATTGAAACAGGCCGATGGGTAAGAGTTAGATTCCTGAAATTTAGGAACCTGTCACAACGGGTAAGGGTACCGTTTCTAAACTACAACCCTGAACTGGAACCTGAAACCTGTTAGATAAGTTTAGATTTTGAGTACCCGAATCCAGAAATCTGGAGAATCTTCGAAAATAATTTTAATATAAAATAAATAAATTAAAGCGTATAAGCCAAACACACTTTATTGCAAAATTAAGAAACAACCAAGTTTGTACAATCAGAAGACAAGCTTCCTTCCTGTGCAACAACATTTGCTACCTCAGAGGGACAACACCCAAACCAAGTGTTTGACAATTTAGAATCAATTGCTAATCTAGCTAGCATATGGGCACACCCATTTGCTTCTCTCCTTATTGACACATAATGAACTATGTCAAAAGCCTCCTGGAGATGCTTGCAGTCAACTACAATTGCTTGTGTATCCCTTCTTGCCTGTTGTCTTCCCGTTAGTGCGAGGTACGAAGCCCGACAGTCCGTTTCGACCACCACCTTCCGTAAGCCCAGCTCCCTGTCCCGCTTGAGACCCGACCTCACTGCCCCCGCCTCCATAGCTTCCACATCCCAAGCTATTTCTTGATACTCAATTCTAGCACCCAGAATCTTCCCATCACTGTCTCGTGCAATAGCACTCCATCCCCCCTCCTTGCTCTTGTAAACCGATGCATCTACATTTTTTTTCACCCATCCTCTGTCAGGCCTCTTCCAACTGGTTTCGGTCCTCAAATTGTCCCTCCTGTTGGTGTCCCTTTCCTGCGCTTCAATGTACCTACTCAAAAAGGCCATTGCTCGCTCCACCCTCTCCATTGGGTGATACCTGAGATTATTGTGCAATGTTCTGTTTCGGGCATACCAAATGTACCATAGAGTGATAAGGATGATTCCCCTCGCTTGGTTATCCATTCTCTGCATCACATCCTCCATCCACTTTCCTACATCCATGACTGCCCTCTCCTTGACATCAATTCGCAATACCGAATGTCTCCATACTTGTTCTGTCCAGCTGCAGTCCAAAAACAGGTGATCATTTGTTTCATAGCCATTGCCACATAATCGGCAAATTGGGTCCACCTCGATACCTTTCTTTGCTAAATTTACAAGTGTAGGTAGGGTATACCTTATTCAAAATTTCATGTTAATTAAAATTCTTCCATTTTTGCTGCCTGCAATAAATTAAGCGAGGTATTGTGCCATGATAACTGGATAATGGGGGTGTATTTGGCGTTTAAGTAGAAAATTAATGTTTTTTAAAAAACATTATATGTTAAAAAATATGAACTTTATAACAAATGGGTACCATAGAATTGGAACTTCAACCGCAGGTAAGAGTAAGGTTACTAATATCAAGGAACCTGCACATGGTATCCGGAACCGCTTACCCAAATTTTAAGTGTCTTTCTTTCATCAAATTATCTTCAAAAGAAAAGTATCATAAAAATAATGATTTTTCACTGTAACGTTTTTTAATAGTTATGATTAATCACCAATTATAAACATTTTATCCTGACTCAGATATGCTTGGTCTTAGAATGATAAGCGTCATTCTTGGTAAGATGGATAGACTCTAACTATCTGAGTACACCAAAGTCTCGCCCAAAGGCGCACCAAGATCCTTGACCAGTTGACCTGGATATTCTAGGAGAAACAACAAAGGGAGACCTTTGGTTAGTAGCTGAAGGGGTTTTCTTTTGGTATAAGGAGGGTTGGGCTGTTTTGTGGAGTTTTATTGGCTTCTAGGGTAAGAGTATGGCCTGGATGTTGGCCTAACTGCATTCATATCCTTGGTTTTTCTTTGCTACTCAACCTTATGAGCCAAGGAACTAAGCTCATCTAGAGGATTGCATGGATGAAGGTCTACTACCTTTCTGATGTTTTCATTTAAACCTAGTAGGTTTCTAACAAAGGTTTGAGGTTCACTTTGAGATCAAACTTCCAAAGAAGGTGTTCAAAGTCCCTAATGTACTCCTCTACACTTTTGGGACCTTGGACTAACTCGTGCAACTTTTGGTAATTATGTCTACGGTAGTAGACAAGCGAAAGCTTCTACTATATCTTTCTTTTCATTTTATCCAACCCCTAATCTTGTCTTTTCCTTTTCTTAGTCTTTTCTGAAGGATATTAGACCATATAAGGATGGATGCTTTCTATGTTTCAATGCTATCAACTTAACTTTGTTATTGTTGAAATATTTCAAGAGTTAAGAGGCATAAAGTATAAGTTATAAGCATAGGATCGACCGGGAGATCGAAAAGTAAGCTTAATAAGAAAAAGGGGCCCAACACGGATCATGTCTGGCATGACACGACCCGTGTTGGTGTCCAGAGAGCACAGAAATTGTGCACTGGATCAACACAGACCGCGTTGATCCAACACGGACCGTCAACACGGATCGTGTTGATCCAGTGCACAACTTCTGTGCTCTCTGGACACCAATATGAGTCGTGTCATGCTAGACATGATCCGTGTTGGGCCCCTTTTTCTTATTAAGCTTATTTTTCGACCTCCCGGTCGATCCTATGCTTATAACTTATACTTTATGCCTCTTAACTCTTGAAATATTCCAACAATCCCCCGCCATTTCAAGACTACCGCTTGAAATTGCCCGGGATCCCTCACTTGGGTAAAATTACCCCCGCCATACATGGCAACTTTTAGAAAGATTCAACACCCGAGAAATCAAGGAGTTGTTATGCGTCATGAAAGTCCCTTTCGACTTGAACTTTCACTTAGTGTACATAAATTCAATTATTCCGGATGCATAAGTAGACAAGTCTTTGAACTTTACATCCTTATTTAACTAATTGGATACATAACACACACACAACCCAAAACCTTGCTTAAAATAAAGACACTATTTCAAACCGGCCATGTGTCTCATACCCTCCGCGAGAACAATCAAGCCCAGCCCTAGGCTATCCGAAGTGGCCCACTTCACATCCTTGCATAGGCAGACTTTTACGCTTCCGTAATAGAGCTTCACATCTCATCGATTCAAAGTCTGTTAATGAGTCATAGACTCAAACCTCCTGAACATTACGGTCCTTGAGCATCACTTGATCTTGGGATGAGCCATAGAATTGATGCTCCAATTGTCCTACAACGTTGTCGACCATTGAACTCAAGTCTTGATAATATATGTCAAGTATGAGTTGGAGCTCCTTTGTTGACAATTTATGAGTGAGCTTTACTCCCATCCCAAATTTCAATGATCACTAGAGAACCTTGTGACCTTGAAAGAACTTGATCATGATAACTTTAAGTGCCCTCTTTAACTAAGATCACTAGATAAATACATATCTTTCCATGACCTTACTTATCATGATCATATCTTAAACTTAACGTTTCTTTCCTTCATTATAGTTGTGATTAGGTAAGAAATACTTTACCACTTATCATAGTTCATATTTGAAATTACAAAACGAATGCTTTAGTAGGCGACAAACCTTTGAACTATACATTCTTTTGTAATGCCAAAATCTCATGAACTCAAATCCTGATTATAACATTATCCAAAGAACATGGATAATCCTCATAATGCTTATAAAGAGATTACTATAATCTTATCCAAGATGTTGGACTACTTGTATAGTTACCTTGAAAGAAATATTTACAAGATCAAAATTTCTTTTGATTTTCCGCATTCTTTTCCTTGTCAATAGGCCTTTATCCAAGTACCTTGGATTACATAGCCACTACTTATACCTTAGAACAACCTTATAAATCAAATTAATATTTGATTTTCCATGTTCTTCGTATATCCAAATAACCTTTGGATTTCATAGTTAAAAACTTATCCCCTTAGAACCTTGTAAATCAAATTAACGTTTGATTTTCATGTTCTTTGAATAACTATATCCAAATAACTTCGAATTTCATAGTTATAGCCTTTGTATAAATCAAAATGGTATTTGCTTTTCCACGGAAGAAATCTCTTCCAAATTAAACTTGAAGAAACATTTAAGTTTCATGGAAATTAGATTCCATCTTATGTGTAACTTAAAACATTACACTTTCAACCATTTGCTACAAAGCTTGAATACCATAAACTTGAATACCATATGTAATGAAACTTATTACATATCTTAACATTGGCTAGGCGAGAAAGAACCTCAATCGATCTTGAATGATTATCTTATAGTTATATGACCTTTACTTATATGGTTAAACGTCATTCTAATTAGGGTCATATTTCCTTATACATGATTAGATTCACTTCTTAAATATTAGACCGTGGAACTCATAATCATTCGTCCTGTATGCCAATATCACTCATAATATTAATCCATAAACCACTTAAGGATGGATCAAACAAATGTATATGAGAGCCATATGCATTTCCCTTTGTAGCAAACTTGATTGAATCCTACATATCAAACATGTAAACTTGATTAATAGACTATTAACAAATGAAGCAATATATGATCATCCAGTTTTATAACACATGAACTTAGGTAAACATCATGCGTCCAAAATAAATGATCGTGCACATGTCCCAACATGCATACATTATGCAACTTATCTTATAGAAGATACATACTACTTACATTCATACATGATGAATACTTATAATCTCATAAAACAGCGGTAAAGCCAAGTACACGTATTCAACTTAAACACATGAATATTGAATCATGATTATCCTTGCATCTTACATAATCATATACTTAACAGTTAACAAGCCTTAACCATATGCCTCAATATGCAAGCCACATATAATAGCATACAAACCATACAAAGTATGAACCTTCTCATAAACATTTACTTTATGAAGAAACATCATATATGACAAAGTAAACACTTAACAAATAAATCATCTTGATAATAACAAGATCATTGAGCATGAGAAGCTTGCACTTATAAATATATTTGTGTCTATGTTTCTTATGATACACCCATAACCCATATGCTTATAATAATCACATAAACCGCCATTATTTCTTATTAAGCTATGCTAAACTTATCGAAATAATATTATGCGTGAGAACTTTAATTACTACCATGACAAACAAGAAATATACATTTCTACTTGTACTCATATGAACAAAAATACCTTATTCATATCTTAATAATAGGAAAACATTTCATGGTTAACTTATTCACTCAATGCAATCATATGAATTTACTTGATCTTATACTTTTAATAAAGTTAGCACAAGTACTTAATTAACATCATATGATACTCTTGAACTTGTCATGCCTCAAACATAAATAAAAGGTGTATATATAACATGATTGATTGGTAACTTGACATGCATACTAGCATACTTGAAACTTAGATCAATCAAGACATTTTATCAAGGCAAACTTGCATAAGTGCTAATCAAAATATATATAAAGACACATATATTTAAACAACTTATAATCATACATGGGTATGAGAACTTGTCAATTACATATGATTATCAAAACTTTAATCATCATAAACATGAACTCACATTAGACAATCAACTTGAACTTAAATGCAAAGACTTGAGACATATGAGCATACATATAAACTTTCTTTTGCATAACCAACTTAATTAAGAATTAAAACATATGAATTCACCTTGAAACAAAATACCATGAATCCATATTATTACAACTTATAAAATTTCCATGTCAAACTCATACATGTCATGAACACTTGCACCTTATTCATATTATGTAAACTTAACAAGACATAAACCAAACAAGACAACCCAAGTATATATCTTAAAATCATATATACTAGTAAAACATGAACTTCCATGAATAGACATTGTCTTAACTCAAACATGCTTGTATCTCTAACGGAGAAAAAACATTAGTCATGTATATAAACTTAAACATGTGAATCAAAAAGATTGACATCATCCTTGCACATGTACGTAGATGACTACTTAAAAACATTCATGCTTGTCATTCCATCGATTAACAATAAATTGATAAACTCATGTACTCAAATATAAATAATCATGATAAACTTAATAAACAATTATCATGCTTTATAATCAATAAAACAACTCATATATGAATAACACATATATGTACTTAACCATGGGAAATCATGCCATAAAAACCATAAAATCACTAATCAATGTCACTTTGTGATTTACTTGATAAATAATAAAATCACATTTAACATTTTGGCATAATGGCAAACAAATATATACTCACAAACACCTTAACACACCACTTTCTTGAAAACTTATAAATGGTGACTCAACAAGGTATATAAATAAATCTCAACATGTTTCTAATTAATCCATCCATTTGAATTAACCCAAATTTAAATCAAGATAACTTATGCCACTTAAATCAAATAAAAGCCAACTTAATGAAAATAAAGAACATATCTCGATATGAAGGCAATCTCATCATACTCCTTTAACCTTTTGAGTATAACCATCATTACCATTGCCACAACCGATCGACTACATCAATCAAATGAATCACAATTGATTAATAATCTTGATAATCAAAATTAATAAACTTGAATAAACAAAACTTGTATAAAGCAACATAAACTTATATTTTCCACTCCATAGCATCTTGATCTCGATTTTCATCCCTCAAATTGTCCGGTATGATCCTCGACTCAATCATCCATAGTGAATAAGTCTTAAGATTGTTCGAAAATAAGATGGAGAAACACGGTCACATGGAAGATGGGAGATCACTTGGGTGGCTAGGAGTCGAGGATAAGCCTGTCTCCCCTTAAGACTTATTCACTAGACTGTGAAAAGACTCAAGGGTAAAACCTAACTTCTTGTAAGCAAAGTTACAAGATTTCTCAAAGGACTCTCAAGAATGTTGCTGTAGTTCAACACCTAGGAGTGTGTTGAAACTCTCTAGAACAAAAAAGATGATGATTGAGGGTGTGGATGAATGAACAATTCATCGACCTTTTATAGTGAATTTTGGAGCCATAAGAGGGTCAAACTTGCCATAATCATAAAGCATAATTCTTGGGATATATTTGAACACCATTGATGAGAAATCATGATTAATTGATTTCTCAGTCAAATAATATCCCAAAGTCAGCTCTATTGTAATTAACCCTGAGGCATAAAATGTGGGATTTCAAATCAGTCCTGACTGGACTTCAACACGACCCATGTTGGATCAACACGATCTGTGTTGACCTTAACACGGTCCGTGTTGGATCAACACGGTCCGTGTTGATCCAGTGCACAATTTCTGTGCTCTCTAGACACCAACACGGGTCGTGTCATGCCAGACATGATTCGTGTTGGGCCCCTTTTTCTTATTAAGCTTACTTTTCGACCTTCCGGTCGATCCTATTCTTATAACTTATACTTTATGCCTCTTAACTCTTGAAATATTCCAACAGTTATCCTCAAGTTAATTTATCTATATATTCAAAAACTCTTTCAACAGTTTGTGACCATTCTAGGAATAGAGCAAGATCTAGTTGTCCCCTCAACTCAGGTGAATAAACTCTAACATCATTACCTCCTTCATATCTCTATGAGGATCTCTTTCTGCTGTATAATAGTCGATCATGAGAAGCAAAATAATTCTACTATGGCTCAGAAGAGTCTCCTTTCGAGTTTGATGCTTTCTCAGGTTTAGTTCTCTTAGTCTCATTGTTGTACATGTGCATCAGACTCCACAAGCCAGAGCTTGTTTTTAAATTTAAGCTCATCTCTATGTTTCAAAATTTGAGCAACACTGGCTTCAACAGACATCTTTATAGGATCTTTTGTGGACTAGGATTGTGTTTCAACTATCAATGTTGTATTTATGCTATTCTCAGAAGCAAGGTCAAGAGTGTAGCAAAGCTTTGATACCAATTGATGTATGTATGGTTACAAAAACAAAGATCAAAGTTCATGAACGATCATACAACGATCATACATGCTAGGTTTATTAGGCTTTGTCATAGTTATAACTCGGTGATATAGTGAGATAAGAAAATAAGGTTTGTTGGTTATCTAAGAGTAATCCTGCAATTGACAGACACCGTTCTTTTGTGCGTTAACGCAACTAACCGCAACGCAACTTACCGCAACATACCGCAAATTACCATTACCTTTTTACTATTTCCACTGCAACTTACCGCAGTCTACCGCAATGCAACGCAAACGCAACGCACAAAAGAACGGTGAGACAATAAGTAAGGCATGCATGTGGAGCTTTAGCTAGGAGTGATTCTGCGATGAAGTGAGACAACAAACATGCCCAGCCTTCCTAAGCAGAACCAAGTGATAAATCTTGAAGGATTAGATGGTTGTTTTCTACCTAGGGATGCACTCTCGTTTTATAAACCAAGTGAGGCAACAAACAAGCCAGTCTTCTCAAGAAATAAGGGCAAATGTAATTAGTTCACTCTCATTTTATAAACCATATTATACTGGTGGCTGGACCAAAATTTTGATTGTTTTTATCTCATTATATCTGTGGGCGGACCAAAATTATGATTTTTGCATCTCATTATATTTGGTGGCCGGACCAAAATTTTGACTTTGACATCTCATCATCTCATGTTTTCAATCAACCTGTAGGGAGATATTGGACCAAATCAACGCATATGTTAACTATTGTCAACTCTAACTGTGTCACAAATAATGGACAATCCAGATTCCAAACGACTACTTTTATTTTTCTTATTGTTTTTTTCCCCTTGTTTTCAAAGTTGTCACCTGTAATCAGCAGCCCACACCAGTCATCCCACAACAACAAAAAAAAAAGTCGTCACCTGTATCATCCAAACATTTAATTAAACAACTTTGCACCCCCATTTGTTGAAACGGAGCAATGAAGAAAATTCCACCTCACTTGCTCCCATATCTAACCCTGGTTGTTCTCACAGCATCGGTTTCCTTGTCTTGGGCGCAACCCCCTTTCTGGACGCCCTACTGCGGCACAAACGGCAACTACACCAGCAACAGCAGCTTTGCAGCCGACCTCAACACCTTCCTGAGCAGCATAACCTCCAGCACCCAACAGCTTCCTGGCAACGACACCCACTTCTACAAGGTGACCGTCGGCAGCAAACCTGGCATAGACTTGTTCACCGGTGAGGCCTTGTGTCGAGCGGACTTGTCCTCATCTGACTGTGTTTCTTGCTCCATCGATGCTGCCAGAAAGATCACACAGATTTGCCCCAACCAGAAGCGGGCACTCGGGTGGTACAGTAACTGTGCGTTATGGTACTCTGATGCCACCACCTGGGGAGTCAACGGTACCTACCCGATGCTGTTGGCTCCAGCGTCGTCCAACAACGCATCAGACCCGGTGGCATTCGACAACCAGCTGAGGACGTTGTTTATGAGCTTAAAAGCCAAGACCCTCCAGGCCAGCGGTCCAATTAAAGCTGCTTCTGGGTCCAGGAGTGTAAATGAATCTCTAACTATTTATGCTGTATCACAGTGTGTGCCATATTTGAGTACTTCGGATTGCTCGCAATGTTTGGAAGATATAATGAATTACATCCCCACTTGCTGTTATGGGAAGACAGGGAGTGCTGTCTTTGCACCCAATTGTGCTGGTCGATTCGACGTCTATCAATTTTACACCTCCGCTGATGGTCAGCCTCCTCCGCACTCAGGCAAAGGTGACCTCCTCATCTCCTTTAATTTCTTTTCAGGTGCCTCATAGTTATTCTGAAAACCTATTTGTTTAAACACAACAATTAGCTCAATCTCAATCGATGAACATATTATTGGATCCATGGGCTCCATGGGTGGTTCCCAAAGTTTAGATAATTTTCAGGAGAGAAAGATAAGTTTGGGCAACTAATAAGAAAATATTACTTTTAATTTTTTTTTCTGAGGGGTAAATAATATATAAGCATATATTCTTTCGTGTGGTTTGTAAGTTTCGTAAACAGTGTGTGGTGTGTAGACTTGTCATTACCGGCGGGTGGGTGGGTTATGGGTCGGTCGTATATCGGTTCGGCTAAATACGAGTCGGGTGTATTTTGGGTTCGGCTAATTACGGGTCGGGTGTATTTCGGTTTCGGGCGGTTTGGGTCAGGTTTACGGGTCATGACCATCATTTTTCTCAGTCACTTACAACTAATAAAATTGATTATAATTAGTCAAAGACACTTGTGTAATGTAGCATTCCATTCCAAGTTCGACCACCACGATATGTCATAGTTATAGACATATTACTATACACCTAAGGGACAAAATTTAGCAATCTTCAAGTCTACAAGTATTATGCAGTTTACATCAACAATCCACGAATAACAGTACTTATGAAATATATAGGGTTTTAGGATGCTAATATACTGAACTTTTGAGGTATTGGACAATAATGTACTGAACTTTGACCTTGGACAATAATACACTATTTTACTGAAAGAGAGGAGAGAGCTGGGACTGCAGGAGTTTGAGGGTTCACTGAAAGAGTGAGTGAGTGACAGTGTTAGGGTTTTGTTTTGGTCATTTGTTATTTGATTATTTCATTTGTATGTCTCTCTCCATGCATAGCTTTCCAAAGTCACCCAATATTTTACTTTTGGACATTAATTTTCATGAAATTGGCTCATTTTTTTGCACAAAACCAAAGTAGACAAAACACTTAAAATTAAAGTGTCTGACCCAACGGGTCGACCCGGACCTGACCCGTTTTTTACCAGGTTCTTTGGGTTGGGTCATTTTCAGGTCCCGGGTCGGAATTTCGTGTTCAAAATCCACTTTTTGCGGGTCGGGTTTCCAGGTCGGGTCGAGAATTGCCTGGTCTAGTGGTGTGTTAAAAGGGAGATTCTATCATAGTTGAAAATTATTTCAATTATGGGAGTTGAAATATATAATTACCCTAAAATATATCTTTTCAAAAATCAAAATTAATATATGTTGATTAAAGAACTTGTTACAATGAGTAATCTTATTTGTTGAGATATAATTTTTTACAAAGTTTAATATTTAAAAGGATATACTACCAAAATTGATTTTTTTCAACTATCGTAATTAATTAGAGGTGGGCAGTGGGCCTGAGCCCCATAGGGTCAAGAGGGTCAGCTCTGAAAAATAAGGTTTGTCAAAGGGCCGGGTCAGTGAAAGGTTAGATCATTAACAAGCCGGCCCATTCCACAATGTTAAAGGGTCGATGAATCAACTAGACCGGGTCGGCCTACAATGACTCAAAATAAATAGGTTTTCCTATTATTTTAAATGCTAACCTTATTCAAATATATTATTAATATTACACTTTAAATAGTAATAATTAACATAATTACTTTTATTTTTATATAAATACACTTAATTTTAACATTAGGGTCAAACAAGCCGGCCCGTATTTTTACTAAAAAGGCTTGACCCGACCCATCACTATAAAGGGTCGACCTTAATTCGACCCGACCCTGCATGACTAGTGGGTCGATCCTGACCCGACCCGACCCGTTGTCCACCCCTAATCGTAATTGAAAAGTGTAAGTACTATTAATTCTGTCATTAAAAAAAATCAAAATTTTAATATATTGATGAAAGTTAGCTATTACAACAGCTAATCTCATTATTGAGATATAAATCTTTTAATATATGTGATTTATTTTTGATAAATTAATTGTTATGAAATTTCCAACTACCATTATTGAGATATAAAGATATTTTTGATATAATTTTTTGTGTTAAAATTGTGAAAAAATGTGGTAATGTGTGAAATGGTATGTTAGAATTTGTGGAAAGAACGGTTGATGTAGTAGGTGATAAGAAAAAAATGTGAAAAGTAGATGAGAAAAATGAGGAGATATATTGATAATGATTGTGATAAAATGTGATATGAGAATATTAAGTAGTATGATAAGTTATAGTACCGCATCGCACAGTTAACAAAAAAGGGACTAAATTTTGGTTAACTTTTGGTTTCTCTATTGGTCAATAGATGTCATTTTAGCTAAAATTTCAAAAATCAAGAAAATATGTTGGCTAAGTGTTGGGCTATGAAAAACTAAGAAATGTTAGTATTGAATTATACTCCCTCGGTCCCTTAATAAGTATCAATTTTCTTAACTATCTTATCCTTTTTTATATGTCAACTTTATATTTTCAATAATTAAAATATCCATAGTACCTTTAATAAATGAATGAAATTTTTATTTACTTTTTAAAATTATTTCTATCACTGTGGATCGAAATCTGTGTTTGACTAAAATGGTGAAAAAAAACCATCAATTTTTCTTTAATCGATTAAACCTGCCACAGCATATTAAAGTGACAATTTTAATAAAATTAGCAACTTTAATGATATTTTATTAACCCGAAAAATTTTAGAGATCATATTTTTGATATTAGAGCACCTGCAATTGTGAGTATGAGTTATACTCGATGGATGAGGTTGAGACAGTAGAAGAGTTAGAGTTAGATTCTTTATATTAATTTAATTGATTTCCAGTAGTACTACATAGAAATTAAAAAAAAAAGATGCCGAGAATCTCGTGTTCGTACTCGTGCAGTGAGCAGAGTTCGAGTTTTTCTCACTGCCGACACTCGTCCTCGCCACTGCCCACTGCACTGTCTTTCTCATCCTTGCCCACGCCATGTTAGCACCATCTCACACTCAATCACACTCAAACTCGCCGTTACGGATGGTCTTATGAAACAAGTAGGACAATTTAATCCTAAAACTCGATATTATAGCTAAAGATTCAGTTTTATCATTTCTTTAACCATTGCCAAATCCCAATGGCTGTAACGGATCATGGATATGTGCAGGGCGTTCATTAAAAATATCTTTACCTATTGTAATTTCTACATTGGTGATGATAATGGTGGCTATATGGACCTTTCGACGAAGGAAGAAGGCCAAGCAAACCGTTGATAATAGTAAGTCGTTTTCCTTTCTTCTCTTTTAATCCTTCCGTCGCACTATGGGAGGAAGTGAGACATGTACTATGTTTAGCAAAGCCACTTTATATAGCAGTGGCGGATCCATGATTTTGCGTCAGTGATATCAACAATAATTTACTAAAAATATTAAAATTTAACAATATTAAAAAACTTAATTGCTATGATAATAGGAAGTTTAATATTAGTCATGAGATATTGATTCCTTGGCAATTTTCTTAAAGGATCTCTTTATTTTAAGCTGAAATTATAAATACAATTAGTGAAATACATATACCTTAAAACTATTTGGGGTTTCAACCTACCCTCAATGTGTTGATTGCTAAGGTGGTGGGTCTAGGAAGAAGGGTATGAGATGAGACTTTTGAAATTCGAATAGAAGATATTGATAGTATCGGACCAATGAAGGAGAAGAGTAGAGGCCGCGCATAGAATAAATTTTGCAAAAAAAAAAATGAAAATCTAACACTTGAGTCAAAATTTTTCAATAAAGGAACAAAACTATATATATATTTTTTTTTACAAAGGTAAGCGAGATAAGGAACAGGCTAACGACATCTTCTCACTGTCCTATCAGAATCAACCAGTTGCTAAGCATAGGATTATTTAAGAGTGACTCACTCCTGGTCCCGACTGACGTATTTGTGTGTCTCTGATTTGCTAACCAGTCAGCCACGACGTTTGCTTCTCGGTATATATGAGAAATCGTTACATCTTGGAACCGTTACAGAATCTTACGCGAGTCTTGAATGAGCCCCTTGATTTGCCACGAAATTGAGTAATTTCCTTTAAGCGCTTGAATAACCACCATATTATCTCCTTCAATAATTACGTTCGTGAATCATGCTTTATCCACCTCAATAAGGCCATATCTCAAAGCTCTCGCTTCTGCAACCAAAATTGGAGCATCTCCATAATATCCCGGTCCTCCACCAAGCACTGCGCCCCTCCAGTCTCTAATTATAAATACTCCTGCCCCCGAGTTGTTGATGTGAGAACCATCGAAGTTGAGTTTGATCGCTCCCACCGGTGGGCTATACTAACGAACTAGGATGTGAGAAGTGGTATGCCCCTCCAATCAGCTACCCTTATTATCTACCTCTAAATTATTCCCGATTTGCCACTATGCTGCATTTCTTTTAGCCTGCATAAGACATTGCAGCGGACGAAATTAAAAATTCAATTCCGAAAAATTGTTTCATTCTTATGCTTCCAAATTGTCCATAAAAGGAAAATCCCCCTTGTGATAAATTCTCTAGTGTTTGCCAAATTTTTCCTGGTGACGAGGAAATGTTGTATAGTGTTATTTTCGGTTCCGATTCCGAATTCGGTAATCCAATCATGTTGGATTGCAAGTCTCCAAACTCTCTGAGTCGTTGAACATTCCCAAAACAGATGTTCAACACTTTCAATTTCATCTAAATAAAAAGGACAAACAGGATCCAGAGAGACTCCCCTTTTCAGAAGGTTTCGTCTAGTTGGTAAGGCCTTATGAAGAAACAGCCATAGGAAAATCCCTAATTTTGAAGGAATATCAATTTTCCATAAGGCTAGAGTTTGCTAAAGTTCAAACTCACAACCTACGCACGCAATTAACTCAAGCTTTACCGTTTATATTTTATTAGCATATATATATATATTACTTTTTTTGAGAATATATATATTATTTAGACATATATTTTATTTCAAAATCAAAAATTCTTTTTCCTAAAATTTCAGTGGAGTCGCTTGACTCCACTGTTAATACGCTACATCCGCCCATGTTATATAGACATATAATGGGACTTTATGTCATTTGCAATTGCATTCCCAAACTCCAAGTATACATAAGAGAGTCTAAAAGATAAAAGAAAAAAGAAAAAAAAAACTTAGGAAGAACATAAGCTCACAAATATATTAAAATCGTTCCTATCCAATCACATTAACGTAGGCACATCATTTTTGTCCTATCCAAACACACTAAGGTAGGCACGATACTTTTAAAATCAGGAAGAACACAAGCATGAAAATATATTAACGAAATGATACAAGTCTCGGGACATTTGCTCTATTATTAAATTAGGCTGAGATAAAATGATATGGTTAAATTTTATAATTATAATATTATATATAAATTACGTAAAGTTATACTTTTATCTATTTTTTTTCATATTTTTCGAAAAATGAGTAAAATATACTTAATGAATGGGATTGATTCGATTAGGATATCATTTGTGCTCATTGACATATTGAATGCAGTTAAACTTCTTATAATTGATAATTAATACTTATTGTTAAAAAAACTAGTGTTAAAAATCATTAAAATCTTAATTAATTTGACAAATGGCAAGACACTTAAGAAGTGTCTTAAAATAAAACTACTACCATCCTGTATATTTTAAAGGATTTTTGGATGCTAATATACTAAGCATTTGTGGCATTGGACATAATGCAATGAACTTTGACCTTGAACAATAATACACTTAATTTTGGGGGCTGTTGAACAATAATGCACTCGTAACGATTTTTGCAGTGACTGATTTAGTGGCAATCCTACGTAGCACGTGGAGGAGATGAATTGATCAAAAAATATTCAAATTTATGACATTTATGCTAATCCGCACATAAGAAAGAGAATTAACTTTGAAAAGAGTAAAAACAAAACATAAAATCACATTTATTTAAACGTGTTTCGCAGAGATATTGTTGTTGTAATTGTATAAAATCACGTTTGCTTGTGTAAATTGGCTGACATGTCATAAATTTAGATATTATTTAGCTACCATTGAAATTGTTTCGGGCGCATTATTGTCCAACACCCCTCAAAGTTCAGTGTATTATTGTACAAAGTTAAAGTTCAGTGCATTATTATCCAATAACCAAAAAATTCAGTATATTAAGTCCAAAAATCCTATATTAAAATCAAGAAGATACTTTGTTGTCCACTAAGATAGGCACAATACTTTGGTCCTATCCAGTACTTTGGCCCTATCCACATACATTAATTACACATTTAAAATAGGGTTGGCTTTTGGATTTATTTTATATCACCTTGCCAAACATCCCCCGACAAAGTTGTTCAATAATCATCCCACCAATCAACATTGAAAACTAATGCATTATCAACATCCTCCTCAGTTGAGTTTGTCAAATAGTAGTGGTCATTTTATATACTCTTGCCCTCCCCTCGTCCCTGGGTTTAAGACACTCATTCCTGAAATGACCTTTATTAGTTCACACCCAACTCGCAACATATTTACATGCTTTGGATTTTGACCGAACCCTACTTACATTTCCTTATTTTTCCATACCTCCTGTGATTAATACTTTACTAGAAGAATTCTCTATATCTTTATTGTGAAAACTCTCACTCAAGATCACATCATGAATCTCATCCATATTTTGGTGCATTTGAAGCCCCTTGAACTTCTCATAGTAAGAACTACAGTGTCCCAAGACTCAGGCATGGAAGACAATAGGATCAAGGCCTTCACCTAATGTTTAAGATTAGTTTTCATTAATGCAATTTTTGACGGTATCATATTTAACTCTTATAGGCATCTTAAGATCGAACATATATACGATGCATAAAATATAGCTTATTGATACCGAAAGATTTCTAATACATATATATGTGATACATAGCTTTAACCAAACCTATGTTGTTTTCCGATTTCTACCATGTTAAAGGGGACATTACTCTACTGATGTCAACCTAATTGCTACTAATATTCGATGATCAAGAAGCTCCGGTCAGCCAAATCCATATTTCCTAGCTTATCTCCTGAAAGTAGATGCAGATGGTTTTGATACAGTAAATCTTCAATTAGCATCCTCCAAAATCCATCGTGCTTTCCATCAAAAATAATAGTCATCACTTGATCTCCACTTTTTGAGCATGAGTTCCTAACACAACACCCTCAACCTAAGGATTAAGGTTTGCACCCCTAGATAAAATAAGAGAACAATGAAAGTGATGAATAATTTAAATATAAGGATAAGGGCCTATCAAATTGATGGATAACTCTAGTTTACCAAAACGGCTGTAAGATAGAATGGTGGAGAGAGAGAGATAGAAGGAAGAGAGTGGTGGATAACGAGAGAGATATTAAAACGGGTGCTTGAAAGAGAGTGATGGAGAGAGAACGATGAGAGAGAGAGAAATATTAAAATGGGTGTAGGAAAGAGAGTGGAGGAAAAGAGAGATTAAAATGGGTGTATGAGAGGTAGTGGTGGAGAGACAGAAAGATGAAAGAGAGTTTCTGTGAGAGAGAAAGACTGAGAGAGAGAGAATATTCAAATCGGTGCGTGAGAGAGAATGGTGGAGAGAGAGAAATAAGGGAGAGAGAACGAAAGAAGAGAGAGAGAGAGAGAGAGAGAGAGAGAGAGAGTAAGGGAGGGAGGGAGAAAATAGTTTTCATTAGGTTGGAGTCGACAAAATAATTTACAAAGGGGTGAGAGAAAATGATTTTCTTGGAAATTCGTTTTCTCCATTTTCAGTCGCCAAACACCGGAAAATTGAAAAAATTTTATCCTACAAACACACCCATTTACAATGGAACATTTCTATCATGACGCAGTCCACCGTTAATAGATGATTTGAAATTAAAGTTGCATGGAACTATATAGTTTGCATTTGTATATTTGTATTGTCTAATTATTGTTATAGAGAAGAACACAGGTCATTATTAAGGTGAAATCATTTAATTGAACTTACAATTTTGCATATTTGTATTCAGATTATCTAACTCATTTCCAAGATGAAATGAAAGAGATTGTTGAGGTGGAATCTTGGCAATTTGATCTAACTACAATCCAGATAGCAACACAAAACTTTTCCTTTGTTAATAAACTTGGAGAAGGCGGTTTTGGAGAAGTTTACAAGGTAATTGTTTTCATTTAATAGAATTGACTGAGGTAATTCTATAGAAACTAATGATCCATTTAGTAATTTCTTGGTAAATTTTTTTTGGGAAAGACCTTTTCAGGAAAGACATTCCCGAAGGCTTCTTTTGGAAACTATTTATTGAGTTTGAGAGTGAAATAATTAATGAGCCCCATGCTAAAATTTCTACAGAATATTTGGGACAACAAACATGAGAAAGTTTTGGAAACAAGTGCTCCATAAAGTTGCTAAACGCTTGCGATACCATAAAATTGAGCTTGGTGTATTCGTGCTTTAGCACATAATTGACCTTTATTTGCAAACTCTACGTACAGGGGAGGCTAGCAAACGGGCAAGAAATAGCAGTTAAAAGATTATCAAAGAATTCCGGACAAGGAATTTCAGAATTTAAAACTGAACTTGACTTAGTCGCTAAACTTCAACACAAGAATCTTGTGACACTTCTAGGATTCTGCATGACCTCAAACGAAATGATACTCATTTATGAGTTTGTTCGTAATTCAAGCCTTGATCGATTTTTATTTGGTAAGAAGTATTCCATATTTATCTCTTGTAGCCCTAGAAGCATAATGCATTCCATTTGAATGAGGAACTAACATGATTGATAGTGTTGCAGATGGAACAAAGAAAATATTATTGGATTGGGATACACGATTTAAGATTATACATGGAATTGCAAGAGGGTTGTTGTACCTACATGAAGATTCTCGATTAAAAGTCATTCATCGGGATCTTAAAACAAGCAATATATTATTAGATGAGACGATGAACCCAAAGATATCTGATTTTGGTCTCGCAAAACTTTTTAGGGTCGATGAAACTCAAGCAAAAACAAAGAGAATTGTCGGAACATAGTAAGATTCTTAACTAATATATCTTGGGCTTTATTAAAAGTAGGAATATAATAATGTTTGTATGTTTGCATGTATGAATTTTCTTATCAACACAAATGTGATGCTCGATATGAAATGCAGTGGCTACATGGCTCCAGAATATGCTATAACTGGACATCTCTCAGTTAAGTCTGATGTATTTAGTTTTGGAGTAATAGTCCTTGAAATAGTAAGTGGCCAAAAGAACAGATATTCTGGTGATCTAGAAGTTGAGGAGGCCCTTTTACATCGTGTAAGTTTCGCGTAGTTTATAGTACAACTTTTGGAGTTTTTTCAATGTCCATCTTTAATAAAAGTATGTGGTGACTCTTAATTCAAAGCTAATATCTTATGATATTAATAGGCATGGAGGCTTTGGAATGAGCAGAACATCCTTGATCTGGTTGATCCAACTTTGCAAAACAAGTATTCCAAGGAAGAGATAACAAGATGCATACATGTTGGTCTTTTGAGCATCCAAGAAGTCCCATTTGAAAGACCGAGAATGTCCTCAATTGTTGCTACACTAAATGGGGAATCTATTATCCTACTTGAGCCAAAGGCCCCTCAATTTTTTGGCACTGAAAGATGGATTACAAGCTCGTCGGACAAGTTGAATCTAGAAGGTTCAAGACATGCTATTGATGACCTTGAGATGCCTAGTTCACAAAGTGGTACGACTAGCATTACTGAATTATATCCCCGTTAAAAAAAAAAAATTGTCAGATTGCTTAATTGGCTAGAGATTATATATATAAGAGACCATACAATGATACTAAAATAAAATCCTCGACCAAACAACTAGTAGACCGATACCAAATCAAGTGCAGCCAACCTTTGGAGCTGATCTATTGTTATGTATAACTCAAGCAGTCACACCTTGATATGAAGTTATGCAATAGTGTACATGGTATTTTTAGCTCTCTCATTGAAGAACAAATGATTCATTGTTAAACTTAACGCATTCAAACCCAAATTTTCATATTACATTCATCTTCTCTTCATGGGCATTAAACAATCATGAGAAATATTCCAACGAAAAATCTCATTCCGAACTATGAGAAATAGAGGTAAATAGATGTAAATGGATAAGGATGAAGTTTACAGAAACCTTCGAGGTATGCGAAGTTAATATTTCTAACCTCGTCGGTTGAAAGTTATATTTCACCTCACTTGACCGCTAGGTTACCATTTAATTTTATTCGATTGGGAGTTGTATTTGACCACTCTCAATGTCCGGTGAACATTTGATTGTCTTTGATCCTATTAATTTTGTGTGCTTATGATAATAAAAAGTCATCTCTCTCCATCTTGCTCTTACTCAATTAACTTTTGCATGCTTCTAATTCGTCCATCGTGACAAAAAATACTACACAAATTCTCCTCATGGAATAAAAAGATTTATTACGAAGAATAGGAAATTCACCAAATACTTATATGAAAAATTAATGTAAAATACAAGTACTTTATACAGATAAAGCTGGATGAGATAGAGCACACAAAATGAATCAATATTAAATTTAGAAAAAAGATAAAGTAGAACGTAATAAAATATTGCATATATTTATAAAGAAACAATTAGAAATTAAGGGTCTGCTTGGAAGGAGAGTAAAAAATGGGGAGTATGAGTTCATAAGAGTAAAGGAGGGTGAAAGTATGGGAGAGTTCATAAAGGTAAACAACTTAATTCCCCCTGCGTAGGAGAACATTTTGGAGAGTTCATAAGAGTAAAGTGTTAAATGACATATTTACCCTTTTATATTATATGTAATTCAATATAATGCATATACATTTACCCATTAGGGTTATGGGTATAATGGTCATTTTCTATGTTATGCATGATATAATTATATGGAACACTTGTTTACACCCCAAATTGGGGTGTTAAAAAAAACAAGCGTAAAGAGGTGTAAAGGGGAGTAAACACTACTCCCTCTTACTCTCTCTTACCCTCCCTCACTCTCTTTCCAACCAGGAGTAAGGAGGAGTAGGTACCCTCCTTAACCCCTCCTTACCCCCCTCTACCCCTCTCCCAAGCAGGTGTAAGGGAAGGAGGAAAAATTCTAAAATATATGTATATGTATATATGTATGTACATATGTGTCAATGTGTATCTTATTTATGTACATATGGGTCTACAGATTGAAAACTCCACTTGGGACTGAGGGTAAGACTTGAAAAAATCGATTTGTTTTGAAATTGTAAAAGGGAGAAAGTTACTTTATTTCACGATTTTATTATTCTTTTAGGCATCTTGCATACCAGGCTACTCTTGGGTCTTTTGACAGGGGAGCACAAAAGCATTGGTTTAGGACTAACCTAGGAATCATCCCGAGAGCAGGCAACCATTACTTGTGTTGTACACTCTACATCGCCAAGCATTTGGTCTCTCCTCTCACCTATGTTACACTCCAATGCTTCCTTGAAGTCTAAAGAGCAACACCTCACACACTTTACCTACAAACTCCACATAGGTGAAGTGCACCGAGGCGAGAACATGTAGTACCTCATTTTATCCCAAACCTAGTAATATGTAAACTTAAAGCCTTGGTTAAGATTACCCCCTCATATATATGTATGCTATATGCTTATTGTATACCTCTTGTAAAAAAAAAAAAAAAAAAAAGTTGAGTCAGCTCAGTTCGTGTTGGGTGTTGTAATAGCCCACATAGAGTCACTAAATAGCCTTAGAAATAGGCCGAAAAGAGCAGCAAGGTTGTCTGTCCTATATTATTTTTTAGGCCTTTTCCGACCAAAGCAAACTCTATTGTTTGCCCACGCAAGGATTGTAGGCCAGACGACCCTGGGCTTGTTCTAGCCCAACAACTCTTGATGAACACCCAATTGGGATTCCCAAGCCTAAGTTATTGATCGGTAATGGGGTTCTCCTGCGCCCAAATCCAATCTGGGCCAAAAAGGGTGGTAGGACCAATCTAATTGGGCCCACCCAACTAGGGGCGAAAGAAGTCCTAACACTTAAGACTTCACCTAATCTACCCTAACCCAAAGCAGTAAATAACATGAAAGAAACAGATAGCAGAGGCTGAGGCTTAGCTATTTACCCGGTAGTCTCTCGAACAGACAAGCCTCGGTTAGCCGTCAACTCTTGAACATGTCTCTTCAACTCTTGAACACGTCACTCCGGGACTCTGAGTGGGAAGTCTTCAAAATAGGAGACCTCCACAACAGTCCCGCAACACTTGAGACACTGGTTAGTAGACCCCCTGTATGTGAACCTTATCAAATACGTCCAATCTTTCCTACTTCAAGACCTCGAGGAATCACCCTCGTAGTCCTAAACCGAAAGCTTTCTCATAGAAAGTTTTCCCGGTTTCCCAAAATCTCCAAAGGGAGACTACCCAAAGGGGCCTCATGGGATGGAAAGACTATCTTTGGCATCCCATGGGTCACATATATACAGGGGCGAGAAAGGGGGAAGAAGAGTTCCTCCACCGATGTGGGACGCGCGCTTGGGGTTCACCATGGTTCTTGGTGACCCACCACGGACCGTGGTGAGAAACAGAACACAATCTGCTGCTCACAGGCCCACCACGGACCGTGGTGGCCGGTTTTCTCCAAAACCAGCTGTCGGGCTTCCCCCAGTTCAATCCCGTATTGCCGTAGACCTTTTTCACATACACATTGCCTTCAAGTCGTTGACTTGTGTGACCCTATGGGACCAAATAAATCGACTGTGATCGAACCTATTCGATCACTGATTAAGGGGACTTCTAGCAAAGTCATTAATCACCGAACTAACATGGCTAGAGTATTCAGATGAAATTGAACATTGTCGGGACATTCCCAACAATCTCCCACTTGTCCCACAAGTGTTTAATTTTCAAAACTCCATTACCACTTAATGTCTCTCATTCGAATAAGGTAAGATAATGCCATCCTTATTGAGCCAAGATGTTTCTTGACCTCCGACTTAGACGTGCAAACTAGATGATCAACTGTTGATCCATCCACGTCTGGCCAGACATTTTCAAGTCTAAGCTCGTCGAGTGACCTGTGAAACACTTACCCTCGAAGAGGGAGGAGAATGTCATCCTGTTCAACTACAAATCACCACATGACCAAAAGTGACCCAAACACCGCCCACTTCACCTCCTGTTACGAGAAGTTTCGGACGCGCTCCAAAGTTACAGCGAGTCATGCATGAAGTGTAAAGAACTCAAGATTGAGGAATTTCTTGAGTTTAGTAGGAGCGACTTATGACACTCACAAACTTAAAGTGCTCCCACTGCGGATCTGTTTAGTAAGTGTTCCCCAACACCTTACCAATGTGATTGACCTTGACATCTAATGTCCTATGATCATGAAACATGATCATCATGTCAATCCCACATCCTAATTGATAGTAATCATCATTGTCCCAGCATGATGATCCAATTAGAAACTTAGTCGACATTCGACTAGGCTTCGCAATTCCAAGTTCACCAAAAGGGGCTTCATAAGATCTGACATCATCCGATCTTCCCATTTTGGATATGCTAATCCTTTTGGACGCTTGTTCAATTCTAAACCAAAAATTGAACCCTACACATATATATTATCGATGAATTTCTTTACAACTTAAGAACAGTATAACCATGAGGAGTAATTAGGCGCATTCACCAATGCAATTACAACTCACTAATTATTCTTCCATGAGAAGTAAATTGGTATGCATTCTCTAATGCATCAACAACCTATGCCTTGACATAACAATTATGTTGCAGCTGTGTATAACCCTTTATGCCCAGTATGCTATAGGGATTTAATGTGCAATAGTTGCATCACTAAGAACCTTGCACATCTCAATATCACTCACTTCGAATGATGTGATTTGCAAGGGACACGTGTGTGGACTCATTAGTGTGCCCTAGTTTGTTTAGTTTGTGTGATGGCCCTAAAAAGGAATCCATGCCTTTCGCTGTGCAACACTAGTCACCAAATCTTGGGATGAGCTCTTTCATTCACACGGTCACCAGGGCAGCTTTCCGAGCTGCGATGTACTCAGGCTTATATGTAGAGTCCATAAAAGAGTCTCGCTTGGGACTCTTCCAACCAATAGTCTCTTCATGTAGACATTAGAAGTGACAAACTGACATTGGAAACTTTCAATGTCTTTACTGAAATCAGCATTAGTGTAACCTTTACACTTATCCACTCTTCACCTTTATAAAGTAAGGGCACTTCCTTAGTTTAATTTGTAATCTTGAGCATGTTTACCACAACAACCTGGAGTTTTAAATTATTTGAAAGTCCGACTGTTCACATTCAAGATATCATCCACGTGCAGCTTAGTACATATTATGGCGTACATAACCGATCCTATTCCAATGGAATAGAATGCGTTATTCATATGCTCTTGGTCTTAAAATGTCAACTACATTATGTTTTACCAAGCGATGGGCCATTGATGATAGGATTAAATCCTACTTGGAGTTTTGCTGAACCATTTCAGCAACTTATCAACATAAGTAGTTTGATTCAACCAATCAAACGTCTCGATCTATCCCCATAGATCCAAACTCCACGTATGTACTGAGCCTTGCCGAGGCCCTTCACATTTTGGAAATTCTTCGTAAGCCAAAAGTTTCACTAAACTCTACCAAAGGAATGTCCTTTCCAACTTAGAGTATGTGAACCACATATTGGACCATAACGATAACTTAGCTTCCACTGAATTTCTTGCAACTTCAAGAACTTTCTAGATTCTTTAAGAGATCAAACTCTTTAAGAGTATGTCAACCACATACATGGAGTTTTGCTGAACCATTTCAGCAACTTATTAACATAAGTAGTCTGATTCAAACAATTAAACGTCTCGATCTATCCCCATAGATCCAAACTCCACGTATGTACTGAGCCTTGCCGAGGTCCTTCACATTTTGGAAATTCTTCAAGCCAAAAGTTTCACTAAACTCTCCCAAAGGAATGTCCTTTCTAACTTAGAGTATGTCAACCACATACTGGACCATAACGATAACTTAGCTTCCACTGAATTTCTTGCAACTGCAAGAACTTTCTAGATTCTTTAAGAGATCAAACTCTTTGATCACCTTATCAACCTATTGATCTCAACTCCTAAAAGCCTGCGAAAGACCACAAAGGTCGTCTTGTAGCTTAAGGACCGTTCCCAACACATTTGGGAATTTCAAAACTTTAAGGTTGTGTCACAAACACAAACCATTTTCAAGATCAATCTAGGAAACCAGTTTTGACGTCTAGTCACCATCTCATGGTCATATTATGCACTATGATTAGGACTATCCTAATGGACTTATGCATCACCACTGGTGAACAAGCCTCTTCATAGTCACAACTATGAACCTGATTCTTTAGCAACCATTCGAGCATTGTAAACGTCAAGTTTACTATCCATGTCAATATTTACTATAAGGATCTACTTGAACTTGATATTTAACATAACTTTCAGGTAAGTTCATGGATTCCATATTAGATTTCATGACTTTAGGCCATTTGATATAATCTGGTCTTTCAAAGCCCGCTCGTAGATGGTAGACTTATTACTTCCAAAAGTAATGCACATGTGTCAAGAGCGAGATAACCACATCCCTCAAGCTGACGCACCTGTCTACCTAACCTACAAAAAGGCTCTTCCACAAGTTCTGCATCCAACCAGCCCTCAACTCCTTGAGTCTGGTCCTCAACACTTTTGACCATCGTCCATCTAAACCACAACTACTTAAACCTCAACTCACAGTTGCTGGCTTTCAGGAAGTGTTTTGAGTGAGAGTAGTAGGGTGTTATACATGGATAGGAAGGGGAGAAGTAGTTTGTGGCTCATGAACTTCAGAAGTTCATAAAAAAGCTCTACCACTCTTTCTCTTAGAGATACACCCGGTCCCTAAGAAACAAGCTTTTAAGACACAAACACTTTATAAGAACGAGTGTACAAGAGGTACCTTTTGGTTTCTTTTGGACGATCCACAAAGAAACATACCTCAGATCTGGGTGCAAGCTAGTCGTTGGTCAAACCTCGATCTAGCCTTCATAACCCCAAATCTTAAGGAAAGACAAACCAGGAACAATTCCTTTCCATATTTCATATGGTGTCTGTTAAGCATCTTTGAAGGGAGTATTGTTCAAATGAGACAGGCAAACTAAGAAGACATTCAAAATTTAAGAACATGCCCTCAAAAGATAATTGCAACGATCCGATTCAACTATCATCATTCGCACCATAACCAATAAGGCACGATTTCTCCAACCAGACACACCATCTCAATGGTATTCTCGAAGGGGGAGAGAGAGAGAGATGTGAAACAATTTCACGATCCCTAAGATGATTAGCGAACTCTTGGCTCATATGTTCACAACCTCGAACCATCGAAGGTCTTGGAACATTCTGCCTAGCTATTTCAACATTTCATTCAGGAATGCTTCAAGTGGTTTAAAGATTCCTACTCATGACGCATCAAGCAGACAAAACCATGTCATACTCATATCGTCAGAAAACAATGAAGTATTGATACTTACCTTTAGCACTAGTTTCTTATAGGACAAATACATCTATATGTACCAGTCCTAAAAGCTCACTAGTCCACTCACCAATTCTAGTAAAATGTGATATAATCATTTATCCCATCAGAAAAGGCATCGCAAATAACAAATACTTCGAGCTCAAAGTCAACCGAAATGCCTTCACAAAGCAGCATATGGAGACCTTTTTCTGATCAAAATGACATCTGCGGTAAATTCAAAGGTGAATCAGATTTGAGTCAGATGTTTAGCTTTTGCAAACAATGTGATGAATATGTTTATCTAAAGCTTATGCATACTTGACATTCAACGAAATCTTAAAAGATTCCATCCTTGGAACCATCAAAGAACCACCTTTGC
This sequence comes from Portulaca oleracea, assembly GCA_029582165.1. Classification (NCBI taxonomy): domain Eukaryota; kingdom Viridiplantae; phylum Streptophyta; class Magnoliopsida; order Caryophyllales; family Portulacaceae; genus Portulaca; species Portulaca oleracea. The sequence continues at coordinate 17,747,787 of CM055887.1, forward strand.
ATTTTCCAAAGGAAAGACCTTCGTTTCCAACAGGAAACATAAATCCAATTTTTGGCTTAATACATGAACAAAATAACAAACTATTGAGTTCAAGTATAGCCTTGGAAGGTTAATAAGATAAACTCTTAAGTCCCAAAAGCACTAAAACAGCAGCACATTGCTAGTTTTCAATGCTCATGTCGACTTCTACTGCTAATTTGCCTACTTTTCAGCTTAAATCCAACATATTTCAACAAATCTGTTATTCACAGCCTGTATCCAATACCCAAAAGTAGAGATAACAAGGTTGTGTTCAATCACAAGTTGTACCTGAACCCGAGATCATATTTCTATACTCCAAGTCCATCAGGTATAATGGGCAGACCTTTTTCTAGATTATCTCAGGCTTAAGCAACAAGGTTTACCTTTTCCTTCTCGATCATTAAGGTCTTTCTTGATTTAGCAAGTTTCTCAAACCATTTTCCCTTTCTAACCTTGGGAACATCCCCGGTAGCCTCAAAGGCTTCCTTTATGTCCCTCACAGCTTAAACTAGCATCTCATACAAGTCCAACAAGTCGTTCTTATGCTTTTGCTTGGAATATTTCATCCTAAAAGGACGAAACCCATCATGCAATGAGCGTACGATCGTGTCAGAAGCCAACCATTTTGGCTACGGGGAAAACCCGACCTTCTCATGTTATTGAAATGACCAAACGCCATTAACATATGAGGCCCATCGGGCTAGCCAACCTCCAACTAAGATTTGAAAATCTAGCAGATAATCTCATACTTCTCAATTTTAGCATGTTTCATAAAACATCTTTCTAATTGAGTGATGATGTCCAGAGACATCTTGACCCAAAACAACTTTTGAAGATCAAGTGCCACATTCTGTCAGCATCAAACATGCCTTTTAGATATCGTCATCAACATGAAGTTTTCATTCGGCTTTCTTAGCATCCGAGGCATTACCGACATGTTGGACTGACATGTTGGATGCTATTTTGCCTTCTCAAGAACGAATCTTTCTTTTCGGTTTTGAGAACATTTCTTAAGTCGTGGTGCCAATTCAAGTAATTGGGACCAAGGTTGTTAAGATCGAGATCCTAACTCGGATCCATGGGGTAGTTAGGATCGAAATTAACCCACATAGGATCGTGGATAGGAATGTAGATAGTAGAATCGCATCGAGGATATTTGATCATAAAAACGTAGGATAGTTGCTCAGGATCGGGATTTTAATAACTATTATTGGGGCCGATAAGCTTCTTCTTCATAAGAAGAAAGCGGTGGTGAAGAGAGAAGGAGATAAGATATCAGAAAAACTTTGAGAGTCTACAAGCAAAATAATTCATTTTAGATTTATTCATCAACATTAAGAAATTAAACCATTTTAATTTCAACATTAAAACACACTTAACTCTCATTGGTGTTTTAACATAACCAAGATCCAATAGGCCCAAGCGACATCGAGTGGGAATTGCCTAAGGTAGATCATCTTATGATCAATCGTTGTAAATGACTCTTGGCGAGAGTATGTGTATCACATACAACACCTCTTTCTGTTGCTCATGACTCTAGACCCTCTAGCTCGCCATTATGAATAGACCTGAGTCTCACCAAACTTGTTAATGATCCATGGATGACTTGCTTTGACAATGACCGCCCATGATCCAAGTGGTATTTATCAGGGTGAGCAAACACATGTCCAAATTTTAGAGAGTACAGATTTATTACCCTAAGCATGAGATTCTAGGTGAAACTTGTGAATCAAGCATGAAAAGCATAATAAATGATTAAAACATGCTAAGAACCATTCAAAGCAAAAAATAAAACTCCTAGTATGCCCATCTAGACTTAATTAAACACTTTAACTAAGCCGAGCTAGGCTTCAAGTCTTCAAGAACTCCTTCTTGAAAACTTCACGGACTCCAACTTGAACACTTCAAGGATTCCTCTTTCAAAACTTTTAAGAACACCTTCTTGAAACTTCGCGACATCGATGGTCGAAGCTCCCACCCAAACTATCATCCTTGTCGCCTTGGGTTCCACTCAACATGCTATCCTGTATACAAGAATTACAAGTGGTTCTCATCTCATGAAGTTACAATGATTTCAAATATAAGTTACAACTTTAATCAAATTAAATTGAAAATAAATTCAAAATCGACGGCACACAGGCCATGTTTCACCCAACCCCGTATGCAGACCGGTAAAACCAACTAGCTATGGCCATACTAAGAGCGCACGCAATTCAAGCAAACATTTTGTAGCATTGCAACAAGACATATCTCATACATGTCAAGACATATCACATATATGTCAACCCTATTTCAAAACAATTAGAGAAGGCATCCAATTGAAACACATTAAACCAAAATCATCCATTAGCCAAAACAATTGCAGTAATGCAAGTGATCACAATCACAAAGTAAGAATAAACTTCATGCAAATAACTTCAATAAAATCCAATTTTATCAAGGTTTTTAAATCTCCAACCTAAATCAATTTTAGGTGAGATAGGAAACTCTTACTTCTTGAAATTCCAAATTTCAAGGCTAGACACATACTCAATTGCTCAATTTCCAAAAATAAGCAAATTTATCTCAGTTGATACGCCATCACGCTGAAGATCATTTCGTAGAGTATCGAATGGAATCACCCAACGATCAACTCTACAAACAATCTATTTATGCCCAACTAATTGATTGATTGTCAATTTTTCAAAAATTAACTCTTCCCATAGTGTAGTACTTGACTGAAATCACGCGATGCTTAACTACAGGTTAAATCCAATTTAACCGGGAAGTTGTAGAAATTGAATTTTCAAGTCTAAACATTTTAGACTCAAATGTAGAATTTCTTAAGGTTTTGATGTTTGAAGAAACTTGAGGTGGCACTAGTCTCGGGTATAGCATTGCATGTCATTTCCCAAACTACAATCTACCTCAACGCTTCCAAAATGATTATAAAGAGTCATCACGAGTACGACGTCTAACGCAACATTACTAGCGATGCTCAAAATGAGTAAGGAAAGGCAATAATTCTCACTAAAATCTCGTGCAAGAAACCTAGTGTCGTGCACGAGATTCCTTCTCAAACACGGGGTGGAAACTCATGTAACTCAATGGGCAATAAAACAATTTCCATGGCCATGACCTTCCCATCTCATATCGAAAAGCCACAAGTAATCGTAGGAAAAGCAACCAAACATCCAAAACCTAACATCCAATTAATCACAACCAAGGTTTATTAAATAAACAAGATCATTACAACAATAATCAAGACTCAGATTTTACAACATGCCAAATTAACAATTAATTCTAACATGAAAATATGCTAACAGATCATATCCATTAAGACGAAAACATAAGAAGGCATAAATTAAATTTTAGCAACCTAACATGCATTCAACGATTGAAAACATGCAAGAGAAAATTTAAAAAGCTACAGCATGCTATCCGCGACTCTAATACCACTGAATGGTTATGGGGGTTCCTTTGGCCCAAATCTAATTTGGGCCCAAAAGGGATGTAGGCCCAATCTGATTGGGCCTACCTGACTAGGGGTGGAAGAAGTCCTAACACTTAGGACTTCACCTAATCTACCCTAACCCAAATCAATAAATAACAGGAAAGAAATAGATAGCAGAGGCTGAGCTATTTACCTGGCAGTCTCTCGAACAGACGAGCCTCGGCCGACCTTCAACTCTTGAACGCGTCTCTTCAACTCTAGAACGTGTCACTCCGAGACTCCGAGTGGGATGTCTCCAAAATACGAGACCTCCACAGAAGTCCACGGAGCACTTGAGACATCGGCTGCTAGACCACTTGATCTCGATCCAATCGAGACCTGATGAGTATGTGAACTGTATCAAATACGGTCGATATTTCCTACTCCAGCACCTCGAGGAATCACCCTCATAGTCCTAAACCGGAAGTTTTCTCATAGAAAGTTTTCCCGTTTTCTCAAAATCTGATAAACCGGATTTTTACGAGTTTTAGCCTTCTTTTCTACGCTAGTTTTTGCCTTTCAAAGCTCTTTTTCTCTAATTTCTAAGTTAGAATCACTTACTTCCTTTATTTATAACTAAAGTGTTTGAATTTCCTTGTATTTAGGTGCTTTTTCCCCTTATAATTAAATATCGACGCTTTTATGATGATAAGGAAGAGCGCAAGGAGCAATGAAAGGTGGAAGAATGAAGAAATCAAGAGAAGACCAACTAACACAACCCTTTAGCACAAGATTTGCTAAAGAAAAGAGAAAAAAAAGGATTTGGCACAGGCTGTGCAAAGTCAGCACGGGTTGTGCTGTTGCCTGGAAATCATTTCTGTTGATTTTTCAAGTCAGCACAGGCTGTGCCAAAGTCAACACAGGATGTGCTGCTAGCAGTTTCGGTTTTTTATCATATTAATTCATAATTTTAGGGTTTCTATTCATTCTATCTTTCATCTATGCTTTGAGAGAGTTTTCTCTCAAGCCTGTCTAGAGGCTTTTAGGGTAGATTCTGGGTTTAATTTGTCTCTTGTTTATGGATTACACTTCAGATTCGCATCTAATTTCAAGAATAAGTTCTTTTGCTTTGTCTCTTAACGTTTATGTTTATTTATGTTCTTGCTAGATTGTTCTCTTTCTTTTTTTGTTACTTTAATCTGTTAATTTGTTGTTAATTTAGTGTTGTTTGGGTTGTGATTGATGTATTTGACGATGAATTAATTTGTTTAGGCTTAATCTACCAAATTTGTGCTTGTAGTTTGAGGTTTTCTCTTTGCCCACCACGTGTTTGATGAAATGCTCGAGAGAGTGTTCACCTATATTTCTTAGGCAATTGATTTGTGCTGAGAGGTGAGATCAATTCGCTAGTACAGATAGAGAAAATGGTTAGGGTTTTGGCACGAGAGTGTTGAATTCTGACTAGGTCTAGGATGTTAATCCTTGTTTAATTAGGCTAACTCTATGAGTATAGACAGTTAGAATAGTTAAGCTAGCCTCTAACCCTCGAGAGAGGGCTTGGGGGAAGTCTCTGATCCTCGAGAGAGGGCGTTGATGTTCAATATGTTGCAATCGACCCCTCTTAATTGCTTGTTTAGAATTGGTAGGATAGGCCGTTCAAATTGATTAGTTATTGAGCATTGATTATCGCAACCCTTATAGTTTTTATTGTTTTTGTAGTTCATAGTTTTGTGATCACCATCATTATCCCCCATTAAATCTACCTAACTTGAAACACTTGAGTCAGCTTTGAGTGCGTCGAACACAACTCCCTATGGATACGACAACTGTACTCCCAAAAGTACGACAACAATTTTGCCTAAGGTTTTCTTACTTTTATGTCTCTTTAAATTTCTATTATTGCTATTCGTGAACAATTCCAATTGTTTCTTTGCTTAAAACAAGAGGACAATGACCTTAGACTATTACAAGACCTAACTCCCTGAGATCGACAATCCGTACTTCCCCTATTAGTACAACAAAATCTCCAAAGAGAGACAACCCAAATAAAGGGGCCTCATGAGATGGAAAGACTATCATTGGCATCCCATGGGTCTCATATATATAGGGGAGAGAAAGGGGGAGGAAGAGTTCCTCCACCGATGTGGACGTGCTCCTAGGGTTCACCATGGACCGTGGTGAGCAATAGAACATAATCTGCTTCTCACAGGCCCACCACGAATAGTGGCAGACCCACCACGGACTGTGGTGGTGTTGCCACCGTTCGTGGTGGTAAGATTTCTCCAAAACCGGCTTCCGCGCTTCCCCCGGTTCAATCCCGTATTGCCCCAGACCTTTTTCACATACACATTGCCTTGAAGCCATTGACTTGTGTGACCCTATGGGACCAAATCACTGGGTTGTGATCGAACCTATTTGATCACTGATTAAAGGGACTTCTAGCAAAGTCATTAATCATCGAATTAACTTGGCTAGAGTACTCGGATGAAATTGAACATTGTCGGGACACTCCCAATAGTTACATGTGTTGGTTTTGTCTGGTCCTTTATGATATTCCCATGTGCGAATGTCCATTGCATCTTTTACTCGGATCTGAGCCTATAAAAAATGTGTCAAAAACAAAATGAGCCATCGTGACTCAATCTAAGTAAGGACCCAATGGGTATTCTTGTTGTACAAACGTCATAGATCCATATAGAGTTAGGCCATGCACTCCCAAAAGTGGGTGAGCCATCCTTATGTCAGCGTGTAGGTGTCGAGTCCATATGTTAGGGTCCCATATAGGTCCTTTAAGACATGCATGCATCAGATAGTCAGTGTCAGAGTCAATTATCGAGTCACTAACGAATTTCCATACAAACAAGATAGGAGATCGTATTCATGCTGCCATTAGAGATCTAGGTACTGGTCAACTTGTTTCGAATCCGGATTACAGTCCTTCTGCAGTCTAGTTCATAACTCATAAAGCTACAATGGCAGAAGAGCGATTACGGTAGATTCCTGTCCAAGTTACTGCCATTGAATCCAACATCACCAAGCAACTTGGGGACCTTTACACTAAGATGCAATGATTGGTCTTTGTAAACTCTCTCGAGTAGGAGGAAAAAATGGGAAGAGATTCCATGAGCAGCAACAAGCAATGGATGGTATGTTGCAAATCATCACAAAAATCAATGAGAAATTAGGATTAAACCTTGAAGAAGAAGATGATATGGAAATCAATGGGTATGAATATGAACCCGAACTCATCAAAATACCAGTAGGCAATGAATTCGAAGGCTCGGGTTCATTCAAAGGGAAGTCCAAGACCTCCTTGGAGACTCCCAAAGTTGCGGAAGACCCTGATGTAAAGGCTCTTAACAGAAGTTGGAAAGTCCGACCAAGATGATGAGCATTGTCCCAGTATTCGTGGACAAGTATACGGGCGTACCTTTGCCTATACACCCAGTCGTGAAGGAGGCTAATAAGGTTGGAGTACCCAACATCAAGTTTGAACCATTCGAGAATCCCACTCAACATATCGAGGACTTCATGAGATTAGCACCTCTCAATTGAATTGACATCGACTTGTACTCTACAGTCTTCCCATCCATCCTAGATGGAGAAGCCAAAGTGTGGCACCATGCCTTAGCACCTCAAATCAAGGCCGACTGGAATGAGTTGTTCAAGGCCTTCATTAATCATTACAGCCGTATCCAAAAAAAAGCAGGCTAAAGTTGATGACCTCACCACTATGAAGTAAAGGGAGGACGAGTTCTTCCTAGATCACTTTAAAAGATGGCACACCAAGTTGTCTCACATCAATGAGACTACCCCCTTACGTCCATATTTATCCACCTTTAAATAAAGTCTCAAAAGTAACATGGCTCGTCACTTAGGCTACCATGTGATCAAGGACCTTGATTACCTAAAGAACATTTGTGTGCAATTGGTGGCCATGAATAGCGAGGAGAGCGCCTCGGCACCAAGATTTAGCTTCAATAAAAGGGCCACTAGCATGCCTAGTAACCCTCCTAAAATTATTGAGACCAATTCCATCCAACACCAATCTGGTCCTTTAACCTCGAAAGAGAGCCCGCATAGCCATGGAGTAGCTAGGTCGTCATTTCTTGAACTATAGCTTTTTACTGAGTCAGTCCTTCATGTGCTCGTCTTTTGAATTCAGTAACATGCATCTGTCTGATCGTGATTATTTGAGAATCTCATACTTGCACTCTTAACTTTTGTTGAAAAGCTCTTTCATCCTTTCATTAGCCTTGAAATCCAAGTATGATACTTCCATCTATTAACACCCTCATATGCCCTTCCCCTTTCCTTTGAGTTTTTCTCTGTCCCGTCCCTTGTTTTTGTCTGTCTATCTGTGTTTCTTCTCGTACTTTTTAGTTCTGGACTTAAATTTAGGTTTAGTATTTTGTTGGGTGAATGATAGTCTAACTGGTCAAAGTAGGATCAATTTAAGATGTAGTGTTATTTTTATTTGTTTATGTCTAAGTAGTCCTAGGATTCAATTGATGATGGTAATTTTTGGGGTTTCAATGTTTTGAGCCTAATCCTTTATATTTATTTGGGCCTTCCTTTTTAGTTTAGTCTCTTACTTTGATTGTTTGCCTGGATAGTTATAGTGTTATTTGCTTTGTGACTTGTGAATATTGAGTGCTTGTATAAAAATGCCACTAAACTTTTCAAAATAATCAAAAATACCACTGATTTTTACAAACTGTCATTATTGCCACTCAACTTTCCAAAATAGTCAAAAATGCCACTGAAACCTGTTATAGCAGGTTATGAACCGGTTAAAAGTTTCTTTGATCAAAAATGTCACTCAACATTCAAAAAATGTAAAAAAACGCCACTCAACTTTCCCAAAAAGTAAAAAATGTCATTACCATTAATCACAATAGAAAAAAATGTTATTTGCTTTCATTTATTTAAATTAATATATAAAAGTATTTAAGTTTCAACTGGAGATTCGCTAAAAAATTAAAATTTTGTTTAAAAATCATGTAATTGTAAATTTATTTTTTTTACCATTAGAATTTTATATAGTAATGTTGACTTTTTTTTTATGTTTTCTTTATAAAATTTTATTTTATTTTATTTCTTAGTTCATTCTTAAAATATTTATAATAATATTTTTTCTATGACTTGACCTCTGTCACCTTAGCTTCTCACCTTATGCTTCTATAGTCTCTAGCATATCACTTTAACATTGAATTATATATATAATTGTATAATATATATATATATATATATATATATATATATATATATATATAAATTACAAGTAGTTAATTTACTATAAATATACATACATACAAATGATATACATATACACACACGCACGTGTATATAAGTTAATGTTAAAGTGATGTGTTACATACAGACAAAGGTGATAGAGAACAAGTGATATAGAAAATATTATTATAAATATTTTAATAATAAAAAATAAAATAAAATAAAATAAAATTTTAAGAGAAAACATAAAAAATTCAACAATACTATATAAAATCTTAATCATAAAAAATTTAGAATTACATGATTTATAAAAAAAATTATTTTCAAGCGAATCTCCAGTTGAAACTTAAATATTTTTATATATTAATTTAATAACTGAAAGCTAATAACATTTTTTTTAATTATAATTGATGGTAGTGGCATTTTTGACTTTTTGGGAAAGTTGAGTGGCGTTTTTGACATTTTTGAAATGTTGAGTGGCATTTTTTATCAAAACATTTTTTAACCGGTTCATAACCTGCTATAGCAGGTTTCAGTGGCATTTTTGACTATTTTGAAAAGTTGAGTGGTAATAATGACAGTTTGTAAAAATCAATGGCATTTTTGATTATTTTGGAAAGTTTAGTGGCATTTTTATCCAAGCACTCTGTGAATATTATATTTAGTTAGTTGAGGTTGTTAATAAAAAAGTTAATTAATCAATTAACATTTGAATTAGATTTTTAAGATTGAAAATTGGTTCCATGTGGAGACGACTTATGAATACTAGAAAAATCACCTAAAATACCTCAATAGCATCTTACCTACTTAGTACTTTGATAGGAAATATCACTTATATATTTACACATATTTTTGTACATGAATATTTGTTACCCTTTATCTCTATTTATTTGTCAACTTAACTAACTATACTTTTCCATAATTATTTGTCATTTTACATTTTTAGTGTAATTCTTACCAATTTTACATCTATATTGTTCACTCCTCATTATTATTGTTTACGAATTAAACTAATTTTATACTTTTGTTTTCTCTAACTTTGATGGTTATCTTAACCTACAGTAACGATGGTGCGTCCCGGAGCACCTATACCATGCTCTAGTGTGTCCATCGTCAATTACCTTTTATTTATTTAACTTTGGGTTATTGGGTGCTAATATATTATACTTTGGAGATGTTGGATAATAATGCACTGAATTTTTTTCTTGGAAAATAATATATTGTATTTTGGAGGTATTAGACAACAATGCTCATGAAACGATTCAGACCCTGGCTAACTTGATGACAATCTAACGTGGTGCGTTGAGGAGCAAAAAAAAATTAAAATCTTTACTAAATTAATGTTGTATCAGGCATCGTCAGCAAGTGCAAATGAAATTTAATTATTTTTTCAAATAACATCTAATTACTCCACATTTTCGCTAACGTAAACGGTGTTTTTTGTTTGCAAAAAAATATAATTCATCTTTGCTTATTTGAAGTTGCTTATATGAAAAATTAATTTAGTAAAACATATTGTCCAACACGCAAGACCATCACCGAGTTAGCAATTGTCGGAATTATTTCAGGTGCATTATTGTCCAAGAAAAAAATTCAGTATATATATATATATATATATATTTGGCAGAATAGAAAATCCTTTATTAAAATCCAAAAACATAAACAGAAGATCAGAACTAGAACAACAGAAGGACAACACCTACTGCAGAAAAAATTCTATACATTCAGAGAACTTCTTACTCTTCTTAGAAATAGAAAGAAACTAGTCTTTCGACCCGTGCGTTGCACGGGACACTATTAAAATACATACTTTATAAAAAAAATTTAATTTATTTACTTTATATGAAAATATTTATCAATTTATTATTAATAAATATAGTTCTTCTATTGAATATTTTGTTACTTATATCCATTCAAAGGCATTAAAAAAGTTTTTGACACAAATAACAAATCACACAGCACTAAACTATGATGTGATTAATTCTTAAATATAGCTTTTTAGCCTCTATGTTGCTTTCGAAATTCAATGAAGATTATCATGCATTTCACCCTAAAATTAGATAACAAAATATTCATAGTATATATGTATTTTGCTCTTAATTTGAAACAATCATTCATGTATAAAAAAATGAGAAACCCTTGCAACAAAAAAGATGATTAACATCACCAATTATAATATTCTCAAAATGCCCTTTATAAGATACATATTTTACGATCCTCACCCTTTGTACTCAGAAATATATATATATATATATATATATATATATATATATATATATATATATATATATATCTGTGTGTGTGGGGGCACGCGCATTTGTACTGGTAAATCCACATCCATAAGTGCTTGAAGCCTACTACATTAAGACTTAATTTGTTAGATCTTAAACCATATATATTATTAAGATAACTAAATGGAGAATGGTCAAAAACAAACTATACAGTTACAAATAATTAATTTAATAAATAAGACTCTTAAAACGGAAGTGAATGTAACTTCTCACAGTTAAAAATAAAATGTTGATATTCATTATGCTACCTATTGGCAAGATCCATATGCGAATCCTATAAAAATAATCCATATAAGAAATAGTAATTGATTTTTGTTAAAATGTTTATATTAAAAACATATATACGTATGTTTGTCCAAATTTCCTGAAAAAAGTGAAATGATAAATAAGCAATGCATATCATCGTAGTACAAAAATATACTTCCCCAAAAAATTTTAAAATGTATATATAGAAAAAAGGGGCAAGAGCACTTGACTGTAAGTCATGATGATCGTCGTAGTATCATCGATCACCATCGTGCCTTAGACCATAATACAATGCATACGTGATAATCCAACGCTTCAAAATTTTTTTTTATGAATGATCAACTACTTTGTATTTTTCAATTAATTTTTTAATCGATTGTTTGGATTTTGAAAAATAATTTTACTAATTACTAAAATAACAATAACCAAGAAACATTATGTAGAAAATTACCCAAAATATATTAGAGATCTTGGAAATATTTGTTTAGCTATTACAATTAAAAAGAATAATCAATTACTTTAGTTACATATCATGTAGAAATGTTCATAAGGGAATGATTTTATACTTTTCTTTTATATTTTTGTTCAATTAATATAACTTGTAAAAGATAAAAGGAATGTAATTCAAAAACACAAATATAGCAATACATAATTACTAAGGAAAAACTTATAGTGGTTGTCAACCATGATAACCACCACAATGAAAACAATGTTAATCCATATATGCGTCAACTTTTTTATCTTCGTCACTCATTTTTTTATTTAGTACAATATTATAAAATATATTTTCTTAATTAAAAATCTTTTTACGATTTGTTTTTAAATTTAAATACCTTAACTCTAAGTTTTTGCCTAGTAAATAAGCCTATTTTGAAAAATACTTATTTTAAAATTTTTTAAAATAAACTAAAATTTTAAAAAATATTATTTACAATTTATATCAAATAAAAAAGCTAACCATAAAAAAAACTTGACAAATATATGAGTAAGAATTATTTTACTTACGGTGATTGTCATGGTTGACAACTACTATAAGTGTATCCTAATTACTAATATCTATAGTAAGCATATGATTAAATAAATATATTTTAAAGAAATAAAGCATACGTTTTGGTTGATGTAGTATAAGAATGATAATGTGAGATGATATGTAATTGGAGATATATTTAGTGTTTAATAGAAAGAAAGCTTCAAAAGAAATACAGTAATTGATAATCATTCAAAAGAAGCAAATAAAAAGTATACATATTAGTTGATTTATTATAGGAGAAATAGATAATATTTACCTGGAGAGATATTTAGTGTTTAGTAGAATAAAAGCATCAAAAGAAATAATTTATGACCTATCAAAATATTTGAAATATAATAATTTGCAAAAAAAAAATTAAAACCCTAAGTTTGGTGTGTATGCACATCTTTCTTACACAACCAAACTCCAATGTAGAAATCTACAAAATTGAGGCTTTTATAGTCATAAAAGGAATAGAAGTATCAAGGATAATAAGTTACAAACTTAATTATTAGTGAATGTTGATTAGAACAATAATAAACATGGTTAATGAAAGAATAATATAAAACGTTTGAAACGTATGGTTAGGAATGCATATGACTATCAAGATTCTTTATGACTAATTTTTCTTCTTAGATCAATTTATACCATCAATTAATATTTATTTTAATTTTTTTTTAAATTGAAAATGATAAATTTTACTTTTCCAAAAATACCCTCATTAAAACTCACAAATTACTATCCTCACCCTTTGTACCCAGAAAATATATATATATATATATATATCTAATCTATTAAGAATCACATAATTGATCTTCTTGATGGCTTCATTCACTAAGACTCCTCCATGACCATTAGGGAATCTTTTATAGTTTCTGAATTGCCAAATTACAGCAACAATAGAAGTGCGAATAGCTGCAGCCAACATCTTCACAGTCTTCTTTCTTCTCATGTTCTTCCAGTTCAAAGCCCAGTGATGCAGAGAGGAGAAATTACCTCTTATGTTCATTTTACTGCTGTAATATGTGATGACTTGCTGCACAAAATCACAACCTAAAAACAAGTGATCAATTGATTCTTCAGCATTGTTACATAAGCAGCAAGTGACAGATACATTGTTGCCATGAGCAATCAGACCACAAGCAACAGGGAGCTTCATATGGACAGCAACCCATGCTAAGTAAGCATGTCTTGGTGGGGAAATACCATTCCAAATCACATGGTGAAAGGGCCAAGTCTCATGACCTCTGAAGAACCAATTATAACAAGCTCTCACGGAATAACAGGTTCCATTTGCCCCCCTCCAAAGCTCATTTTGCTCATCCCCATGTTTAATCCTTTCTTTCACTTTACATATCTGTTTCCAACTCCAGGAACAAGTGACAGGAGATTTATAGCTCCACCAGTTGCTTCTCTTAATATACCTTTCATGCACCCATTTCACCCATAAGTTGTCTTTTTTCTGAGCAACACTCCAAACCAACTTACCAATAATTGCAATGTTCCAAATTTTTGGATTTTTCAAGCCCAGATCACCCAATTTCTTTGGGGAGCAAATTGTATTCCAATCAACCAGAGGGATACGATTAGAGCTCATACCACCAGACTAAATGAACACACGATAAATCTTGACAATTTGTTCAATAACATTTTGTGGGAGGAGGAAAATATTTGCTCAATAGTCAAAGATACTCATCAAAACTGAATTGACTAGGTGAACTCTAGCTGCATAAGACATATGTCTTGAAGCCCATACTCTGACATTAGTTGTAATCTTTTCAACCAGCATAAGACAATCGAACTTTCCCACTCTACTAGTTGTAATAGGCACTCCCAAATATTTCAATGGGAAAGTCCCAAGAGAAACCCCCACAATATTTGCAATTTGATGAGAATGCTCACTATCACACCCAACAGTCACAATTTGAGATTTACTTTGATTTGCCAAAAGACCAGTACAATTAGCAAATTCATCTAAAATTCTTGCAATATGGGTGACAAAATCTTCATCAGCAATGCAGAAAATTACCAAATCATCAGCGAACATAAGGTGGTTCACTTGCAGCTCCTTACAACCAGGATGGTATTTAAAATCTTGGGAGAACTTCAAGTTATCCAAAAGTCTTGACAGATATTCCATGACTAAAACAAAGAGAAGCGGAGAAAGAGGATCTCCTTGCCTAAGACCACGATCACCTTTAAAGCATCCATGAAGTTGACCATTCAGATTGATAGAATAGAAAGGAGAAGAAATACACATCATAATCCATTCAACAAACTTGGGAGGGGGAAACAAAAGGCATTCAAAGCCTCCTCAATACATTCCCAATACACAGAATCATATGTCTTCCTCAAATCAATTTTCATAATACATCTAGGTGACAGATTCTTACATGAATAACCCTTCGCAATTTCTTGGCACATGATAACTGCGTTTCATGACTATGTTTTTGGGGGTTTTCAATAGTGAATTAGGGATAATTTTGTGTGTGAACCTTGATTTTTATTCCAATTTCCCTACTACACTTGGTGTTGTTGTTTTTGATGTGAATTTGTAGGTTTTGAGGCCAAAACACCAACTTTCTCTCAACTTCAGGCAAGAGTGAATATACCACGGACCTCTACATGTCAAACCCAAACCGTGGCACAAATTTGGGACGGAAAGCAGCAAGGAATAGCCGGCAAAGAAGAACCTTGGGGCCGTGGTGGTGGCCACTGGCCCGCAAGTGACTTGCCCAACTCATTTTGGCGAAGGAAAGAAGAAAGAAGCGGGACAGTGGCAACCTCGGGCAGCCCGTGGTGATCACCACGGTCCGTGGTGTACGGACTGTACGGACCGAGGCGAACTGCCTATGCAGTTCGGTTATTTTCGCGAGTAGAAAAGGGAGGAAGCGACGCTTTTTCAAGATTCAGTCATATTCTATCAGTTTTCCTTCATTCTTTGGCCGTCAAGGAGAGAAAAGAGAGCCCTAATACTTCCATTCTACTCCTCTTCCCCACCATCAAGATTCAAGACCGAATCGATTCAAGAGAAACCAAGATCAAGATTCGCAAAGGAAAGGAACGACATTCGCGGAGAAGGTTTCTACCCCGGGATCGAAAGACTCGACGGGTTGTACTCTTCGCAATTCTATTCTTTCTTTTCGATTTCCTTCTTAGTTTTGAGATTCGATTAAGATGTTTGGAACTTGTTTTGTGTTTTCATTGAATATGTGTGAGTAGATTTCTTGAATTCTAGGGTTTTGCAACCCGAAGCAATGTAGTTTGATTGATTGTTATTAGTGTGTGCATGAATTCTTGATTAGAATCAATAGAAGGTTGTGTTTTCCATGTTCATGTGTGTTCTCTGAGCGCTCGAATATTCATGAGTTTGAGATTAACCTAAGAAGTACTGAAAGGTGAATTAGGGTAATCTGACTACCCACCTGTCTACCTAGGCTTACGAAAGTTGAAAAACGAGTAGTAAACTAGGGAATCATTAGATAACCTGACTTTTTAAGGCCTTCTATTCTGATTAATCTAAAAGGCAGACGAAAGTTGTTGATTAGGTTGTTTAGAATAATTCTATTTAGCATCGAAAGGGCGATAGAATTCAGAGGTTGTTGATTCTTAATTCATTCTTGAATGTATGATTGTGCAGGCTAGGTTTTAGTAATCAAACTCGTTGTTAGGTTAGCATTTCCCTAGAATTCTTTCTCTCTTGATAGATTCTTTGATTGATGTTTCCCTGCTTTATTAGTTTTATTAGTTTTCTAAAACCTTTCAAAACCCAAAACCTGATTAGCTTAGCAATCGCGATAGAGATTAGTTTTCTGTGCTGCTAATTGAGTCCCTGTGGGATCGACCTTGACGTGCTACTACGTACACCGTGCGCTTGCGGTCCTGTCAGCACATAAGAATGTTATGGACAATTTCCTTACCAGGAACAAAAGCACCTTGAGTTTGATTCACCAAATGAGGTAATACAACCCTCAACCTCTTGCAAAGCATCTTTAATAAACACTTATAAGTGACATTACAGCAGGATATATGCCTAAAACCAGCAGGACTTTCAGGGTTGATCTTTTTAGGTATAAGAGAGATCACTATACCATTAATACTATTCAAGATTACCCCATTATCAAGGCAATCAAAGATAGCACTACATAATAAATCTCCAATAGAATCCCAATTATACTGGAAGAAAGAGCTACTATAACCATCAGGCCCAAGGGCTTTGACATAAGGAATAGAGAAGACAATTTCACGCTCCTCATCTTTTGTTAAATTCTTAAGAAGTCCCAACTGTTGACTGATAGATAAAGTATTTCCTCTTCTGACAATGACTGAATCAACACCCTGCCTCGTATAAGATTGATGTCCCAACAAGTTTTCAAAATAATGCACAATTTTAGCAGCCACATTATCAAAAACTAGAAATAAGATCTCCATTAATATTCTTCAAAGTATAAACATAAGAGCTCTGTCTTTTCTTCCTCATTTTGCTAAAGAAGATCCTTGGTGGGTAGTCACCATAATTCAACCAACTCAGTTTTTATTGTCGAATCAAAAGTTGTGCAGAATTGAGAACCCTAAGATACTCATCCCTTTCAATCCTCTCTTGAGAAAGTAAGGCTTGGTTAAATTTATCATTGAAGACCTTCATCTGCAGCTCCTCCAAGCCAGCTTTACATTTCTCCACTTGGCAATGAATATCATGGAATTGGTTCTTATGTAATCTGCTCAAAGATCTCCTTAAAGACAAAAGCAGATAATGCAGCTGTAAAACCCCGAAAAATCCAACGATGTTGACCGTAACGTCGTTAATAAAATAGGTTGACTTCGTTATTTACTGTTGTTCGTAATGTGTTTATTTATGCTAACGTTTGAGCTCGTAGGACCGTTGATGGACTAACAAGGGTAGAATAGTAATTTCCGCTGACTAATATTATTATGTGATTAATTACGTGAATATTATTTGTTATGTGATTATATGTTTATTAGTATTATTATTATTATTATCACAATTATTCAAAATTATTGGGCTTTTGAAAGAAAATCAGTTTTAATTGTTTTAAATGGGTTGGGTTAGGAATAGGATTAGTGGGCCTAATTATGGGTATAATATATAAACCCTTTTCCCTCTCTCAAAACCCTTAAAACCCTAAACTCCCCAAAACCAAACCCTAGCTCTCAACCTCTCTCTCTCCCTCCCTGCTCCCTCTCCCGCCCAGCAGCCCCGACCACCAGATCACCACCGCCGGCGCCGCCGCTCCCATCGCCGGAAAACACCACCGCAACCAAGCCCCCTCCCTTTTCTTCTCTCTCTTTTTCCCTCTTTCTTCCTCTCGACCTCCCCGCCTCTCGCCCCTGCCCAGTCGCGCCACCAGACGTGCCGCCACCGACGCCACCAGCACCGTCGTCACCCCCGTCACCACCCTCGCCGGTATCCACCGTGCCTTCCCACTTCTCTCTCTTTTTCTCTCTTTTCTCTCCCTTGCGCTAACTCCGCTCGTTTCGCCGCCCTTATCGCCGGCCGCCGCGACTGGTGTCGCTGCCGCCGACCACCAGCGACCTCGCCGCCGCTCGACGCCGCCACGCCTGGCCAAGAAAGGACCGTCGAAGATCGCCGCCGCTGTTGCTCGGAAAATCGACGCCAACCACCTCCTCCGACGAGCCCACGGCCGACGCCACACTGCGACCCGACGCACCCTCCGATCGCCGCCACCGCCGCCGCCGCTAAACCGCTCCGCCTCTAACCTACGTAAACCCTAAAACCTTAACCCTAACTATCTGATTTTATCCTTCTTGTTTTTCTTTTCTTTTTCCTTTTTCTTTTCTTGTTTTTATTATTAATAATCTGAGTTTATATTGTAATTATTATTGTTATAAATATTATGTTTTATAATTATTGTATTATTAGTGTTGTAATTAGGGAAATTAATTGTAATTATTTTCTTGTTGTAATTTTGTGTAATTTTTCTAGTTGTTATGTGTAATTTTATGTTATTATTTGTAATTAGATTTAGGTTGTAATAGTTAATTATTAGGGTTGAAAGTGATTCTTTAATATTCATTATATTCTTTACATGAATCGTTAAACCACGATATTATTGTATGTACGAACTTGGAAATTTATTACTTAGGTTATTTTTCTTGAATGTTTAGTTGGTTAATCGTTAAGTCTTTTATTGTTTCCTAGGAATTAATCTTGTTAAAGTTTGTTAAATAAATTAGGTTGATTCTTGTTATTAAAACCCTAGGTTCTTGATTAGTAGTTTAATATTACTAAGTTCTTTATGATTCTTGTACTTGAAAACCTAAGTCTTCTTGATTCTTGTAAATTAGTTAGGTTTCTTGTTCATTAAGTTAAATATCATGTTCTCTTATTTCTTAGGGTTCTTTCTTGTTTAATTCATGTTTAATTTTGCCTAAATAAGTTAGGTTGAGTTTATGTTTATTAGTTCTTGGTTCTTGAGTTAATCTTATTTAAAAGAAATTAGTTTGTTTAGGATTCTTGATTAGAAGTTTAAATGTTTATATGTTCTTTATAGGTTATTCACATGTTCTTAAGGTTCTTGTTTATTGGTTAAGAAATTCATGTTTAGGATAGCGTTAATGTTTCATGCATGATTATTATAAGGTTAGTAATAGAATATATGTACATAAGGTATGCCATGTTAGTGTATGATATTTTATGCATGTTTTAGGATTAGAGTAAATTATTAAAGTTGATTTCATGTGTTGTAATTTGGTTCTTATGATGGGAAGGTTGATTGTTGGACCTAAGTTGAGTTGGACTTCCTATCTTAGACCCTAGCTACTGTTTCAAGTCCAAATTAGAACCCCGAGACCGTTTGGTAAAAGTTAGAACCGAAATAACAAATTAATTAATGACCGTTACCGGGACAGTTTCGTTAGCACCTAAAGATCGGGTTGCCACGGCTAGTGTAGTTATCTTTTGACCAAACCCTTTGGACTGGAGGTTCCCTTAGATGTTAGGAACCATAGGAATTTTGCGGATCGAACGTTTGATTTGTATAACCCGAGTTATAACCGTTTTACCGGAACCTGTCAGATCTGGACCAATGGGAAAGACGGGTGTTTTTGAGGTCTTTCGGGACTGAGTTGGGCTTAACCATCAACATAGAAGTTTTAGTAGACATCCTGAGGTTTCCGAAAAGTCAAGAACCAGACCCATAGGATGTCGGGAAGTCGAGTTGTGACCCGTTTTATGTGAACGTTATAATCTGTCCTTTGCTTGCTTCTTTTTATATTAATTGTTGAGTGAAAATAATATGTGATCTTGTTATGTGTTTTCTTGGAGGTGTTAAGTGTAATTTCATGAATGATAGGAACCTAATTGTTCCTAGGGGATGGGTTAGGTAGTTAATAGATAATTCTAACTTCGTTAGAACGCGTTTTGATTAGATAATTACTTTTATTCTAGGCCCGAGTTAGTGCGAGACGTTAGTGAGCTCAAGTGTGTTCTTCTTTGTCGTACGTGAAGTATATCAGGTAATTGTCTATGCTCTAATCCCCATCGGGATGCTCTTTAAATGTGTTTTGATGTTTTATAATTTATTTTGAGAATTGCATCCCGAAAGGGGACTTTTGTGGAAATGCGACCATCTGTTTTGATAATCTTTTTGATTCGATTGTGATCTTGGTTTATTTGAGTTGAGAAATTTGGATGGTCTTTTATTCAAAGTTTGTTAATGGTTTTGATAACTTGGAATGGTTTGACTTGAGAGTTGTGAGCTGAGTTTGAATAATGTACTAAATAATTCCAGTGGAAACGTTAAGCGGGTTTCGGGGGATAACTCACAGGTGTAACAACCTGCAGGGTTATGGACCAGGAGATCAGGGCTTCCTTCCCTGATATAGGATAGTATTTTATGCCTTTGGTAGGCGATGTTCTTTATGCCTTTAGTAGGCGATGTTCTTGATGCCTTTGGTAGGCGATGTTTATGCCTTTGGTGGGCGATGTTCTTGATGCCTTTGGTAGGCGATGTTCTTGATGCCTTTGGTAGGCGATGTTACTTTAAGGGATTTGGTATCCCGCCCGCACATTAAAATATGGATTGGATGGGTTGAGGAAAACAGTTAAGGGTTTAAAGGTTTGTGAAATGGTTTGACTTATTCCCTCTCCCTAAAATGAATTGAAATGAACTTAAACTGTTTTAAACGTTAGGGATAGACATTATTGAGATTTCCCCCTCATTTTCTGAAATGTTTTGATTTCAGGTGAAGATCTTAATGCTGGGGACGGGAGTTAGAAGTGAGGACGACGAGTCTAGAAGTCCTTGAACCTTTTATATTGTTTTCGTTATGAATTCTTAAAGTTTGTTTTGAGTTGTTAGTAGTTACCGTTAGCAGACAGTTGTGTTTTCCTTTCTCGCCTTGTATTCCTTCGGGGATACGGCAGTGACGCCCAAACTAAATTTGAAGTCTTCCGCTAAGTTTTGTCTGTTAACGTTAGTTTGACTTTGACTTTTTATAATTGAATTTCCGGGGCGTTATGAATGGTATCGAGCTCGGTCATGACCTAGTAGCTCCTCGAGTCCTTTAGGTTTAGATGGACCCTAGGAAGCTAAGTTCGAGTGATGAGCGTAGGATGGGGAAAATGGTTCCATGCTTTCCTTGAATATGTTGTTTGATTATATCATCGCATTTTTATGTGTAATGCTCTAACCTTGTAGGATGGCACAACGCACACATCGTCACCAAGACCCACGCCGTGCTTTCACCGTTACACACCCATTCCTCCTGGTGGGTATTTGGGAACCCACATGCTGAACTTTTACGATGAGATCGAACGATACACCAAGGATGTCCCGAACTCCTTCTTGCGTGACAACGAGGAAGCTCAGGCCAATGCCTTTCTACTCATCTTACGAGATGATCCCTGGTGGGGCCATGCTGATCACATTGCCGCCACCCTCGCTCGAGAGAGGTACCACACCCGCGTCTTTGGTGCCAGAGGTACCGGGTGGAGTCGGAGCATCGAATCCCGGGGGTCTTTTCTAAGATCGCCCGGATTGGGATCCGCCGAGTAGAGAGGGTCCAGTGAACCACCGCACCACCGAGGATCATGAGGATGACCCTGAAGAAGATCCGGAGGAGGACCCCGCCGAGGACGGCGCCCAGGTTTCTGAGCCCGAGGTAACCTCAAGGGTCACGGATGCACCCGCCGTTGAGCCCGAGCATGATATTCCACCCGAGGAGGAGGATGAGGTAGACCGGGAAACAGGAGAAGACCCCGAGGAGGGCTCAGGGGATGAGACGAGTGATCCTGAGTGGACTCCAGTCTCAGCGAGGAAGAACCCACGATGCAGGAGAATCATCTGAGTGGGATGGCTACTATGTGTTGAGTGTTGATGTATAGTTGTTATGTTGATATTTTGTTAAACTGTGAAATAATCTGAATATTGACTTGTTGTTCTTTTGGAAGTATTATACATGATTACATTGGTATACGGAAATATTGTTTTGTGGCCTTGCCAAATGTGACGAGAATTTATGAAATAAACTGTTGACATAAGACATTACTTGGTGAAATAGAATTACGTTTTCGTATTGTTTAGCACCCTATGAGAAGACCGGACCAAGTAGCTACCTTTAGTATGTTGTTGAGACTATGGTTTGGAAACCCTTTAAGTGGACTAAATCGACTCTTTGAATCAGGATGTCGGACGTGAACGGTACTCAACCTAACCATGGTACTCGAACGACACCACCGTGGACCAACAGCGCTCAAATCGCAGAATCGAATCGCGCCTAACGCTCGCTCATTTAGTACCAGGGTCGAATACAGCAACTCCGGGGAACGACCTTGCTAGCATGCTAATGATTGAGATGCACGGCAAGCACGAGGACCTACTGAGGAAAGTGGTGGATCGACAAGGAGGAGGGAGGGAAGATGACCCCTCCGCTCTTCTCCAAAGGTTCAACAGCTTCAACCCGCCCACTTACACAGGGGTAGCTGACCCCAAAGTCTTTGAAGATTGGGTTAGAGAAATTGAGAAGATTTTCGACACCACACACTGTCCTGAGGAGTTAAGGGTGGACTTTGTTGCTTACCACCTGAAGGAAGAGGCCGATTTGTGGTGGGACAGTGTGAAGGAAATAAGGACTGAACCGGGTTTCGACTGGAACCGCTTCAAGATTGTGCTAAGGGATCGCTTTTACCCAATTTCTCTCCAGAAGGCGAAAGAAAAGGAGTTCATGAATCTGCGTCAAGGGGAAACTAGCGTGCTTGCCTACTCTGCAAAGTTCACTGAACTATCTCGTTTTGCATCCGCTTTGGTAGCCACAGAGCAGCTAAGGATGGACCGCTTCTAGGATGGATTGAATTGCAAGATTCAGGATCGTATGTCATCACGGGAGTTCACGTCTTACCAGAATATGCTGAACGTTGCCCTCACTGTAGAAAGGGTGATGCATGACATGGAACGACAGTTAGGCATACAAGGGCAAAAGAGGAAAGAACCACCCCGCTTTAACCCACCTCAACATTTTCAGGAGAAGAGGTTCCGCCCTAGCAACTGGTAGGGGAATCAGTCTTCGGGGCGTAGACCGTCGAATACTCCAATCTGCAAGGTTTGCGGTCGACCAGGCCATTATCCACGGGATTGTAGAGTAAGGAACGTGCGAGGAGGATGTTTCAACTGCGGGAGTTTCCAACATCAGGTACGCTGCCCTCGCAAGAATGACGGGGCGAAATGGAGGGAACAATGGAAGCAACGGAAATAATGGGAACAATGGAATTGAGAGCTCCGCATTTACATATCAAAACCGGGAGGCTATGATGGGAACCAAAGGCCACAACAAAGAAACCAAGGTGGATCCGTGGAAATCGAATAACCGAGGAGGCCAAGAAACCCGCCGCCCACAACAATAAACCATCGCGCAACGCGAAGGACTGTATACGTAATGAGAAAAGAAGAGGCCGAGAATGAAGCGACGCCAGACGGGTACCTTCTCTCTCCACCTCTACACTATATCTGTTTTGTTTGATTCTGGTGCTAGTCATTCTTTTGTTGGACGAGCTATAGTAGAGAAGGCTAAGATGAAACCCTCGGAGAATAGTAAGCCTATATCAGTAGCCCTACCTACCGGGGATACCATTAGTTGTGGAGAGTTACATGGTGGATGCCCTATAGTGATAGCAGGACAGGAGTTTGAGGCTGACCTCTATATGTTTGACCTAATGGAGTTCGATGTTATTTTGGGGATGGACTGGTTAGCAAAATATAGAGCCCAGATAGATTGTTATAAGCAAAAGGTGACCTTAATGGGACCAAACGGAAAGAAGGTAGTACATTGGAGTGATAGGCACCTTCATAGTGTACGGATCATCTCTGCTCTCAAGGCCCAAAGGTTGTTAGGCCAAGGTTGTGAAGGGTTTCTATGCAACGTAATCGACACCAAGGCGGAGGAGCTTGCGATTGAGAATATCCCGATAGTACGGGAGTATCCTGATGTATTTCCAGAGGAGATTCCGGGTTTGCCTCCAATCAGAGAGGTAGATTTCTGCATCGATTTGGAGCCCGGGGCCGCACCTGTTTCAGAAGCCCCATATCGCATGGCGCCCGCAGAGCTTAAGGAGTTGAAGACTCAGCTGGATGAGCTATTAGAGAAGGGGTATATCCGACCCAGCACGTCACCATGGGGAGCACCTGTGCTGTTCGTGAAGAAGAAAGATGGTAGCATGAGGTTGTGCATCGATTACCGGGAGTTGAACAAGATTACCGTCAAAAACCGCTACCCTCTACCTCGTATTGATGATCTTTTCAACCAGTTGCGAGGAGCAACAACGTTTTCTAAGATAGACCTGAGGTCAGGTTATCACCAGTTGCGAATTCGCGAGGAAGATATCTCTAAAACCGCATTCCGAACTCGGTATGGTCATTATGAGTTCGTGGTAATGCCTTTTGGGCTTATAAATGCCCCAGCCGCCTTCATGGATTTGATGAACAGAGTGTTCGAGCCGTTCCTGTATAAGTGTGTAGTGGTGTTCATCGACGACATATTGGTATACTCAGGAACACGAGAGGAGCATGCGAATCATCTGAGAGAAGTATTGACGACTCTACGGAGCAACAAGCTTTATGCGAAGCTTAAGAAGTGTGAGTTTTGGTTGGAACAAGTAGCGTTCTTAGGACATGTGGTGTCTAAGGAAGGAGTGGCAGTAGACCCTCAAAAGGTGGAGGCCATTACCAAGTGGCCGACACCGAAGAATGCCACGGAAATTAGGAGTTTTCTGGGTTTGGCAGGGTATTATAGGAAGTTCGTGCAAGATTTCTCGAAAATCGCCACCCCGTTAACCAATTTGACTCGGAAGTCAATAAAGTTCGCATGGTCGAAAAAATGTGAGCAAGCATTCCAGGAGCTGAAGAAGAGGCTTACCTCGGCCCCTATCCTTACTTTACCTCAAGGTAACGAAGGTTTTGTCATCTACAGTGAGGCATCACATGGTGGATTAGGTTGTGTGCTCATGCAGGATGGGAAGGTAATTGCATATGCATCCAGACAACTGAAGACGCATGAAAAGAATTACCCCACTCATGATCTAGAGCTGGCAGCAGTGGTGTTCGCGCTTAAGATTTGGAGGCATTATCTTTATGGAGTACACTGCGAGATATTCACAGACCATCAGAGTTTGAAGTATCTTTTCACACAGAAGGAGCTCAACCTCGTGCATAAGATGGTTAGAGTTCCTGAAGGATTACGATATGAATTTTCAATATCATCCCGGGAAGGCAAATGTAGTGGCTGATGCCCTGAGTAGAAGACCGTATCCTGCTATAAACCACTTGATGACGATGGGGCACGAGTTGTGCGAGGAGTTTAGGAGATTGGAGATTAATGTGGTAACACCTGGGAGGAAAGCTGTATTGAATGCCATGGAATTACAACCTACTCTAATGGAGGAGATCAAGAGAACTCAAGAGCTGGACTTACAGCTTGCAAAGATACGGGAGGAAGTTGTGCAAGGGAAAGCCCCTGGTTTTGTGATTCACGAAGACGGTACATTACGGTTTCATAACCGCATCTGTGTACCCAATATGGAGGAGCTGAAAAGGAGGATTCTAGAAGAGGGACACAATACGCCATATTCAGTGTATCCAGGGGGAAATAAGTTGTACAAGGATCTTAAGCAGATGTTCTGGTGGAGTAATATGAAACAAGAAGTGGCAGACTTTGTGGCCAAGTGTCTTACTTGCCAGCGAGTCAAGGCAGAGCATCAACGACCAGCCGGACTTCTGCAACCGTTGGACGTCCCTGAGTGGAAATGGGATTCGATATCAATGGATTTTGTGATAGGTCTACCAAGGACCAGGCGGAAACACAATGCAATATGGGTGATTGTGGATCGTTTGACCAAGTCAGCTCATTTCCTAGCCATCGCCAACAATTGGTCCCTAGATCAGCTAGCTCAAGCCTATGTAAGGGAGATTGTAAGGTTACACGGAGTACCCAGTTCTATAGTCTCAGACAGAGACACCAGATTTCAGTCGGGTTTTTGGAAAAAGTTACAAGAGGTGTTTGGCACAAAGCTCAAGTTCAGCACCGCTTTTCACCCAGCTACAGATGGGCAGACAGAGAGGACCATCCAAACCCTCGAAGATATGCTGCGAGCATGCGCTTTAGATTTCAAAGACTCGTGGGATGACGAGTTGACTCTCATTGAGTTCTCATACAACAACAGCTAGCATGCTAGCATAGGGATGTCACCCTTCGAAGCTTTGTATGGAAGGAGATGTAGGACTCCCCTATGTTGGCAGGACATCGATGAAGCTCTAACGATTGGACCGGACCTAATACAGGCCACTACTCAGAAGGTTCGAATCATTCAAGACAAGATGAAGGCAGCACAAAGTCGACAAAAGAGTTATCGATGTATGAAGGAGAGACCTTTGGAGTTCGAAGTAGGAGAATACGTGTTTTTGCGGGTCTCACCTACAAAGGGAGTTATGAGATTCGGCCAGTCGGGGAAGTTGACACCAAGGTTTATCGGGCCATACCCAATTTTGGAACGTATCGG
Organism: Portulaca oleracea; assembly: GCA_029582165.1. Lineage (NCBI taxonomy): Eukaryota > Viridiplantae > Streptophyta > Magnoliopsida > Caryophyllales > Portulacaceae > Portulaca > Portulaca oleracea. Next base: position 17,774,030 of record CM055887.1, read on the forward strand.
AGAAGTCGCCTACAAGTTACAGCTGCCAAGAGAACTCCCCAGAGTGCACAATGTCTTCCATGTGTCACAACTCAGGAAATATGTTCCGGACCCGACCCATGTGATTGATCCCGAGCCGCTTCAGCTGCAAGAAGATCTGAGCTATGAAGAGCAGCCACTAGAAATATTGGACCGTAGAGAAAAACAGCTTAGGAGGAAAGTAGTTCCTTTGGTAAAAGTACGGTGGGCAAATCATACCACAACGGAAGCAACCTGGGAAACAGAAGACGAAATGAGGAAGAAGTACCCTCACTTGTTCCAAGCCTAAGGCGCGTCAAGTTTCGGGGACGAAACTTCTTTTAAGAAGGTAATGTTGTAAAACCTCGAGTTTTAGGAGGAATGAGACCGTTAGTTTTCTTTACAGGACCGTTAGGGTTAAGTTTAAGTTTCGAGGACGAAACTTCTTTTAAGAAGGTAATGATGTAAAACCCCGAAAAATCCAACGATGTTGACCGTAACGTCGTTAATAAAATAGGTTGACTTCGTTATTTACTGTTGTTCGTAATGTGTTTATTTATGCTAACGCTTGAGCTCGTAGGACCGTTGAGGGACTAACAAGGGTAGAAAAGTAATTTCCGCTGACTAATATTATTATGTGATTAATTACGTGAATATTATTTGTTATGTGATTATATGTTTATTAGTATTATTATTATTATTATCACAATTATTCAAAATTATTGGGCTTTTGAAAGAAAATCAGTTTTAATTGTTTTAAATGGGTTGGGTTAGGAATAGGATTAGCGGGCCTAATTATGGGTATAATATATAAACCCTTTTCCCTCTCTCAAAACCCTAAAAACCCTAAACTCCCCAAAACCAAACCCTAGCTCTCAACCTCTCTCTCTCCCTCCCTACTCCCTCTCTCGCCCAGCAGCCCCGACCACCAGATCACCACCGCCGGCGCCGCCGCTCCCATCGCCGGAAAATACCACCGCAACCAAGCCCCCTCCCTTTTCTTCTCTCTCTTTTTCCCTCTTTCTTCCTCTCGACCTCCCGCTCTCGCCTGCGCCACGGACGCGTGCCGCCACCGACGCCACCAAAGACTGCTGCCACCACCCGTCGCCACCTCGCCAGAACCACCGCGCCTTCCCACTTCTCTCTTTTTCTCTTTTCTCCCTTGCGCGCTTAACTCCGCTGCTTTCGCTTCATCGCTGCCGCCGCGACTGGTGTCGCCGCCGCCGCTCGACCACCAGCGACCGCTCGCCGCCTGACGCCGCCGCGCCGCCTGGGCCGAAGAAAGGACCGTCGAAGATCGCTGCACGTTGCTCGGAAAATCGACGTCAACCACCTCCTCCGACGAGCCCACGGTCGACGCCGCCACTGCGACCGACGCACCCCCTCCGATCGCCGCCCACCGTCGCCGTCGCCAGAAACCGCCTCTGCCCTAACCTACGTAAACCCTAAAACCTTAACCCTAACTATCTGATTTTATCCTTCTTGTTTTTCTTTTCTTTTTCCTTTTTCTTTTCTTGTTTTTATTATTAATAATCTGAGTTTATATTGTAATTATTATTGTTATAAATATTATGTTTTATAATTATTGTATTATTAGTGTTGTAATTAGGGAAATTAATTGTAATTATTTTCTTGTTGTAATTTTGTGTAATTTTTCTAGTTGTTATGTGTAATTTTATGTTATTATTTGTAATTAGATTTAGGTTGTAATAGTTAATTATTAGGGTTGAAAGTGATTCTTTAATATTCATTATATTCTTTACATGAATCGTTAAACCACGATATTATTGTATGTACGAACTTGGAAATTTATTACTTAGGTTATTTTTCTTGAATGTTTAGTTGGTTAATCGTTAAGTCTTTTATTGTTTCCTAGGAATTAATCTTGTTAAAGTTTGTTAAATAAATTAGGTTGATTCTTGTTATTAAAACCCTAGGTTCTTGATTAGTAGTTTAATGTTACTAAGTTCTTTATGATTCTTGTACATGAAAACCTAAGTCTTCTTGATTCTTGTAAATTAGTTAGGTTTCTTGTTCATTAAGTTAAATATCATGTTCTTTTATTTCTTAGGGTTCTTTCTTGTTTAATTCATGTTTAATTTTGCCTAAATAAGTTAGGTTGAGTTTATGTTTATTAGTTCTTGGTTCTTGAGTTAATCTTGTTTAAAAGAAATTAGTTTGTTTAGGATTCTTGATTAGAAGTTTAAATGTTTATATGTTCTTTATAGGTTATTCACATGTTCTTAAGGTTCTTGTTTATTGGTTAAGAAATTCATGTTTAGGATAGCGTTAATGTTTCATGCATGATTATTATAAGGTTAGTAATAGAATATATGTACATAAGGTATGCCATGTTAGTGTATGATTTTTTATGCATGTTTTAGGATTAGAGTAAATTATTAAAGTTGATTTCATGTGTTGTAATTTGGTTCTTATGATGGGAAGGTTGATTGTTGGACCTAATTTGAGTTGGACTTCCTATCTTAGACCCTAGCTACTGTTTCAAGTCCAAATTAGAACCCCGAGACCGTTTGGTAAAAGTTAGAACCGAAATAACAAATTAATTAATGACCGTTACCGGGACAGTTTTGTTAGGACCTAAAGATCGGGTTGGCACGACTAGTGTAGTTATCTTTTGACCAAACCCTTTGGACTGGAGGTTCCCATAGATGTTAGAAACCATAGGAATTTTGCGGATCGAACGTTTGATTTGTATAACCCGAGTTATAACCGTTTTACCGGAACCTGTCAGATCTGGACCAATGGGAAAGACGGGTGTTTTTGAGGTCCTTCCGGACTGAGTTGGGCTTAACCATCAACATAGAAGTTTTAGTAGACATCCTGAGGTTTCCGAAAAGTCCAGAACCAGACCCATAGGATGTCGGGAAGTCGAGTTGTGACCCGTTTTATGTGAACGTTATAATGTGTCCTTTGCTTGCTTCTTTTTATATTAATTGTTGAGTGAAAATAATATGTGATCTTGTTATGTGTTTTCTTGGAGGTGTTAAGTGTAATTTCATGAATGATAGGAACCTAAGTGTTCCTAGGAGATGGGTTAGGTAGTTAATAGATAATTTTAACTTCGTTAGAACGCGTTTTGATTAGATAATTACTTTTATTCTAGGCCCGAGTTAGTGCGAGACGTTAGTGAGCTCAAGTGTGTTCTTCTTTTTCTTTGTGAAGTATATCAGGTAATTGTCTATGCTCTAATCCCCATCGGGATGCTCTTTAAATGTGTTTTGATGTTTTATAATTTATTTTGAGAATTGCATCCCGAAAGGGGACTTTTGTGGAAATGCGACCATCTGTTTTGATAATCTTTTTGATTCGATTGTGATCTTGGTTTATTTGAGTTGAGAAATTTGGATGGTCTTTTATTCAAAGTTTGTTAATGGTTTTGATAACTTGGGATGGTTTGACTTGAGAGTTGTGAGCTGAGTTTGAATAATGTACTAAATAATTCCAGTGGAAACGTTAAGCGGGTTTCGGGGGATAACCTGTTGTGCAGGTGTAACAACCTGCAGGGTTATGGACCAGGAGATCAGGGCTTCCTTCCCTGATATAGGATAGTAATTTATGCCTTTGGTAGGCGATGTTCTTTATGCCTTTGGTAGGCGATGTTCTTGATGCCTTTGGTAGGCGATGTTTATGCCTTTGGTAGGCGATGTTCTTGATGCCTTTGGTAGGCGATGTTACTTTAAGGGATTTGGTATCCCGCCCGCACATTAAAATATGGATTGGATGGGTTGAGGAAAACAGTTAAGGGTTTAAAGGTTTGTGAAATGGTTTGACTTATTCCCTCTCCCTAAAATGAATTGAAATGAACTTAAACTGTTTTAAACGTTAGGGATCTACATTATTGAGATTTCCCCCTCATTTTCTGAAATGTTTTGATTTCAGGTGAAGATCTAAATGCTGGGGACGGGAGTTAGAAGTGAGGACGACGAGTCTAGAAGTCCTTGAACCTTTTATATTGTTTTCGTTATGAATTCTTAAAGATTGTTTTGAGTTGTTAGTAGTTATCGTTAGCAGACAGTTGTGTTTTCCTTTCTCGCCTTGTATTCCTTCGGGGATACGGCAGTGACGCCCAAACTAAATTTGAAGTCTTCCGCTAAGTTTTGTCTGTTAACGTTAGTTTGACTTTGACTTTTTATAATTGAATTTCCGGGGCGTTACAGCAGCTGAAACATTTTATGTCCTCTAGGAATACTACAAAGAGAATCCCTAATAATATCCAAATATTCATCAGAATTATGCCACATAGAGTAATATTTAAAATTCTGTTGTACCTTAGGACTCCCAGGAAAAGATATAAGGATAGGAGAGTGATCAGAGAGACCAAACGACAAGAAGAAAGTTTCCACAAATCCTGACTTCAGAATCCATTCATCATTTGACAAAGCCCTGTCAATTCAAGACCATACATGTGTATTAGTCCAAGTATAGTAATCCCCATGAAAGTTAAGCTCTTGAAGATTGCTGTGAAGAAGATAATTTTGAAAATCCTCCACTTCAAAAAACTCGACCTCAGTACCACCAATTCTATCTTCCTTATATAAGACCACATTGAAATCTTCTAACACCAACCAACCATCTAGCATATTAGAATCCCATAAGTTGATTTGATCCCAGATTGCTTTCCTCTCAGTAAGGCTATTTGAGCCATAAATTAAAGTAACACAAAAAGAAACTCCATCCAACAATCTGTTGACCTTAGTATGAATCCATTGTGACTGAATATCCAAAACTTCCACATCATAAATCCTAGGATTCCAAGCAACCAAAATCCTACATTTACCATTAACCGGAGCATTATGAGAAACAGACCAACCAGTAAACAAACTCGCCTCAATATCTGCCATTTTCTCAAATTTTGATTTTATTTCAAGGAAACCAACAAGGCTCACTTGATGGAAATGCAAAAAACGAACGAATGTCCGCTTTCTTATTAGGATTACCACAGCTTCTAACATTCCAGCTCATGATCCTACCCATGACCCCTCACTGAAGCCCCACCCACCTTCTGGAATGCTTTCAGAACCTCACCAGCTTCTATGATGTGAGGTCTTCTCGACACAGCATTAGGAGGCAGACTTTTAGAGGGGACTGAAGGTGTGACATTAGGTTGCTTCGGAATATAAGGAGGAGGAGGAGATTTATTAACCACATTGTGCACTTCATTGCTGCTTGAGACTGTATTTGTTACCAAGTTACTTGTAACCTTCTTCTTGCAATCCACCGTCGAGTGTCCAAACTGTTTACAATGGGTACATCTTACTGGCTTCCAATCATAGATGACCTTCTGAGCTATAACAACACCATTATCAGTAAAATGCACTATGTCAGGGAAAAGACCATCCACATTCATCTCAACAAGCAAGCAAGCTGCAGTTACGTCACTTTTCTCTCTTGTACGACTAGAAGTTTTAATCGGAATACCCAACGTGTTCCCAATCTTACTAAACCCATTCGAATTCCAGTACCTCAAGTGTAGCTTAGGTAGGATAACTCATACAGGTAACGATGTAATTGATTCCAAATCAATTGAAAAATTCCCATTCCAATCTCTCACCAGCAATGTTTTATTATCAAAATAGTAAATCCCGTTTTCCAGAACTAACTTCATCTGTTTATCCTAATGAAATTGAACCACATACACACCTCTATTTGCTTTCACAACCTTCAGAACATCGAAATCCTTCCAAATATCTCGAATAAACCTATTCATCTCATCAAAATTTAAAGTAATTCCAAGAATGCAACATAAAACAGAATTATCCCAAGTATCCTCACCATAATCATCCTCTGTAATTTCTGCACAAAGAGCTCCATCAATGGCCTTCGGAGGTATGAAACGAAGACTCAAATCCTCATCTCCAATTAAAGCATTAAAATGAGAAACAACATTAGAACACTCTTCACTCATAATCGGCACTCGCGAAATGAAAAAAGAAACCAGAAGTTACCCTCTCTCAAAGCAATAGCAGAGAAGCTTATACACTCTACAGATCTAGCCGGAAAGATGACCGGAAATCCTTGAGAGATAAACTCTCGATAGAGAGAGAAACTATTATTAAGCTAATATATATATATATATATATATATATATATATATATATATATATATATATATATATATATATAATACCAACTTTGGGGGTATTGGAGATTAATAATACAAACTATTTTCTTGGACACTAGCAGTACCAACTATTGACCTATTTCCCTCCAACAGTAGTACACCACCAAGTTGTTATGGTTTTAACTCATCAAAAAGATGACGTGGCTTCATAATGTGTGACGTGGAAGGCGGAGCTTGGGTAGAAATATTGACGTAGACACTAACATGTCTTCCATATCACACATTATGGAGCAACGCCATCTTTCCGATGAGTTAAAAACATAACAACTCGGCGGTGTACTGTTGGAGGAAAATAGGTCGATAGTTGATACTGCTAGAGTCCAAGAAAATAATTTGTATTATTAGTATCCAAGACCCCCTAAGTTTGTATTATCGATGTCCAAAATTGCTATATATATAGGCTTTTTGGACGTTAACACATTGTACTTTAGAGGTGTTGGATAATAATGCACTGAACTTTTTCTTGGAAGATAATATACTGCACTTTGGAGGATTGGACAATAATGCACCCGAAATGATTTCAGCAATGGCTAATTCAGTGGCGGTCTTGCATGGTAGATTGAGTTAGAAAAAAATTAAAATCTTTACTAAATTAATGTCATGTAAGCAAGTCCAAATAAGCAAAGGTGTATTCCATCGTTTTGTAAACAAAAAACATCGTTTACATTTGCGAAAATGTGGAGTAATGAGGTGTTATTTGGAAAAAGTTAATTAAATTTCATTTGTATTTACAGACAATGTCTTATAGGACATTAATTTAATAAAGATTTTGATTTCTTTTGTTCCTCAACCCACCACGTAAGATCATCACCGAGTTAGCCACGGCCGAAATCGTGTCTGATGCCTTATTGTCCAACACCCCCATATTTAGTATATTATTGTCCAATAATTGAATTTCATTTGCACTTTCAAAGTACAATGTATTAGCATCCAAAAACCTTTTTTATTTATTTTTTGTTTTTGGGTACAATATGGTCACACTGTTTTTTATATGTCCACTTAACTAAATTTTTTTGTCTATTTTATTTGTTCCATTTATAATATCAATAATAATTTTACTATTTTTACCCTTAATAAATGACTTTGCAACCAATAACTTAACTAGAATTGAGGGTACTCTTATTATGTTGATTTATTTCTATCCAAAGTTTATGTTTTATTGGTTTCTTCACTTTTCTCCAAAGTGACAAATAAAAACGGAGGGAGGGAGCATGTACTTTCGAGCCACCTTTTTTAAATTTTTTTCTCGAGTGCAATATGTGCATTCAATTCCCAACATTCATTTTAAAAAATTATGAATATTGTGGCATAACTTTCTAAATATTCATTTACTGGTTTATGAGCATTTGTGTTGGAGGTTATGAACATTCATCTACTAGTTTATGAGCATTGTATTTTAGGTTTATGAGCAATCATATACTAGTTTATTTTATGTTTCTGGGTATAAATTTACAGGCATCTACATTACAAATTAGGAGCATTGTATAAGATATGTTATGAGCAAAACTATTAGGGTTTATGAGCATTTTGTTCATAAGGTTGTGAGCATTCTTGTATAGGTTTATGAGCAAGACGATTACTGGTTGTAAACATTCTTCTACTGGTTTATAAACTTTCTGGTTTATAAGCATTATAGTTTAGGGTTATGAACATTCATATGTTTGATTTATGAGCATTGTAGTAAAAAAAAATGGAGAGTCGGGCAAATGGGAGCATTGTGCATTAGGGCTCATCATCCAAGCACTAATCTTAACCAACCTCCCAAAATAATGAATGAAAGGAGGGGAGGAGTCAAACCTCTTATTTAGGCTTTGTTCAATAACAACATGTGGAGTAGTTTTAGCGTTTTGACTAATCAATACGTAGTTTTATCATATTTCAAATGTTCGGTAAACCAATATTTACAATTAACCTATGACGTTTATACTAGAATTTGTGAGACGTTACCATCACTGACGTTTGGAAGGGTGAGTAGCGTTTAAGAAATTTTTATTCCCAAAATTTCCTTAAAAATTTGTTCAATTATACTTCCCTTGCCATTAATATAAAAGCATGATAAACCCCTCACTTCATTCTCTGGTCCAGTCTCCTGAGTTCTCCCCTCCAACCTTCGAATTCCTAAGAAGCCATTGAACTTTGAAAGCAGTTTAAAAGTGTATTAATGAATGTATTTGAGAATTTTTAGGTTTATATCTTCGATTTAGTGAAGGGTTCTTCAAATATAAGTTATTTGGTTGTCGTTATGTATGGAGAATGAATTTAAAATATGGGTTGAATGACTTATGGTGTATGCAATTCACCAACTCTATTCCCTTTTAATGCTGCTAATTTGTTTTTTTTTTTAAGTATTGTGAGTGTGATTTATTTGTTCTGTGTCAAGATGTGGGATGAAACTCCATGTGAATTTGATGTTTCTGGATAAAATTATTGGGCATTCAATTTTTTTGTTCTTATTCAAATCAGTGGAATTTACTTGAGTGGACGATAAATTGATTCATTGATGAACAAATAAAGGGTGCGTAATAGCTCTGCGATGGAGACTCCCTAAACTAATTAAATTAATTCATTGACTCAAAAATGAATAACTTGGCATGGAGTTGTCATGCTTGTGTAGTTTGACAATGTTCGGATGATTCAAACTGTACTGGGTGCATTAGATGATAGAATGGTGTGGATAATGTGTGAGATTTGCAAATTTTTTTTTTTTGTTTAATATAATAGTAATAATCTATAAATATATAAAAGTAATATGTTCAAATTTTAAAATACTCAACCCAGAATGATTGTAGGGGATAATGTCCAATCATATTAAAGAAAAAGAAAATCGATTTAAAAATACAATAAGCAGTTCCCACCCATAAAATCATAAAAAGTAATTAAAAAAATCGATTAGGAGTCTACCTCCCAACCCAATTAGGAATCTAAAAATAATAAAAATAATAAAAAAAATCCTAATCAAATTACAAAAAAAAATATATAAATATATAAACCTAATAACTTCAAATTTCAAAATACTGTCACAGGAGGATTTTTATGAGATAAATAAAATTAATACTTCCATATTCCCACTCAAACGTTAGAAATTAAAATATAACTTACCCAGAAAATCAGCATACGACTCCTAATTGCATGCTAATTCCTAACAACCCATATTTCCAACACCCGCTCAAATTCTACAATCATTAATACCCACTCCCACAATTCCATCCTGCACAAAAATTCCACCATGATTAACATTTATCTGTGCAAAACCATTTGACATTTGCAACCATTCTAAATTATTCAGAGTGAAATTGTCTGTCGTATGCTGCTCTGCGTGTTGATAACTATTGTCGCAACTGTTTCACCATTGATTAACTACGTGAGTTGCCGATTGATATACTTTAATCTTGTTTCATCTACAATTATTATTTTCATTGTCAGGTTAAATTATACTGCATTTGCGTGTTTACTGATCCCTTTGGACTTAGTGAGCAAATTAGATTCTTCTTCATTTTAATTACTCCAGAAGACGTCCACTTCAAATCATGTGTGTGCTATGAATCTATTTGTCGCGTGTTATGGGGGAAAAGTTTGTTAAGGCTGTTAAGGTTGTTAAGGGTTGTTAGCTAGCTTATGCTGAGCTGGCCTTGTCTGGGAGGGAATTGTGATATAAAAAGACTGTCTGTTACATTGACAATATCAGAAATATAATTCTCAATTCTCCTAATCTTTCTTCTTTCTCCCTTTCTGTTTCTGTTTCTGTTTCTGTTTTCTCTCTCTTTTCTCTCAATTTACTGTGTTCATCAAGAACACAGCATCATTGGTATCAGAGCAAGATCTTGGCTACGTTTGAGCAAGCTGGGGGTAATAACTCGAAGCAAGCAGGTTTCTATGGCGAATGTGGAGGAAATGATGAGGTCACTAATGGCAAAGATTGATGAGCAAACTAAAAAGGTTGATGATCAATCAAGGAAGTTTGATGTTCAGCAACAGAAGATAGATGCGATGGCAAACCGGTTGGAATCATTGGAGAAAGATCAATCATCAGGGGATTCTGGAGGATCTAAGGGAAGCTCTTCTAGTGGGACCTCCAGAAGGTCGAGGGCAGGCGAAGAGGAACAAAGCTGGGGTAAGAATTCTTTGCATTTTAACCTAAAGTCGAATTTCCTATATTTGATGGGTCAAATGCTAGAATGTGGATTAAGAAGTGTCTTAAATATTTTGCACTTTGCAAAATTGCTGATGATCAAAGGGTAGATTTGGCTTCCATGTATCTACAAGGCAAGGCTGAAATTTGGTTTGGTAGTTACAGCTTGTCTAGGAGGTTTATTGAGTGGGAGGACTTTGCTTTTGATATATGTGCTCGGTTTAATGATGAACTTGGGTCACGAACTGTGGAGGAGTTTAACAAGTTGCATCAAAATGGTAGTTTGGAAGATTATATTGATAAGTTTGAGGAGTTGAGGGCTTTGTTGTTAATCCAAAATGCTAGGCTTCCGGAGTCTTACTTTCTTGATAGCTTTGTTGGAGGATTACAACCCCAACTTAAATCTTTTGTGAGAGCTTTTAAACCCTCATCTGTGGTACAAGCTATGAAGTATGCTAGATGTCAAGATGAAACTGTGAGGGCTTTAAAAGGTGGGGAAAGATTTAGGAAATCAAATTCAGGATTTTATTCTCAACAGAAAGGAATTCTTCCCACCCCATCCCAAAAACTTTTCCCCCATAACATCGCGTTGTTGTTTCTTGCATTCTGATCAGTCATCTTCTGGAGGAGATTCATTGGATGAATGAGTCAATCACTATTCTCTACTTATTGTATTTCTTATTTTGTATCTATAATTTTTTCTATAGTATTTTTATGATTAGGGTTATTTTACAATTGAGTCTGGTGATGAGTGTATTATATATATATATATATATATATATATATATATATATATATATATATATATATATATATATATAAAAGCTAGGATTTAATGTAAGGGGGGTCAAGATCAAATTTAATAAAAAAAGATGGATTTTATTAGGAACGAATTCAAAAAATTTAACATATTCAAGTGACCCAAAATTTAACAACATTAGTTTTAAAAATAAACATACATAACTTCAATATAAAGTTGTCTTCAAGTAGTCATATTTTGATAGTAAAACATGATTTACTTGTTGGTGATCTTATCAACAAGAACATTTTAAAATTTCTAGAGGTAATGAAAACTTTTGTATCGCGGAACTTGAACTATGTGATATCTTAACCCTTTTAATGAAAAAATCTTTTAATTTAAAATCAATCAATCAAACAAATAATTTAGATAAATTAAATTATGAATATTGGAACCAAATAAAGCCAAAGACCTGTGAGGCACGACTATAGCGATCGCTGAAGTATCAAGGAGAGACAAAATGACAGAATTGAGGAGGCAAGCGTCAAACCTGTGACCTCTGGATGCCAGACGCACGCTCAACACAGTTTCTAAACCATTTAGCTAACTAACACTTTCTTGGTATTTTGCGTAGCAATTTGATATATATCTAATTTTACATATTAAAACAGCTCTAAATTAATTATTTTTTTTCAAAAAAGCTGGGGGATCAATTGACCTCCCTTGACCTAAAGTGGCTTTGCCACTGTGTGTGTGTGTATGATCTTGGATTATTTGGAGTTAATTTAGGTGAATATTGACATGAATGTATTATTTTATACTCGAATTCTCTATTTTATGCTTGGTTGGAGTTTGTTATAGTTTTGTAGGAAATTGGTGTGAAAAGTGAAGAAATCAAGCTCAAATACAAGCATTGGAGTCCAAGTATATCACAATGAAGGAAGAAATCAACCCAAAGGGCCAAAATTTAGGCCCAATTTGTCAAAGGAAGTCGTCAGGCTTCAGCATAGACGCAAGAATGTCCAACACGACCTGTGTTAGGGTTCAAAGAAGAGAAAAAGGATGCAACCAATCACCACGACTCATGGCAGTTCTCCACGGACCGTGGAGATGTAACACGCACCATGGTGTGCTCTGGCCGTTGAGTTTTGTCGATTCATATGCTCTTAATTACTATATAATGGCTATGTCGGCTGAGTTGATTATCATTCATTTCCTACATTAACATCTTCATCACTCACATTCATCCTCCCTATCGTCCACAATTCCATCCACATTCATATTAGTTGAAGATTGAGAGATTTGTTGAGTTTTGAAGATCGGTTTTCAAGATTCCATTGAAGTGGAGGAGCAAAAGTCCACATCGATTACAATTCAAGCAAGGATCGATTCGATACTCGGTTTATTTCTCTTTCTCATAGATTTTCATGTTTTCTAGTATAGATTTTGATATGTTTTGTGATTCGAACATGAATAGTGAGTAGTTTCTCTAGTTTAGGGGATAAACCCTTCTAGTTGCTTTTCATGTATTGAATTTTGTTGGATTGAACAAGTTTGTTAATCTAGTTTGAATCCATTTTATTTATCCTAAGATTATGTTTGTCATTACTTTTGCTTGATCACCATTAGCATGGAATTAGATTGTTGAACGAAGTACCGAACGAAAAAATTCGATAATCGGAACCCTTAGGATTAAACTGATTATAAAATGAACTAGATATAGAGGATTTTGTAATTAGGGGTCTTGTGATAATTCGATCTTTAACTTGGATAAAATTGAAATAACCACGAAAGTTGGTGATTGATTTTACTAAGCAATTTGTTTCATTGCCAAAAGCTCGCTATGAAGGACACCATGCGATTATCGACCCTAAAATGTACCAAATTAATGGCATACATGTTCAATCTACTTGTTTGATTCATAGAGTGACTTAGGTTTAATCCCCTAAACATTTTTTTCCATTGATTAATCTCGTAAATTGTGTGAATAGTTCTTTGATTTGCTCTTTGATAGTGAATAGAAGTAGTTTAGATTGATCCAAAACAAATCTCGATCGATTTAGCAATCACATAATCACATAGGAGGCTAGTTTGGTGTGTAGTTTAGCAAAATCCCTGTGGGAACGACTTGATACATACTATACGTACACCCATACACTTGCGGCGTATCATTAGGAATGATAGGCGAGATGCAATGAAATATGAAAAGGCCAGTTTTGTTTATATTTGTTTCCATGTGCTTTTGTGATGAGGAATTGAAATAGCTCTTAACAACCACTAAAAATTTTAATTGGAGGATTTAGGAGGGTGTTATTAATTACAAGAAAGATTTGTGTTATACTTTTGTTGTGATTTAATTACTGGAATTGTTGGAAATTTCGAATGAAAATAAATAAAGGGTTATAATTGAAACGGGATTTGATGAAATTTATGCGTAACTGCTTCATAATAATCTTGATTGGGGGGCAGAGGGGGGGGGAGAGATAATCAACTATCACCGATCTTGATTTGGTGTAGTACAATACATCCTTCTAGCTGAGAAAAATGTCATTTTGTAGAAGAGAGTCAAGAATGTATTTCTCTCCAACTTAAATTTTTTTTTTCGATAATTTGCAAGCCATAAAAGGCTAAGAAAGCATCAAAGATGCTACAAAACCGCATCAAGCAGCAATCCAGCAAGGAAACAATAAAAACAATAAGACAGCATAACTCGAAACAACGAGTAAACAGCAGGCAAACAAAGCAAAACAGCACATCCTGAAAGCCTCTTCATCCAGTCTTCCAATAGAAAACACCAAGCCTCAAGGGACAATCTCACCCAATTAGTCCTTATCTTCATCCAACCTCTTCTTCTTTAGTAGTTTTATAGCCGTCTCCCGGTCTTGTAATATTTTTAGGCCACCTTTATTACTCATGTCAACCGTCAGCTGATCCATCAAATCATCAACAGGCGTGGATTTGCTTCCCGCGAGAGAATTACAGTTTCGAGTCGGCTTCTTAACACCTTTGGCACGACTAGGACCACTAGAGTGTATCCTACACGAAGCTCTACTAACCAACCTCCACTTTGGGTTCCACAAGAAACTTACAGTCTTTTTATGACGGCTCTTGACTTTGTAAGTATTATGAAAAGATTTTTAATTAGCTGTATGTCATGCCTGATCACTCATAGAAGAAAGAAATGTTAAGTGTTTGACTGATACGAAATTGAAAATTGGGCAATATAAAGCATTTGAGATGAACCGATGATTCAAACTGATCGACTTGCTGCTTATTGTCGTCCTTTTTTTCTTCTTTTTAATGTTTCTTTTTTTTGGGGGGGGGGGGTGGGGGGATGGGACTAGGGGGTTGATAAGTACTATGCCCTTTTCAAATGGGATGGAAGGTGTCAAAGTGCAGCTGAGAATTGAGAATGTACATTCAGTTGTATTTTATTTAATAATAATGGATTATGTATGAATATATTGATATACATCTTACTTTGTCTTCAAAAAAACAAAAAGACATACATCTTATTTTTATCGCTTGGTTCATGTTTTAAAATTCATGTTGAATGCTTAAAGTTGAGATTTGTATATTTCCTCTTCTTATTATGTGGTGTAGTTAATTAATTACTATGAGAACAAGTTGTTACTTTGTTTGAAATGTTGAGAGGGACATAGCCCTAGACTATGTAAGTTCTAACTTCTAATGTCACCATGAAAAACTCTTATATTATAAAAGTAGTAAATAAGATGTGAAAGTCCTATTTAGATTTATGTGTCAGTTAATTTTATATATCAACGTACAAGATCTATGTGTAAGTCAAATTTTGAAAACTTTATATGCAATGTTCTAATACAATAAACTATTATCGTAAGCGGAAAATGCTATCATGTGAAATAATATTTTTATTTTTTTATAGGATATTATATGTGAAATTGTTAATTAAAATGGATATTGAAAACCATGAATTATTTAATATGTGACAAATAAAATGAAAAGGAGAGAGTACCTGATATTAATTCAAGATAGTAATTTGCAATGAGATTTGAGAATTAAATAGTCATTTAAGTTCTACAAAAGCTAATAACCTAGCAGTGCACGTAAAGAACTAGAATCCTAGGGATATAATTGAGATCCAAAGCCGTATAATAGTAAAGAACTGGAATATGTTATATTTTTCGTTTATGATAATAGTCATGCATTTTTCTTTATAATTTATACAATGCATTTACAATTTGAACAACTCAAATGGATATGAAGTGATGAACTTATTATGAATATATATATTTCAAACATCTACTAAATATTATTTTTTAACCCACTCGTACATAGCACGAGTTTAAAATTAATAATAATAATAATAATGATAAAGATAATAATAATAATAATAATAATAATAATAATAATAATAATAATGTTTGTTTTGGTCGATTTACATTGCATCAGCTAATCCAATCACTAATTTTACCGAATTTATTGTTTATCATCAGCTACTTACACAGTTATCAGTTATCCGCTAACATAAATAATTATTCGTTGTCCCAATAGTTATCTGCTACTGAATCCACTGTTTTTGCTGAACAGGGCCTTAGTGTGTGTTTGGTTTAGGTTTTTTTAAACTTCTAAACATGCAAAGTTAAAATTATACCAAACACCAAACATATGCAAAATAACTTCCAAATCTTACAGAGTCAAAAAGAGCTCTCAAGTGGGTAGAAGTAGATGTTACAATTATGGGATTTTCGATTCTAAGTTCTACGGAAACAAATTAAATGGTTTTATTGTATTGCCACAATTAACTCTGTTCTTTTCTTTTATGGCAAAACAAACCATATCTATTTTCATAGTTAGTTTTTAAGACAATTGAAGTTTATTTAATAATTTTAACTTTATGTTCGATATATGAAACACTTTTTTAATATAATAAATGTCAAGAAAATAATTAAATGTATATGATCAAATTTAATTTTGTGTCATATAAATTACTTAATTAGTATAAAATTTATATAGATAATTATAAAGTGAACAATATTATGCACGATTAATAATTCACAAGACATATATACTGATAATAAGAAATCATAAATAATTCAATAAAAAAGAAACAGATTATTAACTATACTCATTATAAAAAAAAAAGGTATTGCCTGCCTTTGTCTGTATTTAACTGCCACTTGGATATTAATGTCAAAAACTTTGACTGTTTAATGATCTATTAAATAAAATTGATATCGTTAGATTTGTAATAAAAATATTAATAAAAAATTATAATATTATTTTTTTTATAAAAACATTTTGTGAAAAATTATTGATTAAAGATGGATTTAAATAAAATGACAAATAAAAAAGAATGGACAGAGTAATTTATTAATGTAATGTTACAACTAAAACTTGATCAAACATACTATAATTGCTTGGCCACAATTCCTGAATTCCCCATATCCCATTTAACTAGGGATGGCAATGGACCGGGTTTAGGTGGGGTCCAGTTGGACTCAGAGCCGGGCTCGCCAAATTTTTTTTAGACCCAAACCCAACCTGGGATTCGGGTTGTCACAAAAGTTCGGACCCGGATCCAGACCTGCTAGGTCTGCGGGTCCATGGGTCCTTAATTGGTCCAACACTCTTATGTATTTTTTATTAGATTTATCAATTTTTCGGATTAATTTTATATGTACATAATTGTATATAATAATAACTATTCTATTTAAATACACATATTTTCAACGCAATAAAAACATTTGGTCCAATGTACAAGGCTATGAGTGAAGTTCAATATAAAAACATTACAAAAGTCATTAACATATCAACTCTAAGAATACAACTATACATTAAAATGTATAAAATAAAAAAAGAAACACACAAAGTTCATGATTATCGCACTATACAAATCTAATATTATAAATAAACTAGGCTTTTCATTATATATATATATATATATACTACTAAAACTTGCCATATTGCGACGGAATTTATCAAAGTTGCCACAGAATTTTTGTACCCAGCGACGGACATTGCGACGGAATTCAGTTCCGTCGCACCGCCTCACATTAAATTCGAAAAACCAAAAATATATATAAAAATAGCTTGCGACAGACATTGCGACGGAATTTTTCCGTCGCAAGCAGTTTTTTTTCTATTTTTTTTGCCCCTCCACATTGCTTTTTCTTGAGTTTTTTATTTTAAGCAACTGAATTTTTTATTATAAAGATTGCATTATATATATATATATATATATATATATATATATATATATATATATATATATATATATATATATATATATATTGTAGATATTAGTTTGAACAAAATTTTATTTAAATTAGTAAATAAAACTCCACATATAAATCATTCATATATTTGCTTACTTTTAGCTAGACTATGTAAATTTAAAGAAAAAAAATTCCTAAAAATCATACAAGTTGGGAACCTACATAAATAGACATTATCCAAGAGGTAGCTTTTACAAGGATTCATTTAAAAGAACCGGTAAAAGAAAAAGAAAACTGCATAAACACCCATTTCACCTCTTTATATAACACCCTTCACCTCTCAACTATCCAATCTTCTTCAACCTTCTTCATCCTTCTTCAACCTTCACCTCCCAAGTGACAGTAAGAAATTGTTTACAAAGCAATCCAAGATAGATAAGAAAACTTTACTCACATTTTCACATATAAGAGCACTGATAACACCATTAAGCGTGCCAGGCTCCATGCGAAAAGACGCAGTCTTGGCACTTACATTGATATAACTTCTCCACTTTGACAACCAGGAAGATGGCAACAAGTAATATTTGGTGTTTAAAGAAAGAGGGACATTCTTTCCTTGAGCCAATTTCTCATGATTCTGGCGCTGTTTCAACTTGGTTGCTCTGCACCATCAAAAGTGGATCAATATACAACAGCTTAAACATCTATAGAACTGTGAAAGTATACGAGCAAACCACCTTAGAGTATCCTCCAGATAAAAAAAAATCAGAGATTCTCAGATGAAAAGTGGATCAATATGCTGCACTACCCAACTGGTCATGTGGTCTGACCTTATTTGCAATTTCAGATAAAAACTACCAGAGATTCTCATGAATCAAAACTCCCTTCGCACCAGAAGCTTGTTCAGGCAAGAGTTGCCGATGAGGGCACCTTAAAGAAGCTATAGGTCTTGCATCAGCCTCATAGGGATTATCGCCGCACTTGGGGCGCAACCACTGCTGCAACCTGTTACAAGACTCTAATTACATGTGTAGGTGCGCATGTAGGAGGAATTGCGGCCTTGCAGATAAATCAGGAAAACCCTATAACAGAATTCTAGCATGCAAATTTATAAATGAACGACATTTCACCTACAGTGGGATGTATATGTTCAGAAATCAAGCCTACAAATCAAGGGTAATACATGTAAGTTCAAAACTAACTTCACTTCCATAACAACTCGTTAGACAAACAATTGATTGATTGAAAAATAATACAGGAACTGAATTTGAGGACGAAAGATGACAAGCCAACAATTAGAAGACAGAAGCATCCTGACATCTCAAGTTTTGGAGACAAAGTAGAGTTTACCATCTAGACCTTTCCCTGCAAGAGCACTCTGAGCAAGTTCCTTCATCAACGCCCTTCTATCTCTATATTTGCCAGCAGTAACAGCTGCATGTGCTGAATCAATTAACCAATCGAGGCAATAGTCATCTTTGCCCAGACAAAACACAATTACATCACATATCACATTCTCCTTCACATACACAATCCCTAAAGGGTTCTCAAACTCTCATGGCAACTCATCACTTAGTTAAGATGAAATCACTAAGCTCCAATGGAACCCCCAAAATTCCAAAATCAATTTCTACCAAAACCCAACATTTCTTGTTAAAAATGTTGGTAATGGCTAAATATAGTGGTTTTCCTTTTTTAGTCACCTTGTTGGTAATGGCTACAATTAGTCATGTTCCTTTTTTAGTCAGTCTTTTTTTGTGGTTCCCCCTTTTTACCTTTTTTTTAGTTCCTGTTTTTTGTGGCTGTTGGCTTCTAGTTTCTCCTATAAATTGGAGTCTCTAGAGGACTGTGTTCATCATCGAATACAATTCCCTTCTCGTCTCCTTTCCTCTTCCTTTCTGGGCACACAGTTTTGCATACTCCATATCCTTGGCCACGAGTGCACGTGTCCCGGGATAATCTGAGTTAACCTTGGGGAGCGACCGGCAATTCCGATTGGCACCGAGGTCGGGCCGTAATCGCTTTCAAGGCAGTGGTTCTTCCACGGCTCAGTTTTCTTGTGTTCTCCACAGCCTTGACTCGTTTCTTTCTCAGCTGCCTTGATTTTTCCAACAATTTGAAAGCGATTATTATCAATGGTTGCTCCTCCTAAAACCCTCGCTGATATCTACAAAATTGAGCCTTTCGATGGAACTAACTTCAAACGATGGTCCCAAAAGTTATTGCTGTGTCTGGAACAATTAGAGATTGATTATGTGTTGTCCTCACCTCATCTTGAAGAACCAGAAGCACCAACGCCACCATCCTGGAGTGACTATAGGAATCATCTCAAGCACAAGAAGAAGGATTTGACCCTTCAAAAATTAATCAGCCACATGAGAACTGAGGAAACAAATCGTTTGAAAGATAAGATGTCTTCTCTCTCTTTGAATTACATTAAAGCTAACTGGTTGAATCTTACATTCTGCTAATATAGACGAGTTCAAAGGAAAGAATAAGAAGGATCGAAGCAATCCAAGCATCGAAACAATCGAACAAGCCTAATAATAAAATCGAAGCGAAGGTTCTTCTGTCGTATCTGTGGCAAACCCGCCACAAGGCATATCGATCTGTCGAGCAAAGGAGCAGTTCAAACACACCAAAAACCCGCTGGACAGAATAGTAATCAAGCTAATCTGATTGAGGAGACTGAAGTATTCTGTGCTGTAACTGTGGAAGCTAATCTCGTGGCTAACAACAACGAGTGGATTCTGGACAATGGAGCAACTAGACATTTCTGCACCAACAAGAATCTGATGCATGACTTTGAAGAGGTTCCTGATGGTGAACATGCCTTCATGGGCAATTCTTCCACTGCTGCGATACTAGGTAAAGGGAAAGTTCTCCTTAAATTTACTTCTGGAAAACCTTTATGCTTGAACAATGTGTTGTATGTCCCTTCCCTTCGTAGAAATCTAGTTTCTAGTAGCCTCCTTGATGTTTCTGGTTTTGAGGTGAACCAAAAGGCTGGAAAAATTGTTATCCTTCGTAATGGGGTATTTGTTGGGAAGGGGTATCGTAGTGATGGCTTATATGTTCTGAATGTTGCATCTGATGCTAATGGAAACGCTTCTACTTCTGCTTATATTGCTGAATCTGTTAACTTTTGGCATGGTAGACTTGGATATGTATGCTTCCGTAAACAGACTAAAGAACATGAAATTAATTCCGAATGTTAGCACAGAAAGTTGTTCTAAATGTGATGTTTGTGTTGAGGCGAAATTTGCCAAGAAACCTTTTAAGTCAGTAACTACGAGATCAACTCAGTTGCTTGAACTTGTTCATTCAGACCTAGCCGACTTTAAGAACACAATGAGCAAAGGAGGAAAGAAATGGTATATTACCTTTGTAGATGACTTCTCTAGATATACAAAAGTTTACCTTTTGAGGTCTAAAGACGAGGCTGAAGAAGTGTTCTTAAAATATAAGGCAGAAGTTGAGAATCAACTAGACCAGAAAATCAAGAGGCTTAGGTCTGATAGGGGTGGTGAATTTGACTCAACCTCTTTAGCTGTTTTCTGTGAGAAAAAAAAATGGTATTATTCATGAGACTACCGCTCCTTACACCCCTCAACAAAATGGTATAGCAGATCGTAAGAACCGACCCTTAAGGAAATGATGAATGTTATGCTTCCGAAGTTCGATTGCTCGTAACATGTGGGGAAGCTGCTTTGATCACTGTTTTATTCTCAATAGAGTTCCCCATAAAAAGAGGGATCATACCCCATTTGAACTTTGGAAAGGATATGCCCTGAATTTGAATTATTTGAAAGTGTGGGGGTGCTTGGCTAAAGTGGCTTTACCTAGTCA
Source organism: Portulaca oleracea (assembly GCA_029582165.1). Taxonomy (NCBI): domain Eukaryota; kingdom Viridiplantae; phylum Streptophyta; class Magnoliopsida; order Caryophyllales; family Portulacaceae; genus Portulaca; species Portulaca oleracea. The sequence continues at coordinate 17,795,083 of CM055887.1, forward strand.
TAAGCGTACCAACATAGGCCCAAAGACCTTTGATGCTGTTTTTATTGCATATGCTCAAAATAGTGTTGCCTATCGTTTCATGTCTTTGAGTGATTATTCAATTTCTGAATATAGAGATGCTGAATTTTTTGAGCATGTGTTTCCGTTGAAAAAGAATGTGCCTAATGTGGTAACTGATGTTGTGTCTGATGTAGTACGTGAAAATGTGAGCTTGCCTGTTGCTAGTTCTAGTACTAGAAATGTGGAAATTGAGCCTAGAATAAGTAAAAAACAAAGAACTACAGCTGATTTTGGACCTGATTTTGTTATTGCTTTCCTAGTTGAAGTTTTTAATCATTATAATGTGGATGCTTTGATTGAGGTTTTTGTGACTTTATTTCTAATTGATGAAGATCCAAAAAACCTATGCTGAGGCTATTAGGTCTATTGATGCAACCTTTTGGAAGGAAGCCATTAGAAGTGAAATAGATTCCCTAGTGTCTAATAAAACTTGGGAATTAACTGATTTGCCTAAGGGTTGTAGACCTATTAGTAGTAAATGGATTTTCAAAAAGAAATTGAGGTCTGACGATTCAATTGATAAATATAAGGCCAGACTTGTCATTAGAGGTTTTGACCAAAAGAAAGGGATAGATTATTTCGACACATATTCTCCTGTTATGAAAATAAGCATCATTAGAATGTTGATTGCGTTAGCTGCGATTTTTGATCTTGTTGTGCATCAAATGAATGTAAAGACAACTTTTCTTAATGGTGACTTAGAGGAAGAAATCTATATGACCCAACCTGAGGGTTGTGAAGTACCAGGTCAGGAGAATAAAGTATGCAGATTGAGAAAATCTCTTTATGGCCTAAAGCAAGCTCCTAAACAGTGGTTTGAGAAGTTTGATAGTTCTCTTTTGAAAAATGGATTTGTTGCAAATTTGTCTGATTCTTGTGTCTATTCCAAGATGATAGGATCAGATTGTGTGCTCATATGCTTATATGTTGATGATATGCTGATCTTTGGTACAAATTTGCTTGTAGTCAATGAGACTAAAATGTTGTTGTCTTCTTTGTTTGAAATGAAAGATATGGGTGGTGCTGATGTGATCTTAGGGGTTAAAATTCGGAAAACCAACTCTGGTTATGCTTTGTGTCAGTCACACTATATTGAGAAAGTGTTAAAGAAATTTAACATGTTTGATGTGACACCTGTTAGAACTCCCTACGATCCCAGTATACCTTTAAAGAAGAACAACGGTCCTAGTGTGTCTCAATCTGAGTATGCTAAAATTATAGGAAGTGTAATGTTTTTGATGAACTTTACTCGTCCTGATATTGCTTATGCTGTAAGTAGATTGAGTCGCTACACTCATAATCCTAGTCAAGAACATTGGAATGCACTTCATCGTTTGCTTAAGTATCTAAAAGGTACAATGGATTGGTGTTTGCACTTTAATAAATTCCCTACTGTTGTAGAAGGATATTGTGATGCAAACTGGATTTCTGATAATGATGAAGTTAGTTCTACTAGTGGTTATGTTTTTACCTTGGGTGGAGGGGCTATCTCGTGGAAGTCTGTAAAATAGACTTGCATAGCCCGCTCTACCATGGAATCTGAGTTTATAGCTCTTGAGTTGGCAGGTCAAGAAGCAGAGTGGCTTAGAGGTCTCTTAGCAGACGTGCCACTATGGGGGAAACAAGAGACACCTATCTCTATACATTGTGACGCACAGGCAGCAATTGGAGTGGCTCATAACAGTGTCTACAACGGGAAAAGGAGACATATCCGTGTTAGACACAGTCCAGTGAGACAATTGCTAAAGCATGGAGTAATATCCTTGCAGTATGTGAGATCCGAGAAGTATTTGGCGGATCCTCTCACTAAGGGGTTGACTAGACGAGTTGTTCTAGAGGCATCGAGGGGATAGGGCTTAAGCCTATGGCTTGAAGAGGTATGGTGGATACCAATTATTTGGTCCAACGAAACCATACTAATCTTCGAGGTGCACTACATCCTTATCCCTGTGGTGCAAAGTAGTGCTTCTAAGGTTGAGATTATTCTCTTAATGAATCCACGCCCTTTGTGGGGGGTGCTTGTGAGACGCACTGAAGGATTCACCGATTGTTTATTGTAAGGATGAGCTAATTGCTCTTAATAATTCCATAGTCACATTTGTGGTGGTCTATGTTGAGATAGACTTGATGTAATTACCTACGTAAGTGTGAAGGTTTGGCCGCCTTCTATGAGAGATTTGGGCTATCTCTCTAGAGCACTTATGAGTCCCAAGGTGTGTGCATGGCCATAAAGGCGCAAATGTTGTTATCGCGGAGTATGTTTTTCTGTAGGTTGATACGTGTTGTGGGGGTCTCAATCAAAGTCTTCCAAGTTCAAGGCCTAGTCCAGTTGTTAGATTATTCACTGTTGCCTCACATCACTAATGTGTCAATTCAAATCGAAAGATATTGACACCTAAGTATCTGACATGTTTTGCCCAGTTTTTCCTTTCCTTTTCTTGACTTCTTTGTAAGCCATTAGTGGGGGATTGTTGGTAATGGCTAAATATAGTGGTTTCCTTTTTTAGTCACCTTGTTGGTAATGGCTACAATTAGTCATTTCCTTTTTTAGTCAGTCTTTTTTTTTTTGTGGTTCCCCCTTTTTACCTTTTTTTTAGTTCCTGTTTTTTGTGGCTGTTAGCTTCCAGTTTCTCCTATAAATTGGAGCCTCTAGAGGACTGTGTTCATCATCGAATACAATTCCCTTCTCCTCTCCTCTCCTCTTCCTTTCTGGGCACACAGTTTTGCATACTCCATATCCTTGGCCACGAGTGCACGTGTCCCGGGATAATCTGAGTTAACCTTGGGGAGCGACCGACAATTCCGATTGGCACCGAGGTCGGGCCGTAATTGCTTTCAAGGCAGTGGTTCTTCCACGGCTCAGTTTTCTTGTGTTCTCGACAGCCTTGATTCGTTTCTTTCTTAGCAGCCTTGATTTTTCCAACAAAAAATTGCAACTTTAACATGAAACAAATGATAACAAAAGCAATACCAATTCTTTTTCGATAGGTAAAGAAATGTTTCTGATGCATTTTATGCCCTACATTCTTGCCAAACAAAAGACACCCCATCACCCCAATAATCATCAGTACATCTTCCCAGTTATAAATTGGCCTTCAGCAAATCAACTGCTAACATCGAAGCTCATTCGTAAACAACAGAAACAAAAACCCAAAGACTTACATAAGTGTTCAATTGATGAATGAAGGTGGAGAAATTATTGTGCTTGAAATAATTGGGCAGCAGCAGAGTCGAAAACTATATTGAATCCCAAACAACAAAGCTATTCATGGCCTGACTCCACGACACAATCGCATCCGTCGAAATTCTCTCTCCTCTGCTGAGAAGACTACGAGCCAGATCTGAAGACTACGAGCAAGAATCTGAACTTTACTCACCTTTGAATTGATCTGAGGAGCTGTTGGTTCTGGGCTAGAGAAGACAGCGCTGGGCTGCAGTCGCGGTGGTCTGCGCCAAGGGGAAGGGCGGTAGTGGGTCGCGATGGTCGGACGGCGTGGGAGGCGGAGGACACTGCAGCGGGGTAAGGGCTAGGGTTGGGGCTGAAGCATCGCTGGGCTAGGGTTATGGGTGGGGGTTGTGTTTGTCAAACATTCGAAGTTAAATTGGGCTTTTTTTCATTTCTTTTTGCATTACTGGACCGAGCGACGGACCGTTCCGTTGCAAGGTCCATCGCAAGGTCATTTTTTTTTAGCCAGCTCAGCTATAATGTAATTTGGACCGAGTGACGAAATTTTCCGTCATAATTTCCGTCGCAATATGACAATTTTTTTTTTTTTTGATGGTAAACATGCTAATATTATTCATTAATCATCGGAATTAAGTCTTCCAAGACCAGATCATTGATAATATATGGCCCCTCATGCAACCAAACTTTACGTCCTAACTCAAACGGTTGAAGATGAGCCAAGGAATGAGCCACCTTGTTCCCTTCCCGTCTAACAAAAGAAAACGAACACAAACTAAAAAAATTAGCTACTCTCAGTATTTCAATAATCTCAAATCCTAGTTCAGTAATTGGTACTGCTTTTCCTTTAATCTTTGACACCAATGCTTGGCAATCACCTTCCAATATAATCTGAGAGAACCCTCTGTCCTTTGCAGTCATAAGAGCAAGGTGGCATGCCCTTGCTTCCACTGTTTCCACTCCATCAAATCCCATGCTTTGTTCAACTACCATAAATTGTATATGTCCCCTGCTATCCCTTGCAACAGCTGCCATGCCCGAACCCAAATCGCCAAGCTTTGCTCCATCAAAATTTATTTTAATCACACCTTCAGTTGGGGGTCTCCAAATTGCAGGGAGGTCCCTTTTCACCTCAATTCGGGTCTGTGCTTCTTTGTATTCCTTGATTATGTCATGCACTTGTTGGATAATCCCTCTTGGGCTCCTCCTTTGCCGATCATGAAGCAGTGCGTTCCTGTCATTCCAAATCGCCCAGGTGATTCCCAAGAATTCGCCCGACAGCTCCCCCAATTCATTCAAAGCTGCTGCAAATGCATCCTGGACATCACGAGCTTGCATTCTCCATAGTCGGTGGTCATTAAACCCACTCCTTTCCCAGATCAGCTTGGCATGAGTGCAATCAAATATGGCGTATACCGCAGTTTCTACTCCCGTACCGCAGCAGAAACACCGCCCGTCAATATTCTGTATTCTCCGTGACAGGTTATGTCCGGTCGGTAGAGCTCTCTCTGCCGCTCTCCATGTGAAAAGTTTGATTTTTGGCGGTACTTTTAGATGCCAGACCCTACTCCAAAACATTCTCCTTTCTTGATTACAGCTCGTTGTTGCCTGTTCCTCTTTTCTCCATACTCGAATCGCTTGGTAAGCGCTCTTTATCGTCAAATGCCCGTTTGTTGAGTAGTGCCAGGCCAGTCTGTCTGGGGACCAAAATCTTGAGAGGGGTATTTTCTTTATCAGTTCCGCATCATGTTGGAGGAAGATCAGGTCGACCATATCCTCTCTCCATTTCCGGGCCTCGTGATCGATCAGATCTGATTAGTGCAAATTCACTCCTTTTCGGGCTGATGACTTTGAACGAGGTTGGTCGAGGTAGCCAATTGGAGTCCCACACATTGAGAGAAAAGCCATCACCTATAACCCATCTTGATCCTTTTTGTACCACCCATATTGCACTCCTTAAACTCTTCCATGTGTAGCTCCATTTGCCGCCGTTTCCCGCATCCAAAATGCCTCCCAATGGGAAATATTTCGCTTTGAGCACTCTGTAAACTAATGATTCAGGAGCTTGCATCAGGCGCCAGACCTGCCTTGCCAACAATGTTGTGTTAAAGTCCGTCAGGTCGCGGAACCCCATTCCCCCCTCTAGCTTATGTTCGCATAACTTACTCCTCTTCACCCAATGTATCTTCCTCGACCCCTCTTTGGCTCCCCACCAATATCTAGTAATGGTTGCTTAGATGTCATCGCAAAAGGAGTCCGGGAAACGGAAGACGCTCATCGCATATGTGGGTATCGCCTGGGCAACTGCCTTTACAAGGACCTCTTTACCCGCCCAAGATAGCTTCCTCCCCATCCACCCACAGACCCTCTTTATCACTTTTTCTTTTATGCCTGCAAAGGCTTTCTTCTTTGATTTCCCCACATGTGTTGGAACTCCTAGATATTTTTCATGTGACAGAACTTCCTTCATGTCGAGGGTTATTAGGACTTCGTCCCTTCGTTGCAAAGCAACTCCCTTGCTGAACGCCACATTAGACTTGTTGAGATTTACCCGCTGTCCCGAAGCCTCCTCATATAGTCGGAGAAGTCCCTTCACGACATTAGCTTGGACCGTCGTGGCTTCAGCAAATAGCAGCGAGTCGTCGACGAACAGTAGGTGCGATATAGTCGGGGCTCCACGACAGATTTTGTGGCCTCGGAGCTCCCTATTCTGCCATGTTGTGTTGATAAGGCTCGAGAAGACTTCTGTAACAAATAAGAATAGGTAAGGCGAGATTGGGTCGCCTTGCCTTAGTCCCCTTTCCGGTTTCATGAATTCCCTGGGCTCCCCGTTTATGACAACCGAGAGTGTTGCCGTTTCTATGCAGTTCATGACAAGCCTTACCCACTCTTCTTTGAACCCCAACCGAAGCATGACTTGCCGTAAAAATTGCCACTCTACCTTGTCATATGCCTTATCCATGTCCAATTTGATTGCCATGCTCCCTCGTGTCGATTTATTCCCTCTCATTGAGTGAAATATCTCATGGGCAATGAGGATATTGTCAGATATTAGTCGCCCTCGGGTGAATGCACTTTGATTTGGTGAGATAATCGATGGTAACAGAGGGCTTGAGCCAGTTAGTGATTACCTTGGTGACCAATTTGTAACATACGTTGCAGAGACTAATTGGGCGGTACTCAATGATTAGCTCTGCGCTCTGTTTTTTCGGGATAAGAACAACATGGGTTTGGTTCAGCTTTTCGGGAATAATGCCGCTGTTGAGGATATCCAGTACTGCCCCCGCGACGTCATCCCCCACTATCTCCCAGAATTTTTTATAAAAGTAGGGACTTAACCCATCTGGCCCGGGTACCTTGTTTAGGTTAATTGCATTGAGAGCTTCGAAAACCTCCTCCTTCGTATATGGCTTGCACAGTTCATCGTTCATACTGTCAGTCACTTTGGGATGCACGCCGTTAAGCACTTGATCAATCGATTGCGGATTCTCAGAGGTGAATAGTGTGGTGAAGTAATTTGTTACAATCCCCCGCACCTCAACCTGTTCGACACACCATCGCCCTGTGTTGTCCCTCAAACCCTCGATCGAGTTTGCTTTCCGTCTGTTATTTGCTCGTTGATGGAACCACCCCGAGTTCTGGTCCCCATGTAGAATGTATTGCTCCCGAGATCGTTACCACCACATCATCTCCTCTTTTTGCCTCCAAATCCGGATGTCCCCCAGTAGAGACTTTCGGACTACTGGATCATTAACCAGCTGGACTTCGTTGGAATGCTTGTGGATCTCCCGTTGCACATGCCCAAACTCCGTCTTGTTCCAATCCAGAAGGGACGACATGCAATTATCAATTTTTTCCAAGCATTGTTTGACCCTATCGCCGTTTGTCGGCATGTCCCAAGCATTCTGGATCACCCCTTTGCACTGCTCGTCCAATGTCCACATGGCGTCAAACCTCCTTCTTCTCTGATGCGTGTCAAAACATTTCATTACGATTGGGAGGTGGTCCGAAATATCGTCATCCACATGATACACCGTTGCATTTGGAAATAGGCTTACCCATGCAGCCTGTGCGCAAAAGCGATCAAGAATTTCTTCCACCGACCTATCTCCCTCTTGCCCATTCCACCATGTGTATTTGTAACCCTTGTACCCCATGTCCATGAGTCCGTGCTCGTCCAACGTTGGGTATCCGTAAATCCCCGTGAATCTCCAACCCTCCTCTATGTTCCTCCACCTAATCAAGCTGTCTATGTGATTCAGCGACATTGACAGCAAGTCTACCTCAACATTATTCTTCCACCACAGCGCCACTCCCCCCGCCCTCCCTCTGTTGTCCACTGCCACCCCATCAAACTACTCAAACTTTCCCCGCACTTCGTTCATCTCTCTTGCACTGAGTTTGGTCTCCGAGAGAAAGACCAAACTGGGCTTGTGGGTCCCCAGCACACGCCGGAGATCCTTCAACACCTGAGGGTTGCCCAGCCCTCGGCAGTTTAAACATAGGATACTCATTGCCTTTGGCGGCGGTGCTCCGCACCCCCCGCCTCTTCCGGGAAAGACATGTACTTTCCGTTGTAAGCCTCACCTTCTCCTTCCGGTTTTTTCCTCTTGAAAACTTCCGACCCAATCTCCGTGGCTACTTGTTCTTCAATGGTAATTCGCTTCATAGAGTGACTACCTTCTTGCTCATCGAAACGGAGCTTCTTCTTGCCGTCTTGTTGTTTCCTCCCATCCCGGAATGCTTGGATTAATCTAACTTCTTCTTCCTTCTCGCCTTCCCTTCCTCTTCTTTTACTCTTCATCGGTGACGCCTTCAGGTTTGTATTATACGGAAGGTCAGCTTCAGCTATATCCTCGTCAAATTGGTCGCATCCTTTGTATATGTGGCCCAACATACCACACCCATAGCAGAAGTCTACCAGTTTGACATATTTCACGTCAAACCAGATCGTCTTCCCCGCAATCCTGGCTTTTATCCCCCGCCACAGAGGCTTATTTAGGAATAAGTCAACACAGAAATTTAGGGACTTGTCTATGCCGATAAGATTACTTTCATCGGCGCACACAAACTTCCCCATTGTCTTTGCTAAGCTCTCCGCAAACCCTCTGGTCTGTTTTATCGCTGGAACATCGTATACCTTTACCCAGAAACGGATTGTGTCGAAGACCACTTCAGGGTACTTCTCTGTCCCATCCAACTCCTTCAGTAGCAGGTGGTGTCCATCGAAAGACCACGGACCCTCCATTAGCACCGCCGACTTATCCGCCTTCGAGAAGAATTGGAAGAGGAATAAATTTCTATCTAGTTCTTTGATCAGTAATCCTTTGCCAGATTTCCAGATATTCTTCATTGTCGCTTTCATCGCACCCACATTGTATGAGTGCGTTGTGTGTAGTTTTCCGATCAGACTAAGAGCGATTTGCTCCGCCTTCTCCACATCCACTTCCTCCTCACATTCAACGACAATCTCTTCTTCTTCTTCAGTCAACTTCAGCTTTCCTAACACCTGTTCAATCTCCATCTCCATGTTTTCGACAGTCGGAGCCGTCGCCGGAGCCAACCTAAACCCCTACCACCGACAGCGTAGGGAATACTCCTCCGCACAAGCCCTAGTCGCCGCTGCTACTAGGGTTTGGAGAGAAAAAATACTAACAATTTGGGAAGTTAATATGACAAGTTTTTAGTAGTGATATATATATATATATATATATATATATATATATATATATATATATATATATATATATATATATATATATATATATATATACCTAAACCCTACCACCGACAGCGTAGGGAATACTCCTCCGCACAAGCTCAAGTCGCCGCTGCTACTAGGGTTTGGAGAGAAAAAATACTAACTAACAATTTGGGAAGTTAATATGACAAGTTTTTAGTAGTGATATGTATATATATATATATATATATATATATATATATATATATATATATATATATATATATATATATATATATATATATATATATATATATATATATATATATATATATATATATATATATATATATATATATATAATTTGACGGATCTATGAATCGGGTCTACGGGTCCATGCTTAGACCCGAACCCGCAAGTTTTTTAGTGGACCTAGTCCCGACCCAGGCCTAATACATTCAATTTTTTGGGACCCAAACCCACCTTAATGGATCGGGTCTATATAGGTCTGGGTGGGGTCCAGGACCCACTATCATCCCAACATGTAACTGAAACCATTGATTTGAAATTCGCGAACAACACAGTGCTATGACACCTATATTAAAATACTTTTTCTAATTTTAAATTGGATAAATTCTTCAAATGCCTCATCCGCAGTCTAAGTTTGAATTTGAATTATTTTGTTACTAGCAATTACCCGAGCGTTGCCCCGAATCAAAAAAATAAATGCCCGGATGTCCATATAAATATTCACACCTTCAATAATCACAATATATATTACATGCACCCGGAGCATCTGCTCCAAATACCTGCGAGTGAACAATTATATGAATCAGAGTAAACAATCATAACAATCAGAATGAACAACTTAATACATATGGATGAACAATTATAGAATCTGGAGCACGTGCTCCGGGAGCACCTAATAAATTGCACAATACTCGAGCAATGCTTGGTACGAATATGATCATACATCAAGATGAAACTCAAAATATCCATGATTAATTTGCTTTGTATGATCATACAACCTCCTTTTGATCCACAGTTACAACCGCACAAAGTTTGACAATGTTTGGTGCTACTATTTCAATTCATTGCTCTTATTTGCCCATCTATTTCTCTATTAGAATGCATCATGTTTGGGATCTTTTTTGCTGTTGAATTAAGAGAGAAAGAACTGTCCCGAAAATTGATTTAGTAGCAGAGGAGAAACAAACAAATCATGTCCTTGATCCCAAAAAAAATCAAATATTTTATTACACATTGTGAGGGTTCATGCCTACATAATGTGAAATGTGAACAAAAGAAAGAGATAGTGGTTTTGTTTCTCTGCTTTTTGTTTCATGAGTTGGTAGATGTTGTCTATTTATACTGTGTATATTGAATTGTTTCAATTGTCTCATTTTGACAGTGGTTGTTTGCGGACTCTTACCCGTTTTCGGGCTATAAATAATCGAAAAAAAAGAAAGAGATAGTGGAAACTCAACACTAATAATGAGAAAGTGATAAACCAACGAAGAAAGAATGAGGACAATGACCCTAACAGCCATTTCTTTGATTTCTATCTCCTTATGTTAGTTCATGCCTACCCAGCGTGCATCTTATCAAGTTTATTTATGGAACGATGTAACGTTGTTACTCTTTTAGTCATTGCCCTTTCAAAATATACCTTTTATTGGCCATGAGTAAATTTATGGTTTAGCAATATTTTTGTATAAAGTCCCCCACATACGTCATTGATAAGTTAACTATTCCCTCCCTTTTATATTAATTGTCATAATTTTGACTTTCACGGTACGTTTTCAATGTCACTCTGATTGATAGTTTCTTATACAATATGTTATTAACAATTGCAATATTATACTTTTATAATAGTATTTTTCGTTACAAATCTAATGATAGTAATTTTATATAACAACTTATTGTATATATTGAGAAATTTATAATGAAAATTTTTAAATTTGACGGTATAATTTTTAAAGACAGCAATTAATATGGAACGGAGATGGTAAATTATACCTTCGCAAGCCCTAGTAAACACTTGTTTGGTTGCTTACAAATGTCAGTTACTATTTAAAAAGTACATTTTTTTTTTTACTTTACCTTAATGAAAACATGTGACATGCTTTGCATAATTAATTTTTCTTTTTGTCAATTCAGTTAATATTAACCGTGTAAACCCGTACTATTTACTTACATTTTAAAACCACAATAACTCAATTGTACCACAGATAATAGTAAAAATGGAAAGATTCGTTTGACTAAGGCTTTATTCTTTGAAAGGTTAAACTATAAATAAGACTTTTCTACTAACTCATACTCAATGTTACTACCTCCGTCCTTAAATGAGTGTCAAATTTTCTAACTGCCTTATTCCTTTTTATTTGTCAATTTTACAATTTCAATAATTAAAATACCAATTTTACCCTCAATTAATGAATGGAATATTTTCTAGGTAAATTTATCCTCTTTATTTTTTTGTTAAGTCAAAGGGTATATTTGTCAAAGTCTAATTTTTTAAGTCAATTTCCTAGGTTTATTGGACTCCTAAAGGTAGTTTTGGTGAAACTCAATTAATAAGGGACTAAGGTAGTACTTTTTTTAGGTCTTGTTTTTTAAAATGTTAAATTAGGGGTATCTTATCATTTGTTTACCTTACTTAATTATCTGAATCCCTTACAAATATTAAAATCGATGTCATTTGATTTTCCCCAAAAGATTCAGAATTTAATAATAAAATAGATTTACTCTACAACTAAGTTACCTACTATTTTCTTACTTTTTCTTTCCTTACCAACCTTGCTTTACCTAACTTGATCCTACCACTTTAAAGAGTATACCCAAACTTAAGTAAATTTATGTAATTTTTATACTTCTTTGACAATTTATTATCTACGTCTACTTACTTATAAATACATTACTCAACCCTACTCAAATTTATTGAAGCTTACTTAATTACCCAACTTATACATACATAAATTAGCATAATTTAATAGGGATGAGAGAGAGAGATGAGAGATGAGCAAAATTGTGGATGAGAGAAGCTAATTAATTCTAAAGCTAATTTATACTAATTACAATGTACGTAAAATTGTATACAAATGCTAATTTCTATTCTCATTTGTTAGTTACTAATTACAATGTACGTAAAATTGTGGATGACAGAGAGATGAGATAAGCAAAAGATGAAAAATAAAACCCACGTTAATAGGGATGAGAGAAGTCACAATCTCACAGAGTGACAGATTGAAGAAATGAAACGGTTAACCACGTTTTGTGCAAACTTTTTACAGATAAAAATTATTTTCTTTTAATGTTACTATTCAATGGCTACGATATTCCCAATATATAGATCAACGGCTAAATATGGTCAACTTTTCATGAGTCATTCTGGTGTTAGTCAACCCCATTTTGCTACTATAATAGTAAGATTAGCTAGATATAATTGCTTGATTTGCTTCTCCATAATTCCCGAATTCCCCATACCCCGTGTAACGATTGACTCTATCCGGGAACAACACAGTGCTATGACACCTATATTAAATTTTTTTTCCTTATTTTAAATTTGATAAATTCTTTAAATACCTCATCCATAGTCTAAGTTTGAATTTGAATATTACTAGCCAGACAGGACTGCTAAGCTACGATGCACGGCTAAAATTAACGAAAATGATATTAGTATTGGAGCAAGATATTTTTTTTATCTATTTTGTTATATTGTAAAAATTATATTATTATATATTAAAAATGAAATAAAATGATATAATTGAATTCTATAATTATAATATCAAAGATAAATTACCTAAAGTTATACTTTTATCCGTTATTTTTATATTTCAAAAAACCGCTTAAAATAAGCTTAACAAAAGGATTGATCTGATTAGGATATCATTTGTACTCATTGACACAACCTACGTATCCCAACTTCCTTATAATTAATAATTAATACTTACTATTAAAAGGACAGTGTCAAACATCATAAAAATTATCAACTTCATGAAAGATGAGACACGTAAAAAAAATCGTAACATGATATGATTGATTCTATAATTAATTAAAAAGGCAAAGCTAACCTCAAATAAATTCTCAAAATTATAAATGCATAAGAATAGAGAGTTGGTGGAAGAAGAGAATATATATATAAATCCAATGTAAATACTCTCAACGAATTTTTGGAGTGAAAAAATAAGGTGAAAAAGATCTGCATTATTATATTTTCATTTAAACCTCTTGTTTGTCTTCTATTAAAGAATCGCATTGAATTTGACAACCGTATCAAAGAGGGCAGACCAGAGCAGCTTGAAGAGTGAAGACAAGTTTCAGACGCAGACTGCTTATTTAAACAGGGTACGCCCTATGTTGACTTGATGACATCATGACAGGGGGATCTGATGTATTTTGAGTTTTTGACAAAAAAAAATTCAGTTTAAAAAAAAAAATTAAGTATATTACTTATATATTTGTTCTTTGGATTGATAACTCTTTCCAATTTAATTTAATACAATCCAATCCAATCCAAATTTTACAAAATTCCCAAAAAATAATTCTCTCCAAAAAACGCAATTGCCCAAAAAAGCATCATAACTTATCAAATCCAATCCAATCCAATCCAATCTATCCAAACCTCATTTTATCCAATCCAAAGAACAACTAAGGGCATGTCAAATTCATGAGTAACTCTAATTTATTAAAATTTACCAGTTTTTGCATAAATTTACCAGAATTTATCAAAACTTACCAAAAAATACATATTTAAAAAACAAAAATAATTAATTTTGATATATTAGTGTAAATTTGGCAAAAGTTATTAGAATTTACCAAAAGTTACCAAAAATTACCAAAATTTAACTTTTACTCAACTGTTTTTTTACTAAGGCCGACAAAAATATGACCGACCCGATAGTCCGAATTTTACCGACCCGGAAAAATCGGATATTGGACATGGCGATTTGACCGAATATGAAAATTCGGTCATTCGGCAATTGACCGAATAAAATACGGGTCGGGTTCGGGTTTAGCAAAACGGGTTCGGGTTGACCGAATTTTTGAAGAAAATCGGATTTGTTGACATTCGGTCAATCGGGTCCGGGTTGACCGAACCCGAAATTGGGCAAGAATCAGTGAATCACAAGATATATTACTAAAAAGAGTAAAAAAAGTCATTTATAAAATTCGGTCAATCGGACACATTCAGTCAACCGGGTTCGGGTTCGGGTTTGACAAATGTGTCCGAATTAAAATTCGAACAGGATTAGGGTTTGAGGTTTTTGATCACAAATACCGAATTGACTGAACCCGATAAGATCCGAACCCGATTTTTTGCCACCCTTATTTTTTACCCATGAATTTAGACAAACATTAAAAAAAAAAGGAAAGGTAACACGTACTTCGGGTGCATCTAATAAATTACAATTTTCATTTAGACAAACATTAAAAAAAAAGGAAAGACAAGAACTGCGCAATGACCGAACTCTATTTCTCTCAGACCCTCACCCACCCTCCCAGACATTCGTCATCGGCACCACCAACCAAATCGCAGTCTCACGCCCGCACCGCCACCGCTTGACCCGACCACAACCGCTGCGCGTGCCTCCATAGTCCACGCAATCCTCTGCCAGTGGCGGGCCCAACCCCAGTTTGTGAGTTTCTCATTCTCAATCTCTTTGCTTCTTTCAACTCAACATTTTCTTGTGATTTATTATTGTAAATTTACTCTTTAAGTTCTGAATATTATCAATTCATTTTCAATTTTCAATTTCTCATGACATTCTAGTATTCCCTCTGAACTCAATTTTCTTGTTGGTAAATAATGGTTTGTATTTTAAATTGATTTGTTATTTGTTAAAAAGGTCAATGTAATTATATTAAATTAGAATTTACCTATTTATGAATTGGATTATGTGAATAATTGGGAAATAACATTTGTTAGTTGGATGCATAATCTGATGAGTTTTTCAATAAGCTATCATTGACCGTTTTAAGAAGATGCATGATTGTCGATCTGACTATTAGGTATTTATTTTTGTTTAATATCATTTTCATGATTAATATTAAATTAGCTATTTTAGTTGCATTTAAGCTTTATAGAATTGCTAAATTTTAATTTTTTTTAAACAAATTGTTGTTGACTCCACTAAATTTGAATCCTAGATCCGTCACTACTCAATGGCCAAAATATACGGAACCCAAATTAACCATAACTAGGATAAATAAATTATATTTACTCCACGTGTGGTTTACTATAATAATTTTTTAGATACTCCCTTCGTTCCAATTAATTTGTTCAGTTTACTTTTTCATGACCTTTGATGTAATATTTTGACCGCTAATTTTTCACATTCTATCTTAGCAAGACTAATAATTTTGTATTCAGGTAAAAATATTTTTGACCAAAATTCTAATAACGGTAGTCTTATACAATAACTCAACATATAATTTGATAAAATAGACATATGTGATTGATAGTATAATTGGCAAGAATTTTGATGTGTTGTTTTTCTTCTTTTTTCAGAAAATATATATCAATCATTCTATTTATGTGTAGTTTCATACAAGGTAACAAAAATTTATTAAAAAAGGAAGAAAAACGACACCTCAAAGTAGAACAGCCACCGCGTCAACCACCAACTGAATTGTTCTGGGTGCATTATTGTCTAATACCGTTAAAGTTCAGTGTATTAAAATCCAATACCCCTAAAGTCCAGTGTATTATCGTCCAATAATCCAAAAAAAAAACAGCATAACTTATCCTAACTTATCCCTGTAACAGCCCGAATTTTTAAGCATAATTTATTTTACTAATTAAATTTTCAATCTCAATTATCTTACATTATTTGATTTAATTAGCCAGACACTATTACTTTTCAATCAGATATATTAACTCTAATATTAGTAATTTCAATAATGAATTATACCGGGTCCAAATTTTCTGAATTTCATAAATTAATATATATGTTACATATCTTGATTAACTTCATACTTCATAAGTTGCTCAAACTTATACATTGACTTGTTTTACTCCGTCTTTTCTAATATTAGTGAGAAAGGGAAAATAACTTTTCAATTAAAAAACTACTTTTTACTATTTCTATGCTTCTTTCCACCACCAAGCATCAAAATTCAGCAACCCCTTGACCTCCTTCATCTTCTTCTCACCAACCATAGCTCTAAGTCAAGGTTCCATGAAAAATTTGGCTACTACTTCCTCCTCCTTTTGACACCAAATCAGTGGAGATGACTCATCCAAAACCCAAAGCTAGTTATAAAAGGAGCTTGGCAATCCAACTGATAACTCAACATCAATTTCCTCTTGTCCTTCTTCATCAAGTACCACTATCATTCATCTCCAACATTGTCACTACCCAACCACTGCCATTGCCACCCTACAGCAGCCAGCAAGAACCACCCGACCACCTTCTCTGCCGCCACCATCCGCCCCAAAACACCCACCAATATCTGCCAAAAATCAAGCCAAAACCATTTAAAACCAATTCAAACACTTACACCCATAACCTAAATTCATAAATCGACATTTTACTTATCTTTATCAGTCGAAATCCACCGGAAACCACCCAATTACCGGTCGGAAACCGCCACAAAAGAGCCTCCCTCGCCTTCTCTGTTTCGCAACCCGGACCCCTCACACCCACAACCACCACTGTCGTGGTGGCCTTCGTCGTCGCCGGTGAAAACCCGAACTTCCTCTGGCTTCTCCGACCAGTCCACCGTCGCCGCTCCTCTGCCCAGAACCCCGCGACTGCTCAGCCCCCCTATATGCCCCTCTCTGTGTTTTCGTTTATCCCCAAAAAGAAGAAGAAGAAAGGGAATTAACCCTTTCTCAATTTTATTAACTTTCACCTTTTTGGGCCTCCCAAAATTCTTAGCAGCCCATATTTTCTACTTAGGTAATTACCAAAATTAATTCTCATCTTATCATTACCAATTATTTCCTCTAATTACTCCTTTTATTAATATTATTACTATTTATTTATTTATTTATTCAAAATCAGATTTCACAAGTCAAAGTGGGAGATTTATTCCTTTTATCTGCAAACCTCAGGTATATTTCGATGACTGTAATCTTCGAAACTGTTTAACTGTAAAAACATAAGCTACTAATATTTAAGTGAAATAATTATTGTTTTATTGTTTTTCAAAGTTGGTTGTATGACTAATATATGTTGGCTCACCCATTGTCGTTTTCGAAAATCCATTGTTTAATGTTCATTGGTTAAATAATCGGGTTGATCGGCCCGAGTGCATGCATCTTCATGGTCCATTGTTTACCTAATCTAGGGTTGACCGTCCTCGAGTGCATGTGCCGTAGGGAAACAGTGCCGGAAGGGGGTGCTGACTTCCAAGATCCATTGTTAAACCCCTATCGCAATGTTCATTGTATATTGTTTACTGTCCATCGATTAGTGTTTATGTGTAACATTATTGTGTTATCTTATTTATGTATTATCCAATGCTTGCTATTTGTCGTATAAGTACCAATGTCGTGTTACTTGAATAGTATTATTACTATTTTTATTTATATGGGGAGAGTTCCACATTCAGATAATAACCTGCAACTGTTTGAGCATATTCTCTTCTCCCTCATTTCAAAATGAATTTAAAAATGGCATGCACCAATAAAACTATTTGTTTTCAAAACGTTTTTACATTACAATGTCGAATATATTGAGTTCCGTCTCATTTTTCTCCATTGTTTTCAAATAGTTTGTTTTTAGGTATCAGCGAGACATTTTGGGCAGATTCATGGCAAGGATAACTCACTTAACAAATCAGGCCGCCACATAGTATTCAAGTTTCATTAATATTAGTTGGCTCACCTAGATAGCTAAACAATATGTTTTAATATTTTCATTGTAGTTAAACTATTTGTACATTTCCTTTAATTTTCTATATGAAATATATTTTATTTAAGTCATTTATCTAGCAAAAGCCTTGCTTTTCCTCTCTTGGGAAAGCGGCGTAACGCTCTCGGCTTTTATACGCTTCCGCTAAATCAAGATTAATTGGGTTAAAATATTGCTAAGTAATACCCCAAAAGCCGGGGCTGTTACAGATGGTATTAGAGCAGGTCGAGCCATAGGGTTTAATAAAGTATAAAATCTGAAAAAAAATATCTGTAGACATAGGTGAGAGATCGCGGGCCCTGGGTTTAGTATTTTATTTTATTGATTAAGTTGCTAACTTTTCATGTTTTATATTTACGTGATTTTGCATATTATGTGAATTACTACGTGCATGATACTATTTGAAATTATGTTTAAATAAATATGCATGTGAAAGTTTTGCTATACCTGATGAATTTATCATATTATGTGACCTTAGTTTATAAGTGACTAGATTTTATGTGATGACTAATGGTTTTTGAAAAATGACGTTTGAAATAATTTTCAAATATTAATTTATTAAACTCAAAAGGTCATATCTTATGTTTTCTTATTTTACAAATATGGTGGTTTACCTATATACATATATATATGTGTATTTAGTATTATCTCAATCATAAAAATTTTGCAACGATTTTCCCATGTTTTCAACTTATTAATTGTGGTGACTTATTTTTTATAAACATTTATGACATAAAGTAAGCACTAATTGTTCGTTATTAATATATTTTGGATTTGGTCTCAAGAAATTTTAGTTTACTAAGTAATTATGAATTACTTTTGAGATTTTCATTACGCGTGCTAGATGCATGAAATAATCGATTTCCTTTTTCTAACCATAATTTTGTATTTACATGTATTGACTTGTTACATGATAAAGTAAAGTTTGAGTAATATCAATAGCATCATATGATATTTCATAATGAGTTTTTATTTATAAGATTTACGTGAAAAAATGCCTATATTATTTTACGACTTGTTGATAGATACAATGTATGCCTAAATAATTGGTGTTACATTTTATGTGTGTATATTTGCTTGATTCCCATGAGTATTAACATATTCATAAGCATGACGTGAATTATTGCTACTATTTACATATTACTTACTTATAAACCAATTATTGATTGCCCAAATCGTTATGTTTATTAGTTGGCAATATTTGATTTATAATTTATTGCATTGCAAAACATTTTTTCAAAGCATATTATTGGGGCAGATTTTCAAAACATGCATCACTGGATTTCAAAACTACATGGAACCTCTTTCATTGTGATTTTTCTTTTAACCATTCATCGAAACATACATAGTTCGTGCATAGAGCATATTGGTATTAATAGTCCAACATAACGAACCATACTTGATTGAGCCTTTTTAATTGTCAGAATGTCGGAGCAAGGGAGTGAAGCCAATGGTCACAACCATATTGCTTATTACCCCCAACCCAATGACCAAATCCCATCTGGTTCACGAGAAAGCCCAGTAAACACCCCACCAATCCAAAATGCCAACCCTATGGGATTATATTCAAATATCTTGGGTCAGCTAATTGTGGAGTTACTAAAGAAAGTAGGAGACCAAAATGGAGTTCAAGAAGGAAATGGTAGCAAACTCATTGAGAGGGTAGCCAAACAAAACCCGCGAATCTATGATGGTAAGGTTGACCCTGTTAAATTGGAGGATTGGATTAGGTCCATGGAAAAGATCTTTGAGGTCGTCCAAGTCCCCGAAAATAGAAAAGTCAGTATTGGAGCATTTTATCTAGAGGGTCAAGCGGATATTTGGTGGAATACAGTCCGTGAGAGACAAAATGAGTTGGGATTTAATTGGGAGAAATTCGTGAAAATGTTGAGGCAACAATTTTACCCTATTTCCCTTCAGCGTCAAAAAGAAAATGAGTTTATGAATTTAAAGCAAGGGGAGAATATGTCTGTTTTGGAGTATGCTGAGAAATTTATGGAATTAGTATGATTTGCTCCTGACTTTGTGGTTAATGAAAGACTTAAAATGACTAGATTTGATGGAGGACTTGCAGATTATATACGTTATCACCTAGCAGGTCAATACATTTGTACATATCAGGATTTGTATGACAAAGCTGTAGATGTTGAGAGAGTATTCGCTGAGCTTAGAGGTAAGAGTCAAGGGCCGAACAAACGAAAAATGGAGGAAGACAGAAATCTTAGCTCCTCCAAGAGGTATATCTATGAGAACATGGGAAGAAATGCTCGACCTACTGACCCTTGTCAAAAGTGTGGTCTTAGAAACCATATTACAGCTGAGTGTAGAAAAGGAAGCAATCTATGTTTTTGGTGTGCTAGTCCCGAGCATAAGGTAGGAATTGTTCTAAACAAGCAGAAGCTGTCAAGCTAGGAAAGGTCAAACCAATTCCTGCACCTCGCACCTAGGAAGTGATCACCACATGAAGTTTACTATGTGGTAAGAGTCAGTTACTATCTTATTATTAATAGCGGTTACATGGTTACATTCAATGCGTGCATGCTTACAAATTTATTCTGATTCATAGGTATTTGTCCAATGTCAAGTTTGTTCACTGTGTATATATGCTTGCTTACTAGATATATTGTGAATTTAAAGTCATTGTTTTATTTTGAAAAATGCTTAATCGAGTCCACCAATATTTCAACGGTACTGTATTTTTTTTAGCCAGAAGAACTGAGTCACGTAGCTTAGGGAAATTTTTATGGCTGGCCACCATCAGAACTAACCAAGTGGCGTGCTCCCTTCTCTGGTGTCAAAACATTTTCATTAATATTTACAGAACCGTTTTCATTCAAGTTTCGAGGACGAAACTTATTTTAAGGGGGGAAGGATGTAACAACCCGAATTTTTAAGCATAATTTATTTTACTAATTAAATTTTCAATCTCAATTATCTTACATTATTTGATTTAATTAGCCATACCCTATTACTTTTCAATTAGATATATTAACTCTAATATTAGTAATTTCAATAATGAATTATACCGGGTCCAAATTTTCTGAATTTCATAAATTAATATATATGTTACATATCTTGATTAACTTCATACTTCATAAGTTGCTCAAACTTATACATTGACTTGTTTTACTCCATCTTTTCTAATATTAGTGAGAAAGGGAAGATAACTTTTCAATTAAAAAACTACTTTTTACTATTTCTATGCTTCTTTCCACCGCCAAGCATCAAAATTCAGCCACCCCTTGACCTCCTTCATCTTCTTCTCACCAACCATAGCTCTAAGTCAAGGTTCCATGAAAAATTTGGCTACTACTTCCTCCTCCTTTTGACACCAAATCAGTGGAGATGACTCATCCAAAACCCAAAGCTAGTTATAAAAGGAGCTTGGCAATCCAACTGATAACTCAACATCAATTTCCTCTTGTCCTTCTTCATCAAGTACCACTATCATTCATCTCCAACATTGTCACTACGCAACCACTGCCATTGCCACCCTACAGCAGCCAGCAAGAACCACCCGACCACCTTCTCTGCCGCCACCATCTGCCCCAAAACACCCACCAATATCTGCCAAAAATCAAGCCAAAACCATTTAAAACCAATTCAAACACTTACACCCATAACCTAAATTCATAAATCGACATTTTACTTATCTTTATCAGTCGAAATCCACCGGAAACCACCCAATTACCGGTCGGAAACCGCCACAAAAGAGCCTCCCTCGCCTTCTCTGTTTCGCAACCCGGACCCCTCACACCCACAACCACCACTGTCGTGGTGGCCTTCGTTGTCACCGGCGAAAACCCGAACTTCCTCTGGCTTCTCCAACCAGTCCACCGTCGCCGCTCCTCTGCCCAGAACCCCGCGACTGCTCAGCCCCCCTATGCCCCTCTCTGTGTTTTCGTTTATCCCCAAAAAGAAGAAGAAGAAAGGGATTTAACCCTTTCTCAATTTTATTAACTTTCACCTTTTTGGGCCTCCCAAATTCTTAGCAGCCCATATTTTCTACTTAGGTAATTACCAAAATTAATTCTCATCTTATCATTACCAATTATTTCCTCTAATTACTCCTTTTATTAATATTATTACTATTTATTTATTTATTTATTCAAAAACAGATTTCACAAGTCAAAGTGGGAGATTTATTCCTTTTATCTGCAAACCTCAGGTATATTTCGATGACTGTAATCTTCGAAACTGTTTAACTGTAAAAACATAAGCTACTAATATTTAAGTGAAATAATTATTGTTTTATTGTTTTTCAAAGTTGGTTGTATGACTAATATATGTTGGCTCACCCATTGTCGTTTTCGAAAATCCATTGTTTAATGTTCATTGGTTAAATAATCGGGTTGATCGGCCCGAGTGCATGCATCTTCATGGTCCATTGTTTACCTAATCTAGGGTTGACCGTCCTCGAGTGCATGTGCCGTAGGGAAACAGTGCCGGAAGGGGGTGCTGACTTCCAAGATCCATTGTTAAACCCCTATCGTAATGTTCATTGTATATTGTTTACTGTCCATCAATTAGTGTTTATGTGTAACATTATTGTGTTATCTTATTTATGTATTATCCAATGCTTGCTATTTGTCGTATAAGTACCAATGTTGTGTTACTTGAATAGTATTATTACTTATTTTATTTATATGGGGAGAGTTCCACATTCAGATAATAACTTACAACTGTTTGAGCATATTCTCTTCTCCCTCATTTCAAAATGAATTTAAAAATGGCATGCACCAATAAAACTATTTGTTTTCAAAACGTTTTTACATTACAGTGTCGAATATATTGAGCTCCGTCTCATTTTTCTCCATTGTTTTCAAATGTTTTGTTTTTAGGTATCAGCGAGACATTTTGGGCAAATTCGTGGCAATGATAACTCACTTAGCAAATCAGGCCGCCACATAGTATTCAAGTTTCATTAATATTAGTTGGCTCACCTAGATAGCTAAACAATATGTTTTAATATTTTCATTGTAGTTAAACTGTTTGTACATTTCCTTTAATTTTCTATATGAAATATATTTTATTTAAGTCATTTATCTAGCAAAAGCCTTGCTTTTCCTCTCTTGGGAAAGCGGCGTAACGCTCTCGGCTTTTATACGCTACCGCTAAATCAAGATTAATTGGGTTAAAATATTGCTAAGTAATACCCCAAAAGCCGGGGCTATTACAATCCCAACCTATCCTAACTTATCCTAACTTATGCATCCAAACCTGAAAATAACCAACCAAAGAATAGGGCATCACTAGACTGCTCAAACATGTTTTTCCTAAAAGTTTGTTGTGGTATATTTCTATCTACATTATCTGCAGATTCTAAATTTACATACCAAACCTTATTTAACCAAACCTTATCTACATCATCCACAAGTACTACCTAATTAACTTTATTTAGACAAGGGACAAAAATGTTAATTTATATTCAAAATTAAATTTTGGCCAGGAAATCTAAACAAAAAATTATAGGAAATACTATAGGGTAAAAAATAGCTACAACTTCGATGAGGTAGGATAAAAATCATTTGACAAAAACCATTTGACAAAAATAGGGTGTCTAAAGCTTATTACCATAAATCTCAAGTATAGTAATTTAATTTACTCCAATTAAGATACACTTCTGGGAGTACCATGCTCCTGTACTCTCAGAATGTGTTATATATATATATATATATATATAAATATATATATATATATATATATATATATATATATATATATGGGAATAGATAGGGTGAGAATTAGGTTTTGGTGAGAATTAGGTTTTGGTGAGAATGTGAGAAGAGTGAATAATGACTTTTGGATGCAAGATCAATGGCCAGAAAAATAAATGAGTTTTCATTTTCTTTGGGAGCAGTCACGTGAGGGAAGAAGGCAAAAAAAAAAAAAAAAAAAGAGCTGGTTGCTTGGAATATGTGCAGGCGTGAGGGCTGCTTTTCATACACTGCATGGGAGTTGGGTTGATTATTATCATCTTCAATCCATTCATCTCCCTATCTGCAGAAAGAACTGGAGAGTTTTGCACATTGATCTGGAGGTGGCAAAAATCGAAGGCATCAGAGGCATTCCATCTTTTTGTTTTTTTGTTTTTGATTTGGCGTGACTTCTTCTTCTTCAATGGATGGCGGGTATACTGACATTGATGGTTTCAGGTGAGATGGAGAAGGAGGTCGTCTATGGCGGACCATTGTGGTTGATCGAGATGTTTTATTTTTTAGGGTTAATGTGTACCATGAAGAAGAAGATATAATACAAAAATTGAACAAAGTTTCTGGGTTTGTTGAATAGATAGGGGTGTGAGCGTGGGATTGGTTTTGATTTTTTTTTGTTTTTTGCAATCTGACGAGGGGAAATATGTGTTTGAGGTGCAATTGTCTAGAGTAATAAATATGGAGATGGTGTTCGGTATCATTATACATCATGTCCATTGAGCAGATGGGTTTTTTATTTGTATTTTACAAGTTGATTGTAATGAAAAGTTGAATTTGTTGTTCGGGTAACTTGTATCTGATGTTCTGTTGATATAAATGACATGGTGAACATATGTGCCCATATATTGTCCGGTTTATTTTATGTCGAATGTAGAAGTCTAATTTGTGATGGAACCTTAAACGTGCATGATGGTTGACTAAGATGTCCATATGAACGAAAGGTGATGATAAGTATATAAACTGATTATTACTTCACTCGTGTTGTGTCATGAAATGGGGTGTCAGTGTGCCGCCACGTGGTACTTTGAGGTTAAGTAGTGTGTGTGTGTTGTGCATGTAATTATGCCAATATGTTCATTTCACTCAAATGCACAATACGCACACAATTGATGAGCATTCAGGCATGTATGTATGAGCAACAAATAATTTTGTGCGGGTTTTTTCAAACATGCAAATATAAGCGTTCGAACATGTGAATATGTGCAATACATTCTTGTCTGGATCGTGGTCTAACAATGTTGGTTTTAATGTGTTTACAGTGGTGTGCACGAGTACGGCAATGCAAGTCAAAGTGTCTCAATATGTCCACCATCGATACCGTTAAGTTACCAGCAGTATGATAGTGAAGAGTATTTGCTGATATGCGAAGACGAATCATTGGTCCCTTATATTGGTCAGAAGTTTGATAGTATTGAGGAGGCAAAAAATTTTTATGAACATTATGCTGTTAGTCTTGGGTTCAGTGTTCGTAGTTCAACACATACGGTTAACAAGAGTACGGGGCTGGAATGGAAGTTGTTCTTGTGCACAAGACAGGGGTGGAAATCTAACAAAGAGACATTGTTCGAGGAATCGAAAACATGTCAATCACACCCCCTCACGGAGAATCAGACGATTGTGGAAACTGTACCGATCCAACTACCCCGAAAACAAAGAAGAGGAACCGCGCTGACACAAGGCAAGGGTGCTATGCAAAAATGAATGTGAAGTTAACAGAAGATAGGAAGTATTCTGTGCTAAAATTTCATGCTAGGCACACACATGAATTAACAACACCAAGCAAAAGACATCTTGAGAAGTCAGCACGGAACGTTAGTAGGATACATGTTGATTTAATGAACAAGTTTACAAGGGCGAATGTTGGTACATTTAAGGCATTCCATCTGTTAAAAGAAACAGTGGGTTCGTATGAGGGAGTTGGGTGTACCCTACAGGATATGAAGAACTACAAGGGGTCATTGAATATGGTCTTAGTGGACATGGATGCACAAATGTTCGTCGATATATTGCGAAGGAACAAGGCAAGAGATCCTGGGTTCTATTATGCGTATGAGGTTGATGACGATAAACAACTAAAACGCGCATTTTGGTGTGATTCGCAAGGCAGGAGGGAGTATGCATCGTTTGGTAATTTTCTTTCTTTTGACACAAAACACCAAACAAACAAGTATAAAATGGTGTTCGCTGCATTCACTGGAGTGAACCATCACCGCAAGTTAGTTTCATTTGGAGCTGGCCTGCTAAGAGACGAGAAAACGCCGTCATTTGTGTGGCTTTTCCAGCATTTCGTTGCTGCAATGCAGGGGCAACAGCCGGATACAATAGTCACGAACCAAGACTTGGCAATCAGGGAGGGGGTTGCTACTGTTTTTACTGATTCGGTGGACAGGTAATACATGACAACAATGATCATTTATATTATAAACATCAATCATTATATTATAAACATCAATCATTATATGTGTATAGATGATCATATAATGTACATAGCTTGAACATTCCAGGATGGCTCGATGCTCAGTTTAACACATAGCTACATGTTTGATGATTTTATGAAATACATCCATTTCATTGCGACAACACGATCAACCTATGAAAATACAATTCCATCTATATAGAGGATCATATAGTATACAGTCATTGTTCATTTCATGCTTACTTGATGTGCATCTTTTAAAAATAAATGAATGTTTGATGATTGCATTACTCTATATATTATAGGTACTGTATATGGCATATTATGAGGAAGATGCCTGAGAAAGTTGGTCATAAGTTAAACAAATGTGAGGAATTCCTGGAAGATATCAAGTTGTGTGTTTGGGCATCCGAGACGTCTGATGAATTTGAAGCCAGATGGGCAGAGATGGTAGACAAACATGATTTGCATGACAATCAATGGTTGCAAGACATATATGACAAACGGGCTGATTGGGTTCACGCGTACTTCACTGATCAGCCACTTGGAGGTGTCTTGAGGACCACTTCTAGATCGGAGAGTGAGAACTCGATGTTTGGGAAGCTTATGTGTCAAACACTCAGCTTTGTCGAGTTTTGGGCAAGATTTTAGCAGGCGGTTGACGCACAAAGAAACAACACTGTGGATCTTGATCATGCGTCTAAGACAGCACTACCGTGATTGGCAACAGATATGGCCATTGAGAGGTATGCCAGAACGATCTACACACACTGTAATTTTTTGTTGTTCCAGGCGCAGCTGGTAAAGGTGATGAACGATTGCTATATAGATGAAATGCAAAAAGTTGGTTCAGATAAAACGTATAAAATTTGTCAGAAAAGCAGCAAAAGGGAGAGGCATGTGGTCCAAAACATGGATACGAACGGCGTAACATGTGACTGCCCGTACTTCAATTTGCAAGGAATACCGTGTGCACATGTGTTATTTGTGATCTACCATTTGGATGAGTTGCCCCCAACAACAATCGTTCCGTGGTGGACAAAGCATGCATCAACCATCCAACGTTTCCAAATTGAAAGTAGCGTCCTTGATGGGTGTGATAAGGCGGGTAAGAGGAAGAAACTGACAAATGATGCATGGAGATCGTTTTACGTGTGTATGGACATCGTGGATGGTGATGAGACAAAACTTGGTATGATTGTTGAACATACAGACACATTGATAAAGAAGCTCGAAAGTTTGACCATTGTGCAGCGAGTGTCCAATGTTTCTTCGGATTTTGAGACATATTTCGGTGCCCCAGTTCCTACGGTCACAACAGTTCACCCTCCTCCTACGTCTGCTACCAAGGGTAGGGCAAGACGAATAAGAACCCCCATCGAGAACGCTGTCCAGAAGAAAAAAAGTATGCGCAGGTGCAAGATGTGTGATCAGATTACAACTCATGATAGTAGGACATGTCCTGAGTGTCATTGATGAGTTTACGCATTAATCATGTAATGCGCAACAATTATGATGTTATTTTCCATGGTTTGCGATTGTAGGGCTACTGTTATATTGTGGACCCGTTTTGATATTTGAGATGTGATGTTATTTTGTGGAACCGTATCAATATTCGATGGTATTTTGAGTATGCCAAAAAATTACATACATTTTGTTTTAATGTTAAGTTTGTTTGATAATAATGTGATGTCCAAACTTAATGACGTTTAACGAGATGTGTTGTTGAATGATCATTACGCATATTCAAGATGCACATCGTAGAATACCATACCGAACATGCATATATGCCCAATCAAAATAACATCATCTAGAAAGTTATTGCTCATCATGTTATTATTGATCATGTATACTTCCATTTTTCAAGTGAGCATCTTGCATATTCAATATGAACATCACTGCACACTCTAATGTACATGCACAATAATCACAAGCAAATTTACATTATGATGAAATCACAAGTTCATCATGCTCAAAATAGCTGGACATTACATACTACTATGCATCATTACCCATATTCGAACAAAAACCAAGACAAAATAACATGTATATATTGTATCATAAGTGATCGTTATGCATTTTCAAGATGCACATCATAGAATACCATACCGAACATGCATAAATGCCCACTTAGATGAACATCATCAAGTGAATTATTGCTCATCATGTTATTATTGACCATGTATACTTCCGTTCTTGCATATTAAATTTGAACATCATTGCACACCCTAATGTACATGTATATATTGTATCGTAAATGATCATCACGTATTTTCAAGATACACATCATAGAAAACCATACCGAAAGTGAGCATCTTGCATATTCAATATGATAATTGGACACCCTAATGGACATGCATATTCAATATGAACATAAATGTACATTATCATAAAATTAAAAGTTCATCATGCTCAAAACTGTTGGACATTACAGACTACTATGCATCATTACCCATAAACAAACAAAAATTAACCACATAACATGTATATCTTGTATCATAAATGATCATTACGCTTTTTCAAGATGCACATCATATAGTACCCTACTAAACATGCATAAATGCCCATTCAAATGAACATCATCCAGAAAGTTATTACTCATCATGTTATTATTGACCATGTATACTTTCATGTGTCAAGTGAGCATCTTGCATATTCAACATGAGCATCGCTGCACACCCTAATGTACATGCACAATAATCCCAAGGAAATGTACATTAACATGAAAGCAAAAGTTCATCACTCTCAAAACTGCTGGACATTACATACTACTATGCAGCATTAGCAATAATCGAACAAAGATTAACCCCATAACATGTGTATCTTGTATCGTAAATGATACGCATTTTCAAGATGCACATCATATAATACCATACCGAACATGCATAAATGCCCATTCAAATGAACATCATCGAGAAAGTTATTGTTCATCATGTTACATAACCATGTATATTTCCATTTCAAATGAGCGTTTTGCATATTCAATATGAACATCAGCGCACAACATAATGTACTTGCACAATAATCACAACAAAATGTTCATTATGATAATCACAACAAAATGTACATCTATACATAAATTTTTGCAAATTAAGTCATTTTATTTTGCATTTTTATGCTCATATAAGCTTGACGGGATATCCACATATCCAGACATTGTTTCGCATATTGGTTCCAAAAATAATGTCCATTTGTTGTTGACAACATGATCAGCCAACATTAACTTGATGTCCATCATCCACTTCAACAATGATCATACTATGATGAGATAAACTATTTCGAGCAAAATATAACTATGACAACACTTGAAACCATACATATATAGTTCGACGTTTGCAAATATGTTTAAACGTCAGCAAAATGTAAAACATAAAGCAAATAAATAGTCTAATTTTATTTTTAAAAAAAACATATCGTAGCCCGAATCCATGTATGTTCGGCATTCAAAATGGACGAACGCAAACTTGCAGGTCTATCTATGACCACATTGTCTCACAAAGTACCCCCTTCTCACATACAAAGTGCACTACACATAAACAACCTAAATGCGGGATCTCTTTCTTCCGGTCCCAATGAACGGCTTTGGTGTACACCTCTTGTTTCAAAATGTTGTCTTCGTACATGACAATATCGTGGCAGTACCGCCTCCTAAGTGACACAAGCCGGTCATCCTGACAACAAACACATATATTTAAGTCAATATGTCGTAAATGTTTATCATGACTAATTAATATGTGCATGATGGACAACAATAAGTTCATATAACTACGCTATATAGGGTGAATAGTTACTTACGTCGTCTTCCGTCAGCCCGCATTCTCAGTTGTTTGGATCAAACAGTGTCTCCATATGTCTCATACAATAGACCCCACTGTCTACTGTGTCTTTTGAAGAACACCAGTGCATCTTCATATGCTCACGAGCAGCTTCCGACAGGACATCAACACGGTCGCTTTTCATACGGTGATGGAATAGAATCAGCATGTCCGACTTTGTTCGTCGGAGTAAAAAAATTAAATGAGTAACTTTACACCGTTTATTTTAAAAAAAAACATTATACATTACATAGTGGGATGTGAATTAATAACAACTTACAAATTCATCATGCACATGCCCATAAGCTTGCTTGTGCGACACGTTCTGCCCAGGCTTGTTCTTTTTGCTATTAATGATGTAAACCTTCTCTCTGCGCATGTCCGCACAAAACAAGAAGTAGTGCCCATTGTGGTACAGTGGAGCTAAAAACTATGTTCAAATTATATGAAATTGTCAGCTCGATGTTTTCTTTTTTCTGGATAACAAATAACCTACTTCCAAAAGTAATATAATCACATACCAAATCAACTTTTGATAAGTCTATCCATCCACTGCAACGGGCAACCTTAGCAGCCAAAGACGAGCAAAATGTATTCAGTCGTTGCTCAGCTGACGTCTTTGCGTACTCAAGCGGATTGCACACCGTTTCCTACATGGGTACAGCATGATCAGATATAGTGTACATAAAGTAGATTGAGTAGAAAAGATTATGTACATTAGTTATGTATGTTATGCCCCACAAAAAACACAAGTATATTCTTTACTATATGGGATACGCATAAAGTACATTATGCTAATATGGTATGAACATCATGCCAAACATGAAGCGGAGCCACGAACAGTACGTATATCGGAAGTAGAATGCATAAAGTACATTACAGAATAAGATTATGTACATTTGGTATGTACGTTATGCCTAACGCAAATACAAGTATAATCAAACTAAGACTTACCGTGCACTCCGGTGGTACTACAAAACGCACCGGGGACGTCTTGTTTCGCTTCCTCTCAGAGTCATTGACCATCTTGCTGTACACATTCACCACATCCATCGAGACACTTGTTCCTGGTGAGAGTGTCTGCAGGTGTGCCCGTGTGCATATTGCAAAACCCGCATCAAACAGCTTTTCACTGCGAACAATATCACATGTTAGACCTACAATACGTACAAATCTGTTGTAATTTTGTAAATAACATTCGTTCTTAGTCACTTTCGATCCTAGTAGCCCCGGGACATCCGAAAAAACGTATTGGTATACTATCCCCTCCGCAAATGACATTTTGTTTGACATGCTCGTTGTCCTAACAGCGAATGGTGAACAAAACTCTTTGGGAAACTTCTTCTTCACCCTACGGGGGTTCCTCCTAACATTTTCTGCGAGTGCATTAGGTGCGTCCGCCACAAACACTTTGCCGTATTCACCGTCCAACACACATTTGTACATTGTTGGCTCCGTACTCTCCGCATGTGGCTTAACACCAGTCTGATCGGCGGAGCATGCATTGTTCGGTTTGTTTGGTTGGTCGTCTGACTCTGATTCGGTTGTCGAGCCTCCATGCACCTATGAAGCCATGCTCATGAATTTGCATCCCTCTTTGATGATAAACTACGTAGTTGTGTGCAACAAAATAAAAACCTCAACGAAATGCAACAATATTTACCTCCTGTTGGGGTTGATGATCAGTTGATGCATCCCTTACTTATGGATTCTTCGTTCGCAATTTTGATCCACTCGGTCCACTCGGACCGCTTTGCACATAGCTAACATGTTGCGTGTTCAGAGCCATAGGTTCACATCAAACGTCCAAAAACAAACATTCATGTTCATTTAAGTGTCATCCACAATGCACTTATAGATTAAGATTTATGTTCTTTTGCTCTGAACATGATGTCCAAGTAAAGTTCTTTGATACATATTAAACACACATCTCAACCAGTCATGCTCATATCGCACGTCAGACACAAACATTCACATACAGCGCAATGCACATAACTAGTATGCAACATGAAGTTTTGTATTAAACATGATGTCTCATCATACATGTTTCATTTGTTTAAAAGTTAGACAAAGACCAAGACAAAAAGAAAGGAAAGTCACAGATTGTGACCTGATGTACTTGGTTTGCCTCTGTAGAAGTTGTCAATGACTTGGACGAGCCAGGCAGCGTTGCATGGGACTGCTACACCTGTAATACATTGCAATCACTGTTAAAACAATGTTCATCTACCAGGATCAATATGATCAGTTTTAATGGGTATATTGTCCATAAAGGTCCTTTCGAAAATTACAATTCACATACACCACAAACATTCACATATCGCACAATGCACATATGTATTTTGCATGATGGTCGGTTAAATTAAACATGATGTCTATAAGGTACAGTTGGTATGTTTGACAATAAAAAGATTAAAACAAAATGACGGGTTGTGACCTCATGTACTGGTTGTGACTCGGGATAAGCAGTAGTTAAAACAATGCAATGCGATATGTTATGAAGGGTATATTGTCCATAATAGTCCATTCAAAATTTACACGTCATATACATCCCAAATATCCATGTTCAACTAAAGTGTCATCCCGAACATTCACACAGATGACAATGCACATAGTCATTACACACCATGTTCCTTTCTGACAAACATGTTGCCCATATATATTATACTTTGATATGTATAGATTACAGATGACAATGCACATAACCATTACACACCAGGTTCACATCAAACGTCAAAAAACAAACATTCATGTTCATTTAAGTGCCATCCACAATGCACTTATAGATTAAGATTTATGTTCTTTTGCTCTGAACATGATGTCCAAGTAAAGTTCTTTGCTACATATTAAACACACATCATAACCAGTCATGATGTCCAAGTAAAGTTCTTTGCTACACGTCACATACATCCAAAATATCCATGTTCAACTAAAGTGTCATCCCGAACATTCACACAGATGACAATGCACATAATCATTACACACCATGTTCCTTTCTGACAAACATGTTGCCCATATATATTATACTTTGATATGTATAGATTACAGATGACAATGCACATAACCATTACACATCAGGTTCACATCAAACGTCAAAAAACAAACATTCATGTTCATTTAAGTGCCATCCACAATGCACTTATAGATTAAGATTTATGTTCTTTTGCTCTGAACATGATGTCCAAGTAAAGTTCTTTGCTACATATTAAACACACATCATAACCAGTCATGATGTCCAAGTAAAGTTCTTTGCTACACGTCACATACATCCCAAATATCCATGTTCAACTAAAGTGTCATCCCGAACATTCACACAGATGACAATGCACATAATCATTACACACCATGTTCCTTTATGACAAACATGTTGCCCATATATGATACACTTTGATATGTATAGTTGTCGACTTACCCCCACATTTTCCTGTGCATCCGGCTGGGTAGGCGGCGTCATGTCAGGGAACAGGTCGAAGTGTGGCATTGTTGGATCTCTGTTTAACATCCTCTCCACAATCCGATCCACCTTTTGAAGAAAAGCGTCCATTGAAGGGCGAAGCCACATTGCTTCGTCTTCATCCGTAAACCTCAACTCAGGTGGAGTGCACATCGGCAACTGCTCTTCTGCGGTTGATTCGGCTTGTGCATGTGAGGTTGCTCCCCCATCTTCTGATGTAAGCATCATTACAATGTCCGCCATACGCTTCTTCACTTCCTCGACATTAAAACTGCCTTGGAAGTTCTTTGTAATCCTGTTGACACACGACGAAATCTTCACCCTTACATTTATGAACTCCGACAAAGCTTGTTGCAAATCACCAAGATCACCCTACATGCATGCGTACATATAAAAATAACACATATAAGAAAACAAAAAACCAACAACATAAAAAACCATATTTCCGATTCCAAAACACATAAAGGCTGACCTCGAGTGTCGGTTGGGCTTGATCATTCACCCCAGACTTTTGACGCTTCATTTCATCGATCAATGGGTTTTGCAGTTGCGCTTCGACTCTCCCCTTCCCATAAGCTTTGTTACTACTTTCGTAATCTAACCTCTTCTTGAGTAACGGCGCCGTCCATGAAGACATTGTTGGAAATTGCCTCCTTTCAACCCTAGACGAGCATACAATCCTATCCAAATAGAACATCTGCGCCCAATTCAAAATCAAAGTATTGCGTTATCATACTATTTTGAAATCGAAGTATGACGTTATAATGATAATGTTACAGTTACAATTACCATCAGGAAGACTATGGGACCCTCGAACATTTGCCGTGGATTCGATGCTCTCTTGGTGCAGGCATCGACTAGCCTATCTATGGTGTACGTACACCAATCATAGTTTTTCACCCGATGAACATCCCGCACGTTCCTAACAAATATCGGTGAACAATGGCGCTGTTGGTTGTCGTGGAAAAACGTTGCAACCAGAAACATAAGGAAGTGCCTCCTAAATTGAACTCCTCCATCCGTGTACCGCAGTATAATTTCTGGCATATTTGATAATAAAGGAGAAACCTCTTGCATACCCCAGTCAGCCCGTATCTCCACCAAGACTTCCTTGTATTCATCGTCACCTTGCCGCTCAGAAGACACCTCCACTATTGGTAACTCCCCGTAAGGGATGCCCATCGTGATATACACGTCTAGGGGAGTTACTTCAATATGCTTGTTCGTATCAATTTCCAATGTAGAAGAAAACGGGTTGTACCTTTTATACAAGCACCGCGCACGTAGGTCAGCATGGTCATGTGCACATAAATAATGAGTAACGTTCATATTAGGTACACCATTAAACAATTACATGGACAATCACAACAAACAAAATGTACATACATGATTACTAAAAAAATCTACATATGGGTTAAAATATGGTGTCCACAACATCACATGCAACACAAAAAGTACGTTCATGGTTACTAAAATAATGCTCATATGGATTACATTATGGTGTCCAACTGACTAAAGGCCAATGCTCATGTCAGTTAATATAAGTACATGATTACAAATACGACGCTCAAATCGGTTAAAATATGATGTCCAAATAACTACATACTAGTGCTCATACTGATTAATTTTCCATTAATATTGGTTGTACCTGTCGACCAGCCAGCGCGCAAGCTCCCCCGGTATTTTTTGCATATCAAACTTTAAGAAAGCCCCAAATCCCATATCAACAACCGCAGCTTTTTGGTCCTCGTGCAAGCGCTGAATGAACTTCACGAAATGGTTCGGTGACATTCTTGTAGGAAATAAGGAATCCGCCTGATCTTTTTCTGCGTCCTGTTGTTCCTTTTTCGGCTTCCTAGCAGTCCGTGATCCATGTACTTCTGGATGTTCCCGTTTTGGTTTGTGCGGCGGTGAGTTTCAACCTCTTTGACGCACGACGCTCTGGCGCGCCTGACTTGGCCTGTTGTGCTTGTCGTTTCTTCGTACCAGATGGTGCCCCCTATCCTCAACCCTGACACCTTTGGAGGTTCTCCAACTTTACCCTTGCCTTTGTCTACCTTGGACAGTTCTTTGTTGCTGAACACACAAAACATTAAACAAACATTATAATGTATTCACATTTAAATTACTTACTTCCTAACAATGATGATATACTCACATGTTTCGGGTCACAACAGGGGTAAGTCCTTCTCGGATGACAATCCCCTTCGCAGGGGGGGAGGGACTTTTGGGCCAGCTGTGGTGTCGTGAATGGAGACCCAGTATGATCTTCATCATCAGTGGTCAAGTTTGTTCGAACGATATGATGTAGAACGGGACTACCATCCTCACTTTCACCATCGTCGCGTGCAAGGTCTTCAACAACAGCCAAGACTACATCACTAGGGCCTGGCTCAATATGCAGCGAATCACTCTCAGCCCTTTTTTAGTGTATACAACAACAACAAATTGCATATGTTAGCGTCCAATCAAACGAATACCACATGACCATGTATACTTCCTTTTCAAGTGAGCATCACTGTACAACCTAACGTACATGCACGAAAATATCAAAAAATGTACAATATCATGTAATCAAAAGTTCATCATGCTCAAAACTGCTGGACATTACAGACGACTATGCATCATTAGCCATAATCGAACAAAAAATTAACCACATAACATGTATACTTTGTATAATAAATGACCATTACGCATTTTCAAGATGCACAACATATTATACCATTCCAAACATGCATACATGCCCATTAAAATGAACATCATCCAGAAAGTTATTGCTCATCATGTTATATGACCATGTATACTTCCATTTCAAGTGAGAATTTTGCATATTCAAGATGAACATCAATGTACAACATAATATACATACACATTTATCACAATAAAATGTACATTATATTGAAATCATAAGTTCATAATGCTCAAAACTGTTGCATATTACATACTATTATGCATCATTTGCCATAATCAAACAGACGTTTACTACGTAACATGTATTCTTGGTATTTCAAATGATCATTACACATTTTCAAAATGCACATCATAGTAGACCATACCGAAAATGCATACATGCACGTTCAAATGAACCCCATCATGACAGTTATTGATCATCATGTTACGTTCTAGTGCACATTGCGAAATATTATGCTTATTTTCCGTTAAATACTAAAGATTGTCCCACATAAGATGTATTACTCATCCTAAAACTGATCATCATACATTTTTTACATGCACATCATTGTGTATCATATCGTACATGCATGTACGTATATTCAAATGACTATCATAATGAAAACAATTGTTCATTATGTTATATACTATGGGACATTACGACATCTTATGAATCATTTACCTCTAGGACATTACAATCCATTAACCATCATCATCCACACAGTACAATGCACATTATACCCTAATGTGATACACATGAAATCTGCATCACCCACATCTTACCCCCTACCCATTTTGCATGCGTGCCCTAGTATGTGAATGCCAATTATGTGCCCAAACAAGATACAATTTTTTATTCGAATTCCGAACTTATAACGTCCAAAATTAGCAAATTGTAAGTAAACCAAGTTGTCTTACCTTGACTCATGTTCTTGACCACTTTCACCATTACCCTTGGCGTCCGATCTTAATGTTTTCGCCGCAGACAAGTCATCTCCGACTATAGCTCCCTTCTCTGGCACATTCCCGTCTGACTCCATGCCTGTCGACGTCGATTTGTCTCTCCAAAACGTCGTCCATCTTCGACTATCGGAATGCTGAGAGTCGCAAGGTTTGCTTGGTCGAAAACCCTAATATCGCTCGGTTAACCAACGCTCTCAACACAGCCGACGAAAACCGCAACAGTGACTGTTTGTCTTCTCCCTTTCTCCACTCGGTTAAGCAATCAACAGTTGCAAACTTCAAATCACTTCAAATCAACCGCTCTTTTTTCTCACGTGGTATAATTCCCAATGCACAGTAATCATAACCAGCTTTTTTCTTCTTTTTTTTTTGTCTTAACAGGGTCATGTGACTGCTCCAAAAAAAAAATGAAAACTGATTTATTTTTCTGGCCATTGATCTTGCATCCAAAGGTCATTATTCACTCTTCTCACATTCTCACCAAAACCTAATTCTCACCCTATCTATTCCCTACTTTTGCAAATTGGATGGCAATAATCCCTACTTCCAATTTGTATTCTGGTGGTACAAAAAAAAAATTGTATTGTAGTGGGGCGTAATCGAGAGTATACCCTAAATATCATAGATTTTGTGTTGCATTTGATTCAAAACTTTGTATAACACTTTACCACGATTTTTAACGAATTTACAGCATTTCTCCCAATTTTTTTCAATTTTTTATGATTTTTTCTATTTGATTCCTTTTAAAAATTCATAATAATTGCTCGGAATCTCAAAAAAATAATTTAAAAAATGTTTTAGTAACTACACTTCATTACCTATATGGGGGCATATAAAAAAAAATAAAAACAATATGGGGTAGGCATGAAAAAAATAAAAAAAAATGTGGCGATGGATTTGGTACCACTACAATACAATTTTTTTTTTTTTACCACCAGAATACAAATTGAAAGTAGGGATTATTGTCATCCAATTTCCCTATATACATGTTTAATTTTTTGTGACAAAGACAATTTCATTTTTAAATGGATTCTCTTGAATCTTATCCACATCTACACATAAGTTTAGAACTAAACAAAGAACATCAAATGAGAGATAAATACATAACGTGAAATTTCAACATGAAAGTATTCATAAATTGTGACAATTTTGAATAGATATTTTTCTCATGTTCTTCTAAGTCTTGAATATTTTCCACCACTATAACTTTTTTGTGTTGTTGTTCGAAGGTAGTCTTATCCACAAATAAGAGCTTGCACTATTTTTTTAACATATAATGAAAGAATCGCTATTAAAATACCCGTTTGCTTTTCGTCGCCCCCCTTTTTACTAATGTCGCCTACTTTTTCATAATAATTTTCAATATCGCCCTTGACCCTTCACTCTCTAACTTCTCTCTAGTTTCTCTCTCTTATAATAATAATAATAATAATAATAATAATAATAATAATATTATTATTATTAACAAAAAAGTAATAATAATAATATTTACAATTTTTTTTAAAATTGTAATTATTATTATTATTATTATTGTTAATATTATTATTAATATTATTATTGTTATTATTATCATTATTAATATTAAATTGTAATGTTATTATTAATAAATTAACGGTTTTTAAAATTCAACCTAAATTGCAATGTTATTATTAAATTTAGGTTGAATTTCAAAAATCGTTAATTTATTAATAATAACATTACAATTTAATATTAATATTAATATTAATAATAATAATAATAATGATAATAATAATAATAATATTTACAATTTTTTTTTAAAAAAAACCCCGAAAATACGGTTGCCGCTGTTGCACGTCGATCGCGGCACCGGCCGTAGCTTTGCCGCGATCGTGCGGCAACCACCGCAGTGCCGCCGCACGTTTCGTGCGGCAACCGTATTTTCGGTTTTCTTTTAATTTTGTAAATATTATTATTATTATTATTATTATTATTAGAGAGAGAAAATAGAGAGGAGAGAGGAGTGAAAAAGAATAGGGGTAAAATAGTCATTAGGGGAGGCGATATTAGTAAAAAAGTCGGCTCCCAATCCGAAAAATTTGATGACCTTTTTCGCGGCGCTACTTAAGGAGTGATTGGGAGCCGACTAGAATTGCTTAACCTTAAATAAGGTTGAACTTTTAAGAATGTTTTCGTTAACTGATTAATCTAATTTATGCGCCCTAATCCCGAGATTCACCTTTTTAAGAAAGAAGAAAGAAAGAGATAAAAAGGAGGGGAAAACACTAGGAACCCGTCTGGGTTCATTGCTTGAACCGAGACGGGTTTTCGTTCTGCGCACCCCAAGAAAAGAAAACAAAGGAAAGATTAGAAAAGAGAGGTGATAAACCCGTGCAGGTTCATGAGTTGAACCGAGCCGCTAGCTTCAATCATCCGGATTGGACCGAATAAATAGCGAAGTAAAAAGAAAATGAAAAGAGCACAGTAAACCCGTCTGGGTTCATGGATTGAACGAAACTGGATTACCTTTTGCGTTAATCACAAATTAAGTCAAAGAAACCGTAAAAAGGAAAATACCGAAGTATGAATAGAGTCGCCAGTTGAATTTTTAGGACAAAAACAACAAACCATTTAAATATAGACTCTGGCCTGCGAATCCAGAGATGGATTCGGGGGTAAGGTTACGAATTTGACAATTAAAATCATCAAATCCGCCTATTCAACGAATAGACTTTACTAGAATTAAACCAAAGCAAAACAAAAGTTAAAAGGGAGGGATTAGATATAAATTTCACAAATTCATCATTAAAGTCATGCAAAACATTGAAAATGTAAAAGAAACATGAATTCGATAGATTATGCTACCTGGTTTACATCAACTATGCTAACCTTTAGTGAAGCAGCATGCAAAGGGAGAGAAGAGGTGGAGAGAATTATGCTAGTGTCAATACTCTAGCACAATGTCGTGTCAATGGAAGGGAAAAAAGGTTTAATTTATAGTGGAATAGGGGGAGTAGGGGGTGCGTTTAGGGTTAGCATATGGCCGCGGAACCCAGACGGGTTCTTGGTGAATCGAGCTCGCCCAAGAACTCACTCGGTTTGATCCGGGCTAAGCAATTCAACGAACCCAGATGAGTTTATCCCGTAGTATTGGGCCATTATGCTTGTTTTCGGGCTAGAAAAGAAATGGGTTTGCATGCTACTAAACTACTCGGCTAGCTTATTTTTACAAATAACTAAAACTAATACCGGTACAAAATCCGGTGTCTACAGATAGCCCCACTTTGATCGAGTTTGAGTAAAGCGATGATCAAAGTAGTCTTGATGATCTTGGATATGAATCGAAGCCGCTTACGAAGCCGGGTTGGCTTGGAAGCTTGGTCTGCGTCGATGTTGGTTAACTGCTTAATTTCTTCCGTAAAGTGATCGAATTGATCCGCCTCATTTCGCCGTGAGGTAGATCAAGGTCATGCACTTCATTTCGCCGTGGAGTGCAAGACCTGTGTCTGTGTGGGTTGACCTGCTTAGTTTCTTCCGTAAAGCCGGTCGGAGTCGATCCGCTTCATTTCGCCGTGAGGCGGATCTAGGAGGCATGCTTCATTTCGCCGTGAAACATGCCAGGATGATGGGGTGATCCACTTCATTTCACCGTGAGGTGGATCGAGGTGACGTGCTTCATTTCGCCGTGAAGCATGCCAGGATGATGAGGTAGTCCACTTCATTTCGCCGTGAGGTGGACCGAGGTGACGCACTTCATTTCGCCGTGAAGTATGCCAGGATGATGAGGTGGTCCACTTCATTTCGCCGTGAGGTGGACCGAGGTGACGCGCTTCATTTCGCCGTGAAGCATGCCAGGATGATGAGGTGGTCCACTTCATTTCGCCGTGAGGTGGACCGAGGTGACGCACTTCATTTCGCCGTGAAGTGCGGGACTTGTGTCTCTGTGCTGAAAAGGGTGTCATCGCATTGTGAGGGCCCGATGACGGCCGCTGAAGATGAGTTCGTCTTTTTGTAACCGCCTGACGACCGACGTATCTCGTGCATTGTTCTGCAAAACAGAGAAGGAGGGCATCAGTTTATCTGAAAATCAGAGCGAGTGAGAGAATTTACCTGTCGGTCGTGCTTTAGCTCTTGGAAATGGGCTTGAGTTTTCCATTGCTTCATGGGAAAATGCTCGAATTGCATTGGGCCTGAACTTTGGGCCTGTTTCAGACAGTAAACCCGTCTGAGTTGGCGCTCGAGATTGCTTTTGGGCTTGAATTGGAGCGACGAATTTGGGCTCATTTTGGCTCTGAAATGTCCTGAGAACCCGTCTGGGTTCCTGCATTGGGCCGGCAATTGCAACACCCATTTTGGCTGCGACGCGTTTGGGCCGACATTTTGGGCCTAGCTGTAACCCGTCTGGCGATTTCTTCTTTTCTCTTCTTTTTTCTTCGGCCAATGCATGTGATTTTAGGATAGATTTTAGGATAGATTTTCGGCCAATGCATGCCTTCCATGATCCTAATGCTGGGGCCCGCCGGTTGGCCACTTGTGTGGTGTGCATGCACCCACTCTCCTTATAAAAGGGGCCTCTCCATACCCTAACTCATGCATCTCACTCTTCCACTTCTTTCCTTGCTCAAAAATTATTTATTCACTAGCTAGAAAGCAATGGTTAGAAAAATTAGAGATCCGCCTGTTCAACCCCATGCAACAAACTGGGCACATGAAATGTCCTCCCGGCGAGCATGGACTCCTAGGCCGGGTTGGGAACCGTCGATACTGGTGCCTGAACCGTGGAATCACGTATGGCACAAGCATTCACATGTCCGGGTAATGTCTTCTTCCTGACTCTGCTTTTAATTATAGCATAAATTTGCAAGTAGAAAAGTTTAATTCTAGCTTGTTGATTTAGCTA
Organism: Portulaca oleracea; assembly: GCA_029582165.1. NCBI lineage: Eukaryota > Viridiplantae > Streptophyta > Magnoliopsida > Caryophyllales > Portulacaceae > Portulaca > Portulaca oleracea. The sequence continues at coordinate 17,836,758 of CM055887.1, forward strand.
AAAATAAAGAAGTAATTTGTGTCGATTACCCGTATTGTTCAAATCGGGCCTTAGAGAACCGAGGATGATAGGCCGATTTTTAGAACACATAGTGAAACCAAAACCCGTCTTAGTTGTGCTGCGCGTGAGATGCCCAAAACCGCCCCTTAATCGGCCCAACTTTTTCAAGAACCCGTTTGAGTTGGGCTGATGCGGCCCAACTTCTCGTGAACCGTCTGAGTTGGGTTGACACGGCCCAACTTATTTTGTGAACTCGTCTGGGTGGGCCGAAAAAGAGAGGCCCAACCCCTTTTGCTTGTGAGAACCCGTCTGGGTGGGCCGAAAAAGAAAGGCCCAACCCCTTTTTTTCTTGTAGGTACCCGTCTGGGTGGGCCGAAAAAGAAAGGCCCATCCCTTTTTTTTCTTGTAGGTACCCGTCTGGGTGGGCCGAAAAAGAAAGGCCCAACCCCTTTTTTTTCTTGTAGGTACCCGTCTGGGTGGGCTGAAAAAGAAAGGCCCAACCCCTTTTTTTTCTTGTAGGTACCGTGCAGGTGGGCGAAAAAGAGGTGACCCCTTTTGCTTGTGAGAACCCGTCTGGGTGAGCCGAAAAAAGCGAGGCCCAAACCCTCAATTCGCCTTGGGTTGGGCCGAATGATTTTTTTTTAGCCCCCTAATTCAGTGGAAGTTCAATTTAGCTTTTGCTAAACTAGGGATCATTTAATAGTTTGCTGTAGGGACTTGTCTCTTTTTTTGAAGTTTTATGGCGGATCCTCAGGAGGATTCCTCGAGCTCGTGGCAATATGCGGAAACCGATCAAGGTGGTGGAGCATTTTGCGGAAGATAATTGGGCGCTTGCACTTTTAGAAGAGTCGGGATTCGATCTCTTCTGGAAATGTGTCAAGGCCTGGGAACCTTGTACACCACGAGTGATGGGGCGTGCGCTTGCAGAGAGATTCTGGGATTCCACCAACACCTTCCACCTCCCTGTAGGAGAGATGGCCATATCCCTTGTTGACTTTGTGATGATTACCGGGCTACGCTGGGGTGGTCAAGATGTCGAATTCGACCCTGTTGTGCCGGATCAAGTGATGGAATTATTAGAACTCGTGCTCAACGGTCGGTTTGATCGAAAGATGAAATTTTCTTATGGCTCCTTCGAGGATGTCATCACTTCTGTCGACTTCAATCATATGGATGAGTTTCAGCGTCATTTCATTTTCCTGGCATATTTCATCTCTGCCACAATGTTTGCCAATCGAGGGGATGATGTTTACCTGACTTGGATGAAGAATCTCCTTGATTTATAACAAGTCATTCATCTGAATCGGGCAAAGGCCATATGCTAACTTTATTCGTTGGCTTCAGATTGGTGTCCGCCTGCGCCGATGTGGACCCATTCTTTGCCGAGAGTCCGCGGAGATGAGCGGTCCGAGCATGTGGAAGGTGCTCGAGGTAATCTTCGAGACGCTTCTCTTTACATGCATTTCTTTTTAGATCGTGAGTTTGGTATTGACATATTTGCGGTATGGGGTATGAGTACATTAAGGGATTCACTATCCCTACCCGACACGCCAAGACAAAGGCCGCGAATGATGGCACAAAACTACCTTGAGCACAAGAAGAAACCATTTGGGAGCTTAGATGAGTCATACCAGATTGGATCACCTTGAAGAGGTACATCTTTCACATAATCTCTCTTGCATTCCTTTGGTGCTTATGTTTCCTTTACATGTGCAGATGATGTCAATTGGAATGCCAGGTTGGCTTTAGATTCCGCAAGACTTTATTCCTCACGAAATGCGGCGATAGGGATAGCGACTGCGCTTGGTGATGGAGAGTCCGTCCGGTTGGGTCTAGAGTCTTGGTGAGAGACTTACAAGGCAAACCCTGGGCCATGAAATGTGGATAATACCATCAGACCCCCCCGAGACCATGCATGATCCGCGAGCCTTGCACGCCGAGGCATTTGCAGCAGCTAAGGGGGTTCCCGTATACTAATCATGCATCGATGGCATCGCCTCACCACCGGGAGGAATGGGAACAATATCGGGACCGCCTGGCCTTTAGAAAGGTGGGGAAGAAGACCTCCATTTACTCTTTTCATGTTCCTTCTATTATCGCCTAATATGACCAATTCTTTGCTTGTTGTAGTTGGGGCCCTATTGCGAAGATGACGAGAAGAGTCAGAGCAATTCTGGGGACACGGTTTGCGGCTACCCGAGGGCGACCAGTGAAGACATCAAACCGGAACTAGAGAAGATCCTGGGAAAGCCGGTAGGTGATTCCCTTTTTTCTTTGCTTACTTGTAACTTGCTCAAACTTTGACCAATTTCCTCATTCTGTGCAGTGGCGATGGAAACAAGCAAAAGGCTTCCTCAAAAATTACTTCACACTCAAGTGGGCTCGTGAGAAAGACCTTGCGGGCTCTGTGGTTGGGGATGCAAACGTGGATGATGATGCACAGTCTCGTCCTGTGGATCCTCCTCGCCATTCAGATGCGCACGTGCCTCGTGGCCGGTCGGAGCAGATGGACCTCCCTCGACATTCTTCCTTCATGGCCGACGCGAGACGGTCTTATGGGGGTGAAGCTGCTCTCCGAAGGCACGGGGAGAGGAATAGGCGGAGCATGGGCATGCCGGCTCACGATGACCGTGGGAAAGGTATTTTACTCGAAGATAGTCATTCAACCAGTTCTCACTACGGAGACACGGGTTTTGGCCACGACTTTCAGCGGTCTGTGGAGAACAGCATATCCTCCATGTCTTTAGGTGAGCACGGGCATCAGGTGAGGTCTCATGATCATGGGAATTCTCGTCGTGGTACCCCCAGCTTTGTGGTGGAGACAGGTTCCGAGTCTAGCGCTGTTGGTGGAGTTGTGTGCGGCGAGCAAGAAGGTATTTCACTGCATTTAGGTACTCCTTCAGAATCTCATCATTCGGGGTCTAGGCGTCAACCCTCCCATCCTTTGCCTCAGTACCCTTATGGAATGCCTGGGTATGTTCCTCGCCTCCCGCCTGCATCGTGGATTTAGGTTATGGCACTTCCTTTGCGGCGGTCGACCCTACCGTGGTGCTGCGTGATTCGTGCATCTGGGGGTATAACCGCGCCCTCGCAGATGACGCCTCATCGCTTCCGTCCCAACCCGTTGTACCGTTACCCTTCACAAGGAGGTTGGAGCCGCCTCGAACGCCCGGATGGGGAACACAAACTTAGGAATGGTCGGGATGGTCCCCGAGCCCGCCGTAAGAACTTCTGGCCCGCTCCACAGGTGGCTCGAGGTAATCAAGAGTGCAGGTGTTCCAACACTCTTGGCTTAATGCAGCGATCAAGTGTTGCATCTATCCGCTCGGTGGTGATACAGAGGTGGTAGATTCCTCCGACTATCAATGGGACTCTTACTTTGGGGCTGGTGGAAGCGGAGCCCATGGGGCTGATAGCGCTAGCGGCGGCGGCGATACGGATGTCTGGCCTGATGGGTATTGAGAAAGATGCACATGCAGGTCTTTACGCAACGAACCTATGTAATGCTATGCATGACTCTTTATTATGCACTTAGGACGATGCAATGCAATAATGAAATAACGCTTTTTTTATTTTTATTTTTTATATGCACTAGCGAATCATCGATGTGATGCTTATGCAATGATGATACGTAATGCACTTCTTTTATTTTCATGTACTCTTATGCACAAAGTAATAAAATGTGCAATGCGATATGCATCTACATGGTGGGATTACTCCCACTTCCCAAACGAAAAAGACCAAAATAAAAATAAAAACGAATTAAATGCTACAAGTGCGCTCGAACTACGCTTTGGGCCGGCGAATAACCATCTCGTGGACCCGCATTATGACCCAAGATGGAGGCGAAATGGTTTTGTGAGATAGCCCAATAACCGCCCAAACCCATCCGACGCTCAAGCCCAATGGGAGCTTCACCTATAGAACCGGGTCGAGAAGCGGGCAAAGGAGGCCCATAAACCCGTCTCAGGTTGCATAGTTGTTTTTTTACTTCTTTTTTGTAAACTCAATTCAACAAGCAAGCACAAAGATTAACTGACAAAATCAAAACTCGATTCGAAAGAGATAGGAAGAAATTTTCAATCCCAAAGGAGAGAACAAGTACTTCAGAGGCATAAATCCGCCAATCTTAAGAATAATGCAAATGTGCGCGGTTAGTTATGGACGAGGTCGATTAAAAAGAGCAAACCTCTCATAGGAAAGAGCAAACACTCAAACCTCAATTTTGAAAATGTATGTGTTTTTCATACTCAAACCAATAGAAACAAACTACCATGAGCTTGGTAAGAACCTCGCTCTCCACTATGGTATGCAATGCACAAGTGACAATCAAAAGACTTTTTCGGTTGCAGTGGGCTTAGGTTAGGGTAAGGAGCGGTAAAATTTGGGAATGAGGAGTTAAGAGCCATGCTTGGATTGATTTTCAACGAATAAAACACTCTAAACTCTCCTTCTTGCTTAATGTATGCAAGACATTTCACCTTTCACCCTGAAACATCTCAACTGAATACAACCAAGTCAAAGTTTTCTGAACTTTAAATTGAATCTCCCTAATCACCCTTTTATTTTTGAAACTCTTTTCCTTTTTTTTTACTTTTTTTTTCTTTTTTTATTTTTTGTGGGTGATTGGGGAGAAGAATATCTATGGAATCTTCGACTTTGATATAATATATGAACAACTTAACCAAATACCAATCGCTCAAGATATGGGACTTTCAGATTCTCCCAAACTTCCAAAAAAAAGGCAAACTCTCATCCAACCAAGCAAGGCAAAGGGATACTGGATATCAGAGGCCAAGGCTCGTATTGTCAGGGTTCAATCATGAAAAAAGGATAAACAAAGGCTAGGCGGGGCAAAAAGAACGGTAAATATAATGTAAGGAAGGCTATTTAGCTATGTAGCTTATCAAAATAAAATCGAATGCCTTAATCACTTTGTCACAGCGTGCAATGCAAATGTGTAGTCTCAAGCAAGATGCAAAACAAGTTCTAGAGATGCAACTAATGGGTGAGTCACTCAAGGGATCATGGAATTGATAAAAGTGATCAATTCAAAATTTAGGCAATGTGGACTCACGGGATGGGGCTCAATCAACTAAACTTAGCCCAAAAATTTGCGGCACGCACATTTAAACTTTCTAAGATAGTCAAAGCAGTCAGATACAACTTTCATAACTTGTCTCAAAATCAGAAGGTTTGAAGGAAAAGGTTTCAAAAACTTTTGAGATCTCGTCTAGATTTTTCTAAGTGAAGCAAGTTAAACTGAAAGTAAGAAAGGTTTACGGCCTCCGTTGGATGGAATTAGTCTCAACAGTTTTTTGAGGGGGGCTAGGCACGCTAGTGGCCCTCCTGTTGGAGCTAGATCCAGAATGTTATGTGCTCTTCTCGTTGTAAGCAGCTTCAATTTGCACACACAAATCCTTCAAAGTCTCAAAGTCTTTGATAGATTGAAAGCCAAAATGCCGGGTGATGCGAGGGTGGATGCTTTGCTTGAAAGTGCTCAATTGCATCCTAAAGGGGACTGCTTCGTCAATCTTTAACAGCATTGAGTGCCATCGTTCATAATAAGAGAGGAATGACTCATCATCTCCTTGCTTCATGGAAGTGAGGTCATCTACAGTGACCTCCTTTTGTTGGAGACGACTAAAATGGCTGATGAAGGCCTTGAACAACTCGTCTCGGCTTTGATGTGAGGGGGTAGATTTTGGTACCACACCTTGGCCTTACCTTCTAGAGTGGAAGGGAAGACTGTGGTGTAAAGACTTTCATCTACTTTGTAAAGAGGGGCCAACCTCAGGAACTCCTCTAGATGATGAGATGGGTTCTCAAACGGCTTGAACCTGATGCCCGGTACTTCAACTTTGTCCCTTACCCTTGATACATGGTGTTTGGGGGTGGCCAAATCCATGCAAGCGCCCGTAAAGGTTGGATCAACTTTCATCATCCTTCTGGTGAGCATGTCAATCTTCTCTTCAAGCTTCTTGACATAGGGGTCCTCCGAGGTTTTGGAGTTATTCTTTACAAGTTTGGACTTGACTTCACCAAATGACTTAGGTTTTGGGCCTCCATTTTTGGATTTGGGGTGACCCTCTCCAACCCCATCATCAGCCTCGGCCTCAGACTCGGAACCATAATAGTTTTCCTCTTCCTCAAGTTCGATGCCCAGCTTTTTGTTGATCTGCTTAATGGCTTCCAGCACGCCATTCATGGTTTGTTGATTTTCACTGAATTTCTTTTCTAGCTTCTCATTGGTTCTGTCCTCCTGGTCTGCCATGCAAATGGCAATTGCTTCCTGTACCCCCTCGTACAGCCCATCAAGTTGCTTGTCACCAGAACTCTCCCCAAAAAGGTTGTTGGCGAGGGATCCTAACATGGTGGATTCACTGGATTCACTGGATTGGGCAGATGGCCTGTAGTTGGGATTGCGAATAAGTTTGCCGGTTTGTGGGTCACGGATGCGGGCTCGAAGATGGTCTGCTATCTTGCCTTTCTTACTTTCAGTTTAACTTGCTTCACTTAGAAAAATCTGGACGAGATCTCAAAAGTTTTTGAAACCTTTTCCTTCAAACCTTCTGATTTTGAGACAAGTTATGAAAGTTGTATCCGATCGCTTGACTATCTTAGAAAGTATAAATGTGCGTGCCGCAAATCTTTGGGCTAAGTTTAGTTGATTGAGCCCCATCCCGTGAGTCCACATTGCCTAAATTTTGAATTGATCACTTTTATCAATTCCATGATCCCTTGAGTGACTCACCCATTAGTTGCATCTCTAGAACTTGTTTTGCATCTTGCTTGAGACTACACATTTGCATTGCACGCTGTGATAAAGTGATTAAGGCATTCGATTTTATTTTGATAAGCTACATAGCTAAATAGCCTTCCTTACATTATATTTACCGTTCTTTTTGCCCCGCCTAGCCTTTGTTTATCCTTTTTTCATGATTGAACCCTGACAATACGAGCCTTGGCCTCTGATATCCAGTATCCCTTTGCCTTGCTTGGTTGGATGAGAGTTTGCCTTTTTTTGGAAGTTTGGGAGAATCTGAAAGTCCCATATCTTGAGCGATTGGTATTTGGTTATGTTGTTCATATATTATATCAAAGTTGAAGATTCCATAGATATTCTTCTCCCCGATCACCCACAAAAAAAAAAAAGAAGTAAAAAAAAAGTAAAAAAAAAGGAAAATAAAAGGGTGATTAGGGAGATTCAATTTAAAGTTCAGAAAACTTTGACCCGGTTGTATTCAGTTAAGATGTTTCAGGGTGAAAGGTGAAATGTCTTGCATACATTAAGCAAGAAGGAGAGTTTAGAGTGTTTTATTCGTTGAAAATCAATCCAAGCATGGCTCTTAACTCCTCATTCCCAAATTTTACCGCTCCTTACCCTAACCTAAGCCCGTTGCAACCCGAAAAGTCTTTTGATTGTCACTTGTGCATTGCATACCAAGAGTGGAGAGCGAGGTTCTTACCAAGCTTATGGTAGTTTGTTTCTATTGGTTTGAGTATGAGAAAACACATACATTTTCAAAATTGAGGGTTTGAGTGTTTGTTCTTTCCTATGAGAGGTTTGCTCTTTTAATCGACCTCGCCCATAACTAATCGCACATTTGCATTATTCTTAAGGCTGTTGGCGGATTTATGCCTCTGAAGTACTTGTTCTCTCCTTTGGGATTCGAAAATTTCTTCCTATCTCTTTCGAATCGAGTTTTGATTTTGTCAGTTAATCTTTGTGCTTGCTTGTTGAATTGAGTTTATAAAAAAGAAAAAAAACAACTATGCAACCTGACGGGTTTAGGGGCCTCCTTTGCCCGCTTCTCGACCAGCTTCTATATGTGAAGCTCCCATTGGGCTTGAACGTCAGAGTTTGGGCGAGTTATTGGGCTATCTCACAAAACCATTTCGCCTCCATCTTGGGTCATAATGCGGGTCCACGAGATGGTTATTCGCCGAATCGTAGTTCGAGCGTGCTTGTAGCGTTTAATTCGTTTTTATTTTTATTTTGGTCTTTTTCGTTTGGGAAGTGGGAGTAATCCCACCATGTAGATTATATCGCATTGCACATTTTGTTACTTTGTGCATAAGAGTACATGAAAATAAAAGAAGTGCATTACGTAGCATCATCATTGCATAAGCATCACATCAGTAGTTCGCACTAGTGCATATAAAAAAATAAAAATAAAAAAAAAGCGTTATTTCATCATTGCATTGCATCGTCCTAAGTGCATAATAAAGAGTCATGCATAGCATTACATAGGTTCGATGTATAAAGACCCTGCATGTGCATCTTTCTCAATCCTCATCATGCCAGACCTCCGTGTCGCCGCCGCCACTAAGCCATCGGCCCATGGGCTCCACTTCCACCACTCCAAGTAAGTGTCCCATTGATAGTAGGAGGAGTCTACCACCTCTATCGCCACTGAGCGGATAGATGCAACACTTCGGCACTGTCTGCATTAAGCCAAGAGTGTTCTGGAACCTGCCACTCTTGATTACCTCCAGGCCACCCCTGTGGAGCAGGCCAAGAAGTTCTTACGGCGGGCTCTAGGACAGACCATCCCGACCATTCCTGAGTTTGTGTTGCCCATCCAGACGTTCGAGGCAGCTCCAAACCTCCTTGTGAAGGGTAACGGTACAACGGGTTGGGGACGGAAGCCGATGAGGCGTCATCTGCGAGGGCACGGTTATACCCCACAGATGCACCCTAATCACTTCAAAGCACCACGGTAGTTTCGACCGCCGCAAAGGAAGTGCCATAACCTAAATCCACGATCAGGCGGAGACGCGAACATACCGTGCATTCCATAAGGGTACCGAGGCAAAGGATGGGAGGGTTGACGCCAGACCCGAATGATGAGATTACGAAGGAGTACCTAAATGCATGAAATGCCTTCTTGCTCGCCGCTGCAGCTCCACCAACGCTAGACTCGGAACTGTCTCCACCACAAAGCCGGGGTACCACGACGAGAACCGCGGCTCCGACGAGAATTCCCATGATCATGAGACCTCACCTGATGCCCGTGCTCACCTAAAGACATGGAGGATATGCTGTTCTCCACAGACCGCTGAAAGTCGTGGCCAAAACCCGTGTCTCCGTAGTGAGAACTGGTTGAATGACTATCTTCGAGTAAAATACCTTTCCCACGGTCATCGTGAACCGGCATGCCCATGCTCCGCCTATTCCTCTCCCCGTGACTTCGGAGAGCAGCTTCACCCCCATAAGACCGTCTCGCGTCGGCCATGAAGGAAGAATGTCGAGGGAGGTCCATCTGCTCCGACCGGCCACGAGGCACGTGCGCATCTGAATGGCGAGGAGGATCCACAGGACGAGACTGTGCATCATCATCCACGTTTGCATCCCCAACCACAGAGCCCGCAAGGTCTTTCTCACGAGCCCACTTGAGTGTGAAGTAATTTTTGAGGAAGCCTTTTGCTTGTTTCCATCGCCACTGCACAGAATGAGGAAATTGGTCAAAGTTTGAGCAAGTTACAAGTAAGCAAAGAAAAAAGGGAATCACCTACCGGCTTTCCCAGGATCTTCTCTAGTTCCGGTTTGATGTCTTCACTGGTCGCCCTCGGGTAGCCGCAAACCGTGTCCCCAGAATTGCTCTGACTCTTCTCGTCATCTTCGCAATAGGGCCCCAACTACAACAAGCAAAGAATTGGTCATATTAGGCGATAATAGAAGGAACATGAAAAGAGTAAATGGAGGTCTTCTTCCCCACCTTTCTAAAGGCCAGGCGGTCCCGATATTGTTCCCATTCCTCCCAGAATTGGTCGGGCGATGCCATCGATGCATGATTAGTATACCAGGAACCCCCCTTAGCTGCTGCAAACGCCTCGGCGTGCAAGGCTCGCGGATCATGCATGGTCTCGGGGGGGTCTGATGGTATTATCCACATTTCATGGCCCAGGGTTTGCCTTGTAAGTCTCTCACCAAGACTCCAGACCCAACCGGACGGACTCTCCATCACCAAGCGCAAGCTGCTATCCCTATGCGCCGCATTTCGTGAGGGAATAAAGTCTTGCGGAATCTCGAAGCCAACCCAGGCATTCCAATTGACATCATCCTGCACATGTAAAGGAAACATAAGCACCAAAGGAATGCAAGAGAGATTATGTGAAAGATGTACCTCTTCAAGGTGATCCAAGATACGGCGCAACTCATCTAAGCTCCCAAATGGTTTCTTCTTGTGCTCAAGGTAGTTTTTGTGGCATCGTTCCGCGGCCGGCACTGTCTTGGCGTGTCGGGTAGGGATAGTGAATCCCTTAATGTACTCATACCCCCATACCTGCAAATATGTCAATACTGAAACTCACGATCTAAAAAAGAGAAATGCATGTAAAAGAGAAGCGTCTCGAAGATTACCTCGAGCACCTTCCACATGCTCGGTTCCGATGAATGACTTGTTCTAAATCAAGGAGATTCTTCATCCAAGTCAGGTAAACATCATCCCCTCGATTGGCAAACATTGTGGCAGAGATGAAATATGCCAGGAAAATGAAACGACGCTGAAACTCATCCATATGATTGAAGTCGACAGAAGTGATGACATCTTCGAAGGAGCCATAAGAAAGTTTCATCTTTCGACCAAACCGACGCCGTTCAAGCACAGGTTCTAATAATTCCATCACTTGATCCGGCACAACAGGGTCGAATTCGACATCTTGACCACCCCAGCGTAGCCCGGTAATCATCACAAAGTCAACAAGGGATATGGCCATCTCTCCTACAGGGAGGTGGAAGGTGTTGGTGGAATCCCAGAATCTCTCTGCAAGCGCACGCCCCATCACCCGTGGTGTACAAGGTTCCCATGCCTTGACACATTTCCAGAAGAGATCGAATCCCGACTCTTCTAAAAGTGCAAGCGCCCAATTATCTTCCGCAAAATGCTCCACCACCTTGATCGGTTTCCGCATATTGCCACCAGTTCTGAGGGAATCCTCCTGAGGATCCGCCATAAAACTTCAAAAAAATAGACAAGTCCCTACAGCAAACTATTAAGTGATCCCTAGTTTAGCAAAAGCTAAATTGAACTTCCACTGAATTAGGGGGCTAAAAAAAAATCATTCGGCCCAACCCAAGACGAATTGAGGGTTTGGGCCTCGCTTTTTCGCTCACCTGCACGGGTTCTCACAAGCAAAGGGGTTGGGCCTCTCTTTTTCGCCCACCCAGACGGTACCTACAAGAAAAAAAGGGGTTGGGCCTTTCTTTTCAAATTTCACCAAGACTGGTACCTACAAGAAAAAAAAGGGGTTGGGCCTTTCTTTTTCAGCCCACCCAGACGGGTACCTACAAGAAAAAAAAGGGGTTGGGCCTTTCTTTTTTCGGCCCACCCAGACGGGTACCTACAAGAAACAAAAGGGGTTGGGCCTTTCTTTTTCGGCCCACCCAGACGGGTTCTCACAAGCAAAAGGGGTTGGGCCTCTCTTTTTCGGCCAACCCAGACGAGTTCACAAAATAAGTTCACGTGTCAACCCAACTCAGACGGTTCACGAGAAGTTGGGCGCATCACCCAACTCGACGGGTTCTTGAAAAGTTGGGCGATTAAGGCGGTTTGGGCATCTCACGCGCAGCACAACTAAGACGGGTTTTGGTTTCACTATGTGTTCTAAAAATCGGCCTATCATCCTCGGTTCTCTAAGGCCCGATTTGAACAATACGGGTAATCGACACAAATTACTTCTTTATTTTTAGCTAAATCAACAAGCTAGAATTAAACTTTTCTACTTGCAAATTTATGTTATAATTAAAGGCTGAGTCAGGAAGAAGACATTACCCGGACATGTGAATGCTTGTTCCATACGTGATTCCACGGTTCAGGCACCAGTATCGACGGTTCCCAACCCGGCCTAGGAGTCCATGCTCGCCGGGAGGACATTTCATGTGCCCAGTTTATTGCATGGGGTTGAACAGGCGGATCTCTAATTTTTCTAACCATTGCTTCCTAGCTAGTGAATAAATAATTTTTGAGCAAGGAAAGGAAGTGGAAGAGTGAGATGCATGAGTTAGGGTATGGAGAGGCCCCTTTTATAAGGAGAGTGGGTGCATGCACACCACACAAGTACAACCGCGGCCCCAGCATTAGGATCATGGAAGGCATGCATTGGCCGAAAATCTATCCTAAAATCTATCCTAAAATCACATGCATTGGCCGAAGAAAAAAAAAGAGAAAAGAAGAAGACGCCAGACGGGTTACAGCTAGGCCCAAAATGTCGGCCCAAACGCGTCGCAGCCAAAATGGGCGTTGCAATTGCCGGCCCAATGCAGGAACCCAGACGGGTTCTCAGGACATTTCAGAGCCAAAATGAGCCCAAATTCGTCGCTCCAATTCAAGCCCAAAAGCAATCTCGAGCGCCAACTCGGGCGTTTATCTTCAACAGGCCCAAAGTTCAGGCCCAATGCAATTCGAGCATTTTCCCATGAAGCAATGGCAAACTCAAGCCCATTTCCAAGAGCTAAAGCACGACCGACAGGTAAATTCTCTCACTCGCTCTGATTTTCAGATAAACTGATGCCCTCCTTCTCTGTTTTGCAGAACAATGCACGAGATACGTCGGTCGTCAGCGTTACAAAAACGAACTCATCTTCACGCCGCCGGGCCCTCACAATGCGATGACACCCTTTTTCAAGACAGACACAAGTCCCGCACTTCACGGCGAAATGAAGTGCGTCACCTCAGTCCACCTCACGGCGAAATGAAGTGGACCACCTCATCATCCTGGCATGCTTCACGGCGAAATAAAGCGCGTCACCTCGGTCCACCTCACGGCGAAATGAAGTGGACCACCTCATCATCCTGGCATGCTTCACGGCGAAATGAAGCACGTCACCTTGATCCACCTCACGGCGAAATGAAGTGGATCACCTCATCATCACGGCACACTTCACGGCGAAATGAAGTGCGTCACCTCGGTCCACCTCACGGCGAAGTGAAGTGGACCACCTCATCATCCTGGCATGCTTCACGGCGAAATGAAGCGCGTCACCTTGATCCACCTCACGGCGAAATGAAGTGGATCACCTCATCATCACGGCACACTTCACGGCGAAATGAAGTGCGTCACCTCGGTCCACCTCACGGCGAAATGAAGTGGACCACCTCATCATCCTGGCATGCTTCACGGCGAAATGAAGCGCGTCACCTCGGTCCACCTCACGGCGAAATGAAGTGGACCACCTCATCATCCTGGCATGCTTCACGGCGAAATGAAGCACGTCACCTTGATCCACCTCACGGCGAAATGAAGTGGATCACCTCATCATCACGGCACACTTCACGGCGAAATGAAGTGCGTCACCTCGGTCCACCTCACGGCGAAGTGAAGTGGACCACCTCATCATCCTGGCATGCTTCACGGCAAAATGAAGCGCGTCACCTTGATCCACCTCACGGCGAAATGAAGTGGATCACCTCATCATCACGGCACACTTCACGGCGAAATGAAGTGCGTCACCTCGGTCCACCTCACGGCGAAATGAAGTGGACCACCTCATCATCCTGGCATGCTTCACGGCGAAATGAAGCACGTCACCTCGATCTACCTCACGGCGAAATGAAGTGGATCACCCCATCATCCTGGCATGCTTCACGGCGAAATGAAGCATGCCTCCTAGATCCGCCTCACGGCGAAATGAAGCGGATCGACTCCGACCGGCTTTACGGAAGAAACTAAGCAGGTCAACCCACACAGACACAGGTCTTGCACTCCACGGCGAAATGAAGTGCATGACCTTGATCTACCTCACAGCGAAATGAGGCGGATCAATTCGGTCAGCTTTACGGAAGAAACTAAGCAGGCCAACCAACATCGACGCAGGACCAAGCTTCCAAGCGTCAACCAGCTTCAGAACAGGCTTCTGATTCATATCCAAGATCATCAAGACTACTTTGATCATCGTTTTACTCAAACTCGATCAAAGTGGGGGCTATCTGTAGACACCGGATTTTGTACCGGTATTAGTTTTAGTTATTTGTAAAAATAAGCTAGCCGAGTAGTTTAGTAGCATGCAAACCCATTTCTTTTCTAGCCCGAAAACAAGCATAATGGCCCAATACTACGGGATAAACCCGTCTGGGTTCGTTGAATAGCTCAGCCCAGATCAAACCGGTTGAGTTTATCGCCGAGCTCGCCCACCAAGAACCCGTCTGGGTTCCGCGGCCATATGCTAACCCTAAACGCACCCCCTACTCCCCCTATTCCACTATAAATTAAACCTTTTTTCCCTTCCATTGACACAACATTGTGCTAGAGTATTGACACTAGCATAATTCTCTCCACCTCTTCTCTCCCTTTGCATGCTGCTTCACTAAAGGTTAGCATAGTTGATGTAAACCAGGTAGCATAATCTATCGAATTCATGTTTCTTTTACATTTTCAATGTTTTGCATGACTTTAATGTTAAACTTGTGAAATTTATATCTAATTCCTCCCTTTTAACTTTTGTTTTGCTTTGATTTAATTCTAGTAGAGTCTATTCGTTGAATAGGCGGGTTTGACGGTTTTAATTGTCAAATTCGTAACCTTACCCCCGGATCCATCTTTGGATTCGTAGACCGGAGTTTGTGTTAAAATGGTTTGTTGTTTTTCTCCTAAAAATTCAACTGGCGACTCCATATTCATACATCGTTTTTTTTCTATTTTTTTTATGATGCGACTCCAAATTCAACTCATGAACCCAAACGGGTTTTCTTATTTATTCTTTCCTTCTTATTTTTTTTGCTCCTTTTGTTCTCGGGTTTGACAGTAGTAAACCCAGACGGGTTTGCTTACTTTTTGACGAACCCAAATGGGTTTGCTCATGTGGTAAACCCAGACGGGTTTGCTTATGTAGTAAACCCAGACGGGTTTGCTCATGTAGTAAACCCAGACGGGTTTGCTGATGTAGTAAACCCAGACGGGTTTGCTCACTTTTTCGTTTAAAAAGGGAATGAATTTTGAGAATAGGGCGCATAAATTAAATTAATCTGTTAACGAAAACATTCTTAAAAGTTCAACCTTATTTAAGGTTAAGCAATCCTAGTCGGCTCCCAATCACTTTTAAGTAGCTCCGCGAAAAAGGTCATCAATCCTAGTAAGCAATGCCCTTAAAATTAGAAATTGAAATGTAAAATATATTGAAAAAGAAACTAAAAATTACCTTTGGAGTCAAAGAGCTCCTATATTGGTCAAGATGTCGCCACCTACACCGAAGGCTGATTCTAAGGCGACAATTGATACAGGCATAGTTATCACGTGTCATACATGCAACAGTTGATATCTACTGCTATTATCTTGCTACCAAGTCAATTCATCACATTTTTCATCTTCGCCCCATTATTCATTTAAATAACTTTCAGTTTATATGTAACGTGCGACCAAACATCCCTTTTGCCTTAATAATAACAACCCTTTCTGAAGCTAATACTCCCTCCATCTTGAACAAAAGTATCTGTTACTGACTCATTGGTTTGGGGAGCTAACGATGTGTATATCTTTCTATAATCATTGAACAAGTCATATATAACATCCTTTTATTATGTTTAACATCGTACCCCCATTGCCTTTCCAATTTTCGATAGATGCCCTCTAAAGCTACCGTCACACTTGACAATCTCACAATAATACGATCAAGAATGACCCTGATGTAAATCAATTAATTCATCTCATCGATCTACATCATGTCATTACCCCAAGACTTCTCATATTTCAGTTTCATAGCAGAAGCTATGCCTCTAAACTAGGGATAACAATGAGTTAGGTTTGGGGTGGGTGATGTCATACCCTTACCCATATCTATTTTCAAAATCACCACCCTTATCTTTATCCATATTTAAGTTCCAAATTGAGAAAAAAAGATGTGGAGAAACAAAACAAATAGTAGCAGAAAAATTATGCTCCTAGCAATGGAATTTGTTTTCTGTCGCTTCGCTATGTATAATACTCCTAATTAAAAGAAAAGCAGCTTAGGCGCTATAGTGAGGTGAGGACTGAGGAGTGATAGTAGGTTAACGAAATCAATAGAGCAAGTAGACATATTAGTTTAATTCACATTTCAACATTTTATTTACATAAAAGTCAATTTTATTAAAGTTGATCACTCGAATGTATGCACAAATAAATATTATCAAGGTGAGGGACTGTCAAAATGATTTTACAAAAGCTAAGGATGGAAAAAATTATTTTTATAATGATAAGCGAAGATAAATGCTAATATTCGCAAAAAGTGATTTTATAATATGTATCATTGACCGTGTGTTTGGAGGAAAAACATTTTTCAGAAATCGTTTTTCCCATTTTCAGATGTCTAGTAGGTCAGAAAAATGGGGAATGCTATATTCAGTCACAACCATTTCTCTCTCTCTTTCTAAACTATTTTTTTAGATCCAACTTTAAGAAAATCCAATTTTCCAGTCCAAATTATTCTTGACAGCCCAAATTTTTTGTGTTCGCTCGTATCTCTACTGCAAACAGTTTTTCTCTTATCCAAGTCTTTCTCTCGTTTGACTCCTCTTTCTCTCTTATATCCTACACAAGTAAGGTATGTATGTATATATCTATCAAACAAGTAAAAATATCATTTGAAAACTTATTTTCCAAAAAAGTATTTCCCAAAACAGTCATTTTCCTAGAAAATTATTTTCACTTGTATCAAACACATCCTAACTTTATTAGTTATCCTAGTGTGTCACCAATTTTTTAAAATGACAAATAGATAAAGATGGTGGGAGTAAATTATGAGCTTCCTTTAAGCAGAAAGAGAGTCCAATTTGGATGTTCAATACTCATTACGAGATCTTATATATTATGAATTTTTCTATTAATTTGGCCAGACTGACAATTATTATGCCTGAGATGCTCTCAATATGACATATATAAGAACATCAAGACTATGAATCTTCAATTCTTCCTTACGCCTGAAATGGACTTATGCAGGGAATTCCGAAAGACATAGGAAGTTGCTACAAATTTCATTACCGATCGCAATTTCTACATTCATAGTAATCTTTGTAGCCATTGGAATATGGATTTTTCAGAGGAGGAAGAAGGCCAAACAAACTGATTATAATGGTAAGATTTGAATTTGAATTCGTTAACTTGATCCCACTATATGTGACCACTAGTAAATTTTGCAATGCCAGTCAAATTTTTATATATGGTACCTTTATACACGAAAATAATGATATCTTGCCCCGAAACACAAAACTATCCATGTTCTGGTTTAGTCACATGAAATTTGTTGTTTTCAGCTGTTGGAGAATATAAATGTTGATTGCATACAAATTTAAGTTGTATTAGATGGTAATATTCGTAGCAACTTTGTGATCTTGTTTGATAAATATCTGTTAATTGTTTGCAACATGGGTAAGGTGTATAATGGGTGAGGGGAAATAAAGATTTATCTTTGTACATCCATTTAGACCATGTTCTTTTATACGCTGCGATGAGATGTGGTACCGCAACTCACTATACTACTCAATATTTTTTCGCATACACTTCACCGCACTTTACCACAATCATTATCAATATATATATTCTCACTTTTCTTTCTCCTCACCTCTCACATCAATCACACTTTTCATAAATTTTACCATATAATTCCACATCTTACCACACTTTTCATAACTTCACCACACTATATTATTTCTAAATCTTTACAACCACACAAAATAACAGGGCCATACGGCCTATGATCATAATCTAAGCCAAGAAATAAAATACATCTCAATGCACCCAATTAAACCCATGATTTTAAATTTCATCAATGTTGATAGGTTAGAATATAAGAGTACTCAATGAACAAACCAACACCAATATACTCTATAGGCTGCACTAATCAAAGGCTATTGCACACCCAACACTTCACCATGATTTATAGCCCAACAACAACCCCAATAATGCCATGAAAGCCACCGAAGTCAATAGGCAACCTACTAGCATAAAGTTTGACCAACCATTCTCTAAACACAGCCACGAAGCTGGGATTTTTTTTCGGAGGAGGTACAACTTATAGTGACAGACACAGTACTTTCATAAATTTTTTTCATGATTTAATCACACATATTAGCTCTACTTGTATAGTCAAAGGTAGTTTTAAGACATTTCTCTTTTAACAAAAATCGACAATGTGATAAATTTTATCTTTAACATTTACAAAGTAGCGTACTGAATATGATCAATTTATTGAAAACAAATTCACAATCAAATTAATATAAATAAGCAGCTAAACCATGAATTTATCATAAGTATATTTAGGGGTAATGAGTATAAATAATCATAATTATATTTAGGGGTAATGAGTATAAATAATATTAGTAGCTTTAGGATTGAAAATTTTAAACTTAAAAAATAGTAATTTACAGAGTCTAATCATCAAAAAATTAATATTGTGGGGCTCAATTACCACCAATATAGATTTTTACCTAATAATGTATGCATATGTTGGAGTATATCGTGATTGGAATAGAATAAATATATGCTTGAGTTAATCAAAAATAATGTTGTTATTGATGAAGTAATACCTCATGCCTTGATTAAAGAAGAAGAGAATAAGAATCAACACCACGGGACGCACCAAAAAGCTTGATCAACAATAATACTTGATATGTTCTTGGATAAAGGAAGTTCCACCATAAAGAACTAGCAATCCACCATGATTAGGTAAAAGAAATTCCACCACTAATCGATAAAGGAAGGACTTGTATCACCACCATCAACAAATCAATGGATAAAGAACACAAGATTTGGAGAGAGTTTTGAGTAGGTCTCAAAAATACCCTTTTTCATTCCACTAAGTTAAATCTCTCTTTTTCCCAACGACCCATATATAGGTAAGGATACAGATTGAACCTTAAGAGAGATTAGCAATAAAAGGGTCATTAACCCATGAGTTAGTTACATTCCAAAGCCTAATCTACCCAAAAGTACATTGGGAAAGAAAATGCTTAAAACATAATTACATTGATTAGCAATGAAAAGACAAAACTACCCTTAATGAAGGAACAGAAAAATCTGGATTAGTAGGGCCGTCGCCGGTGCGACACAGGTCATCGTCTTGGTATGGACGTCGCGGGCATGACGGGTGTCATCGCGGTAGCGATGGGGCGACGGGAGAAATCTCCCCAACATTGACTCTCATCCTCACGGCCGCAACTCAAAAGTGTCGCGGGAGCGATGTCGTGACTTGAGGCTGGAGTCATGGTCGTGACTTAGTCGTCGCGGTCGTGAAGGTCAGGCAGTCCCAAAGTTGTCATGGGCGCGACTGTCCTCGGCCCCTGTCTCCTTCCAAAAGTAGGCCAACGCTTGGACGGGCGTTGCGGTCGCGACCGGGCCGTCGTGAGTGTGACGCCTTAATCACAAGGCCGACTGAAAACTTACTAAGGCATGGGGTTGAGGAAACAGGGGTCGCAGTTCGCGACCAATGGAGTCGCGCTCGAGACATCCCTATCTCTCAGCCCAGGACGCCCAGTAACGTTTGTCACGGTCGTGACACTGAACGTCATGGTCGTGATATTGAACGTCACGGCCGTGACACCTCTGATGCACCTCCTTTCTTAGTCGATCTTCTCCCACTTTCGCACCTCTTCTTCGATTCTGCCTTCCTTATTTGTGCCGATATGGGAAAAATGCCCCCTTTAGAGGCTATCACAGTCCATCCATTGAATGGTCGTGATCATCCGGCCTGGCCCCGGGTCGATGTAGAATTATAGCTCTTTGGGTGGGCAGGAAAGGACCAGCTTGGCCTAGGTTACGAGGGCCGAGAGGGGAACCCAAGATGTTTCATCTTCCCCTTCTTGAAGAGGATTTTCCCTCAAATCCACGTTAGAGTCATCATCCTCAAGGTAAGGAGACAAGTCCCCGATGTTGAAGGTGGACGATAAACCCATTTCCCCCGGTATTTTCAATCTATACCCATTGTCGTTGATCTTTTCGAGCAATTTGAACAGGCCATCACTACGGGGCATAAGCTCGCTCTTCCGTCGGGCCGAAAACCTCTCATTTCGTAAATGTAGCCATACCAAGTCTCCTGCCTTGAATGAAGTGACTCTCCTATATTCGTTAACCCGAGCCTTGGATATCTCGTTGATCTTCTATATTCTTGCTTGGATTTGCTCATGGAGTTTCTTAACTTCCATTAATTTCACTTGCCTTGACACTCGCTCTTGATTCGAGTTGAAGTGGAACCAATTCAAGAGGTGTGAGAGCCATAACAAGTCTCAAAAGGGGAATAACACGTGGCAAAGGAAGGAGCCCGGTTATATGCAAAATCCACATGGATCAACTTTACATCCCAATACTTCAATCCCTAATTAACTAACCCCCCCCCCCCGGAGTAAAGTAGTAAGAGTATTGTTGGTTACCTCTGTTTGGCCGTTTGTTTGAGGGTGGTGTGACGTGCTAAAAAGTAACTTGGTTCCCAACAACTTCCACAACAACCTCAAGAAGTGGCTAATATATTTGGAATCCCGGTCCGACACAATACTCCTCGGGATACCGTGAAGCTTCACAATCTCCTTGAAGAACAAGGAGGCAATATGCGTGACATCGTCTGTCTTCTCACAAGCAATAAAGGAGCCATCTTCGAGAACCTATCCACCACAACCACGATAACATCCATCCCTCGTTGGGTCCGAGGTAGTGCCACTATGAAGTCTATACTCAAGTTCTCCCAAGGACCTTGAGGAACCGACAAAGGCGTATAAACACCTTGATGGAATCGATTCTTCGACTGTTGGAAATTGGCACACCGAGAAATCACCTCATATACATCCCCTTCCATCTTGGGCCAATAAAAATTTTCCTTGAGCATATCGATGGCCTTGTTGATGCTGAAGTTCCTGGTAAGACCTCCGCCATGAACCTCCTTAATGAATAATAGTCTCAAAGGACAACGCGGTATGCATAACTTGTTTCCCTTGAACAAATATCCATCTTGCAACTCATAAGGGCTTTGATATCCACTCAAATAATGTCAAAAGTCCTCATTACCATGGTAATACTCCTTGCTAACTTGAAAACCAAGCACCAGTGCCTCCATCAAAGATAAAAGAGTATGTTGTCTCGAGAAAGCATCCGCCACCACATTCACGCTCCCCTTCTGATGGTTAGCCGCAAAATCAAAGCTTTGGAGAAATTTGACCCACTTGGCATGGCGAGCATTCAATTTATGTCGGCCATTCAAACATTTGAGCGCCTCATGATTGGAAAGGAGAACAAATTAGCTTGGCTGAAGGTAAAGAGACCAAAGATCCAAGGCTCGAACAAGAGCAGAAAACTCCTTATCATATGTCGAATAGTTGTTCGAGACCCATTCAAATTCTCACTAAAATAAGCTAAGGGACGAAGATTTTGCATCAAAACAACCCCATTGGCCACACCACTCGCATTGCAATCCACATCGAAGACATGCGTGAAATATGACAATACTAGAATGGGTGCCTCACACAAAGCAACCTTCAACTTCTCAAATACCCGTTGGGCTGAATTTGTCCACTCAAACAACCCTTCTTCATACAATCCGTGATAGGTCTATGGTGCTAAAATGTCGAATAAACCTCCAGTAGAAATATGCAAGCTCATGGAAACTTCGGACCTCCGTGATAGAAGTAGGGGTCGTTTAAGAATGAATAGCCTCCACCTTGGACGAATCCATAGAGATGTCATCTCCCGAGACTATGTAACCCAAGAAGACAACTTGGGAGGTACAAAAGTCACACTTCTCAATCTTCCTATACAAATTTTGCTTCCTTAATACATTGAATACCTTCTCAAGGTGGACTAGATGTTCATTTTCATCCGGTGAATACACCAAAATATCATCAAAATAAACCACGACGAATTTCCTGATGAATGGCCTCAATACCTCGTTCATGAGTCGCATGAAAGTGCTAGGAGCATTCGACAAACCAAAGGGAATCACCATCCACTCATACAATCCTCCCTTGGTTTTGAAAGAAGTTTTCCACTCATCGCCTTCCCTCATCCGAATCTGATGATAACCGTTTCTAATATCGATCTTCGAAAAAATCTAGGAACCATGTTGCTCATCTAACTATCATCCAACCTCGATATAGGATACCAGTACTTGTATGAAATATTGAAGATTTCCCAGTTGTCTACACACATACGAAGGTTTCTATCTTTCTTCAACACAAGGAGGGTCGACACCAAGCATGTGGTCATACTCTCCTGCACATATCCTATCTCCACAAGCTCATCAAGTTGCCATTGCAAACCTGAGTCTCCTCCGAGTTACACCAATATGTCGGTCGATTCGATAGGGATACTCTGGGAATGAGATCAACGTGATGCTCGATCCCACGGAGAGGTGGTAGATCGAGTTCTAAATCCGTCGGGAAAACATCGACAAATCGATCAATGAGTGGGGCCACTAGCTAGAGGGTGTGTGGGTTTATCTTCCTTACTTTTGTTGGCTTCAAGGAGGAGCAAGGCATAGACGCCCTTACCCTTTCCAAGAGCCCTCTCAACCCATGTTTCGCTCATGTGTTTGGGCTCCTTACGTCCTACCCCGGCTTTAATTGAAGCAGCTAGCTAAAGGTGTAAGCTTAACCCTCTCTTTGTTGGTGGCAAAGGTGTAGGTGTTTTTAAAACCATCATGACTTGCACATTATTAAACTGCCATGGCCTCCTTAATAATATATGGCAAGTATTCATAGGTACCACATCGCACAAAACCAAATCCTGATACTTGGAGCCAATAGAAAGAGCCACTAGAGCATACTTTGTCACCTTGATTTCCCCTTTGTCATTCAACCACTTCAAAGCATAAGGTCTAGGATGCGAAGCAATAGGTGGCCCCAACTTCTCAACAACGTAAGTAGACACCACATTCGTGCAACTTCCGCCCATCGATAGTCAAATATGCATACCTTCCCGTTCACAGTACAATGGGAGTGAATTATCATTTCTCATTCTGCTTTGTCCACCGGTGCTTCACTCATATGTAGAACCCATCGCAACACAAGTGTCTCACCACGATCGGGAGCTAGTGTGTCGGAAATATCATCATCCTCAAATTCACTACCATCCTCTACTACAAACTCCTCATCTTCTTGCGCTACCAATATCTCATTTTCGATTTCTTGAACCTCTTGGATGATCATGCTTCTCCTAGTAGGACAGGTGGCTTGGAAATGACCATAATCTTGACACTTGAAGAATTTCTTTCCAGATCTTCTTAGGTAAAGTCGTGGGGGACGGATAAGAGATGTCTTTACCCTTGTCAACCCTTGGAGGAGGGGGAGTAGTAGTAGTTCTCAGTGTATCTTGATGCCTAGGAGACACTATAGGATTCGACCAAGGGGGAGGAACAAACGACCATTGAAAAGGCCTAACACTAGCCTTTTCCTTCTTCCTTCTCTCGATCTTAATAGCAATGTTGCACAATTCATCCAACGAGTGATACGGTTGAATCTCAACCTTCTTGGTGATTGAGGGAGATAAACCGTTCAAGAATCGCATCATGGTTTTCTCGGGCGGCTCTTGAAGATCACTCTTGATCAAGAGTTGTTCGAACTCTTGAATATATATACTCGATCACACTTCTCTTCCCTTGTTCAAGGGCAAAGAATCTCTGTAATATGTCTTGCTTGTAAGAACATGGTATGAACCGGTTGTTCATGAGTTTTTTTTGCTTCTCCCACAAAGAACTCTTTCGGCGACCATCCCTATCCCATTGTTCTTTCACACTTTCGAACCATAACAATGTTACCTTGGTTAACTTCAAGCTTGCTACCTTAAAAGCCTTCTCATTGTTGTGACCCTTGGCCTCGAATATCCGCTTAACCAGTTGAACCCACTCCAAATACTCATCCGGATCAAGGGAACCATGGAATTCTGGGAGCTCAACTTTGATGTCGTAAAGATCATCCCTAGGCGGGGGTTCGCCTTTCCCCCTACATCAAAACATGTGTACGAAACCCTCATCATTGTCTCTCCACTCGAAGTTAGAAGGAGGACGAATAAGACTCGAGGAAGGTCTTTTTCGCTTCGTAGGTGGGGGTTGCACCTGGAGGTGTGCGTCAATTTGAGTGAGTCTCACAGTAATGGCATCAAGTACGTTTTCGATGCGTGAGAACCAGCTCCCATACCCGGGTTAGGGGCCTCTTCAAGCGGAGAACTCATGGTGGTCCTTTGACGTCGGCTAAATTCCTCTTGGTTTGGATAGTTGGGGTGTTCCACACCAAGAAGAATAGAGGAAGGACGGATGTGTTTGGGGAAATTTTTGTGGAGTTAGGTTCTTTGTAGTTGGTTTTGTGTTTGGCTTAGGGTTTTTTTTTTTTTTTTGGTAGTTTTGCACAAAAGAGACAATAGATGAGACCTTGATGTTAAAGGAGCAAAACCACACCAAAACCAATCACAACCAAACTCCAACACCCGTTCACAACAATCGAATCACAACCCCACAGTACTCCAATAGTCAGTTGATTAAGGCCCAAAATCAATCCAGCAAAATAAGCACACCAAGAATGAGGGTCACTGTTCGCTTGTAATTTTTGTGGTTTTATGAGATAGGGTTGTCGGTCCACAGGGATGGGTGTTACGCTTGATTGAGGTAGTCGGTTTGCGTTGGGGGTTTTTCTTAGTGCGGAAAGCTATAAATTATGTAAATTAAGCAATAAACTAACTTAGACATGATAATAATCAAGGAAGCAATAAAAGATGAAAGCAATTAAGAACAAGAAATAAGAAAGCAATAAAAAGCAATGTAATAGAAAGCAATAAAACTAATAATGAAATTAGGCACAAGAGATTATACCTTTGATGATCTAAACTTCAAATCTTCAATCTACCTTTGCAATTTCCCCCGAATAAACAAGAAATTGTGGTTTGGATTACCAAGGATCCCCCAAATTCTCACTAATAAGTAGAATTGGAATTCTTTGACCCTCCTCCCCACTAAAAGTGGATTTGATGTGGCTAATTTAGAACAATCAAAGCAAGAAAGACTAATGAAAGCATTAAAGAAGCAAGAGACAATGAATAAAACCTGAAAATGGATTGATTGAAATTGATTACAAAGTAGCTTGAAGAACAAACTAAGGGAAACCTAGGAGAGAGAAAAGAGAATTCAACTTGAAAACATTAAAAGCTAATTAACAACAACTTAGAACTAGGTGAAAAGACTACTAGTGGCTAAATTCGCAGCTGGGAGTATATATAATAGGCCCAATTTGTTACACAAAACGCATCACTTCAATCCCTAATTAAACGCAGAAAAACAGGGTGACTCGGGCGAGTCACCCGACTTCGTAGTCGCTTCAGCCCACAGAATTGTCAATTTTGGCCGACTTCTTCACCGAACAGAGGCGACTCGGGTGCGCCGTACATGTGACTCGGGCGAGTCAATTTTCTGGTTTCGCCCTATACTTTGCCAAATTTCTTGAGTTTTTGCTGGCAACCCTCAGAGGCTTGACTCGACCGAGTCCAGGGGTGACTCGGGCGAGTCAGCCTTCTTGCTTCCCTTATACTTAGCCAAATTTTCTTGAGTTTTTGCTGGCAACCCTCAGAGGCTTGACTCGACCGAGTCAAAGGGCGACTCAGGCGAGTCACCCTTCTGGCTTCCCTTCTCCTTGGCTCAATTGACGTTGGCAAGTCTATTTCCTTCAAGGATCTTATATGGTTGCTTCTGCTTCCTCTCTTTGATGCATTTTGCTCCACTTTTAGCTCCATATTGGCTCAACCTCCCGACTTCCTATAAAATTAGAAAAACCTCATAACTAACATACTATAAGAGATTAGAACAGGGAAAAACTCCTTAATAAAGAGAAATATTCGGCTCGAAACGAGACCGAACACCACTCCCACACAAAGGTTTGCTCGCCCCGAGCAAACTTAAAACAAAGAAAAATACTAGAAAAAGAAAACTAAAACCCTAACTCACTTTCGTAGGAATCGCGGATGCATTTAGCGTATGCATCAAGCCCTTTAAACCCCCCGGTAGCCCGAGTGGACGAGGTAGGTCTCGTGAGAGTTTATAGCAACTATACCCACAAAAGCCCAAGAAAAAGGAGAGAGGGAAAGTGAAAAACAAAACAAGTTTGAAAAGAAAGAAAATAAAACTGCTCATTTCATGAATCAAGTTGTTTCAATCAAGAAAACGATGTTAATCCTCCAAAAGGAACCGTTATGAGCACCTCACATACACCTAACCCAGACAACTGCCAATCTTAGGGGTTTTCGATCCCTTACACCTTATGTAAAGTTACATCCCACTTGTGTAAAAGTTTAGAAAGTTCTAACTGATTCCGATAGACTCCAAAGACTCACGCCCGAGCTTAAAAAACAACGAAACGAACAATGAAAGAAAAGAGTATCCCTTCCCCGCATTTGGTCGCCCTTGGCTTGGTGAGGGCCGTAGGTGATGCAAGGAATGGCCCCACATTTTATTAACGCTTAAACTTTTTTTCCTTCTTTTTGGGTTGGGTAATCCCAACAAATTTTCTTTCTCTTTTTTTTTTTACTTTTTAATGGTCGGTATTCGCCTTACTTTCGGGAATTGGACGGCCCAAAATGGGGTTTACCATCCCAACACAATCTTTTCCATACATACCTCTGTCGAGAATTCAATATAGGAGGATCTTAAGGGGTAATAGCGTCGTACCGCTAATACCGGGCCCGTGTAGGTTGGCTAAGTGTATGGTGATTGATGTCGTAAAGTCGACACGCCCCACTTAATCAATTTATTTAACTTTGCTTCTATTTTTTTTCTTTTGCTTTTGACTTTTGACTTTGTTTTTGCTTTTTCTTTTTGGAAAACAAGCTCAGATATGAATCCCTAGAATCCCCCAATTCCAATCAGAACATTAAAAAAAATGGGATTTCACTAGACACTCAATGAAAGAAATCTAATTAAGGTAAGTCATGACAACCGCTCGAGATATGGTCAAAAATGCTCAAACCGGTTTCTTTTAAAGAAGATTAAGAACGGCTTCCCAATTTTTGACAACGAAATCCAAGAAACGAAGCAAAAACAAAACAAAACGGAAAACAAAAACTTTGGAGGTTTTTCACTCCCTTTTTTCTCCTTTTCACACAAACTTTTCAAATTTTTAGACACAAACTAAGTAAAACAAAAACAAAAGACTCAAAAGCTAGGTGATCTACCCATGATAAATGGAAGAATCACTCCCCACTCCCACACAAAACTTCACAATGTCCTCATTGTGAGAAGAAGGGTGTCACAAGTAAGGTAGAAGACGTAGAAACACACAATCAAAGACAGAACGAACAAAATGGTGGCGACCCGAGCCCACACGGCTCCAACAACCATATATATCCAACATTCACACTCAAGGGGTTCGCCACCCAAAAAGAAAAACAAGCATGCATCATGGATCAATGATATATTCACATAAAGAGATGGTGGGATGAGATTACCTGAAGGTCTTCAAATAATGTCCATCCAATACGCAATCCATGAACATAGCACCATAGATTCAAGATAGACAGCCAAAGCACTCTATGGTTGCAATGCTTGCATGCGAGATCAAAAGTAAAATAAAACTATACAAGGTAGAAACTAAGGACTAACTACTGAAAGAAAACTCAAAATATTTACAATATTTACATGATCACTGACTAACCTCAACCCCGAATCTCATTATATAAGGTGGGAATTGAGGGTGAAATTTCTCGCCACTATCCCGGTCCTACGAATGAGATAACCCCAAACGCAAACCATACATTCTCCACCCTGCAACCCAAATGCATGATACTCAAGCTTATGATGATAACCAATCCAACCGACGAACCATGACAAAAGTAGTGAAGCGACACGCAGCAACCAACAATTCTCAAGAAAGGCAAAATCATACCGGGGAACCTTCCACCACACCCCATCACACATACACGCCCCTCACGCATGCATCACAAGATAACAATTAAAGAATGCAATGCAAGAATTAAGTAGCGGGGGTGCGGAATGCTCACAATTACTGCTCATCGCCTCCCGGAGGAGGGTAAGGGTGATGAGGGAAGTAAGTTGGGTAGTATTGGTTGACGTCGTCGGCCGGTGCCGGCGGACGATTAGCCATGGCATAGTGATAATACCCCCAATCTCTTTAGTATTGATTTTGCTGATGGAAGTATTCATCATATCACTGGAAACGGTCCTCGTTGCGCTGAAAGTACTCCTCGTGCTTATTGAGCGTAGCTTGCTGGTTACGAAGGAGCTCTTGTTGGCTCTCTAGAAGGTTATGTTGGCTTTGAAGCAAAGTTCGCTGCTCCCTAAAGCCAACATTGAGCTGCTCTAATTGGTAACAAAGGTACCCCATTGGGACGTTCCGTGAGCCACTTCCACTAGCTTCACCCTAGTTAGCCAGTTCCCTTTCCTCTTCCGCATCTTCTTCATCTTCGTTCTCCTCTTCTTCCGCCTCCTCTTGTACAAAAGGGTTATCAGGACCCCCAACCCGCCGAAAACTCATGGAGTTCTCCCCGCAAGACCACTTATGCTGGTTCCTCACATCCAAGTAGCGCACTGCCAATTCATGATCCAAATGAATTGATGTTGCCGATTTATCGGAACCATGCTTGTAGATAGTCTTTGTGGGGTGCCTCTGAAGAATACCCATCCGTTGCAAGCGCACGCCATCGATCGGATCTGGGAAATAACGAGGTTTGAACTTCGAAGTAAGCCCCAAACCTTTGCTTCTTCAAAAAGTAGCATATTACATGCCCCATACCAATCGTTGTCGTCAAATGCTTCGAGGTGATCTCCTTCCAACGATGCAGAATGCATGACCCAATATTTACCCTTCCCCCTTGGAGAGTGTTGAACATGATGAAAAGATCATCTCTCCTGACATTAGCTCGTCCATCATCCCTCCCAAATACCAAACTCGAAACCACTCGATGAAAAATCTGCACCGCTAAGTTGCAAAGGTCCCAGGCTTTCGAGTTATTGTGACAGTATAGAGGTGTGTCCTGAGCATGCGAGGGTTGATGTTTCCTCCTCTAATAGGTCAAGCTCTTCATAGCGATTCGGTCATCAAAGTGAACTGACTCCCCATAAAACAGTCCATCTTCTGGTAAACCTAACGCCCGACAAAGCTCTTGCACCGTGCAAGTTCTTTCTTTGTTATCCACCTTATATCGGAACTTGGCGCTCGGTTTTCCATCATCCTCTACTATCAATGAACTTAAAAACTCGAGGATGGGTTGATCAAAGATTGACTCGTTGATTTTGATGAACGTGCGCCACCCCAAGACTTGAATGATGTAATCTAAACTAGGCCCACAATAAACTTTATTTACGGTTGCCTCATCATATATGTCGGGAGCACAGATCTTCTGACGTTGATATAGCTCATACTTTTCTTTATGATGGGCATCCCTAAACGTGATTCTCACCGTTGCAGCTTGAAGCTGTGTGGGTGGTTGTGCTTTATAACGATCCTTGTCCACGGCCGAAGAGGATTCGGGTGGAGGTGAGGGAGTTCGTTCCTCATCATTGCGTGCACGCTTAGATCGAACCATGTTCGTGACTTGGTGTGACACAAAGCAACTCAAATACACCAAATTTCACCAAAAACAATTCACAACCCTAACTTCCAATTGAAATGCACAACTAACACCCAACTTTAGTACTAAAATTGAACTTGAAGCACCAAAGATGAAGTTTTACCTCTCAAATGAGCACAAGGAACAAGGATTGTTGAGTGAGAGGTCCAAATCTAGCACAAAAAGCTCCAATTGAACCCCAAACACTTGAACACCTTCAGCAAGAGTGAATCTTGAGGCACTTGAGGTTGTTTCCAACTAGAACACCCAACAAATCACACCAAAAAGGAGCAAGTACTTCTTCTTCCTTTGAATCTTGAGTTGCTTAAACTCCCATCAAAAAAACAAGAAGAATGTTGCACAAAAGAGACATAAATCGCTGTAAAGTTCTTGAAGAACATGCACAACACAAAAAATTACACAATTAGGGCACAAATTTTTTAAAATCTAAGAGAAATTGAAGAGATTAGAGAAGATTTGGGGTTAGGGGAAGGTTCTAGGGTTTGGGGGAGGTAAGAGAGAGATAAGAGAGAGAAAGAGTATGAGTTATTATGAAAAAAATGAGAGCACATCACTTAAAAAATACATCAGATCTGCGCCGCTGCTGTCGACTCGGTCGCGCCGTCCCAGTGACTCGCCCGAGTCAGCTTTCTGTTTGCGCTAATCTTCTCCCGACCGAGAGGCAACTCCCGACGGCTCGCCCGAGTCAGCTCTCTATTCTTGACTTTTTCTCCCAAAATTTTATCAACTGCTGGCAGCTCAAAGAGGCGACTCGGTCGCGCCGTTCCCTAACTCGCCCGAGTCAGTGCTCTGATGCCTTTGCCTTGGCTAATTTATCACTTATTTTCCTGAAGCACAGTCGGCTGACTCGGGCGAGTCAGCCATTGACTCGATCGAGTCATGTTCCTGCCCAAAAATGAAAAAGTCAGTTTTTTGTAGAAACTAAGTATAAAACTCTCATTTTCACTAAAACTTTTCAACTCTCAACCCTCTAAAACCTCCCCGGGCTTAAAACCCGAAGTACTTAAGCCAAATCTTTGTACAAAATCTAACTAAAACTAACCTAACTAAAAATTACGTAAAATCTGAAATCCAAAAACACACAAAACCTAAACAAAAGCTACCCAAAACTTTGTACAAGGAAAGAAAATAAAGTCGGCATGCATGCCTCGCCACTCCCACACAAAAAGGTCACACTATGTCCTCATCGTGACTAAAAAGAGAGGGAAACAAGCACCCTAAAATAAGAAACAACAAGAAATCTCACAAAATAAATAAAAAAGAAACTTCTCATTAACTAAGCTTAAACAATAAGGAAAGATGATACCTGAATGGATTATAATTGAATCATTGCATGACCTGTAAATGGAGATTGATTATACAAGCCACGAATGATGCCCATACGCACAATAAATTGATCCTTTCCTCTTGTTAGTGCATAATTAGGAGAAGTAAACAAAGAAGCAAATCAAGAAAAGTAAACTAATTTACAATATATACAAGAATATTACCTCACCCTTTCTTCAATCAACGGATGGATCGTGGAATGTCACACACTCCACATCCACCTTCTCCGGAAACTCCAAGAAATGCTTCAACCTGTGACTGTTTACTTTGCACATAGACTCATTAGTTGGGTCCTTAATTTCAACCACTCCTGAAGGGAATACCTGGGTTACAATAAAGGGCCCAGTCCACCGAGATCTCAAATTTCCAGCAAACAAGTGTAATCGGGAATCATACAAGAGCACCTTTTGTCCCGAAAAGAAAGTGTTTCTATAAATGATCTTATCGTGTAAGATTTTAGACCTCTCCTTACTCAATCGCCAATTCTCATAGGCTTCCCTCCTTAATTCTTCTAATTCGTACAAGGTGAACTTCCTAACATCCCCAGCCTCCGAAAGGTCAAGATTCAAGGCTTTCAAGGCCCACCACGCTCTATGTTCAAGTTCAACTGGTAAATGGCATGGCTTTCCAAAAACCGCTCTGTACGGAGACATTCCTATGGGTGTCTTGTAGGCCGTCCTATAAGCCCATAAAGCATCGGTTAATTTAACACACCATTCTTTTCTATTCTTAGACACCGTCTTCTCAAGAATTTGCTTAATCTGTTTGTTGGACACCTCAGCCTGACCATTTGATTGTGGATGATAAGCGGTGTCAATGTATGCTCCACAGAATACTTCCTAAGCAAAGCTGCAAAAGATCGATTGTTGAAATGGGTTCCTTGGTCACTAATTATCGCTCGAGGCACTCCAAACCTAGAGAAGATATTTTCCCGAAGGAATTTAGTCACTACCTTTGCATCATTTCTCTTTGACGGAATGGCCTTTACCCATTTAGACACATAGTCTACTGCTAAAAGGATATACTCGTTCCCAAAGGAGGTCGGGAATGGACCCATAAAATCTATACCCCGCACATCGAAGACATCTTCAAAGATTTCAGGTTGCAGAGGCATCATATCCCTCCTAGATATCCTTCCTAGGCTTTGACATCTAGCACACCGCCTAGCGTAGTCATCGGCATCTCTAAAGATGGTCGGCCAATAGAAACCACATTGCAAGACTTTGTATGCCGTTTTCTTCCCAG
This sequence comes from Portulaca oleracea, assembly GCA_029582165.1. Lineage (NCBI taxonomy): Eukaryota > Viridiplantae > Streptophyta > Magnoliopsida > Caryophyllales > Portulacaceae > Portulaca > Portulaca oleracea. The sequence continues at coordinate 17,868,849 of CM055887.1, forward strand.
AAAAATGCCCCCCACATGGTTGGTCATGGCAAAATGATAAAACATCCAAGATAGACTCATCGGGTATGCATCTTCTAAGGATTTGGTCGGGACAATACTTAAACAGATAAGGGTCATCCCACACGAAGTTTTTCACTATGTGTAGGAACCTATCTCTATCGTGTTTATTCCAGTCCCCTGGCATTTCCCCAGTCACCTTAAAGTTAACTATGTCAGCAAACCATGGCTCTACTCCTATGCTAAGAATACATTCATCAGGAAAACTAGCATCAATAGGAGTTTCTTTCTTATTTTCAAGTACTATTCTAGAGAGATGGTCTGCTACTGGATTTTTAGCCCCTTTGCTATCCCTAATTTCACAATCGAACTCCTGGAGCAATAACACCCACCTAACAAGTCTCGGTTTTGATTCTTTCTTTTCCATAAGGTATCGAATAGCTGAGTGATCTGTATAAACAACGACCTTAGCACCAAGCAAGTAGGGTCGAAACTTTTCAAACGCATACACTACAGCTAAGAAATCCTTTTTAGTCACAGTGTAATTGAGTTGGGCCTCATTGAGTGTGTGACTAGCATAGTGAATCACTACCGGTTTCTTATCAATGCGTTGACCAAGCACAACATCAATCGCAAAATCAGATGCGTTACACATCAACTCAAATGGCTCTCCCCAGGTGGGAGGCTTGAGAATAGGAGGTGATATTAAGGCATCTTTAAGTGTATTAAAGGCCTTCAAGCATTCATCAGAAAAGTCAAAAGTCACCTCCTTGACCAATAAAGCAGATAGAGGTTTGGCAATTTTGCTAAAATCTCTAATAAATCGACGATAGAATCCAGCATGTCCTAGGAAAGACCTAACCTCCTTCACACAAGTTGGGGGGGTCAAGTTTCTAACTAGGTCAATTTTAGCTTTATCCACCTCGATTCCATCCCTTGAAATCACGTGGCCCAAGACTATACCCCTCTGTACCATGAAATGGCACTTTTCCCAATTGAGAGTCAAATTTTTATCTTTACAACGACTCAAGACTCGATTCAAGTTATTCAAACAAGCATCAAAAGTAGTGCCAAATACAGAAAAATCATCCATGAAGATCTCGACACAATCATCAACAAGGTCAAAGAAAATAGACACCATGCACCGCTGAAAAGTGGCGGGGGCGTTACAAACTCCGAAGGGTATCCTACGGAAAGTGAACGTCCCAAATGGACCGGTAAACATAGTTTTCTCCTGATCACAAGGAGCTATCGAAATTTGAGTGTACCCCGAATACCCGTCTAGAAAACAGTAATAATCATGTCCCGCCAACTTCTCTAGCATCTGATCCATGAAGGGTAATGGAAAATAATCTTTTCTCGTGACCTTGTTAAGTTTTCTGTAGTCAATACACACTCTCCATCCCGAAGGGATACGGGTCGACACTAACTCTCCCCTCTCGTTCTCCACAAGAGTCAGACCCGTCTTTTTAGGAACCACATGTATTGGACTAACCCACTTGCTGTCAAAAATAGGATATATAATCTCATTATCTAACCACTTCAAAATTTCTTTCTTGACCACATCTTTCTTTTGGGGATTGAGTCTCCTTAAAGGATCCCTATGGGCCACGCTATCGTCTTCCAAGAATATCCTATGCTGCACGATAGATGGACTAATTCCCCTAATGTCTCCAAGCGTCCATCCCAAAGCTCCCTTATTTACCCTAAGAACCTCAATCAGCTTAATCTCTTGATCCTCTCCTAGGTTAGAAGCAATGATAACCGGGTAGGTTTCACTAGGGCCAAGGAACACATACTTCAATTCAGATGGAAGAGGTTTAAGTTCAAGGGTTCTAGAAGATGGTGGCTCAGGCTCTACTATTTCAGGCACATTTTGGGAGGCAAACAATGATTCATACAACAATTCACCATCGAAAACATCATAATCACATAATGAAGTCACACATTCTGGGTCAAATCCTAACTCAACAAGCTCATCCACACTAGAAACATCAGCAAAGTCAGAATGATCACTATCCCCAAAATCACTCACCCAATTCAAAGCATGACACTCTCGCTCATCAAAGCCTAAGGGAGACTTCTGCAAATCAAATATGTTCAGTTCCATGGTCAAGTTCCCAAAGGTCAATTTCATTCTCCCGTCCTTACAATTAATCCAAGCATTGGGCGTGGCGAGGAAGGGTCTACCTAGAATGACAGGTATCTCGTCACGGGTACTATGAACCCTAGCTGTCCCTAACACGACAAAGTCTACGGGAAATACAAAGGTTCCAACTTGGATCAGCACATCCTCAACTACCCCTTTAGGTACCCTCGTAGACCGGTCGGCTAATTGAAGAACCATTCTAGTAGGCTTCAGCTCCACCAAGCCTAAAGTCTCAGAAACATGTAAGGGTAACAGGTTGACACTCACCCCTAGGTCAAGCAAGGCTCTATCGATTTGGGTTTCCTCGATGGTGATAGAAATGGTCGGGCATCCTGGGTCCTTATACTTCACCGTAACTTGACTAGACAAGATTGAACTCACATTAGAAGCTAAGAAGGCTTTTTTAGGGACTTGGGTTGCTCTCTTGGTAGTGCACAACTTGTTAAAAAACTTAGCATAGGACGGGCACTATTCGATAGCATCTAACAAAGGGATATTGACCTTAACCTAAGAGAATGTTTCTCTAATCTTTTCTAGGTACTTCTAATCCTTATTCCCCCTTAACCTTTGAGGAAAAGGTGGGGGAGGTTTGTATGCCACAGGTGGTAAAGGACTAGACACGGGAAGTACTCTAGGTAAAGTCTTGACGCTCGGAGGCTCAACTAAGTTAGTTGGCCTCTCCTCTTCGTATGGCTCATCCTCAACCGATACTAGCTCATCATTAGGTCCAACACTCACAGGTTGTTTTCTAGGCAAGTCCGAAGCTGATTCCTGAACTCTATTATCGACTTCCCTCCCGGACCTAAGAGTAATTACCGCATTAAGGCCTCTAACCTGGTTCGGGTCACCAGAGGACGAATTAGAGGCTTTCCCATTAGGGTTTGCCTCCAGTTGTCCAGGGAATGTACCCCTATCCCTATTAGACATCATTAGTTGAGCGACACTCCCATTCAATTGTTTCATCATTTTTGCCATATCACTCATGGAATCCTGAACCACTTTCAAACCAAACTCTAACTCCTTATACTTTCTATCCCCCTTGTCCTCACTTTGGTACCCCGGTGGAGGTCGGGTATGTGCAACTTGAGGATGAATGGTCTGCCCTCGAGGCGCTTGATAAGCCGCCTGAGGGGGTAGTCTAGGCTGGACCGGAGGTTGGTGAGGAGGAGGTGGGTTTCCTTGGAAACCTCCTCCCTGATGCATTGGTGGCCTCAAGACATTCTGATTGTCTGACTCATAAGACAAGAAATGGTATTTTTGCACCCCGGGAAATTGGTAGGGCCGGTACTGATTGAACATAGCATTAACATTTTCCACATTGGAAGACACATGTTGCATATATAAAGGGCAGTTAGCATATACATGATCTGGTCCCTGACACCAAGCACAAATAAAAGGAGATTGAGGGGTCGGAGAAATGGGTCGCTCTAAAGAGTTCACTTGTGCACAAGGCTGAGTCTTAGAAGATGCAAGTTGCTGTTGGGCTAAGGTTTTTATCATGTTTTCCAAAGAAGCAAACCTAGCCTCGTACCCCGTACTCTCACTCACGACGTAAACTCCCCCTTTTGCATAGGACAAATGCGCTCCTATGGACTCATCCCGGGTGTTCCCCCATTGCATAACTCGCTCGGACATGCTCTCTAAGAAGTCCCACGCTTCTTTCGTCGTCTTATCCATAAATCCCCCTAAACACATGGACTCAAAAGTCACGCGGGTCTCTTGATCTACCCCCTCATACACTATTTGGCACAGTCTCACAAGGTCAAAACCATGACGAGGGAATTGGGATAACAGATTTTTGAATCTCTCGAAAGCTTTCCAATAAGGCTCCCCTTTATCTTGCCTAAACTTCATAATCGAATTTCTCAACTGAACCGCTAAAGAGTTGGGGAAGTACCTTTTCATAAACACCTTTAAAAAGTTATCCCAAGAGTTTATTGACCCCGGCTTAATGCTATACATCCATCGTTTGGCGGAATCACGCAAGGCGAAGGGCAAGTACTTCAGCAAGACATAATCTAATGGCACTCCTGGGGGTGTGACCATACTAAGGTATTCCGTGTACTCTGCCGTCCATATCAATGCTAACCCCGTCCCAGTAAACAGAGGCAAATTTTGAGCGTGATACTGCCTAGGGTTGAAGTTAACCCCTGGAGGTAAGATTGGTAATACGAAACAGGATGGAGGCGAGTCGTATAAAGGGTAGAGTTGGTCGCTCAAAGTCACCCTTGGTTCTTCCTCACCCATGCTAGGCGAGTCAACTAAAGCAACCTCTAATCTAACCAGTCTATTGGTCTCGGGAATGCGAACCCATCCTAAAGGTCGACGCACCTTCTCTCTTTTTGGTTTTTCTATTTTTTAATTATTAGTGGTTTTAACTTAACTTTAATCTATCAAAGCAAATAACTATTTACACTATACACAAACAAACCAGTAACCTAATTTCCCAAATAACGCCATCCCCGGCAACGGCGCCATTGTTCGGTTGTGTATTTTTGTGGTTTTATGAGATAGGGTTGTTGGTCCATAGGGATGGGTGTTAGGCTTGATTGAGTAGTCGGTTTGCGTTGGGGGTTTTTCTCAGTGCGGAAAGCTATAAATTATGTAAATTAAGCAATAAACTAACTTAGACATGATAATAATCAAGGAAGCAATAAAAGATGAAAGCAATTAAGAACAAGAAATAAGAAAGCAATAAAAAGCAATGTAATAGAAAGCAATAAAACTAATAATGAAATTAGGCACAAGAGATTATACCTTTGATGATCTAAACTTCAAATCTTCAATCTACCTTTGCAATTTCCCCCGAACAAACAAGAAATTGTGGTTTGGATTACCAAGGATCCCCCAAATTCTCAATAATAAGTAGAATTGGAATTCCTTGACCCTCCTCCCCACTAAAAGTGGATTTGATGTGGCTAATCTAGAACAATCAAAGCAAGAAAGACTAATGAAAGCATTAAAGAAGCAAGAGACAATGAATAAAACCTGAAAATGGATTGATTGAGATTGATTACAAAGTAGCTTGAAGAACAAACTAAGGAAAACCTAGGAGAGAGAAAAGAGAATTCAACTTGAAAACATTAAAAGCTAATTAACAACAACTTAGAACTAGGTTAAAAGACTACTAGTGGCTAAATTCACAGCTGGGAGTATATATAATAGGCCCAATTTGTTACACAAAACGCATCACTTCAATCCCTAATTAAACGCAGAAAAACAAGGTGACTCGTGCGAGTCACCCCCTAACCCGGGCGAGTCAGGCTTCTGGCCCACAAGTATTGTCAATTTGGTCGGACTTCTTCAGCTGAACAGAGAGGCGACTCGGGCGCGCCGTACATGTGACTCGGGCGAGTCAATGTTCTGGTTTCGCCCTATACTTTGCCAAATTTCTTGTGTTTTTGCTGGCAACCCTCAGAGGCTTGACTCACCGAGTCAAGGGGTGACTCGGGCGAGTCATCCTTCTGGCTTCCCTTATACTTAGCCAAATTTTCTTGAGTTTTTGCTGGCAACCCTCAGAAGCTTGACTCGACCAAGTCAAGAGGCGACTCGGGCGAGTCAGCCTTCTGGCTTCCCTTCTCCTTGGCTCAATTGAAGTTGGCAAGTCTATTTCCTTCAAGGCTCTTATATGGTTGCTTCTGCTTCCTCTCTTTGATGCATTTTGCTCCACTTTTAGCTCCATATTGGCTCAACCTCCCGACTTCCTATAAAACTAGAAAAACCTCATAACTAACATACTATAAGAGGTTAGAACAGGTAAAAACTCCTTAATAAAGAGAAATATTCGGCTCGAAACGAGACCGAACAGTCACCAATACGATCATACAATATTGAATAATCAAAATAACTAAGAACAACAAAGATCAAGCAAGAATTAACTTGAAAGCTCTGATACCAAATGGAGCATATCATAATGGTCATAGAATAAATCTATGCTTGAGTTAATAATATTGTTGTTCTTGATGAAGTAATACCCCATGCCTTGATTGAAGAAGAATAGAGGAAGGATGGATGTGTTTGGGGAAATTTTTATGGATCTAGGTTCTTTGTAGTTGGTTTTGTGTTTGGCTTAGGGTTTTTTTTTTTTTTTTTTGATAGTTTTGCACAAAAGAGACAATAGATGACACCTTGATGTTGAAGGAGCAAAACCACACCAAAACCAATCACAACTAAACTCCAACACCCGTTCCCAACAATAGAATCACAACCCCACAATACTCCAATAGTCAATTGATTAAGGCCCAAAATCAATCCAACAAAATAATCACACCGGGAATGAGGGTCACCAATACGATCATACAATATTGAATAATCAAAATAACTAAGAACAACAAAGATCAAGCAAGAATTAACTTGAAAGCTCTGATACCAAATGGAGCATATCATGATGGTCATAGAATAAATCTATGCTTTAGTTAATAATATTGTTGTTCTTGATGAAGTAATACCCCATGCCTTGATTGAAGAATAAAAGAATAAGAATCGAAACCAAGGAACGCACCAAAAAGCTTGACCACCAATAATAATACTTAATATGTTTTTGGATAAAGGAAGTTCCACCACCAAGAACTAGCAATCCACAATGATTAGGTAAAGGAAATTTCACCACAAATCAATGAAGGAAGGACTTGTATCACCACCATGAAAAAATCAATGGGGATAAAGAACACAAGATTTTGGAGAGAGTTTTGAGTAGGTCTCCAAAATACCTTTTTTCATTCCACTAAGCTAAATCTCTCTCTTTCCCAATTACCCATTTATTGGTAAGGATAGGGATAAAACCCCAAGAGAGATTAGCAATAAAAGCACCATTAACCCATGAGTTAATTATATTCCAAAGCCTAATCTAGCCCAACAGTACATTGGGAAAAAAAGGCTTAGAATTGAAAACACAAAATTACCCTTAATGAAGGAACAAAAAAATCTAGATAAGCAAGGTCGTCGCGGGCGCAACACAGGTCTTCAGTCTAATTCCGTTCATAATGTCAAGCTTTTACTTCCTCCAGGTTATAAATATTTATGGTATAGCGCATCCTCAATTCGCATTCTCCTAAAGTCGTATTCTTTACCATCAAAAACTTCAATCAACACCTTCTCACCCTCCATTTTTTGTTAGCTTGTAAATCAATCAACAACCAACTATGTTCTGATACCACTAGTTAGGATTTTGATGGTGTTAGCAACTTCAACAAAATAAGGGAAGGTCAAGGGAACGAAATTTAAAACAAAGGTTTAAGTTGGAAAAAAAAACCCATGAAATGATGCACTATCAAAAGATTTTAATCTGTTATAGTTATTTTACCAATCTCTATGAGTGATACAAGATGAATACTTTTCTACCATGACTATTAAGAATTTTAACAAGTGGCTAATTATATACATGTCGCAATTCAACATTCCTACCATTACAAAAATTACAGAGTATGCAAGTTTACAATATATATGTGTGTTGATTAAGTCTTTTTCGCTAACAAATGCATGAAATAATTGCATGTAGGTCATTTAATCTAACTTGAAACTTTGGATTTTGTTACAGAGCGTACTCTTCTGGACGAGAATATAAAAGTGGTTGTAGAAACAGAATCATCACAATTTGACTTGTCTTTGGTCAAGATTGCAACACAAAACTTTTCCTTGGATAATAAACTTGGAGAAGGTGGTTTTGGAGAGGTTTATAAGGTAATTTCTTTTCGACTCACCAATCAGAATTAATTAGAAGCAATTTATTTTGCTCAAGTTTTTGAGAAGCACCATTACACAAAAAGATTTATAATGAGACATGTTTGTTTAGAGGTGTGTTTTCTTTGAAAAATCATGATATGACTTATAAATAGTAATAAAATACGTGATCCTAAATGTGTTATTTAATTAACTTGATATAATTAAGAAAATCACTATGACAATGACTATCTCATCATAATTTAGTAGGAGAATATGTCAGACAAGACAAATATTTATTTATAGATAGATCCTTCAAGCATTTATCTTCGATTTTTGTATTTATTTACCCTAAAGTTTGTAACGTTTAATTTTTGACCCAATATTTCAAAAAATCTTTTGTTTGTATGATGTACTTTTAAAGATTTTGAGCTATTTAGACCGAAGAGAATGTTACCTCATCCTTAAGAAATTAGGGAAGACTTATTGTGGTAAAAATATAGTCCTTTTTCTAAATTTTTCTTTATTTTTCGGTTTCACATATTGTAATTAAATATCGCACAAATCAAAATATAGGTAAATATAAACTTTCTAGATGTAGGGAAAAAGCAACTACCAAAAACTTTAGAGGGGATAATTCAATAAAAATAAAATCATCTCATGCCAATATAAAATTGTATCTTGTTTTCCTCATGATTCTTACATAGTTAATAAATATTTTATAACTTTTTTTTTATCTATAGGGACAACTTGGAAATGGACAACAAATAGCAGTCAAGAAATTATCACAGAATTCCAAACAAGGGTTTGCAGAGTTCAAAAATGAACTTGACCTAGTTGCCAAACTTCAACACAAGAATTTGGTTAAACTTCTTGGGTTCTGTGTGGCATCGAAAGAATTGATGCTCATCTACGAGTTTGTGCCAAATGCTAGTCTTGATCGACTTCTATTTAGTAAGTTCTACTATTAGTCTTGGAAACATAATAACTCCACTTGAATTAGTTAAGAACTAACAACCACAATTGATAATGCTACAGATGTTACAAAGAATATATTATTAGATTGGAGCACCCGATTCAAGATTATAATGGGAATTGCGAGAGGATTGTTGTATCTCCATGAAGATTCTCGATTAAAGGTCATTCATCGGGATCTCAAAACAAGCAATATATTATTAGATGAAGCAATGAACCCAAAGATATCTGATTTTGGTCTAGCAAAGCTTTTTGACATGGATGAAACTCAAGCAAAAACAAAGAGAATTGTCGGAACATAGTAAGATTCCCGCCAACATACATACATACATACATACATACATACATACATACATACACATACATATGTACACACACACACACACACACACACACACACACACACACACACACACACACACACACACACACACACACACACACACACACACACACACACACACACACACACACACACACACACATATATATATATAAGGAATGTATTAATTATTTACACCAACTTATTTTGATATCATAAGTGTACATATCTTACTGCTATTTTGATTGTGTTTAATTTGAAATGCAGTGGCTACATGGCACCAGAATATGCCATAACTGGTCATTTTTCCGTGAAGTCTGATGTATTTAGTTTTGGAGTTATAGTCCTCGAAATTGTAAGTGGACAAAAGAAAGATATTCGCAAGTTGAGGAAGCGTTACTACATCATGTAAGTCCCAAACACTTAAGCTACACTTTTTGTAAATTTTTTATGTTCTTACATTTTGTGTTATATTAATAGACATGGAGGCTTTGGAATGAGAATAACGTCCTCGATTTAGTGGATCCAGCTTTGGAAAACACGTATTCAGTGGAAGAAGTAACAAGATGTATATATGTTGGTCTTCTTTGTATCCAAGAAATGCCAACCGAAAGACCAAGAATGTCAACAATAATTGCTGCATTAAAAGGAGAATCTATCAACCTACCAGAACCAAAGCCCCCTCAATTCTTTGGCATGGAGAGATGGATTATGAAATCTTCAGACATCCCACATCCAGATGTTCGAAGACAAGCTACTGAAGACTTTGAGACATCTAATTCACATAGTGGTGCCACAAACATTACCGAGTTATATCCTCGTTGAATAAATCCATCACAATGCCTAACTAGCTAGAAGTTATAGTTGAAGTAATGGCACCATGAGACAGTGTTCAAATAATAATGTATAGGGGATTGTATATATTTATATTAAAGGTGACTGCATGATTGTTAAGCAAGGAGTTAGCATGGAGGGGTTTGATAAGTGCATTTTTCACCTAAAATTCTAGGGAGTTTTGATAGCGGATTAGAGATGATTTTGATTAAAAATGTTGATTTATATCTCAATTTCCATGTTACACTTGGTGTTGTTATTTTTGACGCAAATGTGTAGGATTTGAGGCCAAAACACCAAGATTCTCTCAATTTTTGGTGAAGGCAAGTGCACAACGAACCTCCTCCAAGTAACTACCAAACCGCCCGAAAAATTTCACGAAAATTGGACCAAGGAAAAGTCGGACGACACCTGCTCCGGGCTGCCTGGAGAGGTCTCTCTAGTCCGGAGTGAATGGAGAAATCTCATTTTCGTTCTATTTTTGGCCAGCCTTGCGGGGCATGAAAGGAGGTAGTTTTTCTAGGTTTTTAAAGCCTAAAACAGGTAGTTTCTAGGATCATTCTTTATCTCCTAACATTCCATACTCCATCTATCTCTCCTCCATATCAAATCAAGAAAAACAAAAAGGCGAAGATCGAAGCGAAAATTCGACGGAATTTCTACCGGTATCGAAAGACTTGGCGGAATTCTCTTTGAAGATTGCTCCATCCTTTTCATCTCCTTTACGTTTTGAGGTTTGAATACCATGTTTAGATATTTCATCATATTTCCAATAATTATGAGTGAGTAGATTTTAGTTTTCTAGGAATTTGCAAACCGAGACAATGTTATTTGATTAAAATTTTTATGGTTTGTGCTTGAATTCTTATTTTGAATCAATAGAAAGTTGTGTTCTTCATGTTCATGGATATTATTTAACCGCTTGAATACTTGTGATTTGAGATTAGCCTGAGAAGTACTGAAAGGTGAATTAGAATAATTGAACTACCAACTTTTCTACCTAATTTTGCGAACTTTGAGAAAAGACTAGTAAACTAGGGAATCACTTTGATAATTGAATAATTGCAGATTTTCAACTTTGATTAACTTGCAAAAGCATACAAAAGTTATTAAGTAGGTTAATTGAAGTAATTCTATTAAGCATCGAAAGAGCGGTTGAATTCTAATAATTATTGATTCTTGATTCGATCGAAAGAGTAATTGCACAAACTAGGTTTTGATAATTTAATTCATTGCTAGAAAAGCATATCCCTAGAAGTTTTTACCATTTGATTAATCCCTAGGTTATTTCCTTGCTTTATTAGTTTTAATTAGTTTACTAAAACCTTCAAAAATCCAAAACCTTATTAACTTAGCAATCAAGTAGAGGGCTAGTTCACTGTGTTGCTAGATTGAGTCCCTGTGGAATCGATCTTGACGTGCTACATCGTACCTGTGCGCTTGTGGCCCTGTCATATGCCGAGGACAGGGGGCTTCAACCCAGTCTTCATTTCACCTCCCAGTCACCTTCATCTCGACACACAGATTAAAAAAAAGGAAAAAAAAAGGGGGGGGGGAAGTAGGACAACTAGAAAAAAAAATAAATAAAGCTTGTACTAGGCTTCTTTAATAAGCTCGACATGCTTCCAATGTACATTATAAAACAAAAATAAAAAGATCAGGCAGTTGGGCGCATGAAAGGATTGTACTCAAGGGAGTACAGTCGAATTTTCTTTCTGGTCCCTCGAATTATCTAGCTAGTTGGCATTTTTCCACACATTGCTTATCAAGAGCGTTAAATGAAAACTAGAAAGCTAGAGTACAACAAACGAAATTTCATTATTAATTAATAAATGATGACCATAAAAGAAGTTAGACCTGACTACTAGCCAATGATACCTTTACAAATAAAGTTGACTCCAAGTCAACATAACTCTTATTGTCTCTGCACCCTGAGAAAATTCTTTTAACGATGAGACACGTACCGTTTAGCAGTGAGTGTTAAAACACCATATTTTTCACTTCGTTGATGTAATCTTTAAATATAAATTATTAAATTTATGTGCTTTGTAAACTTATCAACAAAGACACGTGTATTTTTGCACACTTCTTTTTCTAAATAATTACTACCAAAATGTTATTCCTCATTTAACTCTTATCATTAAGTATCAGTATTTTATAAACAACTTATGCACAAACACAACGATTCCTGATAGGGACTTGAGCTACCTAGCCAACCTGAATGCAGTGTTCCGATTCCTGATTGGCAACGCCACCACCCCCAACGGCTTCCACGTGGCAGCTTCCGGCAGCGGTACAGACACCGTGTATGGCCTGTTCCTATGTCGTGGGGACCAGAACGCCACGGCCTGCGCCACGATTGCGTGACATCAGCAACCCAAGCCTTGACATACAACTTGTGCATAAAATACCAACAGTCATTTAATTGTTTCGTTTATAAAATTTAATCATATTATGTTTTTCAATTTAATGTATATTATTATATTAAACGAGATATTTGTAATTGTTTTGCCCCAAAATGAAATGTGTAGAGAATAGAATTAGTTATCAATTTGTTACAATTTGTTATTACAGCAGATGGGTTGTTGGGGTTTCTGTTATAACCTTCTTCCACCACTGCTCGTAACTAATTCTTCTCATTCTCCTATTTATTTGTATCATTGGTTCAGATGTTAATATACACATATACACAAAATTCTCTCAAATACTTTTTCTCATGGTATCAGAGCTCCATGTTTTGATCCAGTTCTTAATCTTTCTTTGGTCGATTTACTGAACATTGATTCCTTCCTTTGATCATCTTTTCTAGTGATCAATTACCATCATGACTGATGGTGAAATTTCTGGTGCTATTCCCAATGAAGAAGAAGAGAGATCAAACTTCACTGAAGTCTATAATAATGATCCGTTGTATTTGCAACCCTCGGATCATCCTGGATTACAACTTGTGAGTATCAAACTCACAAGAAACAATTTTCAAAAATGGAGCAGATCGGTGAAGATTTCCCTAATAACCAAAGTCAAGCTGGGATTCATCACTGGAAAATGTGCAAAGTCAAGCTATAAGGGTGCACATCTGGAGCAATGGATCAAGTGTGATAATATGGTGATCAGCTGGATTCTAAACTCTATTATTCCGGATCTTTCTGAATCATTTCTTTATGTGTGGATTCTTCAAAAGAATTATGGGAGGAACTTACAGAACGATTTGGACAAAGCAATGGTCCAATGTTGTTCCAGTTGGAGAAGGAAATTCATGACCTGCATCAAGGAAATAATTCAGTTGTTGTTTACTACACCAAGCTGAAACAGTTGTGGGATGAGCTTAATGCCATGACTAGCATCCCTGAATGCACTTGTCCTGCGACTTGTCCTCATGGTAAACAAGCAGCTGAATTAGAACAGAAGAGACGGCTGGTACAATTCATGATGAACCTTAATGATGATTATGATGCCTTCGAGGACAGATTCTTTCTATGGAAACATTGCCTTCTGTGAATAAGGCCTTCTCCATTATTCAAAGAACTGAGAGTCAGAAGCAAGTGTCTGGCAGTCTTCACTCGATTGGTGAAGTTGCAGCCCATGTTTCCAAGCAAACCCTTGGCAATCAAAACGAGATAAACACTGCCTTGATTGCCAAAAATACTCAGAAGGAAAAGAAGGATGGCAAGAAAGCAAAAGGGCATAAATATTGCACTTATTGTCAGAAGACCGGGCATGAAAGAGATCAATGCTTCAAGTTGCATGGCTATCCAGAATGGTTTGAGAAAATGAGAAACCAAAAGGCTGAATCACCAAGAACTGCTGCAGTTGCTTCATCAAACATTGATAGCAACAATATTGAAACTCCTTTTGAAGTTTCTTATGGTATCAATTCACCTCTGGATGCTAGATTGGTTCATGCTGTGGCTCAAGAGATGCTGAGGCTATCTAAGGGCAAACAGAATATTGATACTTAGGTGGATTCACAGCATCAGTTCAGTCAGTTTGCAGGTAATCAATATATAGTTACCTCTGTTAATAATCTGGGTGTTTGTTGTGCTATTGAAAAGTATGATCTGTGTTGGATAGTGGATACTGGAGCAAGTGACCATATGGCTTATGATCTGAGAATGTTTATGGATATATTCACCTTACCTCATCCCATACAAGTTGCTATGCCAGATGGCAGTATCAAGACAGTAACATTGGCTGGCAGGATAGCAGTTACTCCTGACATTGTGCTTGAAAAAGTTCTTTACATACCTGAATTCAAGTATAATCTTATGTCAGTCATCAAACTCTTGAATGATAAAGGATTTTGTGTCAACATGTATCCTGACAAATGTGTGTTTCAGGACCCTTCAAATAATAGAGTGGTGGCAGTGGCTCGGGTAATTGGAGGATTATATAGATTGATGCCAAGGTTGTCTGACTCGAGTCCAGAGAATGATGTTCAGAGAAGTCTCAAGTCTACTGTTGCTTCAGTAGCTAATAATGCTATGTCCCTAGATATCTTACATGCTAGGTTAGGACATGCATCTATGTCTAAACTAGCTCATATTGCTGAATTTAAACATCTTGTTCATGAACCTTATGATTGCGAGACTTGTATTCTTGCAAAGGCACATAGGCTTCCTTTTGATAGAAGCTCAATAAAGACTACTATGGTTTTTCAATTGGTGCATATGAATCTATGGGGGCCATACAAAGTGGGAAATATAGATGGTGCTCATTTTTTCCTAACTATAGTTGATGATTTTAGCAGATGTACATGGACACAGATGCTAAAGCACAAGAGTCAGGTCTTTGATTCCATTGTCAATTTTTTTAATCTGGTGGAAACTCAGTACAATACCAAGATTAAAACCGTCAGATCTGATAATGGCACTGAATTTATTCAACATTCTTGTGCATCTTTTTTTGCTTCCAAGGGTATCATACATCAAAAATCTGTTGTTGGCACTCCACAACATAATGGTGTAGTGGAGAGGAAGCACAGACACCTTTTGGAGGTTGCTCGGGCTCTCAGGTTCCAGTCTCACCTGCCAAAGCATTTTTGGGGAGAGTGTGTTATGGCTGCTACACACATTATTAACAGGCTTCCCATGAAAATTCTGGGATGGAAGAGTCCTTATGAGGTCTTGCATGGTGTTCCACCAGATTTATCCAGTTTGAGAACTATTGGTTGCTTGTGTTATGCCACCAATACAGGGAAGAGAGACAAGATGGATGCTAGGGCCATGAAATGTATTTTGTTAGGATACAGTCTGGGCATCAAAGGTTACAAATTATATGGTTTGGAGGAGAAGAAAGTTTTTTATAGCAGAGATGTATTATTCAAGGAAAGTGTGTTTCCTTTTCATACTTTGGTCAACACAGACATTTCCTCAAACTCTTCCACTCTATGGCCATCTTTTGAGGATACTCATTTGCTCTCACAACTGCCCATTGACACACCATCTCCTCCACTTGAACAGAATGTTTCACCTCCTTCATCTATACCAAACAGCCCTTTTCACTACATTCATCATACACCTTCATCTTCTTCTTCACCAAATAATTCTGGACGACATTCTGAGCCTAACAATTCTGGACGACATTCTGAACCTTCAGTTCCTTCCACTTCCCACATAAATACATCTCCCAGCCCTAATCCTCCAAACACTACCTTCCCTCATATATCACCACCTCGAAATCCCAAAGAAATAGAGGTCCTCCTGTTTGGCTCGATGATTTTATTCATCAAGCTACAACCACTTCATCAACCAGTTCTCAATCTCACAGTTTTTCTAGCTCATCTCAACATCCTCTTCTTCAGCACGATGACCTTAATCATTTATCCACAGACTTTGTTTCTTCATTCCTCAGCACCTTACATATTCTTGAACCCTCTACATATCATCAAGCTTGTGAGAGTCCTGAATGGGTGTTGGCCATGAATCAAGAGCTCAAGGCTCTTGAAGATAATCATACTTGGATTCTTACTGATTTGCCACCTGGTAAGAAACCATTGTCTTCTAAATGGGTGTACAAGGTCAAATTTCGACCTGATGGTTATGTTGAGAGGTACAAGGCCAGGCTGGTTATTCGAGGTTTCGAGCAAGTCAAGGACAAGGATTATAAGCACACATTTTCACCTGTTGCTAAGCTCAGTACTGTGCGAGTTCTTCTTTCCTTAGCTACTTCTAAGGGATGGCCTCTTCATCAGCTCGACATCAACAATGCTTTCCTCCATGGCTTTATTGAGGAGGAAGTTTATATGCAACCTCCACAAGGATACACCAAAGCAGCTCCTGGACAAGTGTGCAAACTTGAACGTTCATTATATGGCTTGAAGCAGGCGTCTAGGCAATGGAATGTTGAACTTACTAAGTTTCTCACACAGCTGGGTTATGTGCAGTCCAAGGCTGATTATTCCCTTTTTGTCAAGGACAACAATGGCTTATTCACACACATTTTGGTGTATGTAGATGATCTATTAATTACTGCTGATGATGTTCACAACATCATGACCATCAAAGAGCAGCTACATCAGGCCTTCACTATCAAAGATCTTGGTGCAGCCCGATATTTTCTCAGTATTGAAATAGCAAGGTCTGACTCAGGCACTTTTCTCAACCAAAGAAAATATATTGTTGATATTCTTGATGATGCTAGTTTATCTGGTGTGAAGTCAGCTAAATTTCCACTTCCCAAAGGCTTGAAGCTCTCCACTGAGTCTGGAGACCTACTTTCAGACCCTGAATCTTATAGGCGGATCATTGGTAGGCTCCTTTATCTAACCATCACTCGCCCAGATATCTCTTATGCCACCCAGCGTCTTAGTCAGTTCATTCAGCATCCACGTATGCCTCATTATCATGTTGCTTTACATGTTTTACGTTACGTAAAAGAGACCATCAACTTTGGTCTTTTCTATTCTGTGTCTTCTACTGCTGCCCTTCCTGTTGAAGCCTACTGTGATGCTAATTGGGGAGGATGTCCCACGTCAGCTAAATCTCTCACAGGCTATTGTGTTTTTCTTAGTGGCAACTTGGTCTCTTGGAAAACCAAGAAGCAGAAAACGGTTTCAAAATCTTCCGCTGAAGCAGAATATCGTGCTATGTCCAGTGCTACTTCAGAGCTGGAATGGATTGCTCATCTCCTTCAGGACTTGAAAGTTCCTTTGCAATTGCCCATTACATTGCATTGTGACAACCGGGCTGCTATGCACATTGCTACCAACCCGGTTTTTCATGAGAGAACTAAACATCTAAACATAGATTGTCATTACACCGGAGATAAGCTCACAGAAGGTTTTCTTCAACTTGCTCATGTTCATTCCAAGGAACAGCTTGCTGACATCTTAACCAAACCCTTGGGAGAGCTATCTCATCATTATTTGGCTTCAAGGTTGGGAGTGTTGGAACATCCACCACATCCACCTTGAGGGCGGATGTAGAGAATAGAATTAGTTATCAATTTGTTACAATTTGTTATTACAGCAGATGGGTTGTTGGGGTTTCTATTATAACCTTCTTCCACCACTGCTCGTAACTAATTCTTCTCATTCTCCTATTTATTTGTATCATTGGTTCAGATGTTAATATACACATATACACAAAATTCTCTCAAATACTTTTTCTCAAAATGGAATGTCGAAGAAAAGTCAAATCACCGCATTTGCTAGGAACTATTTATTCTTGTTCAATGGGTCAATAATTCTGTTCCTTGTTTTATTTTTGGATGGATGAAATCCACTTTTATTTGTTTCGTTTATTTCTTCTTGTGCTATGTATTTTGGGGCAAAACAATTATAAATATCTTGTTTTGTTTATTATTATACTATGATAAGAGATTTGTAACCTTTTCCCCCAAAATTTACGGAACAAGAAGAAATAAACGAAACAAACAAAAGTGTATTTTATCCATTCGAAAATTAAACATGGAACACAATTATTGACCCATTGAACAAGAAGAAATAGCTCAGCAAATGCAGTGATTTGACTTTTCTTCAACATTTCATTTCTGCGCTTAGTTTAGGCGAATAATTCATTTTATTGCTACTTTTTGATTTGCTTGACTTCATCTCACCTAAGTGTTTGCTTTGTTTAATGCTTGACACTTGTTCTGGCTAGTTGATGTTTGCTCTGACTTGTTCCTGAACAATTTAGTGCGTATTTGGCCTAGTTTTAATAGTATTTTTGGGTTAAAAAGCACAAATTAGACCAAACAATTATTTTTTAGAAGTTAATAATTGTTTTCTAAAACCAGTTTTGGCCAAAAGCAACTTCAAAAAGAGAAGTAATAAATCTCTGTTTTTGCCTCCTAAACCTAGTGACTGTTCAATCTATGAGATTCTTTGATGATAAGTTTCATAATTTCAATATTCTAATTCTTATAAAGATAGTACTTAAATACTTTAATAATATGTTAGAGTCTTTAATAATACGTTGGACATGTTAATATTATGTTGAAATTCTTAAAATATTTTGATTATATTATTCCTATAAAGATGGTATTTAGTAAATTATTGATATATAAATATTTAATTTAATGAATTTTATAGTTAAGTAATATTATACATAATTATAATTATAAATATATGGTCATATTAATCTATTTAAAAATTAACAAAAAGAGAAAAATATAAATAATCACGTGATACTTTTGAAAAAAAAAAGCTAACAATTAAATTTAATAAAAGTACCTATATCACAAGTTTAGGGTTTGCTAAACACTTTAATTTAGTTAAATCTCTTATGTTATAAGTTAGGTCAAACACTTCAATAATTCCCCAAAAATAGCTTTTGTAAAAACAAATTTTAATAAATAAAAACAGTTTTTTAGAAATTTGGCCAAACATACGCTTATCATTTTAGAACCACGAGCAAATTTGGTTTTATTGTTTGACACTAAGTAATTTTATTGAGTCTACTTCATTAGCCACTAAGCTTGCCTTGGGGTTCATACATTGGGGTTGATTTCATTCTGTTAGGATCGAGGTAAAATAGATAGAAGGCCTAGTATTTGCAGCGGAAGATAAAATTATCAGGATGTATAAATTGAGAAGAAATATAACAAGATCAGTAATTAAAAGATAGAGAGTATAAAGACACACGATTTACGTGGAAACCCAAATCGGGAAAAAAACCACGGACAACGACGGAGCAATAATCCACTAGTATAAGGGGAGAGATTACAAGAGAGATCCCAAGGGGCTATATAATGCAAGGGGATCGACAACCAGATCACAAGGGGTTAATAGCACAGGCTATATAACGCAAGGGGATCGATGGCAAGATCTCAAGGGGTTAATAGCACAGCGGGAATATACTAAAGACAAACTTGCTCTCTAAAGGGCTCTCACAACATAGGGATGGGGTAGAGGTGAAGAATGCTCTCAATGTGTGTGTTACATTGCCATAAGTGTATAGGTTGATAACAACCTATATTTATAAGAAAAACTCCCTATAAACCTAACTTGACTCCCACTCCAATTAAATTTGGAATCCAATATAATTAGGAAACCTAACATAATAAGGAAACCTAAATAATATCCTAATATAATTAAGAAATAAATAATTGTGGGATCAAGAGGCTGATTTTGGGCCATAAACCCAACAAACTCCACCTTGGGCCAAAATCTCTGGTACCGTCATAGAGCCCCGAAGGGCAATTAGATGTGATGAGCATCAACTGAATTCAAGTCACCCTTGAACTCAGTAAAAGATGATGTTGTAGATACGGTTGTAGAACCTGTAGTAGTTGAACCCTATCGAACATAAAAACCGCCTTGCCTGGAGGTTGTAGAACAAGTATTGTTGGAACGCTCTTTAAACTTCGATCTGACTTTACTAGAACCCCCATTATTAGTGGTTTCACCTCTAAAAAACCAAGTCTTCAGCTTTATCAGAAAGCACTTCAAGATCAAATTAGATTTGACATCTTCGAAAGACAGGGTTTCATATGATATGACTTCTTTAAAGTGCTTGTAGGAATAGGGCAAAGAGACAACCAACAAAGATAGCCTTATCCTCATCTTCAATAGTAACCTCCAAATTTGCCAGATCAATAATAATGGAGTTACCTTCATCAAAATATTTTTTTGAACTCTCCAGATACTGAAACTGATCACACCGTCGAACTTCTCAATATCAGACTTAACTGCAGACATCCTGAACTAGGCAGAAAAAAGATTAAATCTCGCTCTGTTACCACTTGTTAGGATCGAGGTAAAATAGATTGAAGGCCTAGTATTTGCAGCGGAAGATAAAATTATCAGGATGTATAAATTGAGAAGAAATATAACAAGATCAGTAATTAAAAGATAGAGAGTATAAAGACACACGATTTACGTGGAAACCCAAATCGGGAAAAAAACCACGGACGGCAATGGAGCAATAATCCACTAGTATAAGGGGAGAGATTACAAGAGAGATCCCAAGGGGCTATATAACGCAAGGGGATCGACGGCCAGATCACAAGGGGTTAATATCACAGCGGGAATATACTAAAGACAAACTTGCTCTCTAAAGAGCTCTCACAACATAGGGAAGGGGTAGAGGTGAAGAATGCTCTCAATGTGTGTGTTGCATTGCCATAAGTGTATAGGTTGATAACAACCTATATTTATAGGAAAAACTCCCTATAAACCTAACTTGACTCTCACTCCAATTAAATTTGGAATCCAATATAATTAGGAAACCTAACATAATAAGGAAACCTAAATAATATCCTAATATAATTAGGAAACAAATAATTGTGGGATCAAGAGGCTGATTTTGGGCCATAAACCCAACACATTCATATTTTGGGTGCTAATTCTCTTTACCATCACTGCACATATATTCTGATTCCTTAGGATTACTTTGTGGATAATATTTATAAATTAATCAACGCAGGAAAGAGGATGAAGCTAAGGATTATTATAGTCAGCATTGTGACACCAGTGTTAGTAGTGATGGTCCTTCTTACTGCTGCACTATGTTGGTACACTCGCAAAATAAATACTTCAAAGAAAGTTCCAAGTAAGCTCCATGTTATAATTCATGAGATTTTAGCAGCGCTTATGCTTCTCCCTTAATCACAAAGTTATACATTTAGGCTTATTAACGGCGTTTAGCGTTTTGATCAAGTCAAAACTCTAATTATATAAATTATAGTGTTTAGTAATGTAGCGTTTCAATTAGTGTTTAGCATTTCAAGTAGCATTTTGTGAAACATTAATAAAGTTAACAGCTAGCGTTTGGGGTAGTGTTTCATATTTTGTGGTTGGAAAGTACCCTTTGAAAATTTTATTTTTGGAAATTATTCAAATCCTTTTTTGTTAATTCACATTAATCTGCTAACTTAACTGTTGAATTTACCGAACACTATTCTCATTGAACAGTCATCTGCTATCTGCTACTTACACAATTCTCCACTCGTTAAACTGTTATTCACTACATAAATCTCTATCCATTATTTAAAACGCTAATTTCGCTGAACATGACTTACTTTTGTTTTTGTTCTGACCATTATGAAATGCAAAGGATAACTACTCTAATATACACATTGGTAAAACTTCTGTATCTCGTATTTGTAGATATTGAAGACCAAGTTTCTAGTATTGGATCCTAGGAATTCGATCTTGGCTCCATCAAAGCAGCAACCAATGGATTTTCTTCGACCAACAAACTTGGTGAAGGTGGATTTGGTGCTGTCTACAAGGTGATTAATTGACTTCTTTCAGCTCAAGTATCTCATATTCTTATGTAATCATATTACGATAACTACTAAGCTAGTGCATTTAGAATGATTCTTAAAACTAAGGTCTTGAGTTGGTTACTAGTTTACTTTTTTTCAATTAATTATTCAAAACCAACAAAAAGGTTGTTAAGTTTACATCAAAAGATGCAAAGTTTTACAAAAGATAAGTTAGGCAAGAAAATACAGCAAAGACAACTAAGCGAAGACAACAAAAGTTAATAGCTTTCTTATTTGATGGTCGTCTAAGAAAACAAATGCTTAGTTTATTACCATTTGTGGAATTAAGGGAACGCTTGCAAATGGAAGAGAAATTGCAGTGAAGCGGCTTTCGGGTGATAACTCTAAGCAAGGTGATGCGGAATTTAAGAATGAGATTATGTTGTTGGCTAGACTTCAACATAAGAATTTAGTACGACTACTTGGCTTCTGCTTAGAAGGAGATGAAAGGCTCTTAATCTATGAGTATGTTCCCAATGCAAGCCTTGATCATTTCTTGTTTGGTAAGCTCTCATCTCCTTCTAACCTTTGTAAATAACCCATGATCGAGTGAGTTAATTAATTAGTTGGAGTCTAGAACTCGATAAGTAATTGGACATTGATTCTCATATACACACGCAAGGTTCTTTAATGCACCTTTGTAGGTTCGGCTATCCACGGATGTTTGGATTGGGATAAGCGCAAAAACATCAAAAGTGGTATTGTTAGAGGTCTTCTATACCTGCATGAAGATTCTAGACTCAAAATCATCCATCGCGATCTTAAAACTAGCAACATACTTTTGGATGAAGCAATGAATCCTAAGATTGCAGATTTCGGTTTGGCTAAACTCTTTTCAGGGGATCAAACTACTGCAAACACAAGTAAAATTGCAGGTACTTAGTAAGTATCACCCATCACACCACTAAATAACTAGCTTATTCTTTCAACATTCCAGTTTATAAATGTTTGTTCAACATTTAATCAAATGTTGACAGCATCAAATCATGACATATATCTATATGATCTTCACAATGTAAATTTTCCTATTGCCTTCCATTATATTGCAATGTCTGACAAATTACTAACATTTTCCCCCTTTTGTAGTGGATATATGGCCCCAGAATATGCAAGATTTGGGTTATTTTCCGTTAAGTCAGATGTCTATAGTTTTGGTGTTGTGCTTCTTGAAATTATTTGTGGCCAAAAGAATCGTGATTTCTATGGTGAAGACAATATAGCAGGCTTAGTAAGCTTGGTAACTGCTACAACAATGTCCTTAATCCTAGAAGTACTCCATGTTCTTAAAAAATCTCAATAAGTACATATCCTAATATTGAACTAGCTCAACAATGTGAAAATAGGGTTTTCTTGGAGTTGGTTTATATACAAAATTAGAGATGTTTTTGTTGAGTTAAGCTTGTCTAAAGTGGGATCATCTCCCAAGGGCCCACTAAGACTGTTAATATCTACGTCTCTAACATAACTTTTCATTAAAGTAAAACTACACTAGAAAATTGTTGTTTTGGCTCAATTAGATGATGAAGAAATTAAGCAACTATTTTCGGTTAATGCTAAGGTGTGGAAGAAATGGAAAGAAGACATAAACACAATGTTGAGCATAATTGATCCTACAATGCGAGTTATGGATTCATTTGAAAGTGAGATAAGAAGATACATACACATAGCGCTCTTATGTGTACAGGAGAATGCAGGGGATAGACCAAACATGTCTTCCATTGTTATGATGCTAAGCAACCAAACGTTTCCCCTTCCATATCCTTCGAATCCTGGATACGTTGTCATGGCATCAACTGCTACAATATCCAAACTGGAAGATCATTCAACTCAGTCTGACAATAGTAAATCAAGCACTACATACTCACTCAAAAACAACTCTGTTTCTGATCTGCTTCCTCGCTGAACCACTCAATCATGTTTGGTAAACTTGTAATTTCAACTCGTGAGACTCTTCTCATGAATATTATATTACAGTTGGACGATGGTGAGCCCGGGTTCACATTACTTGCTGAGCCCAGTGGCCACCATCATCTCTTTTTTTTACTTTTTTTTTAATAATTCTTTTTGTGTAATATTACACTTTAAATATTTTTGTGTGTCATGTTTTTTATTCTTTTACTACAATATTTATAAATCATTATATTTTAAATTTGAATTTCTATTAAATTTAATTATGCTTTTCATTCGTGTATTTTTAATTTTAATTTTCTTTATCTATTTTCATTATATTCTTTGTATTATTTTGTAATTTAATTTTTTTGTACGTACTTTTGGATATACAGAAGGACGATGGTGAGCCCGGACGTACGTTGTTTGGTGAGCCCAGCGCCCACCATCGTTTTTATTTTTTTAATTATTTTTTTGTGTAATATTATATTTTTATACTTTTTATTTTTTTACTATAATATTTATAACCAACAAGGCCAATCTCATAAACCTTAACTACTAATTATTATGCTCATAAATTATAACTATTATGCTCATAACCTACAAGGTCAATGCTCATAAGCCTCTACACCAATGCTCATATTGTACAACTACTATGCTCATAACTTATAATTATTATGCTCATAAGCTTCTACACCAATGTTCATACTATACAACTACTATGCTCATAACTTATAACTATTATGCTCATTACATAAAACCATAATGCTCATCAAGCTGAACTACAATGCTCATTACCTATTACTATAATGTTCATTACCAATAACTACAATGTTCATTACATAAAACCATAATGCTCATCAAACAGAACTACAATGCTCATAACCTATAACGACAATGTCATAAGCTATAATGACAATACTCATTACATGAAACCATAATGCTCATTACCTATAACTACAATGCTCATAACCTATAACGACAATGCTCATTACATAAAACCATAATGCTCATCAAGCTGAACTACAATGCTCATTACCTATTACTACAATGCTCATTACCTATAAGTACAATGCTCATTACATAAAACCATAATGCTCATTACCTATTAGTACAATGCTCATTACATAAAACCATAATGTTCATCAAGCAAAACTACAATGTTCATTACATGAAACCATAATGCCCATCAAACTGAACTACAATGCTCATTACCTATTACTACAATGCTCATTACGACTACAATGCTCATTACATAAAACCATAATGCTCATTACCTATTACTACAATACTCATTGCATATAACTACAATGTTCATTACATAAAACCATAATGCTCATTACTTATTACTACAATGCTCATTGCCTATAACTACAACGCACATTACATAAAACTATAATGTTCATCAAGTAGAACTACAATGCTCATAACCTATAACGACAATGCTCATTATAAAATATATTGAAGTATTATATTAAAAGAAAAGCCTTATTATATTTATTTTAGAAAAATTAAAAATTGCACAAAAAAAGGAAATTAAAAATATAAAGAAAAAGAATGCATAGGGCGCATGGAGCATTATGGACCCGGGAGCATAATTGTTTCTTTTTTTAAAACTGGAATAGAAAAAAATTAAGAAAATCAAAAAATAAAAAATAAATTTATACATCTGCTTAAAATAATTCTTGATAGATACAAAAATTAAAAAAAAATTAACAACTAGAATATAAAGACCCATAAACCTAAACTACAGTGCTCATAAACCAATGGTTGAATGCTCACAAACATATCCCATGTAATTTCATAATTTGTAACGTGGATATTCATGAATTTATACTACAATGCTTCCAAATTTTAACCAAAATGTTCATAAACACAAATCATAGAAAATAAAAATAAAAATAAAAATAAAAATAGATAAATAAAAATTCAAACTCCAAATATATTAAAATATTGAAGTTAAAAAGAAACTTTATTATATTTACAAATTAAAAAAAGGAAATCCCAGGGCTCATAATGCATGGTGAGCCCGGGCTCACCTTCGTATTTTCAATTATATTATGTCTGGCAAGACCTGTACACATACGATAGCCGTATGGGTTTAAATATACATGTAAAGTGATGCAATATTGATACTCCCTAGTCCCACTAGACTTTGAATCCCAATCAGTATGTATTGTGGTACCAATTTTGAAAGCTAGGTCTTTGCTGGTTTTAATGTGGAGCTCGAATTACCCCTTCCTGTACTCACCATATGTTGGTATAATATGCAATAAACTGAGTGATATTGATAATCTAGTTTAATTAATTAGGTTCTATATTGTATGCTAATGTGATAGGCTTCTTGGCTTCTACTCTGGTTGTCCAAAAATAAATTAATCATGATATTTGTAACTTTTTGACGACTTTTTATGAATATTGATGACTAATAATTTGCATATGAATTTTTAAAAAAGAAAAACAAAGGATAGTTGATATTTTACAAGAAAATAATTAGCTAATGGGTTCTTTAATTTCTTTAATAGGTAAGTAGCCCGACCCATTAGATTCCTATCTCAGGGGACCAACTCAATAGGCCTGTAACGGACGGGGAATTAGACCTGCAATTCTCGACCCGTCCCGGAAATCCGACCCAAACCGACCCGCAAAAAGTGGGTTTTGAACACGAAATTCTGACCCGGGACCCGAAAATGACCCAACCCAAAGAACCCGGTAAAAAACGGATCAGGTCTGGGTCGACCCGTTGGGTCAGACACTTTAATTTTAAGTGTTTTGTCTACTTTGGACTTGTGCAAAAAAATGGGCCCATTTCATGAAAATTAAGGCCCAAAAGTAAAATATTGGGTGGTTTTGGAAAGTTATGCGTAGAAAGAAACATACAAATAAAATAATCAAATAACAAATGACCAAAACAAAACCTTAAAACTGTCACTCACTCACTCTTTCAGTGAGCCCTCAAACTTCTGCAGTCCCGTCTCTCTTTTCAGTAAAATAGTGTATTATTGTCCAAGGTCAAAGTTCAGTGCATTATTGTCCAATACCCCAAAAGTTCAGTATATTAGCATCCCAAAACCCTATATATTTCATGTGTATTGTTATTCGTGGATTGTTGACGTAAACCGCATAATACTTGTAGACTTGAAGATTGCCAAATTTTGTCCTTTAGGTGTATACTAATATGTCTATACAACTGTGACATATCGCGGTGGTCGAACTTGAAATGGAATGGTACATTAAACAGGTGTCTTTGACTAATTATAATCAATTTTATTAGTTGTAAGAAAAAGGGTGGTCATGACCCGTAAACCCGACCCAAACCGGAGTACACCCGACCCGTATTTACCCGAACCTGATATACGACCGACCCGTATTTACCCGAACCTGATATACGCCCGCCCGCCCGTATTGACAGGTCTACGGGGAACAGTGGTAAGGATGAAATGCCCCCACCAGGAATCGAACCCTAGAGGGCAAGATAGAAGGTGGACCTCTTGCCACTCATGCAAAAGGTGATTAGCTAATGTTTCTTTACATGAGTGACTAACAAAAGTGATTATTTTGGGTGTAATATTATTAGTCACCCTCTCTATATTCATAAATGGTCGTCACAAAATTATACATCTCACAATAAATTTATGGTGAATATGGTTTGGCATAAGAATTACTATAATAATACAAAAGTGTCGATTTATACATTCCTTTTTTAGTACTTTAAATTTTAAAATAAGGATTCTTAATTTGGTTATGTATGAATAGGTGTGTTCCAAATGGAGGTTAACCTCAAAATTCTTTGTTTGATATTTGCTTCCATCGTACACTTGTTTTTTTTTTTTTTTTTTTACCAACGAAGTCTATAAACATTAACAGAAAATACAGATATGAAGAAGTCAGGAGAGACACAAAAACATAAAAACGTCTCTCTCTATAACTAAACTTCAACATCACAATTAACTACATTATAACTGTTAAAAGTGAAAGAGCCCTAGAGGGTGGAAAATAAGGTTAACAAAATTTTGGCATAATTCTTCACCAAGGATGTTAGACACAAGTTTTAACTTTTCGTCGAGATACTTCAAATAACCAAAAATATATTATATTATTGTAGTGAAGTACTGGATATGTTACAATAAGGAAGTTACATAGAATTTTGTTGTCCAAGCTCGATCTAACAACCTTGGATCAAGTAAAAGGGAAAGGTTTTGCCAACCACGTTGGCACATACAAACTCGTAGAGATGCAACACCAAATCTTTGTTACACGACTGGATTCACCAAGTAACCTTGGCTACATGGCTCACTAGAGGTACTCTACTGGCTACAAAGCTCACCAACAAATATATTGGCTACAGACTTAACTCAGAGATTGTTCACTTGATCTCCTACAATTCTTCTCAAACCAGTTTCTCAATTTTTCATCTCACAAATCCATAATCTTCTGGGAGATGTAGGCACATGTTTTATAGTCTTCCGAAAATCTTCTCTTTTCCTTTTAGCTGTTTCCAGATCTCCTTGATTTGCGATATCAACAGTCCGTTTCCTTTCCGAGATTTCCTTTGATTGCTTTCCACGAATAGTCCAGCGTTGAATTCCTACAAATATAAGGCAAACTTAATCAGCGTCCATGACCTTAGGTAAGGAATTGGATCGACGAGCTTAAGGCAGAAAATCTTCCTTTTCCAGGTTCTGCAATTTTGACTTTCATAACAAAACGTCTTCCGAGGTCCTTAATAGGAGTATGGGCAATGTCCTTTCCCTCATTTGCCACGAGATCATTGTACCTGCAAGAGGTGTTTCTACAAAAAGCAAATCTAGAACTAACACCATGGACATGTAGATCCTTTTCGTAGAGTTGTTTCGTGACATAGAGTTGCTTCTTGACCAAGGGTATATTTCCAGACCCGACATGCTACAATTGGGGATGAGCAGTTCCAGATCTGGAACTTGACCAGAACTGGTCAAACGAGCAAGTTTCGGAACCTGAGTTGATCAAACGAGTAAGGGTAAGGTTCCTAAACTACTACCCTGAACTGGAACTTGTCAATTAGGGTTAGATTCCGAGTATTGTCACTAAACATGAAGATCTTATGGAATTTTAAACTTGTTATATGGCTTATGTACTTGTGAAGTTGTATTTTTTATTAAGACTTAATTTTTACTAAAACTATTTGTAATTTTTTATCGTTGTTCATTTCCGTAAAATGAATTTGTAAGATTATTTTAAATGTTTGCTTTGTTTGGACTTTAGAGAAATGTGCGCTTGACATATGGTTAAAATCAAAATGTGTGTATGGATGAATTCATGGTACATCAGACATTATTTTTTAAAAAAAAATGCTAGACTTTAGCACAATAGGCTTTTTTTTTAGGAAAAACATGTCAGAAAATATACTTACTGGTGTATAATAGGTGGTTACCTGGAACCAAACCCAGAATCGCGGGTAAGGGTAAGGTTCTTAATATTTAGAAACCAGTTTAAACAGGTAAGGGTAAAGTTCTTGAATTTTAGGAATCGGTCAAACAGATAAGAGTAAGGTTCCTAGTTTTAGGTGAAGGTACTCGGAACCGCTCACCCTTAGCTACAACTTCCTTTTCCCTTTTATGCATGCAAACAGAAAATTCCATTAAAAAGAAGGAACTTTAGAAATAGATGACCCATGAGAAAAACACTCAGCCACCTTTGATGATTTTCCGATATTATGAGTGCTGCTACACTTGTTAGTGAAAGATCGTCCATATTTATAGCTCCTCTTTCTCTTCGAAAAACAAGGAAGAGCCTTGAAGAAGAATATACCATTCTCCTTAGTAACTGATGAATTTATTTTTTCATCAACACCATGTGGGGAATCAGAACCCACACTTTCTATGTCATCATCTTTATTCTTCTGTCCATCCTGCCTTTCTTCGTCCACTGAATTCCTTGAACGAGTTGCACTTATAACATGATCTATCCTCCTCTTTTCTTTTGTTGATTTGATCTGATGCATTCAGGAAGTGTATGGCTTGGCTTGTTTATGTACCTTTTGTGTATGGCTTGGCTTGTTTAATTTGTTAACAAATTTACGTATGGTAAATGGAAGAAGGGGTAAATTTGAGTGAATTCGCTCAAACTTATCGGAACTTGCTCAAAGTTATCAGATTTTATATTTACCATACCTGCATTTACGAGCGAAATGAATGAGTAAGGTCTCTACATTGAATACTATAATGCCCCGGCCACCTCCCGGACCGCGAACAATATCGATAACTGCTTTAAGGGTCGTTGATTGACCTCACAAATCACGAGTCTTTCCAGCGTGCTTCGTCCTCGCACGCTTAACTGAGGAGTTCCCAACGGATGAGCTACCATAAAAGAAGATGCACCTTGGTGATATAAGTAGTCATTTCAATCCCTTTAAGCCACATTTAACCATACATCCGAGGTGTTACAGATACCCAGTAACTTTCCTAGGTATATTAGCCTATTGGGTAGAGATTTGGATGGTTTTAGCTTAAGTCTTTCGGTATTGTAGAAATATGTGACTATATGCTTGGTCAATTTTTGGTAGTTGCTCACTACTTCATGTAATGCAATCATGTACCTGATAAAAGAATGTGGCTACACTGGACACTTTTATAACCAAACCTACGATTTAGGTTTTAGGCTCATTTGTATAAAAAGAAAGGGACTAATACAAATGAACTTTTTAAGGGAAAATCTACCAACAAATGACCAAACTCACCAAAAGGTACACTCAGTTGCTTGGCAATTTAAAAAGCAGAAGTGAGCATTACATTGAAGAAGTTCAACCAATAACTACTATTCCATTTTATAACCATCTTCTGCATCATGCAGAACAGTTAATCATAAACTCATCTTTACAACCATACGACAAAGAAGTTTGAACTCACAATGAGGCAAGCAGGAAGCTTTACCCTGTAAATTCAATGTACAATAATGATGATCCAAATCACTGAATCGCCAATTAGATTTAGAGCACCAGCACCTATGCTATGGCTACTTATACAAATTTCAATCTCAGGCCCTACCAAGTACCAAGCAATCGAAATACAACGCATACATTTTAGAAACAAACTTCATACAAAGCATCTATGATCTACAACACCATGGCACCATCTCAGCATGCAACTGGGAGAATAACAAGTTAGGAAGAAACTATACTAATCTCAAATGGTCTCCTTGTCTTTCAGCCAATGCTTAGTCTAGGTTCTGCAGATCTTATGGCTGTTTGACGACGGGGTACTCCTATCTGACAAGTATTCACCCGGGCTGCAAATCGGAGGGAGCATAGAGACTCGTTAACGGATGATGGATCAGGAGAAAGGTTGACAAACATCAAAGTCTTGGAGTCCCCACTTAGACAAGGCTGAACAAATACATGCACAAAGTTAGCCATCTTATGCAGCAACGAAATATATAATAGCATTAGAGTACAGCAGCCTTTTTGCACTATAGTCCATCTCTCACGTTAGACATCACATTCTGAAAAATTCTCTGGCAGGTTTTTGTGGTTGAGATCAAATTAGTTTCAGCAAGTATTAATGCAATTTTACAATGGATGTCAATAAAAGCTGTCCCACAGATTGTACAAGTCAGTTCAAGCCAACCAGGTGCTGTTCCTATGTAAGGTCCTCCAGAAATTTTAGGGCCGATTCAGTTTGGGTCAATTCAATATAAGAATGGGTTGCAAGTATCTGAAGTCCTAATCATGTCATGGGATTCATGTAATCTGATGAAAATAGAGAATATTTTCTGTGTCATACCTGTAGTAGATATGTAAGCTTTGAGTTCCTGAAAGGGACATGGCTTTCCTTCTTTGCCAAAGCAAATATAACATCAG
Organism: Portulaca oleracea; assembly: GCA_029582165.1. Classification (NCBI taxonomy): domain Eukaryota; kingdom Viridiplantae; phylum Streptophyta; class Magnoliopsida; order Caryophyllales; family Portulacaceae; genus Portulaca; species Portulaca oleracea. The sequence goes on from CM055887.1 coordinate 17,900,217, forward strand.
CAAGGCAAGACAAACTCTTATTAATGGCCTGATAATCACATTCAAGCACACAAATTACCATGGTGATGGGTAAGAAAAGAAACAGAAGCTCAAGTTCAAAAGCCCAAACAAACCCAACGAAATACCTGGGTTTCCTTCAATTGATCACCCGTTGCCCCACTTTTTGAGAGCCGCTCACTTCCAGCAAGATCAATAAGGTTTAGAACTCCGTGTTTTTCTGTTGTCTGGAATATAGCAGAAATACTGTGAGAACTTGTTACACTGGCAATTGATATTTGATAAACAGGAATCACTAGGATACCTCATTCACTGCCGAAATCCTCAGTGTAAACACAAAGTGGCTTCTTGACGATTGTTCATTCATCTGTGTCCTTCCCACAGACCTGAAAAAAAACATAATGACAAGTGGACCTTTCAGCAGACTGAATGACCAGATTGTAGGCAAAAGGGTTTGTAGTAAGAAACTATTAAGCACTTACCGGCATTGTGCAGCTTGATGCAAAAGAGAAGCAACCTCTTTTGAGCTACAGACATCTACAATAGTCAAATCAGAGACAGTAGTATTCCCATTTGCGTCATGTTTTATTGCATACTGCTTCCCTGGTACCCCATTCTCTGTGCGCAGAGAATCCCAACTTGACCGGTTACTTGATAGTAGATCCCGAATTGTTTCATTGTATATTTCAAGCACTGATGCCTGGAGTGCATAGAGGGTCACTATGATTAAGTTCAAGAACACAAATTATAACCCCCGCCTCCCAACCGAAGAAACAGCTGTCTTTATCTTGCAAAATAGTGTGATTTTCTGTGGGAGTTGTTGTTATGCAAAAATCCATTTACCTGCATTTTATACTTCCAGCCTTGACCTGACAGCCTCTGAGTTGTCTCAAATATTTGTTCCAAGGAACGGGGTATAAGCCCTTTCTGCTCTGAAGATTCTGGCCTGCCCATCATGGTATAAGTTTTGCCAGAGCCAGTTTGACCATAAGCAAATATGCAAACCTGCAAAAACACAAAGCATATAACTATCAAATTTGATGATACTTGTAAAAAGATTTATCACAAGCCCTTCACATTAGCCTGTAAAACCAGCAAACAGAAACATTAACCTATTCAATCATGATAAGGATAAAAACATACACAATTTCAGCTCAATTTGAGCAAAAGCTTTATAGCTTTATACCATAAACCTTATGAAGTTCAAGTTACTGCCTGCATTTCAAATTGAGAAGGCAGACAAGGTAGAACAAATCACCTTATATCCATCAAGAGCACTTTGAACCAACTCTGATATCTCAACAAATACATCATTCTGTGAGGCATCATGACTGAACACTCTATCAAATGTAAAAGCATACTTTTGTCCTGCAAGTAAAATACCATGATGTCAGGGCCAAGTTATGATAACCAGTTGGCCTCCCTTGAGACAAACTGTATTTCCCCTTGCCATTTGAACTAGTAATTCCCATAGTTTATTTCCTATTTTTTACAGCTTTCAGAAATGAAAATTTGGTTCTTGTTGGTTAATTAATAACCAACTCTGACTCAGAAGATACTTACCACTTTGAATCAAATCAATGCCCTGCTCAGGTCCTTCATTTGAGGAGGGATATGTGATAACAGGCTGGTGTGGAGCACACCCGTCATCTGGTAACAAGGGTCTGACTCTACAGAAGACGCGAATATTGCCTTTCAGTTCCTGTGATGAACATTATTGTTAAGAGAACATCAGAATCCTAATTTCAGAAACATAAACATAAGCAAGTCCAGCGAAAGGGAAGGAGGAGAATGACAGTTGGCCTTGAAAAGTTGAGAATTCATTGACCGCGCAAAAAGCAAATCCAATGTAGAACTGTACACAACTTTTTACACTTATCTATCTTACACTAAAATACGCCCTTGTAAAGAACAAATGCAAAGATAGAAAAGCATAAATAGTGTAAGATAACAGAACTGCAATAATTATTTACCACATAAAATATGCATCCCCCTAATATAAAAAGAAAATAAAGAAAACATTGCCTTTACACGAGAACTATCTTATCCTTCATACAATTCACAATTCCTTCCATGGAAGAATACTTAAGTATGTACAATATACTTGGGTGCCTTGTCATTTATCTATAACAGGCATTAAATTTGGGCTGCACTCACCCTTCAAAATATGATTACCCTCTCAATTTCTCGTCTAGCACAATAGGTAAAATTGCTTCTTCCTATTCGATATATAAGATGGATAATATGCTTATGCATAAGATCCATTGGAGGAAAGGGGCTTCCTCATAAATGTAATACTAGAAGTTCATGTGGGTTGAACTGCTCAATAATCACCTAGTTTAGCATGCAGCATGCTAGCTTCCTAAGTTTCTTCTCTTCTTCCAACCACTTCAGTATTTATGGCTAGGTTTTCTTTTGAATTCTTCTCACTATCTTTATGAAACTACATCAAACAGACAAACAAAAACAAAAACAAAAAAGAGTTTAACTATATTGTTAGCAAAAACATTATTACCAAAATAGTGTTGTGCAACTTTCTCCTCAGCATCTCTTTTTCATTAATTTGGAGCTCTGCATCTGCTAGGCGATCTTTGAGTTGACGGATCATCTGCTTATGTCCTTCAAACTCAGCCATAGTTTCCGAAGCAGACAGGTCAGCCATCTGCATAAAATTTGTTTACTAATAAGAAAAATAAACACTAAAATACAAATGTACTACAATTATAAACACTTAAAACTAAAAGATACTCCACCTTAAGTTTTTCATTCGCAGCAGTTAGCTGGTGTTGAAGTATAAGCAGTTGCTCCCTTTGAGAAGAACAAGTCTCCTAACAAGATGGAAAATGCACAAATATTCAGAAAACACTGAAATAAACAATTTCTAGAAAGCAAACATAAACTAAGGGAACGGACCTCCAAAGCGTTTGATTTCATCATCAAGTTATCTAACTCCGCAACAGATTTCCCAGTGCTTTCCTTGTACTTTTCTATTTCACCAATCAAAAGATTCACTTGCGAATGCAAACGGTCACGATCTTCTCTAACTTGCTTCAGTTCCACACGTAGGCAATTCAAATCATTGGCCAACACTTCTTTTTGCTTTGTTACCTCGTCAAGCGAAGCCTGGATTTAACCAAATGAAACCCAAAACAAGCACTTTGATAAATGGATTTCGACCCACATGAAGGAGCAAAGCATCAGTAGAAAGGTTCTAGAAGCACGGCATCCATGTTATTGCACCCTGCAACTGTGGACTTTTGAACAAAGTAATTCTCAACTACAATATAGGGCTAGTTAGGGCAGTATATCAATACAACAGGGACCAACACCTAACCCCCCCCCCCCCCCCCTTTTCCCCCTCCCCGGGCAGAACAGATCTACTAATTCTTTGATTCCAGTTAGTAAGAGGGATTTTGAACTAAGATATAGACTGTAGAAGCTAAAGAAGGGTATCCTGAGCAATTGCAATAATCGGGTTCATTGATATTAAAATGCAATAACAATGGACTACTTATCCAGAACCATTCAGTTGAAAATATCTTTTAGATCTGTAAGGCAGGGGTCAATGAGGAGTTGTAGCATGAAATTTTGAGATTGACCATTTTCTCCAAGGGGCAAGGGTGGAATGCCAACAAAGTATCTTGGCATCCACTGAAACCTGGGAAGATGAACAAAGCTGATAGTTCGGAATTAGTTCAGAAAATCGTAGGAAAAGTAGCAGGTTGGGGAACAAGTACACTGAATTATGCTAAGTTCATCTGGTTAACAACGTTACTATGCACATGCATATTTATTGGTGGTCAATTTTAGTTCTAAAACATGTTATACAGAAATTGGAAAGAGAGTGCAGAGCATTCCTGTTGAAGATGAGGATGACAGAAGGAAGATGAACCCAATCTCGTCAGATGAAGTATGTTGACATAAACAACAAGCCTAAATACTCTAAAAATTGAGAAATGGAATGAGGCAGCTATAGGTAAGCACCTGTGGTACATCACAAGGAAACCTGATTTACTGTGGGTAAAATGGATCCATGGGATTTGCCTCAACTAGAATGGCTTGCTGACCTACCAAGCTAAGCAAGACAATAGTTGATATTGGAAATGTGGAAATGTGTCACTTAAATTTGAATAGGAACTGGATTCAACTGCTCTGTCTGATTAAGAAATTGAGGTTTCATTTGTTATTTAATTTCAAACTTAAATGGCATGTTTACCTCGCTTCAAAGGTTGATCAGAAAACTGACACAACCCAAAGTTATATGGCACAAAGTTCAGTTAACTCGTATAAAAGACTAGCATGATCCTCAGAATGGTAAGTGGCTGAAAGAGCAACAGGGCAGACATAGAATTGGCGTGAACAATATATGAGATAAGGAGTGAGAGACCCAAGAATGGATAATGGATGGTGGAAAGTGGAAACCGATCTAGCACAAAATTCATATACCTAAGCACATATTTGTGACTTGGTTACTAGTCCATAAGAAGCTGGCTACCAAAGATAAGCAGCTGACTAGAGGCATTACAAGGGACCATGAATGCTGAGTCTGCTAACCTGAACAGAAGGATTTTTTTGGGCAAAGCTTTTTCTCTGATCAAGTGTTACAGGCCTTTACTGGAGGACACACTACAAGGGATCCTGGGAGAAGGTTCGAGAGTCTACTCATTGTGCTCAATATATGTCAGTTTTGCAGTTTCTGCAGGACACTATAAACCAAATGACAAGCAGATGGTTCTATATGCAATATATGCAGCTGCAGTTTATGCAATTTAGAGAGAAAGGAATAGCAGAATCTTCACACAAGTGCAGTAACATGTAAATACTATAGGTAATAGAATCAGGTGAACATTGAGATGATACCTTATTCTCTAACCATTTTACACAAACACAAGGTTGAACAGAAAACAGGCTTGAGAAACCATACTTTTAACTAGACCTGTCAATTCGGTCGGGCTGGCGGTTTCGGGTCGGTCGTATATCGGGTTCGGGTAAATACGGGTCGGGTGTATTTCGGGTTCGGGAAAATACGGGCGGTGTATTTCGGGTCAACCCAACGGGTTATGATTGCGACATTTTTCACTTTTTCTTTTTAAAAAATGGCCTCTAAATACTACTTTTTGTACGATATACATAATAAAATATGATTATCTTCTAACAACGATAGATTATTGTAACTATTTTAACTTAAATTAGATAAATAACGAATAAATAAGTTGTGCTTATAGTTTAATAGTTAAAAATATAAATGCAAAGTCACAAATTTTAATAAAGTTCAACTCAAAAAGTTAAATTTTCGGGTCAAACGGGCGGGTCGGGTTTGCCCGCTAATTTTCGGGTTCGGTATACTTTGGGTTTAGTTGAAAAAATCGTGTTCAAAACCCAGAAATTTCGGGCGGGTTCGGGTCGGGTTATCGGGTCGGGTCAGAAATTGCCAGGTCTACTTTTACCTAATTCAGCAAAAAACATATAATAAGCAATCAGCCCAAATCAATAGGCTTACCCTAGAAGATGTTAACTGGTCCTGCAAAGATGCATAGTGTCCCCTTAAGGTGCTCAAGTTTTCTACAATTGCTGATTTTTCCTTCTCTACCCTTTGAAGCGTCGTGTTAGTTTTCTGCAAGTCTGCCTGTAGTCGACTATTATACTGTTGCAAGCTTGTATTGTACTCTTGCAAGCGCTTATACATATCATTGGCCGATGCTACCTATAAAATTCAGAATTAGGAAGGGAAGAAAAACAAAAACTTCAACCTTGGATGACAAAAAAATATCAGACGAAGGAATCTGGTTTAGTATTGCTATAACACCTTTTCATCAGCTACCAATTTTTCTTGTTTGACTTTCTCAAGTTCCTGTGAGAGAGATGTTATTGAACTTTCCGCAGCAACTCTTAATTCAGCTTCTCTTTTGTGGCTCTCAATTGCATCCTACATGCAACATCATTAGCAAGCTCTAGAATGACTACTGAGACAATGTTTGGGTGATTATGTAAAAATGTAATAACCGTACCAATTTGTCCGACTCTTCCTTTGCAAAGTTTTCCTGCAAAGCTGCATACTTTAACCTCAACTCTCCAATGGCAGCATTGAGTTCATCCTCCTTACTCTTCCTTTGAGCATCTACGATCAAGCATCCGACAAATTAAAACTCCTCATTTTGTTGGATGAAAACAAAACTAGGAAAACCAAATCACTGTGAAATGTGTATAGTTGCACCCCTACCATAAAATGATATAAAATCAGATTAATTATATTAAAAGTTGCTAATCTCCCAAACTTTTTTTACTCCTGAAAATGTATTGCAGTGGATCAAACTATACAATGTATAATCTGCCAACCTGAATCACGAAAATCCACAGTTTAATAGAGTTAGGGCTGAAGAATTACCAATTTCAGCACACTTCTTCTCTGAAGCATCCAACGAATTACGCAGCTCTTCCTGCTCCTTGATCAGGTTTTGTTCAATCCCTTGGAACCACTTTATGCAAAGTTTTAGTCTCTTATTTGTTTTCGATACTAGCTCCAACGTACCCTGCAATTTATAAAAATCCAAATGTCTCAACTTGTTCAACAAATCCGTAGCAATCTTATACCATTTAAACATAAAACTAAAAAAACTAAATCAGAAGAAACAAAATGAAACCTTGAAGTCATTCTTCTTTCCCTTGATTTTCTCATTCAACAGGGCCTCAATCTCTTCCCTAGTAAAATCGAGAGTTTCGGGAGCCTCGGGAGGTGGAGCAGTGGTTGAATCTTGCTGATTCGAAGTGACAGTTGACAGCGCATTTCTTGCTCGGCTGGATGCTGTTGCCACCGCCATTCCGACTCCGGCGATTTTCCGACGCTTATCGAGGAGAGCTTCATCTCCTCCGTCCTTCTTCTGCAACAAAAGAGATTAGGAATCAATTTCACAAAGACAGAACCAGAAGATAAGCAACTCATAACAAAGTTCTAGAGAGAGAGAGTACAGTGAGAGTGCTGATAGGTCGTCGATTTTGATTACGAGTAGCCATTTCTGATGGAGTTAGGAACGTCGGGGGATTCGGAGATGGAATTGGGAATTAGGGATTGCAGCAGGAGAGGACTGAGGAGCGGGGGAAGAGAGAGAGAGAGAGAGAGAGAGAGAGAGAGAAGGGAGATTTCGAAATTTGAAATGAGTAGTGGCGGTAAGGTAATAATAAGATACTCCACTTTGATCGGAAGAGGGGGAGCGTAATTAAGCGTTAATTAATTTGGGTTTTTAATTAATTAATTTGGGTTTTTAATTAATTTGGGTTACGCTCCCATCAGCTTTACTGTCTCGATACGCAAATGTTGGACCACTGCGGACTGGGCCGCTCCAACTCAATCAACTGCCTAAAGCTAACAGGCTTCCCATCAAAACAAACCGTATAAATTTTGCTCACTCTTCATTATATACAAGTCTTGAAGGATTTCATTAAATATATATTCTTTTATTTTCATTTTATTTCTTTTCTCTATTTTTAAATCAGTAAAATTTTAAGATATATATCAATTTACAAATATATATGACCTCAAAAAATTTATAAATATATATGCAACGATCTAATATTTTAAATTGGTATGATGTACTTTTTATAAACAATTATCTATCAATTATAATAGACAAAATTGGAAGGAGGAAGTTATATAGAAAAATAATTTTTATTTCCTCTATATATTTTTCATTAATTTTCTTAAAACCTTACTTTTTAAAAATTTAAAGTTTACTCTTTTGCAATTAATACAAATCCTAAATTTACAAAAAATAATATTTTACAAAAAATAATTTTTCATATAAGAGATAAATAAAATGAAATAATTCATCTTGGTAATAAAAAAAACAGGGGGAAAAAAGCACTAGAAGATTAGAGAAATTATTTATTATAGAAAATTTCAAAATTAGGAAAAGGAATATGATATGAAATGAATTAAAGAATACCAATAAAATAAAAATAGTTATAAAAAATAATAATAAAAGAAATTGAAATTGAAAAATTAAAAATTGAAATTGAAATTGAAACAAAAAAAAAATGGGAAGTTATGTACAAACGAGAGGAAAGGAATAAGTGCTTGTTTGACTTAGCTTTTGACAGTGTTTTTGGAGTTAAAAACCACAAGCTAGCCCATAAAAAGTTTTTGTTAGAAGCTAATAATTGTTTTCTAAAAACAGTTTTTGCCAAAAATAACTTCAAAAGTAGAAGCGGTAAATTGTTGTTTCTGCTTCTTCAAAACTAATCACTACTCAATCTATGAGATTTTTTAGTGATTAGTTTCCATAATTTCACATAAATATTTTGATTTTTATAAAGATGGCATTTAAATATTTTAATATTATGTTAGAACCTTTAATATTATGTTGGACATTTTTTTTTATCTAATTCCTTTAAAAATTTTGATATATAAATATTTAATTTAAAGAATTGTATAGTTAAGTAAGACTATATATAGTTATAATAATTATTATTATAACTATAATTATAACTATACGATTATAATTATTGTTAAAATTATAATATGATAATCTATTTAAAAATTAATAAAAAGAGAAAAATGTAAATACTCATATGATAATTTTACTCCAGAAAAAACACATAATTTTTAAAAGTAGGCTAAACAATCAAATTTAGTAAAAACATTATATCATAAGTTAGGCCAAACACTTTAATTTAGGCCAAACACTTCAACACCTCTCCAAAAATAACTTTTATAAAAACTGTTTGTAAGTAGGAAAAACACCTTTTTTTAGAAATTAGGTCAAACAGGAACTAAATAGGGAAAAACAGTTAAAAATATATAATTGAAATTATTTAATTTATCATAAATAACTATAAATGGATGTTGACAATTTTGCCCATGAAATGGAAGTCGTTGGAGATGTAAATTTGACAATGCAAAATTTATACACTTTAAATCCTCTCTCTTTATATATAACTTAGATAAACATAAGTATAAGAAGGTGTTCAGAGAATGTCCTTTATTTTAATCGTCGTTTTCGTCTAATAGGGTATGTGGTTCCTTAACTTTCATGAAAAAGTTGTTTAATTTTTTCTGAATTAACTATATTTTTTTTTATGATTGGGTAGTTTATATTTAGTAAAGCATTTACATGACCTCAATATTTCCTCATCTAAGGGTTAAAATCTTGTCCAATGGGGTATGGAGAGTTTTTACGATGGAAGGTGGAAACTGATTATTTAGCTAATTTCCGACAATACTCCTACTTGAATTCCCATGCTCTCTCTCTCTCTCTCTCTCTCTCTCTCTCTCTCTCTCTCTCTCTCTCTTTTTTTTTTTTACAACTACTAGGTTAACTAGGACATTTAACAAATCTTCCCATCTTCCATCAAAGTTACAACTTCGACCAAGTACTATATATAAAAACTTTCATATATACTCTCTCAGGGCTTCAGAATGTAACCCAAACACTGTAAAATACATTTTTCCAGAATTTTTTTCACAGGTAAAACTCTACCTCGAAAAACTTTTCTAGGAAAAATTTTCCAGGAAATCTACTAAACGCACCATAAAATAGCTTTGTGGGAGTAATATTGGTCATTTGACTTGTCAAAAATATATTGTAAAAGAGACACTCAATGGATGAGCATGCTTCGAAGATGGTAGGAAAAGAGGCGATGAGTGATGAGATGGTTATTTAGAAGTTGAGGTGATTCCAATTTGACAGAAGATAGAGGGCTTTATGATGATGAGGTATGAGAGTACTCATAATACAAGGTTCCTCTGTTTTCGCCTAGCCCACCCGATAGAGGTTTTCAGGCTAGCCTCTTTTATTCGCTCGCTCTATTTTTGGTTACGCTGCCCTAGTCGGGTTTTTCGGCTAGCCCCTTTTATTCTCTCGCTCAAAGACCAACTTCTCGGATGATGGATGTTCTCTCAAGTGAATTGTAGCGGTCAACCTGGGCCTGACTTTACTTGGGTGTAAAATCCGCTAGGACTTTTTGAGCCGAAACCTCAACTTAAAATCCGCTATGACTCTTTGGACCGAAAAATACCATGATTTTGTCTTGTGTCCCTGAACTCAATCCAAAAATCCGGTAGAACTCCATTTGACCCAAAATCTTCAAAAATCTGCTAGAACTCCTTTTGGCCCACAATCCTCAAAGTCCGCTAGGATTTTTGGCCCAAAATCCTCAAAAATTCGCTAGGATTTTAGTTTAAAATCTTAAAAAATCCACCAAAATTTTTTGCCAAAAACCCTCAAAAATCCACTAGGATTTTGACTCAAAATCCTCAAAAATCTGCTAGGATTATGGTTCAAAATCTTCAAAAATCGGCCTGGCTCAAAACCCTCAAAAATTGACGGATTTTTTTGCCCAAAACCCTAAAAAATCCGCGAAAACCCGATTTTGGCTCAAAATCCGCTAGGACCCCCACCTTGGCTCATACTTACAGAAAGCAATAAGATTCTATTTTAGGCCCATGTATACAAAAATCTGCTAGGATCTAACTGACATGTTTGACCGAGAGTTGACCTTGACTTGACCGTAGTGTCTTGAACCCCTTAAAAATCCGCTAGGATCCTTTACTGAAAAATATGCTGCAGTTTGGCCCTAAAATCCCTTAGGAGCACTTTTTGGGCTTAAAAAAAAATTATTGTGGCATTATTTTGTGTCTACAGTACCATTATTGATAAGGGGAAAAAAAAACAAAACATAAAAAGTAGTTGAATTCCTTCATCTTCAGCATATCAATTTCTCGTTTCATAAAGATCAATTTTACTTGAAGCTTAAAACGATCCCCATTATAACCTAAATTAATAGTGACCCTTCAAGTGCCTCAAAATGATGAATCTTTCCTCTAATCAACCGAATTTCTCTGATTATTAGCTTGATAAATGGATATTTAAATTTAGAGTGAATTTTCTTGTTTATAGTTGTCTTATATATATATTAGAAAAGAGGGAAAATATTAGCTTGATAAATAAATATGTAAATTTATAATAGATCTTCGTGTTTAGATTTGTTTTATATAAATATTCAAAGGATATCTATACAATTTTTCAAAGTGGGATATTTATATTTATTATTTTGAGATTCAATAATCATGATAAGAACATATAAGATGGAAAATCATACCAACCCCCCCCCCCCAAAAAAAAAAAAAGATACATACATGCAAAAACTTTGATGTAGAAGAATAGGAAAAAATAAATGAAAAAGGATGATACTAAGCTACATGGCAATGACACTATTTAGAGTGAAATATAATTACTTTCAAATAAATTCAGAACGACCGAATAATTGTTACCAAATAATTACCTTTCTTTACAATTAAAAAACTATTGAAAGCTACATGTCTTTTTCTAAGGGATGTAAATGGCGAGCTTGAAGAAGAGGTATATGTGGAGCAACCCCAAGGGTACGTGATTGAAGGAGAAGAAAACAAAGTATATCGACTCAAGAAAGCACTTTACGGTCTCAAACAAGCACCACGAACTTGTAATAGTAAAATCGATGGGTATTTCCTTCATAGCGGATTCAAAAAGGGTCCAAGAGCCATCTCTATATGTCAAGACCCAAGGTAAAGATCTTCTAATTTGTGCCTCTATGTTGATGATCTTATATACATGGGCACAAATCAAAGGATGATTTAAGATTTCAAGAAGGATATGATGGCTAAATTCGAGATGACGGATTTGGGCCTCATGAAGTAATTTCTCGGGATGCAAGTGAAGCAAAGCCCAGGTGAGATCTTCATCTCTCAAGAGAAATATATGGAAGATCTTCTTCAAAAGTTCAATATGTTGGATTACAAGCCAATATCAACCCCTATGGTCACAAATGAGAAACTCTCCAAAAATGATGGCAAGGAAAGGGTGGATGGATCACTCTATAGTCTAGTTGGCTCATTAATATATCTAACAAACACTTGACCAGACATTGTTCATGCGGTTAACATCGTCTCCCAATTCATGAGTGAGCCAAGTAAAGCTCACTTTATAGCAGCTAAAAGAATTTTGAGATATACTAAAGGAACAAAGAGCTATGGTTTTCTATACAAAATAGAGAAGGCCCCCAAACTCAAGGGGTACACAGATAGTGATTAGGCTGGATGCATCGACGACAGAAAAAGCACAAGTGGATACTTGTTCCTACTTGGCACCAAGGCTATCTCCTGGACATCAAAGAAGCAACCAATTGTAGCATTATCAACCGCAAAAGCAGAGTACATTACAGCTACAAGTGCAGCATGTGAAGCAGTATGATTGAGAAGAATACTACAAGATCTACTACAAGGCGATGAAGAACCAACACTACTTCTCTGTGACAACATGTCAACAATAGCAATGACGAAGAATTCGGTTTTCCACAGTCGCACAAAGCACATTGAAATTAGACATCACTTCATTCGCAAACTCGTGGACAAAGGTGAAATCAAGCTAGAGTTTTGCAGAACGAATGAACAACTGGCGGACATATTCACAAAACCGCTTCCAAGTGAGAAGTTCAATTACTTCCGAGAGCAGATCGGAGTTCAAGATTTTTCTAGATTAAGGGGGAGTGTTAAAAATCAAAAATAATCTGGAAAAATTTCAAAGAGAAGCCTTAGAAAAATCCCTAGAAAATTCTAGATAATTTGAGGAGATATTATTGTAGCAAGCTCTAAATTTTTTCTTTCTAGATTTTTCTTCTCTAGATTTTTCCTACCACCACCTTCTTTCTACAAATATAAATATAGGTGGTGGGGCTTTCATTTGCATCAATCATCAAAAAGAGTTGTAAGCAATTCTCCCTCCATCCATAAGAAAAGTTTCTCCTTAATACAATTCTTCTTCCATTTTCACAAAATACTTTTACCTTCAAACACCCAAAAACCTAACAGAGACATATCCTAGCATCAAGTTAAATCTTAGGATAAGAAATTAAAGTGGAGAAAATAATTAAAATACCACCAATAAAACACCCTTAGGCAAACTATAACTCAGTCGATTTGATCTTTACAGATGTCGAAACATACATGTTGATCAACACAAATATTAAATTTGATCACACAAGGTGGACCATATATGGATAAATTGAAGGCGAAAATCGTTTATTGCTATGCTGAACCCAGCTAATAAAGTGATGAGTTTCTTGTGTGGTGTTTCCCAACTGATGAAATTTGCCGTAATTATGAATGTGAGTATCTACTAGTACTCTCCTCCAAACGTATCTACTCTAACTAGTCACTTCATTCAGCGCTCTTGTTATCCCAGCTTGGCCTTATGTTACTTTGGTACCAACACATGGCACCAATTAGGTGGCCATCTCAATATCCTAAACATTGAGGAGGGACAACATGTCTAGTACTAATCGGAACACTAGTGCATCCAGAATTAGCCATTCTTAGCGTACGTGTCTTTATCCCTCAGGTGGATGTACTTATTGGTGTACATTATTTGTAAGGACCAGAAGCAAGGAAGCAAGCAAGCCATATGATATCTTCTCCGGGTCTACAACAAATTTCAAGTGTAGAGGACAATATAACCTGACATGTTTCCTGTTTTTTAAATAATTAAGTCATTCTAATGTCACTTATTAGTCATAGTTAAATATTAAAAATGTCACACTATAAAGAATACGTCTCACAATAAATTTATGTGAGACAGTCTTATGTTAGAATTTGCGTTGGGATAATGATAAATCAAATTTTGAAAATGTATTATAGTTAAATTGAACTATTAAATCCTTGGCCTTGTTGTTTCAGATATTGAGATGACTACTTTACAAGATTTTCAATTTACTACAATCCAATTTTCAATTTCAAAATTGTATTGCATGAATAAAATTTAATTCCTCTTTCATGCCTAATTATATATTAAAAGTTAATACACTCAATGTACAATTGCCTGTTTGACATGGGATTGCCACATAGAATCTTATATAAGATAGGGAAAATAGTAATTAATAAGAAATATATTCACGCCAGCTAGGTAAGATATAATAAATAATGTTTAGTGATGATTAAAGTAGCTACAACAATGGTAACATAATATAAAATAAAATTTAAATGATTTTATATAATATTTATCTAGTGAACAGCAATAAAAAAAAAAAAGAGAGCAAAACTTACACATCACGATACAGTGTGTGAATAAAAAAATGAAATGATTCACATATAATTTTGAAAAAAAAAACTTTAGAGTACTTCATGTGAAAAGTTTAAAAATAATAATATTTTTGAGATTTGATGAAAAATAATATCAAAGTTGTATTATTTAGAAATAACTATAAAAATGATAGTATCCGAATATAATATAAGAACAATAAAATAATTTTAATTATTTTAATAAAAGAGAGATAAATTTAAAATTTTTGATTTATTATTATGTATCCATTATAAATAATTCTAGAAAAAATAATTATTATAATTAAGTCATCTTATCTTAATAATATAAAAGTAATATATTCAAAATTTGAAATACTCAACTCAGAGTGATGTTATCGGCCAATCAGTTAAAGACAAAAAAAAATCGATTTAAAAATACAGTAAAAAATTCCTGCCCATGAAATAATAAAAAAAATCGATTTAAAAAAAATAATAAACAAGAAGTCTAATCAGATTAAGAGTCTACCTTATCTAATTAGAAGTCTACTTCCCACCCCAATTAGGACTCTAACTCTCTCCCAAATCTAATTAGGACTCTACCTCTCACCCAAATCTAATTAGGACTCTACCTTCTGACCTAATATATAAATATCGAAAACATCTTTCATTCTCTTCCAATTTGTCAACTATTAACATTTAAAACAACCATTGAATTCTTGGCAAACCTGCAAATACAAACAGGTTAGTTTTCGAAAAGTATTATTTCCTCGACAACTCCACCATATATATATATATATTTCGTTTTCTTTTTCAAATCAAATATTGCTTCCTATTCTATCTCTATCTCTTTCTTCTCTCTCCCTAAACTCCACCTTAATTTCGTTCTTGCTTCCCTTTCTCTATCTATGTCTTTCTCTCTCTCAAATCAAGAGGGGTATGCATATCAATTTTTCTCTAATTTTAGCAAATTACCACTCGAGATTTGACACTTTCAAGGTTTTCTGAATGTCGGCGCTTCCAAAACCTATTCACAAACCAAGAGCAGTATGCATATAGAACCTTATATATAACATTGCAACTGTATACAGGAGAGATATTGCTTGCCTTTATTTTCATTTTCTTGCGGAGGAATTTTTACGTCAGGCCTGGAGAATATACCTTAGATATTGATGCTACCTAATATTTGTTGCTCTTTGTTTCATCAGATTGAACAATTGTGTACTCGTAAAATATTTGTTTGTTGTGATTATTCTTGGAACTGTTTAAAATACAGTTACATCAAGACTATGCATATCTCTCAAATTAAATTTCATTTTGTCTTTAGAGTTGGGGTGATTGATTGATATTTTTCCAATAATTTGTGGGGTTTTATGTGATGCATTGTTATACAAGGTGTTGGTCACCTGTACAGCCATACAAAAGTATGTCTGTGTAAGAGTGAAATGTCGTTTCGCCATCATATCTAAATCCTAATTTTTTTGACTTAGTTTATATTTGGACAAGTTGTAAATAATCTACCTTCTATTAATGATATGTTAACGTGAATCCGAGCAGGTTCTCCTGGTGTACGACTGGCATTAAAGGTGAAAGATCAAGGCTAAATTGCTGGAATTTAGGAAGCTCCGAATATAAGAAAATTTGATGGACGTCAGTTGTGTATAATGGAGATTGTTCATAGAATTAAGAGGAATATTTTTTACTAACACACTACATGCATTAAGGAATTCATTCAAGCATCATATATGTATAGATAATATTTTGCATGGATCATATGTTATTATGTAGGAGATTTGATATTGGTGTATAGGGTTCAGCGAATTTTGCCCTTTCATTTATGACATGGTAATAAAGGTCGTTGCCCTTTCATTTTCGACTTATACGATATTGTTTATGAATAAAGTAATATCACATGCTTATTTCAAATGAAATAATAGGCAGCGAACGATTTCTAAATTATGGGTAATTAATTGGAATTGTCTCTCTAAATTGCAAGATGTAGCGTAAGATTGTTATATTCAACCTCTCCATTTCCTGCCCCGGGCAAAATTTCGGAGTATTGGTTTTTATCATTCCAAGTCGCTTCTTTTTTTTACTTGGATTGAGAATGTTTGGTAATATATTTATTTTTGTAAAACAAAAATAACATATTTATTTTATTTATTTTATACTATTTAAAATTTTAAATATTCCGTACATCGCACGTGGTAAGGATTAGTATGAATAATTACCAAATCAAAACGTTTCTGCAATTAATACATAATCTATTCATAAAACAACTGCATCTATGCATTGCACAAAGTGTGAAGTTGATTATCATCTCAACAATAATGAGTTAAATTAGAATTTGTAGTGAATCCACCTATTAAATAATCATACATTATGATAAGGACACACCCAATTATCTGACAGATAGAGTAGTATTTATAATGTATCCATTTGTTAAATAGTCATGTATTATGATAATAAGGACGCCCAATTCTCTAACTAATGCAACAATTTTATCATTTCATCGCACGTACATGTGGTAGCATTCAAGTAATGTATGTTGCTTTATATCATTTGGTAAATGATTAATGTAATGAAAGTTTAATTTTAGTTGAGAAATAAAATTAAACTATCCCTACAAATGAACTAAGACCTCTTCTTTAAATTGGTAGGTTAGGTACGTGTAATCTTACGGAGTTTTTGCATTTTGAACCCCGAAGTATAGGGGTATTTATTTTCTGATCCTACGGTTTTCATTGTTTATTTGTTGGACCCTAAAGTTTATGGGTTGAATAAAAATGGACCTTAAAGTTTGTAGGTTGAAAAAAGGCTCATGTATTGTTGTTTTTTTTCTTCTCATATTTGAATTTATCTCCCGATTAGCGCCAAACTTCAGGAGTAAGGTCAAAACTAATATTGAAGCTATAATACACCTCTCTTATTCATGTCAGAACTAATTAGACCCAAATGTATCCTGAGTCTAAGTAGTTCCGACATGAATAAGAGAGGTGTATTACAACTTTAATATTAGTTTTAACCTTAGTCCTGAAGTTTGACGCTAACCGGGAGATAAATTCAAACATAGGAAGAAAAAGAAAAATAGTACACAGACCTTTTTTTCAACCTACAAAATTTAAGATCTGTTTTTATTCAACCCATAAACTTTAGGGTTCAAAAAATAAACAATAAAAACCGTGGGACCAAAAAATAAATACCCCTATACTTCGGGGTCCAAAATACAAATAACCCGTAATCTTACCTTATCTTACATTGCTTTAGTTAATCATCCAAAAGAACATCACTATACTTTTAGATAATTTATATTTAAAATTCTTTATTCAACTTACATAATTTATTTAAAAATAAAAAAGAAATAGGTGATGTGAGGTAATAATATCGGGCCGATCGCCCTAATTATCGAAAAAAAATTGGTGATGTGAGATTTACCTATCTCCATTATTTTCCTTACGTAACTTTTTTTATCTTGCTTTACCTTACCTCACTTTAATTTAACGGTTTTGCTATATGTCGCCCTAAGGGCAACAAATAAGAATACAATTAATCAATTTCAGATTATTTTATAAGGAAACTATTAGAATCTTTATAATTTAAATATAGGAACATATCAAAAAAAACTAAATTAAATTAAATTTGCCCAATTTGACGTAGGAAATTATGGAAATTAAATTGTTAACATCCCTTTCCAGATTACATTCATGTATTCCGTACTACCAATTTGACAGAGGCACAAAAAGTGGTGGCAGATCTTCACATAATAATTAGAGAGATGGGTGCGAAGGCGGAGGGTATTGCGGATTAAGGTTTAAGTATAGTGCTGGAGCAGTGGGGGTGGAATGATCGGAATTGGAGGGATAAGGAGGGTAATAGTTAGGGTAATCAGAGGATGCGAGTATGCGACGGGCGGAGTAAAGGCAGAAGCAGTTGGCCATGGACTCACTTGGGGATTGATCGGATTGGGGTTAGGCTTAGGAGTGGGGTTCTGGAATTGAAATTGGTAGAATTGGTAGTAATCGGATTGGCCTTATGACGAGATTGAAAGTAGGGTTTGGATTGTGTTGAGAGACAAGAAATTGAAGGATGAATTATGGAGGAAGAAGGAAAGAAACAAGGATGATGATGATGATGATGATGATGATGAAGATCTAGTAACTTCATCGACACCCACCAACTGAGGAATGAATGTGGGCATAAGCTTCATGTTCTAATTCACCTTAACTAGGTGAGATAAGGGTGGAGGTGGGCGGAGGTGGGCGGAGGAAAGAAGTGGCGGACCTGGCTGGGGATTAAGTGGGTACATAGTCAGTCTCTTGAGAAAGGATTGGAGTGAGAAAAACTTCTCATTTCCTAGCCCTATATTAGGTAAATCTAATTTAATTTAATTATATTAATATGTTTTTATATTTAAATTATAAAGATTCTAATAATTTCCTTATAAAAGAATCTGAAATTGATAAATTACATTCTTATTTGTCGCCCTTAGGGCGACGTATAGCAAAACCGTTAATTTAATCCTACATCCTTAAAGAAAGAGACTAAAAAACTAACATTGATAAAAGGAATAGCGTACGTTCCTAATATGAATATTTATTTTAAAACATCTTATATAATTAGATTATATTATAAGAGGATCATAAACATTCTTAATATATACTCTTTAAGGTAATATTATTTAAATAATCTAGAAAACTAAAAAATAAGATTAGTATGTACATCATTTTTAATAACTATTAAAAAATTAAAAATAATTAAATAGGTGTTTCACTCGTGATTAATTATAACACATTCCAGTCGGTACCTAAATATAATATGGGTCTTTTTTTTTTTTACATTTTAGACTTTGTAATATATGAATATTTATTTTATGGACCCTTGGTTTTCTATGTTATTTATTGGACTTGAATGTCTGTGGGCTGAGTAAAAAAGGTCAAACTCTTTTATTCCATTTGCAATTCGAGTTGCCTATGCCTATTATTTCCTATTTACCGACCATCTTACTCATGCAATGGTTATGGTCATGGACATATTCTTTGTAATAGCCATTGTAACTATCATCTTACCTATGATTCCCTTTGTAGTTGATCCATATTTTATCCTTGCACCTAAAGCTTTGGGCTACTCCTAAGGAACAGTGGGAGGAACTGCAAGGTACTAAGGGGTCTAAGTAGCTCCAATATGGATAAAAGAGGTGGATCATAGTTTCAATATCAGTTTTAAATTTAGTCATGAAGTTCAACGTCAATCGGGAGATAAATTCAAACATGGGAAGAAAAAGATGAATGTGACACATGCCTTTTTTATTCAGCCCACAAACCTTCAGGTCTAAAAAAATAAACAATAAAAACCAAGAATACAGAAAATAAATGTTTATATATATCTTGCAAAGTCTAAAATGCAAACCCCCCAATATAATGTAGAAAATTTAGGATATAAAATCAAAGTTTTCCAATAAATAGAAACATAAATTTCTTAAAATGTTAATATGAAAGGAATATATTGTGATAATAAATTACAAAAGAATATTAAGTTTGTCGATGGTTTGAAAAACAATGTACTAATAAATATATTTTTGAATGATTGAGAAAATTGATTAAAGTAAAATTTACAATTTGACAATAACTTTTAAGCAAAACCGATATAGAAATAATATGTGAGGAGCATTTCATTTTACTCTGATTAAATATGACCCAGTCATTGGACTTAGGAGTAATCACCAGTAACCTTTAAAAGTTGAGGAGAGGTTCCAAACTGCCATCGTAAGTATGACTCATCAATATCACAATTTTTACTTAATGAGAAATTTTGCTTCTCACCGAACGCTTGAACCTTAGTGAGAAGGTTGGATGGTGGAGATAATTGCCACTTGATTTCACGTTTTTGCTAATACGTGGGAAGCACTTGAATAATACTACTCATATACTAATATTAAAGATTACATTATTTATAAGAAGTATATAATTACTAATTATTATAGCATAAATTTTTTATTAAATCTTCAACTATTCATCTTAATTTATTGGTTGAGATGATTTTACGATATCAGACTATTACAAACACGTATTATGATTGTATGCGCTAATTAATATTGGAGTAGGATTAAAATTAGATAGGAGTATATATAAGACCCACTGTTGCTCCCAATTAAATATGTGTATATAAAGTCAATTAATAATTTGATGGAAGAAGCTAATCATGTGTATTTTCTATCACATGGTTGGTCTCCCTTCCCTCTCTAGTGATTATTAATGTCATTCCTCATATGTCATTTTCCGTGTTGATATATTTGTTGCCCTAGCCGTCACCTCCTTCAATTCCATCGCATTTGAACTCATCATATTCATCACTATAAATAGGGAGAGTCCAAGACCACCAGCCTAACAACTCGAAGCTAGTCTTGGCCAATATATCAAAAAATTATTAGTGAAGAAACATTTTACCAAATCCTCCTTAAATCCCACAAATTAAAACCCTACCAAAATGGTGTACAACAAGCTCAAGTGCAAGGAAAGTAAGATGAGCAACTTGAGACAAGTAGTGGAGAAGCTGCAAAGGAGGCTTAACCTAGGCAGCACCAACAAGAGACTAACATTTGATGACGTCGATCGCAATATCAATATGGATGGGTCGAGGTCGGTCCCCAAGGATGTGAAGGAGGGACACTTCGCAGTGGTGACAGTGGATGAAGATGGTGGGTTGGCAAAGAGATTTGTGGTGCCTCTAAAGTACCTGACA
The DNA here is from genome assembly GCA_029582165.1 of Portulaca oleracea. Classification (NCBI taxonomy): domain Eukaryota; kingdom Viridiplantae; phylum Streptophyta; class Magnoliopsida; order Caryophyllales; family Portulacaceae; genus Portulaca; species Portulaca oleracea. The sequence goes on from CM055887.1 coordinate 17,920,996, forward strand.
CACCCCATGTTTCTGGCTTTGTTGGAGAGAGCAGCTCAAGAGTATGGGTTTGATCATAGGGGAGCTCTCACCATCCCTTGCAGCCCTTGTGAAATGGAGCAAATATTGGCTCAAAGCTGGAGACGACAAAGGTGTAGGTTGTTTAAGGAGGGGAATTAGGTTAAGTTCCAATTCTATGGCTCACCTTGAGGGCTTGTAAGTACTTGCAATAACGCACTGGTGTAAATGCCAATGCTATCTCCTTTTTTTTTTGATGTACCATGTATGAGCGCTTGGATGGTGAGACCGACAGCGCAATGCTCCCATGCACCTCGCTCCCCAATTTGAGAATGCTCATAAACTTTTACCACAATGCCCAAAACCCTAATGCTCATAAACTATTATATTTGATTGCTCATAAACCTAAAGTACAATGTTTATAATCCAGTATACGAATGTTCATAAATTAGTAGATAAATGTTTATAATCTCCAATACAAATACTCATAAACTAGTAAATGAATGTTCAGAAAGGTATACCACAATGTTCATAATTTTTTAAAATGAATGTTGTGAATTAAAGGCATCTGCTGCACTCGAGAAAAAAACAAATTTTTAAATGGCTCAAAAATACATACTCTCTCCGTCTTTTTCTATTTGTCACTTTGGAGAAAGAAACCAATGCAACATAAAAGTTTGAGTAGAAATAAATCAAAATGACAAAAGTACTCTCAATTATAGTTAATTTGTTGGTTCCAAAATCATTTATTAAGGGTAAAAGTAATAAAATTGTTATTGAAAATATAAATGGGACAAATAATAAAGAACAAAAAAAATTTATTGAGGGAATATATTGTACCCACAAACAAAAAAGGAAACAAAAAAATAAAAGAAAAAGAAAATTGACGATGGCCACATTGGAGAAAGGTGCTCCAGAGTGCACCATCGTTATTGTATATCGTGTATGCATGCACATACATATAATACATGTATTTTTGCGCCCGCTCTATGTTTGTGTTAAGGCCATTGATCTATAACAAGCGTATTAATTTTCATCTCGAATTTTATGTAACTATTAATTTTAATAATTTGAAATCATAAAATAATAATGGCCATCCAAACTATATCTAATTCTCCAATAGTTAATCTCAATATTAACATACTAAATGTATTATTGTGACATCCCCATGTCTCTCTAATCTCTTTCTTAAATTTATTGTTGGATTTTATATCCCCTACTTTTTATCATTTGTATGCTAATAACCATTACTTTTTTTTGTATTTTGGTGGTCCCAAAAATGAAAAAAGTTATATTTTGGTGGGACGCTACCGAGTCAAAAAGAAGGAAATTTGATAGAAAGCTGACATATATCGGAAGAAGTATGGTTGCCTGAGATAGCGTGCACTGACTTGAGACATAGAAGCCAAATCACCCAAAAAACCACATGCCCACAACGTATATAAGTTAAAATGTAGAGATAAATATAAAGTATCAAAATTTGCCTGAACATATAAATTATAAGATTAAGTGATAGTGATCCATATTTCATGAGGGTCCTTAACATCGGGAAAAAAAATAACGAAAGTGGGTCCAAGCCATTTTCCTTCAAGTCAAGCTTGAGTCGCTTTTGAAGCACCAAATTGACAATCGAGGAAGCGTAGGGGTGTTTTGATCATTACACAAGGGTCGGGATGGAACCATGGAGGGTCAATTCAAGCCCCGAAAACCAACCCTGAGGAGGCTATGAAGGAGTCATGAGGGAACAAGGCCAAGTCAAAAGAATAAGTTGAAGAATATGATGTTTTGGGCAAATTGGATGACAATCAAAGACATATTTTTACTATTTTGATCATAACTCCTTCAATACAACTCTGATGGACTTCAAATTTTGGGGGCTTAAAGTAGACAACGAGAGCTTTCCATCGATATATTATAAGCCCAAATCGGAGTTAAAACGAGAAAGTTATGCACGTTTGAAGTCAGCAGGAAAAAACTGCCAACAGCACGATCGTGCCGTCAGACTGCACGATCGTGCCATTCTTCCAGAAGGCACCGCACGATCGTGCCATTCTTCCAGAAGCCCAAATCAATGAAAGCTAATCCTTTTGGTGGAAATTGCTTGGTGATTTCTCTTCTTGGTGAGTGGATGTTTTTCCTTCACCCTTTGTGAGATTTCTTGGGTGTTTCAAGACTCTTTGCTTGTGGAAGCTCCTTGTGCAAGTGATTGAACATCGAATCTTAGTTCAATTGGGTGAGTGATTACTCTTTACAATTGTCCATATCCCTTTTGATTCTTGTTATGCTTGTTGTTCATCTCCAAACCCCAAAACCCTAAAAATTAGTGGTAGTTTTATAAGTTCTAAATTGGGGTTTTCTCAAACCCTAAGTAGTTAGTGGATCCTTGGCCTCCCATATTTATCCATTCGAAGGACCCCCGGGTTTCCCGAATCATTAAGACTATTATAATTATCTACCACCACTAAAATATTATTTCTTACTAGAAACAAAGATCAATAAATTATAAACATATAAGATCACCATAAATTAATAGTTGGAAGTTTTCAAGTTCTCATAATTTGATTGCGCATAGTTAATTTATAACAGAAAATGATTTAAGAAACAAATTGGATACTTTCATATACCGTTCTGACAGTTATATGTGTTCCCCTTGGTGGTTGCAGAGTTCACTGACTTCATAATTGTTAGGGTTGAAATTTAGGATTAATTTTATCTCAATAGTATGTTCATAACCAAATTAATCAAATTTAAGGATTAATTTTTACTCTAGACTATTCCATTTAGGTTTGTTATTTTGTATGATGCGGTATACCACAACTCACCATACTACTCAATATTCTTCCACACTTTACCACAATTATTACCAATATCTCTTCAATTTTCTTTCTCCTCTACTTTTTACGTTATCTCTCATCACCTACCATATCAATTACAATTTCTACAAATTTTACCATGTTCTTCCACGCACCTTACCGCACTTTTTCATATTTCAACATACTGCACCATTTTCACACCATACCAACCGCATAAAAGAATAAGGAAAAACTTTAGAACGAACTGTGTGAGAAACAGTGAAAAAATGACAATAATTATTTATTGAATATCTATATATTTGTTATGTAGGTTAAATCCAATTTTTATTAGTAATTTTTCTCTTTGCCTAATATGAATATTTACACCCACTATTTTATATGAGACTACATCATTATTACAAATTTTTCATTCATACATTAGTATAGATAAGAAAAACTGTTTCAAACATATCGAGTTTTGGCTTTTAGGGAACTTAATATTGTATAGATGACCTTAAGTAAATCAATAATCTACTCCCTCCCTCTCAAATTATCTATCGCTGTTGCTTATTACACTTTTTCTTATTGACTTCATCAATTTTATATCTCTAAAATCATGATGTATGACTTAAATCATATTAATCAATATTTGGATATTTTTTAATTAATCACGTAGTAATGCATGGGTAATTGCCAGTTTTACTTTAATTAAGTGCATGCGCTTGCAATAAAAAAACAAATAGACTAAAAGTGCCGCTGATCAAGAAAGGGGAAAGACTAAATTAAAGTGTATCTAATAACAAAAATATTGCAATTGAGATATCAAATCAATCATATGAGCAACAATCAATTTGCGCCAGTTCAGTTACATTTTTTTTAAAAACTCGGGTAAATATGAAGGTTCACCTTTTACAGAGTAAATTTGCGCCAGGATCAAATGACTAATTAGATGGGGCAAATTAAAAAAACAAATTAAAAAGCCAAAACTTATTACAAACAACAAGAATAAGACATAAATAAAACCAAAACCAAAGAAAAGGACTCAAACAACAATGACAACACCTAAAAAGCCACTACCTAACACATAAATTGGAAATCCAAACTTAACCGAAAACCAAGCTTAGGAACTTGAAAACGGAGGCCCGATGCTGAGGAACACTCCGCCAAATCCGCCACGCTCAACGATGACTACACAGTGCTTGCAGTAGTAGGATGTACAAATTAATAACATAGGTAAAAGATAAGAACTTTGAAATCTCATTCCTAAGACATTATGAAAGACTAACTTTATGGATTCCTCGTCCAAGTTAAAATTAGTGTAGTAAAAAAATGTCCGACCCGAAAACTCGATTCTTAAATTTTTTGTCTGAATTTTTATATTGACCGATCTGACCGAAAATTCGAACACAATATTTTTCAATATTTTATTGTCCGATCCCATTTTAGGCCCAAATTTATGTTTGCCCGATTTGTCCAACCCGACTCCGACTCAGAAAATGATCCAAAAAATTGGGTATTGGGCATCAAGTTTTCGTCCGTAATCCGATTCGTCCGAGTTCGAATTGACCCAGACCCAATTTTTTGACAAGCTTAGTTAAAATAGAGAGTAGCGTTGGCAAAATTTCAAACCCGGGTAAACTCGGGTTGCATAAATTCGGTCAATGTCCAAAGTTTGATGAGAAATTCATGTTTAGACCTGGTTTTATTTCAGGCCAAACCGGGTTGGACAATTTGGACGAAACTAAATTTGAGTTGAAATCGGCTCGGACAATAGAAGAAGAAAATTTTATTTGTTAATATTCAGTCAATATCAAAATTCAGATGAAAAATCTATGTCCAAACCCAATTTTTTCAGTGCCAGATTTGTAAACACAAATTTCGAGCAATAAATAAATAAAGACAAGAAATATGAGAAACAAATTAATTTGTATTAATATTTGAATGTATGTAGGTACAATCTCTGTATTAAATACAATAAAGTAGTCCTCTGATTCGATCTCCTGAAATTTGGGCGAGCCGAGGGCGCGGACGCTTGATCTCGATCTCAAATGCAGGTCTAGCTGAAGAATTCTTGCAGTAGTTCTTGAGCTGGAGGTCTTGAACGTTGATCCTTGCTTAATAGTTGAAGATCTTAAGCAGTAGTTCTTCAGGTTCTTGGATGCGAGGGTTTGAGTGCTTGATCTCGATCGACGAACCAAACGAAGAAGATGAATGCAGTATTTGATGTGAAGAACAGAAGCTGTCGAACTAGCAATCGTTGATCCTTGACGCTTGGTAGCTGGAGGTCGCTTGTAGTTCGATCTTCTGAAGGCTTTGCAGGTCTAGGTGAAGAACTCTGAAGCAGTTCTTGATCTTGATGTGGTAGAAGCTTGAAGACTCGATCTTGAGCTTTTGCAGACTTCAATCCTTGGTGCTTGGTAGCTGGGGACTGCTGGCAGTTTGATCTTCTGAAGCCTCTGGAGTGCAGAATGCCAAATGTCGAATGCCGTTGGGGTAGACTGCAGTGTCTTGAAAATGAGGGAGAAGACTCCTATTTATAGGCTCTGGAGGCCTAGGGTTTCCTAGGGTTTGAGTCGGCTTTGGGCTTGAGCCCATTAATTATCCCTTTATTTAAAATAAAGAAATAATTATGATTTTCTGCATAATAACTGACACGTGTCGCGATGCTATTGGTCATTATATATTTCCATTTAAAATTTAATTAAATGGACCGCCGTAATTAATTTAACGCGTGGCAGATAATAATTGGCCGAATAAATTTAATTTCTTTTCCGTGTGTCATTTTTTAATTGGTCGACAAATTTTTGCCTCCTACAGAGACAATTCGATTTCAAGTAGGACAAAATTTTAACGGTAATAGAGAGAGAGAGGGTGAATGGCTAAGGGGTAGTTTCATTTGAGCAGTGAACAGAACATTTCTGATAAATAAATTTACAGTCATGTTGATGCTGGAGATTAACTTAAAGAAATCAATCATGGTTTAGGTGGGGGGAACTGGGAAGATTGTAGTTACATGCGAAAGTTAGAAAAAGAAAACAGGCAGTTTAAGGCTTGAGGGAGGAGGGCGGTTGAAATGAGTTGAGAGAGAGATTGCAGTTGAAGTTCCGAAAAGCACTCTTGGGCAAGTCAACCTCACGTTCTCTTTATAGATAGTGTAGAAGTATAGAAGATAGATAGTATAGATAGATTAGACATGAATGGAGCATCGTTTAAATCCAAAAACCTCTTCATAATCCTACGTAAAGATTTCAAAGTGATTCCTATTTTTCAAGCAAGTTACCCGCATCAACACACAGCAAATATGGTAATGGTAAAAGATCATAGTTTGTGGAACCTCGACGTGGCAAAAACTTGGTAAGTCCATAGCAAAACAAAATCTGAAAGGTGAAAGGAGAAACTGAACAGAATGAATAAGACACATGTCAGTGGATTAGTGGATAATGAAATCTCCAGCAAATATAATCCAGCAAAGGCCTTATTGTATTACGGATAATGCTGTCACCACTAAAAAACAAATAGCGATGTAGCTTTCTCCTCCCAACACTCAAGTTTCTACACATTTCTCCACACTCATATAATTTCTATTTGTAGAGAAACGGAGACATCGACACCATACGCAAATACAGAGAAAGGTGGTTGGTTGATGAGGAAGATCAGAGCATGAGTCAAGCAATAATGGCTGGGTTATGTGGGTCATCGAGGGTCGCGTTGGAAGGCAGGCTCCACCTGAGCGGACCCAGTAGCACCAATTTGGGTTTGCCAGGTCGAACCATCAGGGCACAACAGCAAGGGGCAGCAGAGAACACTGATCAAACCACCCGCCGAGCCACCTTGTTGAGCCTTGTCGCTTCTGGGCTCACTTGCGGACCATTCATGCAGGCTGTTATAGCTGCTGAGGAGGTCACCAAGCCCAAACCGAAGCCCATCCCCATTGGTCCACCTCCCCCACCCTCCGGTGGTCTCCGTAAGTCATCTTCTTCAACTCAACCTTTTTCTTTCTCTTCAATTTACATCTTTAGGGTAGACACCCTTTACACTTTTTTTAAAAGAAAAATCTTTCCATCCCTTCTGATTCCCTTATAAATATACATATATATAAACAGATAGAGAGAAGTAAAATTAGGAGAGGAGTAATAGGTGTATACGTGTGTGATGTGCAGCTGGGACACTAAACTCAGACTTAGCAAGGGACTTCAGCTTGCCATACAGGAATAGATTCTACCTTCAACCTCTGCCTCCACAAGAGGCAGCCCAAAGAGCCAAGGAGTCTGCCAAGGACGTTTACAAAATCAAAGAGTACATTGACAAGAAGGAATGGCCGTATGTGCAAAACGACCTAAGACTTAGGACTGAGTACTTAAGGTATGATCTTAACACTGTCATCAATTCTAAGCCCAAGGAGGAGAAGAAATCCCTCAAAGAGCTCACTGATAAGCTCTTCCAAGATATGGCCGATGTGAGTTCCTAATAAATAATAGTACCCTCCATGTTCTTCTCGCAAAAAATCCTCCCTTTCCTTTCTAACTTGGTTTCATGTTTTTGTTTGCTATCAGCTGGATCATGCAGCTAAGATCAAGAGCACTCCTGAAGCAGAGAAATACTATGCTCAAACTGTATCAAGCCTTAATGATGTGCTAGCTAAGCTTGGATGATTGTGTAATTATCATCAATGTCAGTAGTTAGTCTGTGTGGAAAATCTTGATGTAAATCCAAGCAGAATCATTGTGTATGAATAAAGCACTTTGCTTGTGTGCACTTTCAACCACAGTTGCTCCAAAATGCTCTTTCTTTCATTTTTATTAGATTCTCTACTACATGACGACTCAAACTCCCCCAAAACAATTGTATGGAAGCACAGTTCAGGGGTTATTACACAAAAGAAAAGATACAACAGAGTTCAGATTGTCAGGTTCTGGTCAGTAAAAGGCTAAAAGCTCCTGAGAAACCCAGGAGGAGAAAACAGACAGCACACCAATTCAGGGAAAATGAAGGCAAGAGAAAGAGCAACAAAAACAGAGCCTAAGTAACATATTCAGACTAGAGAACAGCATCAAAGCTTTATCTACTATGCTTAAATGAAACATCAAGCAGACAGCACATAGGAAATTGTATGTGCAGTTTCGACAGAAAATAAAGCCGACAATCCGGGGGAAAAAAAAACAGAGCATTTGTTTCTGAGTTCTCAAAGAGATGCAGGTGGAATACAAAGTTCACAGGCAGGGATTGCAAACCATAAGGAGAGTTGGGGGATACAGGTTGAAGACTAATTTATGTGATTATGTGCAGAAAGCAAACTCAACAAAAGGCAATAAATGAAGAAGGAAAATGCCAAGGGACGGCTAGTAAGTATAATTCTATGGTTTCTTAATACAGCTAATAGTTGTAGATGGAGAAAACAATAGAATGCTTTTTAAAGTTTCTTTATTTTCTCAGGGGAACGCGAGCTTTGCCTTTAACGGCATCAAACAAGATAGGCATGGAACATTGGAACTATGTTGGCTAAGCATAAATTCCTGATTACCTTGTCTTTTATCAAAGCCATACTCATTCATCCACATCCCCTTGGGGTTCCATCCTTGTTGACAGTTGACCACTAAGAATGCTATAGTTGAGCTCGTATGCAGGCCACAAATGGAGTATAACATCACAAGAATCTCAATTGCAAAATACCTAATAAAGCAAGAATTGAAGTACTGAATCTACAAAGGTTGCACGCGTAGAACATTAATGTTATGCCGCTTCTTTGACAACTTCCAAAATAACTCAAATTCAACATCTTTCCCTAATTTAACTTAAATCAATAATAGCGTCTCATTAACCAACTCTTGACATTTTTATTTTCATTTTTTTTTACATATGTTTAGCCGTCATTCCACGACAATGTTCTCAATAAACTTCGTTGATGCTTATTTAGGAAAGAAGTGACGCATGACCGAATCCAAACCAAATTTTCTGCCAGATAAGAGAAGTTTATATATAAACACACAACCAAACATGAAAAATGAAATATACACCCAGTAATTCGACTAGTACAAGGTTTGCACCAGTTACACAACAAGCATCACGGCAGAAGTGCACTGTAACTTCACAAATATCATTTATACTAAGCGAGGGCTCAGCAAGGAAAATGAGAAACACGCTAGCTAACATCAATCATGCACTTTAACAAATATCATAACCAAAACAAACTAAGCATGCATAGTAACAAATTATTTCATCTAGTCAAACAGCATGCACTCTATGAATGCCATAATCCCCAGGATGCATGAAGGGCCAACGTGATCAACGTGATTATCATCAAAACAAATTTATTAGCATTGAGCAATCACATTATCACATGGCAACCAACAACAGGGATAGTAACACTTGACATATTTCTAGAATTTTACTTCTATATTTGTCATCGACAACACTAAGAATAAACTGTCCAATAATAATATAGATAAATTTACTCCAGAAACGCAGGCTATGTTTAACAATACTTAAAGATCAGTTAAAGATTTTGCAACAAAGCATGTTCCAAACTCAAGATCAAGCCTAGAAAGTAATTTGCCCTGTAAATCTTTACCATACAGCTGGTCATATCCTACAAGCCACAACCAATGTAAAAGTTCAGATGAAAAGCAACTACCATTCTTCCAACTGCACACTGCTAATTTATTTACCTATCGTTGAGCAGATTTGAGGGCATTCAAAGATTTCTCGGTCACCTCTCGAATCAAGTCCAATCGCTTCAGGTAAACCTCCATCTCTTCAAGGTTATGCTTTCGCAATTTCTGATTCAACTCGGCCTTGTCCTTTTCAGCTAGCAACTTGACCCCTTCTTTCAACACCCCTTCAGTCAAGTACCCAATGCTGCTGCTCCCACCCAGTAATGGCGTTTCCCTATCACACCTAGAAACCACCCAATTTGTGACTTCACCCTCTTTCTTCTTCTTACCCTCCACCTTCTTCCCAACTTCTAAAGCTAAGCCATTTACATCCCCACTCTTACTAGCCTCCGATTTCGAAGTACTAGCCTTACTACCCTTTGCATTGGAACTATTCAATTTAGGACTGTCATTGTTATCTTCAACAGCATCACTAATTCCCCACACTTGTTTAGACAATTCAAAAGCTTTCAAATCATGAGGGTTATTGAATTTCCTCCTTTTAGGATTTTCAAACCTCTTTTTCATCCTCTGAACCTTATTCACAAACTGGGCCTTATTAGCATCACCAAAATGCAAACCTTTCTTAATAAACTCAAAAAGGTCATCAGAATCGGCCATGGGATCAATTCCTTTGTTAGCCTTATAATCAATCATACCCTTAAGAATAACCAACTCATCTTCCTCACTCCAGACTCTCTGAAACAAGTGCTTCTTACCGTCGTCGTGAGTTGATTCAGCCTTATCAGAGGTCTTGGTCTTCTTGGGAGGAGGCTTTTCAGTCTCCGGGGGAGGACGCTTTGCGGAGGGCTTAGATCCTGGCTTCTTGAGCTTGGAAGATTCATCATCGATGGGTTTAGAGGCAATGGGCTTGACTTTGAAAGTTGGAGGCAAGTCGGAGTCCTCCGAGTCGGAATCGGAGGGAGCGTGTTTCTTCTTCTGGGACGGAGCCTTTTTGAGAGAGGAAGGCTTTTGGGGGACAGGAGAAGGGGTTTTCTCATCGTCGGAGGAGGACTGGGTTTCATCTTCATCTTCATCTTCTTCTTCGTCGTCGGCGGAATTGTGGTCATCGGAAGAGGAGGAATTGGCAGGGGGTGGAGCTTCGGCGAGGGGTTCACGAGTCTTGCGTGCCATGGGGATGGGATGGGAGCAGAAACTCGGCGGTGATGAAGTTTGTTGGTGAGTGACAGAAACAAGGGAGTCACAAACAGGGCCACTCGGTTGAGTCAGTCAGATACGTCCAGGATATTTTATTAGGCGTTCGATCAGCGACTCACCCCAAGCAAAGCCAAGTTGTAAATATCTCCTACATTTTTTGCCCATCCAAAAATTTCAACAAGGCTAATTGCAGATTGGTCCCTTCAGGCTCACGAGGATCGACCGTCATACACTCCATCATGTAAAGTTGACATACTCCCTCCCCTCATAAATAGTTATTTTTGTTTTCCATATTTTTCTTTATTTAATAATCTCTCACGAAATATTTTACGATTTTATCAAAGATTTTTAATTATATATTTTTTTCAATAATTAAAAGCCATAAAGGCTATAAATTATATATTTTTTCAATAGTATTTTTCGCTATAGATCTAATAATATTAATTTTGTACAATAAATTGTTGTACATATCAAAAAATTAACGATCAAAGTTTTCCACACAAAAAACATAGCGGCACTTAACTAAAATTGGAGGAGCACCTTTTAATATGAGAAACTCGAGGCTTGAAAACTTGTTTAGTAGATTTGGCGTTGCGGTTGATGCATAGATTCCCCCAAAAAGGCAAAAATAGTAGGAAATCTGATTTTGTGAAGTATGCACACAAGGATGAATGGTGGAAAATCATTGGATGTATGAACCGTAGAAGTGTTGATCACGGAAAGCTATTTGCTTTATGGGGTAAATTTTCTTAAATTTCAGTCTAATAGAGTACCTGTTGTAGCAAAACCTATTTAGAATTGGGTCCGCAAAATGAATAGTGGTGGTGATTTATTTATGGTGAATGAATTGTCAAGTTCGTTCCCTAGTTGTGCGGTTAACAATGGGTCGGAAAATAGTGTGGAAAATGATACAATTGTGGCTAATTCTCTTGAGATTTTAGATGATGATGGCTTTAATTATAGCAAAATCATCACATACCCTGTTGGTACAATTGAGGATGTTCTTTTGAGTGAATCGAAATTCGACGGTTAGGAGGATAGCAAACAAGGGGTTAACTCTAACAATGAATACAGTTTTTGTAATCTGATTGGATTCTTTGTTGTTGATGGTGATTTTGAGTTGCATTTTGACCTTGAAGACTCCATCCTAGAGGGTTCGAAGGTTAAAGCCAAAACTAAGAGGAAACAAAGTGTTATGATGAAATTCAAATATCAACTAGTTCGACAAGCAACTTATAAAGTCACTACTTTAAAAGGTTTGGGTCAAACGTAACTAAAGGGAAGAAAAGACTTGCTAAAAATCAAAAGACTTGGCTGAAAAAGTTGGACAAATTATTAATAGGAATAATTTGGAAAATTGTGGAAAAATCGTGTGATAGCTTGGATGAGAAAGCGTGTAGAAGGTTGGTATATAGTGATATAGGCTTGACACTCAACTCCCAAGAGAATGTGGCGAAACTTTTCAAAAAAATGTGACAAGAAGAAACTAAGGTAAATTCGAACAATAAATCTTGAAAGTAGTTTATTTGCTAAATATATATTCTGGTGATCGTTGATACTTTACCTTTTGCTGCATCGATGTTGTTCTCTACAGTTGCTTGCAACTTTTGCTACGAATTTTTCAGCTCAATTAATCTTTAACGTATTGGAAAAACATAATATATATTGCATTCCTTAGCAAGTATTAGGATTTGGCCTAACCGTGGCATGTGATGATATGAATGAGAATCTGAGAATATGACGGTATTTAAATGGGTCAGAATATATTTTGATTTCAATTCTCTACTTTCGATGGTCCGGCACCAACATTCGATGGCATTCGTTTATGACTACTCGGATCAAAGAGACCAATCATCATGACGCACAAGACAGGAAGCAAATTCACCTCAAAGTGGGATGACCCATACGTCGTGCGGAAGGTGTACTCGAACGGTGCATACAAGATAGTTGACAATGAAGGGGTCTGAGTGGGGCCGATAAACGCGAAGTTTTTAAAACCATACTTCCCTTGAAGAAATGATGTCGACTTCCTCCCGAATAAGAGCCTAAACTGTTCATAAAAAAAAATGGAGAATTGTTTTCTTGTCTCTTTTCTTTTAATCATTGTAGCTCCTGAATAAGAGCTTAAACTATTAAAAAAAAAAGGAGTTATTTTCTTTTCCCTTTTCTTTTCATCATTGTAATACTCATGGCCCGCAAGAGTATAAACTGTGCACGGTGGAAAAAAAAATACTCCTGGCCCGCAAGAGTATAAACTGTGAACGACTAAAATAAATAAACTTTTCATCTCTTTCCCAAATTGCGTTTGGCTTGATTCTTTCGGGTTCACATCCTTTAAGGTGCTCTCAAATGCAACCGCCACAACAAAAAGGGATTAAGCAGTCAATACACTCATTCCTCGATGTTTACATGGGTATGTTATAGTCAAATGAAATAACTTTACTTTATTTCAACTATGGCTCAAAAGATACATATATAAATTCAAACATCGAACATGGAATGAAAATGTCCCGAGTTGACAGAAAGTATAGATGATTGTCTGAGAAGTAAATAAAAAAAAAAAAATCATCAAGCAACTAAGGGTCCCATATGAAGTTCAGCACATCTGCATAGGATTCTTGAAGAAAACTCCTCATCTGGTTCAAGCTATCCTCCTCGGCCTGGCTTAGCGGAACAGTATTTTCAATAATAGCAAGTTTGCCCTTCAATGTCGAGACAGCCTGCTGCCGTTGTTGGAGTAGAGTCTCGCTTGTCGCAACCAAAGGTTCCAACTCTTTCAGGTTCTCATCTAAAGACTCTAACTCTTTTAATATCTCCTCACGTTTAGAACGCATTCCTGCTAGTTTATCCTGCAAAAACTGATGGTGGGAAGAATCAGAAATTAAGGATTCAGAAGCTGCCTTGAGTTCGCTCTCCACCTCCATGCGACATTGGTCTTGCGCTCCACGAGTGATCCGCTCGGAGTACACATCTTGCAAAGCTTTAACATCACAAGACTCTTTGATGATTCTTTCCACTTTCTCCTTCAAAGGAGTAGGGTCAAAACCTTCCATAGCAATGGCATCGTATATGCTGTTGAAGTCATCCTTGCACTCATAAAGCTTTTCTGGAGGTTTTCGTCGCACTCTATTAAGCACACCCTGTCCCAAGAATCGAGCCGCATCCCTCCGAGACTCCCTTATGAGATCGTCAGCTTGAAAGACAGAGGTCGCACCATGGGGCACCTTCCGATGAGAGGAGGAACGCGGGGCTATTATGACGCTCGATTTAGGGGTGGAGTTGACTTCTTCCTCGACCGGCATACCAACATTTTCTTGAATATTAAAGGAACAGGAGCTAAGTGTTGCTGAGGGTAAGGGATGATGCGCTAATTGCTCGCCAAAATCTATGCCATCACTTTCTCCCTATATATATATATATATATATATATATATATATATATATATATATATATATATATATATTAACGAAAGAATATATAAGAGGAAATTACAAAGTGACCAAAGGAAGAATAGTGCCATTCCCTCGTTGGTAGCTGGGTCAACATCCAGAACATCTAGAATGTTTTCTGCCCCTGAAGGAGGAGTAATGATTTTCTTGCCAGCTGGTTCGGATCCCTGGGCGTTTGTCCTCTCCTGTTCGGCTATGGGGATGGGATGGGATGGGGATGGGATGGGAGCAGAGACTCGGCGGTGATGATACTTGTTGGTGAGTAACAGAAACAAGGGAGTCACAAACAGGGCCACTCGGTTGAGTTAGTCATATACGTCCGGGATATTTTATTAGGCGTCCGATCAGCAACTGACCAAAGCAAAGCCAAGTTGTAAATCTCTACATTTTTTGCCCATCCAAAAATTTCAACAAGGCTAATTGCAGATTGGTCCCTTCAAGTTCATGAGGATCGATCATCATACACTCACTCATTCATGCAAAGTGTTAGGGTCGAATAAATTATATTTACCCTCCCTGACATTTGTGGTAATAATTTTTACACACCCGACATTTGGGAAATAATTTTCACCTTACCTGACATTAAGTGTTCATAAATTTAAACCTCCTAAGATAATAATTGATTTTTGTTGGATTTTCCTGCGTAACATTAAAAAGATAAATATAAATTGACTTTCTTACTCTTGATATTAATTGATATGACTTTCAATTAAATATGAATTGATGTGTTTACCCTTAATATTAATTCATATGACATTAACAGGGGAGTGTTGAAGAAGAGGAGTGTGAGAGGGATCGACTGTTGGTGTTTTCTATTTAGAGTTTCGACACACCTTTTTCCATACAAAACAATGAAAGAGTCATTTAAGTCATTTCTTTCTCAATATTATGGGCAGCATGGTACATTCACATAGTCACATAGGGGCATTATTGTATTTTTCTTATTTCCAATGAGAAGTAACCGGATTTTGCCACTAAAAATCACTTTCACTTAATGTCAGGTAAGGTGAAAATTATTTCGCAAATATCGGGTGTGCAAAAATTATTACCACAAATGTCAGGTAGGGTAAATGTAATTTACTCTGTTAGGGTCTGTACCCTTTTAGTGTTTATTCTGTATTATTGCATTCTTTATTTATTGCTCCTAGTGTCGCAATTAATTTATCCAGTTTATTTTGATTTTCAATGTAACATTTTGATCATTAATTTTTCATATTTTATCTTAGCTTTTTTATGGCCTTTAATGTAACACTTTGACCATTAATTTTTCACATTTTATCTTAATAATACTAATAATATTGTGCTCATGCAAAAATAATTTTCATCACAAATCTAATATGATAGTCTTATATAATAATTCAATGTAACGCCCCGCAAATTCAATTATGAAAAATGTCAAGGTTAAACTAACGTTAACAGCGTAAGACTCACTTTTTTTTTTCTTTTTATTAACTTGGGCGTTACTGTCGTACCTCCGAAAAGATACAAGGCCAGAACAGAGATTAACAAAACAAACTACGAACTTCAAATTAATAACTAAACATCATTCTCGGTTCGACAACATTAAGAAACTACTGAAAGATTTCAAGTCTGAACATAAACTAAACTTTATTCTCAACATCTCACTCCAACGTCCTCACTTCTAGTGCATGTTCTCATCACATAACTGATCTTCACCTAAAAACAAAACATTCACAACATGAGGGGGAAACCTCAATAATGTCTACCCCTAATTGTCAAAATAGTTTAAAGTTCTTTTTAGAACTCATTTGAACCCCAACCCAAAATAACAGATTTCAGAAATAACAGAACTTAGAAACCAACAGTACAAGCTTTCAACTCAAAAAAATGCAACGTTCCAAAAACCTCAACTGACTAAGAATCAGATATCAGAAATCAGAAATCAGAAACAGAGTAACCCTTTCCTCAGAAAACAATCAGAATTTTATTATGCGGGCGGGATTTGCCTATCCCCAGAATATCATAACTCAGAATCAGAATATGATCTCAAATCCTCAGAATCAGAATATGGATGGTCTTTTCCCGAAACAGAATCAGATGTGTGCACAATCTCAGAAATATATCGTGTAACACCCCCAGGATATTAACCATCAAATTAAGCAAACTACCTACTTAACCTAACAATTAGTGCAGCGGAAATACTTTCCCGAGGGCATTACCGCCGTCCACAAAGTATGAACAAGGCTTAGCTAAAACCCAACACAAACAAAGCAAGTCAACCACGGGTATATAACCATCAAAGACACTTGAATTTATACACACATAACCATCAAAATACCATCTAGGAAAAATACCCTGACACCTAGAGTATCACAAACCACCAAATGAATTCTAACTTTTCTGTCCACAAAAGAAGTCTCCAAATTCACCTGAACCACTCTTAAGAGGCCTTCGAATTTCGCCCGTCCGGGAGCTTACCCTTGCCCTTTCCTGAGTTCCCTAAAACATCAACAAAACTTAAAGAATGAGATTTACTCAGTACGTATACTACCAACGTATAGAACCAGTAATAAAGAAGCTTACGGTTTAAATTAGGCGCGACTCTGTTGTTTACACAATTTAAAGTAAGATCGTAAAGAGAAAATAAGTAAAGTATACTTACAAGATACTCAAATTCAACTTGATTTAGCAAAACTGGACCACACTAGAATATCGACATAAATAACTCCTCACTTTGGTTATTCTTGAATAACCAATAATTTAACTAGTCATAAATAAGTAAATAAAGGAAGGAAGATAACATAAGAAAACACTTGATCACAACGTGCAAATAAAAGTGAAACGTTTCAAGAGGGCCAAACTTAAAAGATTCGAAGCCCATCCTCTAAGTCATTTTTCTTTGATTTAAGAAACGTGGGGGTAAAAAGAATTCCAATACTTGGGTAATTTATTTCGTAAGTGAAATCGCTAATCGTAATAATCATGATAATAGAGATGATAATGTAAACGCCCCTACTTGCGATCATCGGCTAGGCCTCCGTATGCGCATACCCGGATCGATCGAGAGATCCGGATGGTGGATAATTATCCTATACTGGTCAGGTTTCCATGAGGCATTAAAATTATATTTCTCCTTGGGTGCACTACGGCACGTAATAATTAACTTGGGATGCTCAAAGGCACGTTATACATGGTGTGTACTAAGACGCGGGTTTCCTGATGTGCTTTAAACACGAAAAGCCATGGGCGGGGCCTTATTAGTCTTTAAAAAAAAAATCCTGAAACTTTACTCGTGAATCCTGAATTTCTTAAACATACATAACCACAGCTAAAAGAACCCGTCTTGACTTTCTTGAATGAAGTTTAAATTTCGTAATTTCTCTTAAAGATATAAACTCTTGACCTTTTTCTAACTAAGACTTAAAAATGATTTTTACAACGTCAACAGCTATAACGTAAACTTATAAAACAATTGCATGATAACATGACAACTCTCTTATACTCCCTATGTCCCAAATTAATTGATATTTTGATTAATTTTGACCGTTAATTACTCACAAATTATAATGAATTACAATATGAAATTACCGTCATTTGAAATATACTTTACTAAAAATTACAATGAAAATAATTTATATTGTAACTCATTGTACTTTATGAGTAATTGACGGTCAAAATTTAGTCAAAGTGTCAATTAATTTGGGACGGAGGGAGTAGTACATAAAAACCAAAATCATGAGAAAAGTATCATTTAGGCATAAATCTTAATTGTTAATCAAAGTACAAAAATGCTATCTTAGCACATGAACTGAATATAAATCGAGAGTGATTAAATATAAGAATTGCATAAACATTAAGTAGTATACGTACCTGACACTTTAGAATTAAACACAGAATGAGGCAATGATCTCTTGGAGGGACTTAGAAAAGAGGAGAGAACATGAATTAGAACTCAACCTAGTTAGGAGAATGGAGGAATAATTTTAAATAAATAATCGCGATTAGCGAATGAATTTAATTTCCTAAGTCGCACTGCAGAGGTCATAACTCCTTCCATAGACATCGTATCGAAACATAAGAGGACTTTTCGGAAAGCTTGAAATACACCCTAAAACTTTATAGTTCGCTCTGAAGGCCAAAGACATGGTTAAGAAGGAAAAAGTTTCCATTTCCCTAATCTGCCCAGAAAAATAAGTACCTCGACTAAACTTTTTTGAGGAGCCATAACTCGAGCTACACTTATCGGTTTAGGGCCTATAAGCTGTCTATGGAAAGCTTGTGATTCATACTCCAATCTTCACTTTAACCACCACTTGATTTAAGCATGGGAAAGGGTCAAATTCTTGCCAAGAACAGAGGCAGCCACAGAACATTTTCTGGAAAACTCAGATTTTTTCTACTCACATAAAATCTCATAACTCTCTCTTCCTATATCCTATGAACGTAAACTATAACTTTCTGGAAAGCCTAGAGTGTCCCCTACAACTTTCATGTTTAGTCTTTAAACCATAGAACCCTCTAACCTTTCAAAAAAGTCCATCTTTATACTGACGTCAAAAGTTCACAGATTCGCACAACCTCATGGTTTTGGCTATAACTACTAATATACTTATCGAAACGACGAACTACAAAAATCGGGTGGTAGGAACACTTTTATCTACCTATTCATACTATAAAATAGCCCAGAAATACATTCCTCATTCTCTGGAAAAATGAAATACCAACCATATTGCAATACTCTTAGTAAATTGTTGACATGCATACTTAAACTCTTGTGATTTAGCCTAAACCTTTCTTGAAACATAATTTAACTTCCACAAGCACAATATTCAGACTTGAAACACCCAAAAAAACCATCATTAAAGTCCATCTTTAAGC
Source organism: Portulaca oleracea (assembly GCA_029582165.1). Classification (NCBI taxonomy): domain Eukaryota; kingdom Viridiplantae; phylum Streptophyta; class Magnoliopsida; order Caryophyllales; family Portulacaceae; genus Portulaca; species Portulaca oleracea. The sequence goes on from CM055887.1 coordinate 17,939,882, forward strand.
CATGCAAGGTCACTACATCATTCATTTCCTAAATCCCAAGCTTAAACCAATATGCACCACTTAAAACCTTCATACTACTTACTCTAGAACCAATCTACAAGCATGTACTTTATGGAAAATAAATTTCTTTTCTTCCATAGAGAGTTAATCTACTAAATTCACATGCATGCTCATTATTTACATGATTTTCACTTAATCAACACTAATATAAACAAGAATCATCATAACTTACCCAAATTCCTTTCTTTGAAGCTTGAATCCTTCACTCTTCCTTTGCTAATTACTAGAACTACAAGATTATCTCTGAAAACAACATAAATCCCCCTAAAAGTCAGATTCTAACTATGATTTCCATAAGAAAAGAAAAGGAGTAAAGAGAGGAGTTTACACTTGCAAGGAGATGGAGAGAGAGATGATGAAAGATGATGATGCTACTGGTGCGGTGGTGCGTCGGGTGGCTGAACAAGATCGCCGGCGACGACGGCGATGGCCGGCGTGTGCGTCGGCAGCAGCAGAGAGGGAAGGGGCTGGTGTGGTGTGAGAGGGAGCCAAAGAGAAACAAGAGAGGGAGCAAGAGTGATGAGTGAGGATTGTATTTGAATTCCTAAGTAATACTTCCTCCTAGCTATTATATATATCCCATAATAAAATTAAAGCCCAACAAAAGCCATCCTCTTCTTTCTCTCTAGGGTGGCCGGCCACTTGGCCCAAATAAACCCAAATTTTATCCATTTTATTTCCTTCTCTTATACTCATATCTCCCAAATTCCAAATTTCCTTGAATTTATAAAACCCTAATAAAATATTAACGACAACCAAATAAATATAAACATATACCTCCTCATAATTTCTTAAAATTATCCCCTAAATTATTCGAATAAAGGAAGGACCCCAAAAATATCGGCCTCTGGAAAAGAATTCGTAATCGATCATGAATATCGTGAGAGTCATCGGAAAGAAATTTATGAGGAAAATAACCTTAGAAAAGATTCAATGTCGATCGTTGCGCTGTTCAAGTTCTGCAAAACATACACTGGTTAGCAAAACTAAGGAGCGCGCGCTTTATTTATTTCATGATTTATTATTAACCTTGATTATTTAAGTTAATTAACACGCATTAAGGAACATATTTCCTTGGGTTATTACATATCGGGACTCCCCGATCTCTTGATAATTCCCCTGCAGTAACAGATCCTGGTCTTTGGGTTGATACCCGCAACCTGCTTATGGTTTCTCTTTGATTATTTGTATCTTATGAAGTTCAGACGTCAGACTTAAAACAAAAACCCAACCCAGATTCCAAAACCGATAGAATAAAACTCAGAATTTAAAAGACTGTCACATTTTACCCAACTCAGAAAAGAACTCACAGACATCCAAATCAGACAGTCCAAATATACAGAAAATCCCCGTGCGGGATGCAAGCTTCATAAAACAGATTAAAATCACAAAACAGATAAAAGAGCATCCCAAAGGGGATTAGGACATAGACATTACCTGAAATCGATTCGCTTCACGTCACACAATCACAGGAGCTACTAACTGTAGGACCCGGGAAATTCCCGTTCAGGGAAACCGGTTTTCGGATGCGCTACTTAGGTGATCGGGAGCCGACTCAGGTTGCTTAATCCTTAAATAAGGATATTTTTATTTTTCAAAATTCATTTTCGGGGTGATGAAACTTTATTTATTTACAAATCCCTTTATATCATTTAAATACTAATTGCACCAAAATAAATTATCAATGATTTACTACCGACCCTTTACCGAATCCGGGCCAAAAAGGAAACAAATGGGCCGCCAGAAAAATCAAAAGCTGCATAGCTTTTGATGTTTTCTGGACTGGGCCATGCATTTCTTCGGCCCAGAGGAAATGGGTGGAAATTGATAAAAGCCGCATAGCTTTTGTTAATTTCTGTACCCATTTTCTCTTAGGTTAACCTTGGATTAGTGAAAAGAGATGGTATTAAATTATTTCTAACTATTTTAATGCAAAGACGTGTATTTTAAATAATCAAAAGAATTGTAAAATGACGAAAGAGTCGCCAGCCTATTTAAGAAAATCGACAAACCAAAAATAAAAAGTTATAACTCCGGTCTACGAAACCCGATTTCTAAGTTCGGGGGTAAGGTTACGAATTCGAGAATTATAAGAACTCTCAAATCCACCTGTTAGAAAAAAAACTCTACTAAAATCGAACTTGAAATGAAAAGAGCGGGGAGAAGTTTAATAAATTTCACAATGTTATATTCTTGATCATGCAATATAAATAATGCGGTTTTCTTTTTCATAACATGTACAAATGAAGGAATTAAAGCATAAATTACACAATTAAATACAATAAACTACCAATTATACCAGCTAACAATTTCTTCCTACTCAAGTACTCAACACCTAAAACACATATCCCATATGGGCATGTTTCTTCTTTTATTTTCCTATTATAGGGGCATATAAAGAGAGGGTGGGGTTATTGAGTGGAGCCTAACCAAACATCACCTCTTCCTAATTGAATCTAAAAGTCAAGCATTTGTCTTTAATATAATATATAATTATACCTAAGTAATCAATTATGTCCAAATAAGCTTTTTTTTTTTCCTCTAGATGTACAATTATCCATCTTTATCCTTTTCCATGCTTTGGATCCATTGCTGAATGCCTTGGATCCTTCGAAAGAGGGAGGATGCTTCCCACCTTCTCCTTTCCTTTTAGTGTTGACATTCCTTCCTCTCCTATCCTCGCCACTATTTCCTTGTTTGAACTAGGCCCCCTCCTCATCATACTATTGTCATTACTTCCATCACATGCCCCCTTCTCCCATCCTCCTTTGATGTTACTTCAACTCTATCCTCCTTTGTATTTGGGCCAGACTCCGCCAATGCTTCCTTTGTTGCCGAGTTCACCGCTTCCAAAATATCTCGCAGTGACTTCCGAGCTACTGGCCTGATTAACTGTTTGAACTAGGCCCGCTTGGTCTCCCTCACCCCTCCCCTCTCTTACCCACCCCCTTGGATGGGTTCTATTTTTGGAAATGGACCGGAGATGCGCGCAACCAGTCACCATACTGTCCTTTCAAATCTTCTTGTTCTGTCTCCTCACAATCATCCTCCGTATGTCCTAGTCGATCACATCTGTAGCAAAAATTTGGTAGCTTTTCATATTTAAAGGGCACCCATCGGGTTCCTGCCCCACCGAAGCTTGTGATTGCTCCTCTAGGGAGGGGATCTCCGAAGTTGACCTTAACCCTGAAAGCTACATATTTACTCCACCCTAGGTCGTCGTCATCTCTATACTCCTCGAGGCCCCCAAACTTTCCTGCCAAAGCCACCGCCGTCTCCTTGGTAATCTTGCCGAAAGGAATATCATATCCTCGGGCCCAGAACTTTGTGTGTGTGAAGGTGATCTCCGAGGGTGTATAACTTTCCTCTATGTCGGATAGCAGCAGGAGGTGTTTATTGAAGACCCATGGACCCCCAGATGCAACCTTATTTTTGTCCTCAGTTGTAAAGAATTGGAAGATATATAAATTCTCCTCCACCTCCTGGATCCCAAAGGCCTTTTGACTTTCCATGCTTGACGTAAGAACGCAAACAGGCCTGAAACCCTGTATGACTTGTCCGTTAGTACCTTGCCTGCCAATGCTAGACGTGCCCTGGACGTAAAGGTCTCACTTCCCGTGTTGTCGCAAACCACGATTTTTCCCTCTTCCTCCGTCAACTTCAAGTCCTTCTATCTGTTCACCAACAGAGAATCCATGTAGTTGGATTATCCACACACAATCTAAGCCTGCCGGCGAGAGAATAGGATCCACCATTGACGAGTGGTAGTGACAACGCCGCCTCACTGATGGAAACCCTAGGGAGAGAAACCTAGAGTAAACCTTGCGGAGGGATTATTGACTACTTAAGTAAAATGGAAATTTAATTTAATTTTTCATATTATGTAGGAAATTTCTATTTCATCATTAAAATAGTCAATTTTTATATTTACAATTGTCAGGACGAAACACGCGTTGACCAGACTAGTTCAAATGAATACATATAATAATTTCAAACTCTCTGTTCGTATGATGGGTTTATTGATATGGGGTGATGTAAGGTTTGAGTAAATTTTTACATTTAGGTCGAAGTATGTAAAAATAAATAATAAATTATTTTAGAAATAGAAAAGTTAGGTAGGTCTAGGCATACAGGAAAAAATAAATTATGTTAGAATGGGTAAAGTTTGGTGGTAGATAATTTATAACGCGAACGAACAACGCCAAAAAGAATGAAGTCGATGCTTGTTTGATAAACAAATAATGTCAAATTAATAGGTTTATTTGGCCCTCCAATCCATGGAATTACAATCACAAAAGAAAAAAAAATAACAGAGCAAATCGAAATAATGAAATGTACACAAATGGTATCATCAAAGAGAAGATTGAAGAAACAAATGGAAAAAAAAAATTGCAATACATGAAAATGTGGAAGAAAAATTAGACAGGAAGAGGGGGAGGCCCAGTGGGTCTTTGAGTTCTAAAGTATTCTTCTTCGTCAAAAGTTGCGGTAGCAGCAACATAATAAGCAACGAGGAATAAACCATGAATAAAACACAAGATGCCTCCAACCACAAACACATGCCCATGGGAGAATCCGCATGTGTTTTCTGGCCTTGCATTCGCCACTGTCCCTACCACCAGCAGCGAGAACGCTATGCACATTATCACCCTGCAGGTACACATTATGTAATTCGTTAAAATTGCTCAACCAATCTTGTTCTTCATGATCATTAAAACATCATATTAATAGACTGCCCATGAGCCCTAGATAGTATATACTGAAATATAAGGCACTTCTAATAGTTGTGCAATGTTGGATCGGTAAGGTTTATATTGTGATATGATGTAAATAATTTGGTCCCCCGCCAATCAAAAAGAAAAGAAGGTAAAAGTAAAACTTACCAAGACATGATGAGGGCAAGAAAAGCTAGTTGCCTGGTGGGAGAGGATTTATAATACTCTTCCCTGGACCCAATGCAAACACAGCCTCCCAGCACATTGGCAATGACATGAGCCAGGGCTAGCAACACACATGCCGCCAGCCCTAGCTTGTATGCTTGAAGACTTGGTTGCCTACATTCGAATATCCACACTTTTATATGCTTCTCCTGTAGAACAATAACCCAATCAAGTTAGTTAGTTAGACTAGACTGAAATTAATCATGAAACTGTAAATTTATTAAAACACAAGTTCTTAATTAAGGAGAACTTAAACCTAAGTGATGATTTTGGATAAATTTAATTGCTGTAAGCTAATTGGTAACCTATACAATTTATAATAGTCATAAATGCTATTTGAAATAATATCCAAGAGTCATGTATAAATATTGATAATAGTATGTAAATTAATAGTGTTTTCATTAATGTATTATAATTAAAGATGAAATTCATGAAAAGAATAGCATTCCAAGTATGTCTAAATTTTAAAGTTAAAACATTTAATTAGGATTTTATAACATACTTGCTAGATATTTTGCAAATTAATGGCTCACTTAAATAATTTTGTCATAAATAATTTTTAGGGTTTTTGGCTCAAAATAATCCGAAGTTGGAGGTCATTGGCTAAAAATAATCCAAACTCACTTTTTGGCTGAAAATAATCCAAACTTTTAACCTATTTACTCGGACTAAACCAAAATCAATTTCCGGCTTCAGAATGCTGACTGGGATCTATATAAGATAACGAAGGAGATAGAAGATTGAGAGGAATTAGAAAAAAGGCAAACAGTTAGGGTTGGGTCAAATTTTAAATTTTTGGCGTTGGAAGACTAAATTTATTATGTTAAAGTGTTTTTATTTTTAATCCATTGCTATGTCATTATAAGTTTAAGTGAGTTGGGGTCTACATAAGCTTTAAAAAAAATTCAAAACCAAAATCAATTAAAGAAACACGTGCTCAGGCTGCCCAGTCAGCATTCCGATGTCGGAAATCAATTTTGGTTTAGCTTGAGTAAATAGGTTAAAAGTTTGGATTATTTTCAGCCAAAAAGTGAGTTTGGATTATTTTCAGCCAAAAAGTGAGTTTGGATTATTTTCAGCCAATGACCTCCAACTTCGGATTATTTTGAGCCAACTTAATTTAATTTTCGTTATTAAAAATGTTTAATTCTGTGCATTGCATACGGCACGGTTGTAAGATGATAGTTATACAGGACGTTTCTAATTAGTTTGTTTGCAAACTAATCAACCTATTATCAACTATGGATATAAGTAAGTAAAAAAGTAGATAAAGGAAAGGAAAAATTACCCTATTTTGATCAATATCAGCCTGAATACTTAGTATCCCAGCGGTTATGTCCATGACCATGAGAAAGACGCAAATGATAGGCCCTATCGTCCTTGCCATTCTTGCCATTGTTAGATTGCCCGAGATTGAGGCCTGAGGGTTGCAATATCTTCTGGGTTGATCGAAGCTAGGAGACCTATGGCAAGTTGTTCTTCAATAGGGTGTATTTATAACATAAATGGGTGAAGAATCTGGAATACATTTAGAAAGGAAAGGGATAAAGAAAAGATGTGAAATTTACACAATAAAAAAGGGGGGGGGGGGGGTTGATGCTGATCTTTTAGGACTTATTACTAGTTAGAATTAGTCACTTTATTCCATGTTTGGGTTCCTGTGTTTACTCAAGCTTAGTTTTGGATTCTTGGCATGGCCAGCAAGGAAAGAAGGGTATGAACAGCTTGGATTAAGGTATTGTGTGTTGCTCTAGGGTAAGTTTCAAATATTCCATTTAAGTAATGCATTTTGGGCTAGCTTGTCTAAGGGTTAAGGTGCGGACTCGACTCAGTCAGAAAAAAGCACAGGTTCACAAGTTCACAGCTCACCGGGCCTGTACATTATGGGGCGCAGTTTGGTTCAAAAGTATTAGTCCTGGGCTCGGGTTGGCTCAGTTTAGTATTTTTATTTATTTTAATATTTGCAAATAAAAAAAGTGCACTTTGTAGATAAATCTAGGTAATCCAAATTAAAGTAGGTAAATGTAAGTTGGTGTAGGTTGGTTAGTGTAAAGTAGGAATGTTTTGATGTCTTTTCTAATTGTTGTGTTAATATTTTATATAGTTATATATACAAATTAATTTCTCGCAAAAATAGGTTAATATACAAAAGTGAAATTATTACTAACTTTTCTAATTATATATAAACTTGAGAAAATTTAATAAAGTTCATATAGTTTTATGTATATATAATATACATTTGTTATAAACTATTTTTTTTCTAATATATGTAATTTGTCAAACTTTGAGGACCTCAAAATCTTTTATAAAATGCATCATAGGGTAAAATTGAGAGCTGGTAACTTTTAATAAATAAACTAGCTTTTAATCCGTGTATTGCACAATAGCTAACACTTCTTTAGTAATTTATTTTCTTTTGATGCAAGCAAGGATGAATTGAACATGGTGATTATAGTTAATAAAAATCTCATTAAAACCAATTGAACTACTACCATTATTTGTCATTTAATGTACCAACTAATATATATTCCTTTCAAGTCCGGGGGGAGGGGGTGCAATTTCCACCCCATTCCTATATAGTAGCTCCGTTCCTGGCATGTAAGTATATTTTTTAGTATTTGATTTAAGATTTATGTATTGATGAGTTTTTAGCTTTAACATCATTATTTCCTATTTGTTCTTTTGTTCAGCAAATGAAAAATTCATATAAAATAACATAATTATCAAATATTTAAGGAGCATATAATTTATTTATATCTTAAGTATTATATTAAAATTTTAGTATAAGAAATTACACAATATTTTATCTGAGTTGTGTATGTTGATGAGTTAAAATCATAGCATCGAGTAGCTAAAATATTTATTTTTCATGAATTTTGCAAAATATGCTAGACAATAAATAAATTAATTAATATAATAAATTTGTAACTGTAGGATCTAATATTATTACAAAGACATTTGGATAGTGATGAATTCAAAAATTGAAGTTAGAGGTGTTCACTTTAAAAATATAAAAGTAGAAACATGTATTTTTTTTATGAATAGTTGGGTTATTGCATTAAATTGAGCATCTTTACTAGTTTTTTTTTACTTTTTTAGGATGTTTACTCAATATAAATATTAAAACATATAATATCATTTTAAAGTGTAATAGGTTATTTCAATTTTTCTTTTTTTGTGGGCTTGGGATGTCCATGGACACACATGACCCTAACAAAGATGATAGATCCACCCATGCATTTAAATTTTTTTGATTTTTTTTGCAACTTTCGTAGTTTTTCACTATAGATTATAGTAGCAATCAGCAAACATCAGTATGTAAACCATTTTAAGCTCATGATTCAGTCATGCATTATATATACATATATATAGATATCTCAACCTTTCCTTGTTAACTTACTTAAAATGTTGTTTATTTTTTAATAGACATGGCAAAACAATCAAATCTTGTGAAGAAAACACACATAATATACATTAAATTAGTTGCTCACCCTTAAGACCACCTATAACAAAAACGTTAAGTGGTATTTTAAATGATCAAGTGACCCATATTTTCCTTACAGACAACAATGTGGCCCTAATTATTATAATAGTGCAGACCCATATTTAATCTGGAAAAACAGATACAATATACTATACATCAAATTAGTTGATCGTCAATTCTACAAAAAATAAGTATTATAACAGTGAAAATGTTTATTGTTAGTAATTTGACAAAAGTATCATACAAAAAGGGAAATTGGATTCTAATAATATGAACTTTAGATTTGGTTCTAAATAATATGAACTTTTGCACTATAGTAGACTAAATAGTACGCCACCGGCGGGATGACGTGGCGGCGGAGTGGTGTATGTTGACCGTTATTAATTGCCCAGCCAGCTTTGACTTTGCCGCATCACCCTCCCCATTCTATTCTCTCTCTTCCATCCCTTTTCTCTCTCATTCCTTTCCTCTCCGTCCAATGCTCAATAAATACTTGGACCCAAATGATAAAAATCACATCCCAACACTCCTAACACATCAAGGGACCAATACCAATTATCAAGCATCAATTTTGCATCCAAAACCAACAAGAACAAACCCAAAACTTTATGAACATAAACCCAAAAAATTCTGGATATTTTCACCTGGGGTCCTTCGAATGGATAAATATGGGAGGCCAAGGATCCACAAACTACTTAGAGTTTGAGAAAACCCAATTTAGAACTCATAAAATTACGACTAATTTTTAGGGTTTTTGGGAGATTAATGATGAAAATCAACGCAACAACAATAATAATAAAAGAGATATAACTAATTAAAGAGTAAACTCTGTTGGACGAAAGGGAGTATGAGGTATAGAAAACAATGAGACTCGCTTGGATATATCGCTAAGATTCGTGGATTGTACTCACTTTCCTTAAGAACTATTTACTATACCGTAAATGTTCAAAGGGATAAAGCTTAGCACTTGTAACACTCAAGAATAATAGTTTCTATCTTGAATCACTCAAGTATAGTTGCAGTCTAGACAAGAATGAGGTTGTGATTAACTTAGAATAGTGTGTCAAATAGCTTGGTAATGTCTCTTATTTATAGGAGACTTCCAACCCTCTTAGGATACCCTTTAGTCAAATAATAATCAAGAGACTTAATAGAGAATCATATCCTTAATATGACCTTGACCAAGTCAAGTCATATAGCTGTTGGAATATCATTATAATCGTGCTTAATAACAATATCAAATAGTAATTACACAAAATCATATAGCCGTTAGCATTTAAAACAATTCTGGGTTCCAACACGGTCCGTGTTTGGTGCAACACGACCCGTGTTGTTCCAACATGACCCGTGTTGAGCCCAGGAATGTTTCCTTTGCTCTCTGGAGACCAACACGACTCGTGCTGGTCCCAGACTCACCCGTGTTGATCATATTCTTGACGTTTCACTTGTATATAATTCTTATACTTATTACATATAATTCTTTAGGCAATATACTTATCTTATACTCTTGAAATATTTCTAACAATCCCCCGCTATTTCAAGAGTATGTAAGACCCTTGAAATAACTTTACTTAAGGTGCTTTAAACCCCCGCTATTTGAAATATACCTTAACTTATAAGACCCTTGAAATAACTTTACTTAAAGAGCTTTAAACCCCCGCTATTTGAAATATACCTTAACTTATAATCACCAGAGAAACTCACAAAACATATGCCTAATGAAAAGTAGATTGCTCTTTGAACTTTTCATTTAGTGTATATGAGCCAAAATTAAATCCAAATCACAAAGTAGACATAGGTTTGAACTTTGGATTTATATTGACCAACTATACTCATAACACACATACATTTTAATTCTTGAGTATAAATAACTTGACACTATTATCCGACCTTGTGTCCTTATCCTTCATAAGTGTTTGGGAACTCTAGCTCATAATTCCTTTATGCGGCCACACATTTCACTTACATAGGTAAACTTTGCAACATACCACCCCTGTAATTAGGCTTTCCACAAAGTTTACTAAGAGTATTACTACTCAACCTCTTGTCATTACAGTTTTCTAAGCATCACTTGACCTTGGGATAAAAAATTTGATGCTTCCTACTAATTAAGACAACTCCATACTCATTTGAACTTTAGAAATTGGTGGTATTCCAATTCGTAAAGTTGAGTCTTTGTTGTGATTAGTAGATATTTGAGCTACACTTAAACCCATCCCCTTTGAAGTGCCTTTTATCAAATCTCTAGACAACCCTTTGGTTAAAGGATTGGCTAGGTTTTCCTTTGATTTGATATATCTTGAAGTCACTACACCATCCCTTATAAGTTGATGTATATAAGCATGCCTCAAACCAATGTGCCTTGTCTTGCCATTGTAAACATGACTATACACAACATCAAGAGTAGTTTTGATATCACAATGAATTGTGATTGGCGCCATTGGCTTATACCAAATAGGTATTTCCAATAACAAGTTCCTTAACCATTTCGCTTCCTTACAAGCAACGTATAACGCTACTAATTCCGAAGACATAGTGGAGTCCGCTATATTACCTTGTTTCTTAGAACCCCAAGAAACCGCTCCACCTCCTAAAAGGAGCACCCATCCACTGGTAGAGGAAAAATCCTCTTTATTTATCCAACTCGCATCCGAGTATCCTTCTAAAACCGAAGGTTCTCCTTTATAAGTGAGTTAATAACTTTTAGTCCCAGCTAGATATCTTAATACCCTCCGAATTGCAAACCAATGCATATAACCTGGATTACTTGTAAATCTACTTAACATGCCAATTGCATAAGCAATATCTGACCTTGTACTTGTCATCGCATACATAAGACTCCCTATCAGTTTAGCATATTCATGTTGATCAACTGGAGAACCCATATTCTTCTCTAGTTTCTTACTTGGATCATAAGGAGTTTTTACCGGGTATACATTTTCACCCCCGAACTTATTTAAAATTTTCTCAATGTAATGCTCTTGAGATAAACTTATTCCATCATTATTTCTAATGATCTTAATACCAAGAATTACATGCGCTTCACCAATGTCCTTCATAGAGAACTTCGAGGATAAAAATTCTTTGGTCTTATTAACTTGTTCCATGTCGGTCCCAAAGATCAACATGTCATCAACATATAGGCATATAATCACCCCTTTTCCATTCTCAAACTTATAGTATATGTACTTATCCGATTCATTGATCTTATATCCACTTGAAATCACTACTTCATCAAACTTTTGATGCCATTGCTTAGGTGCTTGCTTAAGTCCATATAAGGACCTTATAAGTTTACAAACTTTCTTTTCTTGACCTTCAACAACAAACCCTTCGGGTTGTTCCATATACACCTCCTCTTCTAGCTCTCCATTTAAGAATGTCGTTTTGACATCCATTTGATGGATAACTAGCTTATGGATAGTAGCTAAAGCCAAAAATACACATATTGAGGCTATCCTAGCCACCGGTGCATATGTATCAAAGTAGTTAATACCATACTTTTGAGTAAAGCCCCTTACAACCAACCGAGCTTTATACCTCTCAACGGTACCATTCACTTTCCTTTTCCTTTTAAAAATCCACTTAGAGGTGATTGGTTTACTTCCCGGAGGAAGGTCAACCAATATCCAAACATTGCTTTCCATTATAGAATCAATCTCATCTTGTATCGCTTCTTTCCACAAAGAAGCATCATGAGATTGCATAGCTTCTTTAAAAGTTTTAGGATCCTTATCTATGTTGTACATACATAGGGTCTCACTTTCAATTGAGTCCCTTGAACCTTCTACTAAATAAACATAGAAGTCTGAAACAAATTCCTTTGGTTTCCTTGATCTTTTACTCCTTCTTAATTCAATACTTTCATCTTCTTCATCATGAATAATATCATGACTCAAAAGATCATCTTGTATGGATATACGTACCCTCATGATTTTCATCTTGAGGCTCAATTAAAGGAACAATATCTTGAGTTATATCTTTAGGTCTAGGAATTGAAGAGAACCTAGTCTCACCAAAAATTGCATCTATTAATTCCATAACGGTGTTCACCGAAATGTACTCATTTGGATCAACCACCAAAAACCTATAAGCTTTGCTATCTTGAGCATAGCCTATAAAGATGCACTCAATTCCTCTTTCACCTAACTTTCTTTTCTTAGGTTCCGGGACCCTTACAATGGCCCTACAACCCCAAATCTTAAAATACTCTAGATTTGGCTTTCTTTTGTTCCATAACTCATATGGGGTACTAGAATTCCCTTTGAATGGAACTCTATTCAAAATATAACAAGTCGTTAACATGACTTAACCCCAAAATCCATTACTTAAACCGGAGTTAGACAACATAGAATTCACCATTTCTTTTAAAGTTCTATCTTTCCTTTCCGCAATCCCATTTTGTTGTGGTGTATACGGGGCGGTTGTCTCATGAACAATCCCCGTTTTTTGGAAAAACTTTGGATCATAAAATTCACCTCCCCTATCGGATCTTAAAGTCTTAATCAAGGTCTCATATTGAAGTTCACTTCTAGTTTTGTAAACTCTAAACTTTTCAAATGTTTCATCTTTAGAACTCAAAAAATAAACTTGACAATATCTAGAATAATCATCAATGAATGTCACATAATACTTCTTACCACCCATAGAAGGTGTACTATGAAAATCTCCTATATCACTATGAATTAAAATCAAGCAATTTAGAAGTTCTTTTTATACTTGAGAATGAACTTTTAGTGATTTTATTAAGCATGCATGTCTTACACTTTTCTATGTCATCATTCAACTTAGGAATCAAATCAAGATTAGACATTTCCTTCAACTTTGAAAAGTTTACATGTCCTAATCTAGCATGCCATAGAAAAGACTTATTCAAACTAGACACATGCATATAAGCGGAAATCATGCCATCTTTATTACTTTTCGCATTCAATTTAAACATCTCCCCATAAGCATATCCCTTCCCTACAAAAGTCCCACCCTTGGAAAATACATGGTTATCTCCATCATAAACTTGCATAAAACCAAACTTGCTAAGGAGATAACCGGATACAAGATTCTTACAATCTTCCGGAGCTAAATACACATCATTTAAAAGCAAAGATTTACCGGAAGTGAACACAAGTTCCACTTGCCCAATGCCTTCAACTTTAACCGGATGGTTGTTGCCCATGTAGAGTTTCACACCATCATTCACCGGTTTGAGAGTCTTGAATAAACTCTTGTCAATGCAAACATGCCTTGACGCACACGAGTCTATATACCAATCATTACAACCAATGGATACCATGTTAATATGATCCTTAATCATGGCTACAAAGGAATTGGGTTCCTTCTCTTTACTCTTACTCTTAGATGTATCTTTGTTCAAAAGACCATGCTTCTTTTCCATTGGTAACACTCTCTCTTTGTGTGCCCCGGTTTGCCACATTCTCAACAAACTTGCTTAGGCTTTTGAATTCGCTTGCTAGATTTGTTGTGGTTCTTGTTCTTATTCTTGTTTCCCTTATTCTCTTACACCACATGGACCTTAGATTGCTGTTTGGAACCATCTTGTAGGTGTAACTCTTCTTCAATCCGAAGATGGTTAGCTAAACCTTCAAGAGACATAGCCTCTTTCCGGTGCATGAGAGTTCTTTTAGTCTCATTCCAAGAAGAAGGTAACTTGTCAATAATAGAGGATACGATTATAGATTCATATATCCATGTTCAAATTGTGTTGCTTGAAGTTACTCAAAATACGTTGAATCTTATGGAATTGATCTAGAATTTTCCTATTATCATCCATCTTAAATTTCATGAATTGACTAACAAGAAAATTCTTACTTGACGCGTCTTCCGACATGTACTTAGCTTCAAGCATCTCCCGAAGCTTCTTTGCCGTCTCAACATGTTGATAAACATCGAAGAGAGTCTCGCTCATCCCGTTGAGAATGCATCCTCTACAAATGTAGTCGTGCCGAGTAGCCTCCGCATCTTCCATGGGCACCTTGTCTTTTCCTTGTTCCTTGCCTCCATCACCCGTGAAAATCTTGCCGATTGCATCCTCTTTAGGAGACTCATCGGTCGTCACCTTCTCGGTCGAAGGATCTTGATTTACCTTGGGAGAAATCTCAATGTTAAGCACATATGCCACATTGAGAATCGTTAGCAAGAAATGCATCTTGCTCTGCCAACGTTGGAAATCCACTCCTTCAAAGCGCTCTAACTTTTGGAAATTACTAGACATATCACGAAGCGAGGCCATTACTAAATAGTTCTTAAGATTTTGGAGGAAAGGGAGTATGAGGTATAGAAAACAATGAGACTTGCTTGGATATATCGCTAAGATTCGTGGATTGTACTCACTTTCCTTAAGAACTATTTACTACACTGTAAATGTTCAAAGGGATAAAGCTTAGCACTTGTAACACTCAAGAATAATAGTTTCTATCTTGAATCACTCAAGTATAGTTGCAGTCTAGATAAGAATGAGGTTGTGATTAACTTAGAATGGTGTGTCAAATAGCTTGGTAATGTCTCCTATTTATAGGAGACTTCCAACCCTCTTAGGATACCCTTTAGTCAAAGGATAATCAAGAGACTTAATAGAGAATCATATCCTTAATATGACCTTGACCAAGTCAAGTCATATAGCTGTTGGAATATCAATATAATCGTGCTTAATAACAATATAACACAGTAATTACACAAAATCATATAGCCGTTAGCATTTAAAACAATTCTGGGTTCCAACACGGTTCGTGTTGGACCCAGGAATGTTTCCTTTGCTCTTTGGAGACCAATACGACTCGTGTTGGTCCCAGACTCACCCGTGTTGATCATATTCTTGACGTTTCACTTGTATATGATCCTTATACTTGTTACATATAATTCTTTAGGCAATATACTTATCTTATACTCTTGAAATATTTCCAACAAACTCATCAATTAATCTAAGAACCTCAAGGAGGTTGCAAGGATTCATCACTAGCACCCACACTTGAAATTTCAAGAATTTCCACTTAAGAGATTGGAAGAAAACACACCAACTCATACTAATAAAAGAAAATTGACTAATTAATTCACCAAGGATTAATCTTAATTACAAGGGTTTCAAATAGCCTAAAACTCACAAAGTGTGCTTCAAGTGGCTAAACCTAAAACTCAATGATGAAAAGGTTGATCTAAAGTGAGGGGAGTACAAATATAAAGGAAAAGGGAAAGAAAAGTCGCGAACATCCTGCTAAAAAAAAGATAAGACGTGGGCAACACCTCAGAGGTGCCACCGGCGCCTCAACTAGAGAAGCAGGGCAGAGAAAACAGGGCAGGCCCAGCCCGCGCCTGGCGGGACGCAGCCAGCGCCTGGCGGCTTCTATCGGTTTCTGCCGATTTCCAACGCACATAACTTCTTCGTTTTAACTCCGATTTGAGCTTATAATATATCGATGGAAAGCTCTCTCGATTTGTACTATAAGCTCATCAAATTTGGTGATCATCGAAGTTATATTGAAGGAGTTATGATCAAAAGAGTGAATATATATATATATATGTTTCTCATGCCCAATTTTGCCCACTTTCTTCCCCTTTCCTTTTTCCTTCTTCGATCTTTCTTAGTTTCGTTTGAACCCCTTTGGTCCCGGTTTCTCCCCCGCTCCTCCTGTTGTTCTATAGGTCCGAGTTCGACCCTTGTGAAATTATAAATGCTCCTTAACTTGAACGTGACCCTCTTGACTTCTTCCTAGCATCCGTGTGGGGACTTTCCAGGCTTGTGAGATTGAAAATTACCCGAATCCACCGCTTCTTTTCTTAAATTTCGGGTCTAACAAACCTCAAGGCCCTTGAAAATTTCCAGGTTGGTCCATGTAGGAAAAAGCCCGATATTAGCGCGATCCTGTACGTCGAATCAGGAGCTTTATTTGGTTAACCCGAGCTCAGATCTAAAGTTGAATTTTTTTGTTTTGTTTTGGTTTGGTTTTGAGAGGGCACGTGGTTTTGCCTTTTGGTATGAGAGATTTTTTAAAAAACTTTTTTCCAATCACTTGCCCAAGTTGTCTGGGGAACTTTATGTCAAAAAATAGTATCGTTTATTTAAATTGTAACCAAGGTTTGCCACTGAGTAAAACCATGGATTATTAAAGTTGTAACCATAATTTAAAACTAAGTGCACCTATGAATTATTCAATCACGACAGAATTTCAACAATAGCGGTGCTCCCCTCCATAATCATTTTCAGTTATTGCTCTTTCATCAACTCATTCTCATCAATAAAATAAGTTCTTGATAATTAACGAATTAAATTTGTAAATGAGAAGAGATTGAATTTGTCAATGAACAAAAGAGGGGAGTCATGGGGATGGAATCTAGATCCATTTGTTCCCCATTTGTGGGCCAAGGAGAATGGAAAGTCCCTGAGGGGGTGTGAACAGTATGGTGGTAGGACAAAGACAGCGTAGTCCGATGAGGAAGTTAGAACAGAGAAAAAAAGGCAAAGCTGGAGGAGTCGTCGGGCATGACACAGAGAAGAAGGGTAGGTCGACTCGAAGGGTTTTGATGTTGGATTTCCACCAGAATTTTAGTGAATGCTTCACTTATTTTACAATTTAGGATTACCATTATTGACGGGAGTGTAATGGCTGAAAATAGATATGAAGAGGAACACCACCATTGTTGAAATTCTCTCGTGGTTCTCGGGTGAACTCAGTGTAAATCATGGCTGCAACTTTAATAATATATGGTTTTACTCAGTGACAATCTATGGTTACAACTTAGATGACCCATGACAATTTTTTTAACATAAAATTTCTAGAGCAGCTCGAGCAAGTGATTGGAAAAAATAAAAATAAATTAATTAAAAAAAGTCATACCACATCAGCCTTTTTGGTCCCAACATACTTTACAATTTAGAACATCATTAGGGATGAGAATTGATACCTATATATTAGGTACCCACCCATAATGGGTGGGTAAAACCCATTAGGGATGGGTAATGGGTAAGTGGGTATAGATTACCCATAATTTGGTGTGGGTATCTATTATCCATGGGTACCCATATATGTCTTAACCATGTGAAAATTTGATATTGAGTTGTATTGCGTTTAAGTAGTGAAATTTAAGGCAAAGTTCAATTTTAATGATATGACATGAAACTTTGTAATACATTACTATTGATTAAAAAAGGATCAAATATGAATTTTGAGCTCCTAATTTATTTATCTGATAATATTTATCGCGACATATATAAACATTTTTTGCCGCTAAAAAAACTCAAATATAAATTATAAGCGCTAAATATTATCATTTAACATATATATCACTACATATGTAGACAATTTTCATTGCTAAAACTGACTGAAACCGAAACTTAAGAGCAAAATTCAATTTCAACGGGTTGAATTAAAACTTATAATACGATAGGATTGATTAAAGAAAGTTCAAAACTAAATTTTGAGCTCCAAATATTTTTATTTGATAACTTATATCGTGACATATATAAACATTTTTGGTCGCTAAAATTAACTGAAACTTTAAAACAAAATTCAATTTTAATAGTTTTAATCGAAACTTTTTGATATGATAGGATGAAATAAAAAAAACTCAAATATAAATTTTGAACTCCAAATATTTTTATTTATAACATATACAGTCACTTATGTCGATGTTTCTACCATTAAATTTGACTGAAATTTAAGAGAAAAATTCAATTTCAACGGTTTTGATTGAAACTGTATGATATGATATGATAGATTAAAAAAAGTTCAAATATAAATTTTGAGCTCTAAATATTTTAATATGATGACTTATATCAGGACATATGTAAAAATTTGTTGCTGCTAAAAGTAACTGAAAGTTTAAAGTAAAATTCAATTTTAACGATTTAAATTGAAACTTTATAATATGATAGAATAGATTTAAGAAAAATTCAAATATAAATTTTGAGCTCCAAATATAAATTTACTATCTAAAACATTAGAATGCAAAATAAAAATGGTTAATCAAATACTTGGATGATTGTGCAAATACATAATACCCACATGTGGGTGATACCCATGTAGGTATCAAGAGACATGAGTCGGGTTTGAGTAGGGTCCTATAATCTATAGATAAAATGTGGATATGAACGGTGTCCATCCATACGTTCCAAATTCCAGTAGCGAATTCAGAAACGAAATCAAGCGGGTTCAAATCAAACATAAAAATTCAAAACAACAAATCAAAAAACTTATAATATTATTTTCTTTTGGGTAGTTGTCATCGACGAGGCACTATGATTTGAAAGTATTCCATGATGTCATCATTTGGTATTTTCTCAAAAGTTTCATCCTCAAAATAAGTAATAATAGTATTTTTAAAAAAATTGTCTGAGATTCTGTTGTACAAACTTGTCTTGATAATCTATCTTCGTTGCGGAGGACGCACATTCAACGGTTGCAGTAGAGACCGATACAAGAGAGGAAACTAATTACCTTTAGGCCTTGTTCTTTGATTAGGTTTGATATAACTTTCCCAACTTATCATAACTTATCTAAACCTAACACAATTCTCAAAAAATCATCCATTCTAAAAACACAATTCCCCAAAAAATCATCATAACTTATGCCATCTTATTCTAAGTTATCCATTCAAACCTGAAAATAACCTAATCAAAGAACAAGGCCTTAAACCTATTCAAATTAAGCTAAAATTATAAAAGAATTAAACTATAGATAAAACCTAAAAAGAAGTAGTCTGTAACTATTGCTGCCGCTGGCCTGAGTAGAAAAGAAAAACGCTGGGCTTGTTTAAGGGGGCGACCGGTCTCGAACACACGACCAAAGACTCCCCTGGCATACATATGGATGCGCGCCATTCAGCTGCCGGAGATGACACGATTCATATTTGTTTCATGTTGTATATGTATTATTTACGCTGTTTTTGTACACAAAATTATTTTCTTTTTTATTTTTTAAGCGGGGTGACGTGACCCCACGTGAACTCATGTTGGATCCGTCCCTGCCAAATTCCAACCCCTAAACATCGTTGTCTTCTTAATCCTTCATTGTTAACTTGTTTTTTGGGCCATCCCATTTGGTCAATAACCCAAGACAGTTTGCATTAGTGGGCTGACTGAACCCAACCTTTGATGTCCAACATACACAATCACCCAAAAGATAAAGGGAAAAGAAAAGTAAAACATATGTAAGTTAGAGCCGGGAAGGAGAAAATGACAGGTACACGGGGAGGTTTGAGCTCATTCTAGAACCACCTCAACTCAACGGCTGCCTCTCCTACTTTCACATAAATGAATGAATGAATGATCATCCTATTTTAATTCT
Organism: Portulaca oleracea; assembly: GCA_029582165.1. Classification (NCBI taxonomy): domain Eukaryota; kingdom Viridiplantae; phylum Streptophyta; class Magnoliopsida; order Caryophyllales; family Portulacaceae; genus Portulaca; species Portulaca oleracea. The sequence continues at coordinate 17,959,660 of CM055887.1, forward strand.
TCCGGCTAAACTTCTGTTTTCTTCCTAACTCCTCCATTTCTTCCCCAATTTCTCTCTCTCTCTCGCTCGCTCTGCGTTTGTTGTGTGCAGAATTCAACAAGGGCGAAGAATCAGAATCCAATCAATGGCTGCCTACAGGTGGAAGTCCTTCTTCGAGGATGAGGATCGACCTGACAAGCCTCGTTCATTCGGTCTCACCGAAATTCGCGGCCCTAATTACTCTCTCTTCTCCCAAAATGTTCTTCAGGTCTCTCTCTCTCTCTTGAATGTTGCATGCTCTGTATCTCTGTTTTAATTTGCTAGGTTTTTTTAGTGATCAATTCTGTTACGCCTGGAAATGACTTGTACAGTTATTCGATTATTGTGGTTCAACATGAAAAATTGTAGTCATAGAAGCTAGATAACTTGTTTGAAACTAATTTGAGGCTTCCAATTGAATCATTTGAGCTCCTTTGTGATTAGCGTTGGGTTTTTTTTTTTTTGTCATAGATCATGTGATAATTTATGTGGCCAACTCATGACGAAACCTTGAAAAGCGTACGAGGTTGACATGATTTGATTTTGTTGTTATGAAAATTTGTCTGATTCTGCCACTAGTCCCAGTCCCACATCGTTAGAGGAAAATGTAGCTTTTGGCTTGAGTTATACTAAGATACAACGATTCATGCTAATATCTCATTGATGCATGGGGCCTTTGGCATGAGTTATGGACAGTGACAAAGGTGCAGCACACAAACACCAAAAGATGCACGATCAACATAATTTTTCATTTGAAGTTCGAACATATATAATATAATATAATGTGAATGAAGTGATTGTGGTTCAGATTGACTAATGTTAACAGTGGTGCTTAAATAATGATCGCAGTTGTAAAGCAGTGTAAGAGTATATGCAATGCGGAACTTTATCAGTGGAATTCTTCCACTATCTCTCCCAGCTGTCACCCTCTCTCTCCTGCATTTTCTTCATTCCACTGAGTTCTGGAACTCTGCAGTGTTCCAGAACTCAGTGGAATGAAGAAAAAGCAGGAGAGAGAGGGTGACAACTGGGAGAGAGAGTGTAAGAATTCCACTGATGAATGTCCGCATTGCATATGCTCTAAGTGCAATGTTCACGACCAAGGTGACCTCATCTGAGTTTTATGGGGATTAGATTAGCACTCTCTCCAGACTCCACTGTCAGTTATTGTAGTGTGTTTCAAATGAGCCACACCATTGGGAGCATTGTTAAGAAAGAACTGTGATATCAATGGCTCCAATAAAATGCCTGTCTAGTTACATTTTAATTCCTGAATACCTTTGTTATAGCTTTTAGTTGTATGTATAACCTGATTTGTGTGAATCAATCTCAACCAAAAGCTTAAGCTGATAGTTGAAGGTTCAATAATGGTTTTTGTACTCGAACAATATGTGATTTGGAAGTTAAATTGGGTGAGTGCTCAGTACCAGAATCTGACTCAAAACATTTATCCTTTAGAAGAGGTACTGATCAGCAAGTTTTGGACCTGGTCCTGCTTATAAAGTGAATGTGAAGTCAGTTTTCAAAGTTTCTCCCAATAATTAAAGTTTGTCCAGTGCTTGAAATTTATTCGCCTGACATGTCAAGTTGGGTGAAATTCTGGCGGCTAGGTTAAATATAGATCCGGGGAATTTCGGCTATGGGTAAATACGAGTCGAGTGTATTTTGGATTTGGATAAATGTGAATTGTGTGTATTTTGGTTGCCGGCGGTTTGGGTCAGGTTGTCTGGTCTTGGCCACGACTTTTTTCCTTTGTTTCTAAGAAAATGAAATTATCTCGATATACTCCAATTTGTTCAATATATACTTCAATATACCATTATAACGATGATTAAATAAAAATTATTTAGACTTAATTTAGAAAAGTAATATGTAATTAGCTTATATCTGTGGTATAATGGTGAAAAATTACCATCCAAAATAATTGCTGTTTATTAATTTGGATTACTTTTGGCCATTTTATTGTAAATATCAGACGACAGTATTGTGAAATCCCAAACAAACAATCAACTATTCGTAAATTGCAAAGGCATTGGCAAGACATATCGAGCTCGATGAGCTCACAAGACAAATCACACCATTTTTTTGAGAACTTGAAAAATTTTATTGAACGATCTCCACCTATCCTACCAATACATGTCGCCCCTGCCGTATTTCCTCCAAATCCTAATTGCATGAATAAAACTACTTCTGATCATCCCAACACCACTATTTAAAGTAGTTCGTTGTAAAACTCGTCTTTCAGTCCTTTTCTACTCTTTGCTCCCTTCGTTGCTTGAATATATTTTTAGTTTCTTCTCTGTAACTATTGTTCGGAAGGATAAGGTAAAGGAGTATATAGCCCCTATCTCTCTCTATATTGTTTGGTTTGGTGGATAATAACTCCTGTTAGGAAAAATAAAGTATAGAAGTATAAAGATATGATAGTAAAAATACATGAGAAAGGTACAAGAGCATCAATTTTTGTTGCCTTCAGCCAACGGGTTGAGTAATTTTGGGTTCGGGTTGGGTTATGTTGGACCTGTTAATTTTTCTAGATCTATTTGTCTGTGCAGACGTCAGGGATACGATGTAAAGTTACATAACCCAACTGATCTTCTGACAGGAAGGGAAAGTTGACATTTGATGCGTTAGAACAATAGGTGTATCTCAATCTTAAGTCTTAACTGATAGAAAAATGTTAAGGTTTGAAGCAATGATTATGAAGAAGAATTTCATATGGACGACAAATGACATATGCCATATCAACTTCCTCTTTCTTTACTGGATTAGCAGACTTTTGCCCTTGATCCTTCGCGGTCGATTCCCCATGGTGGCTGATAGAGTTATGTGGGTGGATCCTGGTGACAGGGTTTTTTAGGATACCATTTCGAAAGTTCAATATGCACTGGGCTGAACTGATCTTAGTTCAGTGTTGTTTTTTCTTATGTTTTGCAGGATATATTTGAATCTATGGGGCAATTTGTTGATGGTCTGAAGTTCTCTGGGGGATCTCATAGTTTAATGTCACAGAGTTACATTAAAAACATGACTGACATGGCACGCAGGCATGACATATATGTCAGCACTGGAGATTGGGGTGAACATTGGCTTCGCAAGGGTCCATCTGTAGTTAAGGAGTACATACAGGTAATGCAGGATCGCTTGGTTGTTTGATTATGTTTTGTTTAACATGTCCCTTAAATCTGTTCTGGTTCTTTTTCAGGAGTGCAAGCGCTTGGGGTTTGACACTATTGAGCTGGATGCAGGCTCGCTTGAGATTCCTGAAGAAACATTACTAAGATATATCCGAATGATTAAGAGTGCAGGATTGAAGGTCAAGCCCCAATTTGCACTTAAATTTGACAAGGATGATTTGGCTTTGTCTGGAGACAGAGCATTTGGGTCATACGTGGTGCCTAGGCCTCGATCTTATGGTATGTAAACATTCTTTTTTGTGTCAGTATGTCTTCAATGTGCTGAACCAATGTTCAAAAGAATACTGTTCACAAAAAGAACAGATGTTTGATCAAACAGTTATTGTGTTTTACAACTTTATAAACTTCCTGTCTTAGAGCATAGCTATTTCCAATATGTTGTAGTCTAATTAGTTTTGTTTTATAAGATTTACGTATCGGTTGGAGAAATGCGCCCCCCAGACTTTCAACAAAAAGCATGTCACCTGTGAATTAAACATTTTTTTTTTGCTCTGGCTGTTTGATTTATGGAAAACATACAGGCCATGGTGCGAGTTGACAACAAACCCTTTGGTTTGCAGTGGCGTTATATAGGATTTCTAAGTTTACATTGCTTCATATTTAGGGTTAGCAACTCGTATATTACCTTCCATATTTATGATTTCTGTTTCTAACTAAGCCATATTAATGATTTGTCCCCATGGTTTCATATGTTGAGCCATTTTCTCAATACAATCATCTGGAAGCATAACTTACACTAATTTAAGGCAACATTGCAAGTCATCTCGAGTCTGAGGTGATCCACAGTCTGGGGTGGCATTTGTCCATTTGATGGCTATGACCAAACTCTCTATTTCTTCATGTGTAGATTTTGTTGAAGATGTTGATCTGTTGATCCGAAGGGCAGAGAGATGCTTAGAGGCTGGGGCAGATATGATAATGATTGATGCTGATGATATATGCAAGCATGCAGAATCACTACGATCGGATGTGATTGCCAAGATTATTGGGAGGCTAGGAGTTGAGAAGACCATGTTTGAAGCATCTGATGCCAAAACATCTGAGTGGTTCATCAGACAATATGGTCCAAAGGTAGTACTTGATTGTTCTCCTTTGGCAACCCCATTTTGTCCAGTTCAATTTCCGCTATGATCTGCTTAATAAACTGAACGTTTATATTCATGTTTTTGCCCATGCTTATTACTTTTCAGGTGAATCTTTTTGTGAATCACTCCCAAGTGTTGGATGTCGAGTGCCTCCGTGGGCGCAGTGCTGGTAAAAACCATATGTCTGTTCTTAGTTCTTCATACCTTCTTTTCTGAAGTGGTGCCTTGACAGAAGAGTATGTTGGTGTAGTCCTCTGGTATTCGCAAATGCAACCTCAGTTTGTAACGAACTATCTGTGGTCTGTTCTGGATATTTTCTCATGTATGTAATGTCAATATCTGTTTAGAACCTATGGTATGATGAAAGAACACAGTTCCATCTTTTTCAAAATCACTGTTTTCCAGATCCCTCAGGAGTTTATTATTGATTCAAACTATAAGTCTATAATGCATGTTTGGACTCGATAAGTTGAGCTCTATTCCTGGATCCTTGAATCAGAACATCCAGCTTGATCGGTGCATAAAAATAAAGAAGAGAATTCATTTCAAGGGGCCATACTTCCCAAATCCCAAATCATCATCACTAGGTAGTGGGAACAAGCTGCGGTACAATGGAGACAACGGTGTAGCTAGCATTAGCATCAACAAATGTAAGAACAAAATCAAGTTGCCCTGAATGTGACATTACCAGGTTATGAATTCAGCACAATTTTTCTACAACAAAACGGTTGAATATCGGCGCAAGTATTAACACACATCAGATATTGAAATTGCTTTTCATAGTATCTCTGTCCTCTTGATCCCCTTTACATCAAACGCTCAAAAATAAAAGCTTAGAGGCTGAAACAATACCTCAAGAGTCAAGAAGCATCCTTGTTGCTTAACCGAGTTCCTCAGATTGTGTGTCATAATCCTTGCTTGCTCGTTAGGCTGAAATGTGCGGCTGACCCTTTGATAAACGTGAGGGGGACACCACCACTGGAACCACAAAAAAAGAAAGAAACAAGAGTTATTTGCAGATTTCTTGGGCTTAGAGCAACTTATTTCCGTATGGGCAAGAACTGAAATAGCCCAACTCAGCTATAAACCAAATCTAAATATTTGGAGCAGAGTCACAGTATGCACTGAAATCCTCACAAGTCCCACATCGGAACCCCAAGTAAAGAAGCTCAAATATAAAATAAATGACTTCAGAGCATAGGGCACGACCTTACTTGAACAGGATCTGTTCTATAGGCTCGTACCTCTGTATCCTTGAGTTCAAAGGAGACAGGAAACCTAGTCTGGTGGATGATTTATGACTGTGTGATCAGAGCGTGATTAACGGTTCCTGGTTGCTGCAAAGCTATCAGTGCTGTAGAGGATCGTTCTTAGCCCTTCTCTTGGGGGCTGAGATGGTCTCACGGTTGTCTGACAGACTCCCCTCTTTTTAACTCTATTCCCCACCTTTTCTCAGTTATCATCTGCTGGAATTTCGTTGAGTCTGGAAGTCGTAGACCTCAATGTGCAACCCACCTACGGAATGAACTTTACTGATTGGAAATTATATTTGTACTCAAAGTTCACAGAAAGTGTACATGTTTTGATTGGTTTATTTTAGTTGTTGTGGTTAAAATTCCTGTCCTGTCATGATGATTGATGAGATGTCCGGTTTCTGGTGCCAGTTCAAGTTAGTGTTAACACCAATGTAGTTTCCGTCGACATGACAAATCGATACTCAGCTATGTGTGCCAGCAACTCCTCCTGGTAGTAAATATAGAGACTCATTTGAATAATGGAAGTGAATAAACTTACTAAAAGTGTTAACTGTGCAATTCAATTCTCTGCTCATAACCAGGATGGATTAGGATGGACAAATTTTAGAATATGAAGAAATCATTCATTTACTTTCCATACCATCCCCTTTGCTCCTTCCTCTTCCCTCAAATCATATTTTTTGCATAAATTCTCATAAACAAAAAGAAAATGAGAGAGGCACAGGAAAAAAAAAAAGAAAAAACAAGAGAGAAAAAGGAGAGAAGACGTCAGAAATATGGACAGCAGTGAAAAGATCATGTCGTTGCAACGACAAACGAGATGTGCAAGAGCCAAAACCCAGAGACAGAACCAGAACTAGAGTGTCATCGTCATCCTTGCGTCAATGCAGGCCTAATGAGGTGAGCAATGGGAGCAAAAGGTCCCCCAATTGTAGCCCATTATCTATGAGAAGCAATGATTTGCTGAGTCCATTGAACCGCATTGTCAGATGCGCGTCTTCTGATCCCAATCTTGCGAAGGATCATGATCTCGTTCGTGGTGGCTTGTCACCTTTCTGGTCCCCGGGATCGAGGCCAGCCCAGAATTCTAGTGGTGGGGTTCATTCTTTGTCGAGGAGCGAAATCGGTTCCTCATCCACTTTGGTTCCTGGATCTTCTTCGTTCCAGCAGCAGGTGTTGGTGCGGGGCAGCACTTTCGGAGGGAATTACAGGCAAACATTTTGTCAGAAATACAGTGAGCTTTTATCAACAAGGGATGGAGTTGAACAACATCATCTCTATCAGCATGCAGGTAAAAATCTTTTGTCATACTTTCATTAGTGATATTAATGCTGTATCCAGTTTGTTTACCTGATTAGAATCTAAACTTTACCGTTTGCCCTGAAATAAGGTATAGCTAGTTTTTTTAATTATTTGTCATTTTGCATTTCCAATGTTACTTTTACCAATTTTGCATCTACATTCTCCGTTGCTCAATAATTAATTTTCACCAACTTAAGTAATTCTATAATTCTTGCTGCTTTTAAAGAAAGTCTCAAGAGACTTAATTAATTGTGTGCTCAATTGATATTACTGCTTTTGGCTGTTTCCCTTGATTTAAAATATCTAGCATTGAACAGGGTCAAGACCTTTGAATGCATCAGGATTGTATTTGTACTGCTAGAACAATTTCATCAGGGTGTGAGTATGACCTTTCTATTGATCGTCAATTGTTGTGCAGTGTGCAAAGTTGAAGAAGGTGACCCGTCAAGAAAAATCATAGAGATGATCTTCATGGAAGGTTGGAGGAGCTCAGACAACCGTGCTCACATTGAAAGCATCCTGAAGGTCCACAACGCACAAACAAAGGTATCAGAATTTGAACAATACCGTGAAATGGTCAAAATACGAGCACAGAGGCCAGAGCAGGACTCCAAGAGGCATCCACATCCACGTTGCTTAGCGGATGGGAACGAGCTCCGTCGATTCTATGGGACAACCCTTGCTTGCTCATTAGGCCAATATGGGTGTTCTAGCCTTTGCTCAATGCAGGGGTGCAACTTGTGCTGCATTCTAAGACATGGGTTCTCAAGCAGTAGGGGCTTAGACCAGAGTGTGTTGGGTATTCTTACTACTTCAACGGGTGAACGAGCCTACCAAAGCTTACAGATGGAGAATATGGAGGGAAGAAATGAAGAAGGTGGGGGTCTTTTGAGGAAGGCTTTAATTGTATGCAGGGTGATTGCAGGGCGAATTCATAAGCCAGTGAATGTGATGGAGAATTCCCAGGGGCTCAATGTCCGGAGAAGATTAGGGTTCGATTCCTTGGCGGGGAAGATGGCATCCAATGGCTCTAGCATTGACGACCTCTATTTGTTGAATCCAACAGCTTTGCTTCCTTGCTTTGTTATAATCTGTCAGTGAAGACACTTCTCTTAGACCACATGTTTGAAAGAAATCTACAGTTTTCGATTGGCTGCTTATTAACCAGGTTGTTCAATTATGTATGTCAATTAGTTTCATAGCAAACGTTTCACAACTGTTCCAAAACTTGCCTGAATTATCCTTTCCAAGTTGTTGGGTCCCTTTATGCGCTGTCCAAATGACTCCATCAGTTCAGTAATAGAACAGAAGCAGTTTGTTTTGTGAATTTTCCACACTCCAGTTGAAAGTGACAAAGAGTATATTGCATGCTGGTGCATTTGAAAATGGGACATGATTGTATATTAACTCATAAAAATATGCCTGACAGTTGATGTCAACAAAATGGTCAGAAACTAAGAATTAAGAAATTAGAAATTCACGAGTTGTTCAATATCCTGGTTATGGGCGGTCTTTCCTTCACACGAGTCCCATATTGGAAAAATATTCATACTAAAGTAAACGTGAAACTATAACCTTCTTAAAGTGTTTCTCCATCTTAAACTGAAATTAAAAAAAAATAAAATTATAAACACCTACAATTTTATAAATCACACCAAACTTAATCTAATGAATAAAAAAATTTCGTTCAAACACTTAATAGCCTCCACATAAATCCAATTAATAAATTCAAATTTAATCATATTGACTAAATCACATAAATCCAATTCATAAATTGCAAGAAATGAGAATAAATCCAATAAAAAGGAAAGAGTAACTTGAGAAAGAATAATAGTCTTACATAAATTACAACTCAATTATGGAGTTAGGGTTAGAGAGATTAAAAAATAATAATGATGATAATAATATAAAAAAATAAAAACAAAACATACATATAATTGCCGCTTTTATTTAAAAAAAAAGAAACATATAAGAAAATATTACCAACGGGAATTGAACCCATAGCCTTAAAGTTCCATCAATTCTTCATACAGGCAAGGAAAGGAAACAAACAAGCTGTACACATTTTTGTGATTTGATGTGGTGTCAATAAGTATATAATCAAAATATTTCTCTTTTGTTTCCCACAGATTTTTTTAATAAAAAAATTTACTGGTGTCAATTGACACCACACCCGCACAAGTGGATCCGCCCCTGACTTCAATAGGATTAGTTGATCAGGGTTCTACCATGAGTGTTGTTAGGCTTGGGCCTTGGTGAGAGGAGGCCATTGGTCAAGGCTAATAATCTCCTAAAAATGGCTTAGCTTTGACGGGCTCAACGGTTAGTCAGTCTGTAAATTTCATGGGTTGATTGAGGTAAGTAAATAATTACCATAAATTATCGAAACTTACCGAAAATTATCAAAATTTACCAAAATTTACCGAAAGTTACTAAAATTATCGAAAATCACATTACACGTGTTAAGTAGGTTTTTTTTAATTTTTCCCTTTTATTTCAAAAAACAAATTTACCCATATAAATTTACCCAAAGTTACCAAATATTACCAAAATTCATCCTTTATCTTACCTTAAGATACCCATGAAATTTACAGGCCCACTCACAACTCAGGTTATTATTGGCGGCAAAACCCCAACAGAAAATAAAGGCCGAAAACTGCAGCACTGGAAATGCTACGAATTGTTGCCCCAAGGCCCACTGTCGAAAATTATTGCCTAAAATCATTCTCACTTGCGAGCCCAAAAATAATTCAACATTTCTTTTGTTTTTTTTTCTTTTTTTTTTCAAAGGAGACTGATGAATTATCTCTTTTCGTCTTCCCCTCCCAGTCAGTGCAGCCGCCACCGTCCACCACCTACCCTCACACTTTGGTCTATTTTGTATCAGTTTCATGGGGAAAAAAAAATAGCCTTTTATAGGTAAACATTTTGACTAAATTCTTAGTATCGTTTTTAGGAGGCGTTTGGGAACCAACTGTTTGATGTTTTGACTAAATTCTTAGGGGACCATCGTAAGGGCTCATAAACATTTGAAAAAGGGTAAATGACTATAAAGGATGGCCCATAAGCCATATTGACCTAAAGGTCCTCCTAGGACACTGAAGTTCAGATTTGCAAATGATAGTGGGGCCCATTTTGCTGAGTCACCACCTCACTTCCCTCCCCACTCTCTCTCTATGAAAAACAGGGGAAGAAGCTCATCACTCTTCCTGGTGCTCACTGCCCGACCACCACCGGCTTCGACGGCGGCACCAGCAGTGGCGGACCTCCCGAACTGGAACCCGACCTCGCCAGCGTCGGCGGAGGCAGCGGCGGAGGAGGATGAGGATGAGTTTGTCTCGCCGGAAAGTGTCTTGTCCAAATTTCAATAAAGAAAGAGCAACCCTCTCAAGCTCTGCAGTCCCAATTCTTTCTTTCCAACTTGAAAATGAGGAATCAAGCCTGACATTCTCCTCCTGAATTTCGTATTTGAAGTTTGATGAGGTATCGGAAGTGTCTTCCACATCCGCACTTTTGTCAGTGACCTCTGTCCCAGACCGCCTTGAAGGCCCATGCAATTTGGTCCTCCTTTTGGTGTTTGTAGTCCCAACTGCAACGGATGAGCTAGCATCCCAGGGTTGTGAGCTTTTCTGTTGCACAGAACTGTTTTCTTTCAAGTCTCCCTTCTCAAAAGCCTAGCAAAATCATATTTCAACAACTTTCTTGACCCCATCATAATAAACAGTTGAATCCTGGAACATCTGATCGAGTAACAATGGAATGGAACCAACCTAAGAAGCAAATGAGTCCTATTATGAACGGAACCTGGGAGTTTTCTTTCCCTCAATCCTAAACAGTTAAACACAAATCCAATTGAAAAAGGTGCAACAGTTGAACTTGGGATAATTAGAGAGAGAAAGAGAGGAAAAGAGTACAGTTGAACTTGGGATGAGTTGAGGATGGAACCTTTGCAAGACTCAATTTCCCAGTCGCGAATACGCAACCCACAACGTCCATCGGACAAGGCTACAAACAGAGGAAGTAGGAGGGACGCCATGAGTGTTGGAGTTGGTGTTGTGAGGGACGCCATGAAAGAGAGATTCGAAGGTGGTAGGCGGTGGCAATGGCGGTGGCGGAGGACGTCCTCTCCTCTAACTTCCCCTGTTTTTGTAGAGAGAGAATGAAGGAAATCGGAGGGTGGTGAGTCAGCCGTGTGGGGCACACTGCTGATTATAAATTTGGACTTGAGTGGCCTCCACATCCTTTTAGGTCAATATAGCTTTAGGGCCGTCCTTTATAGGAAATAACCCTAAAAAAAATGGCTTAGTTTTGAGGGGCCCAACTGTCTGACAACCTTACTGTAAAATAGTATTAGATGGGCCCAAGGCCCACCATAAAAAATCACTGCCTAAAATCAGGCCTCACTTGAGCGCCCAAAAATATTTCTCCACTCCTTTTCTTTCTTTTTTCTTTTTTTCCAAAAGAGATTGATAAATTTAACAATTATTCTCCAATCGTTTGTCTGATCTTCTTCCTCCTTAATTATCTCTCTTCGCCTTCCCCATTCAGACAGCGCAACTGCCACCCTTAACCGCCTACTCTCACCCTTTGGTCCATTTTGTATCAATTTCACGAGAAAAAAATAGCCTTTTGCAGGTAAACATTTTGACTAAATTCTTCTTTCTTAGTTTATGTTTGGTCTAATTTCTAAAAAAATGTTTTTGATTCTTAAAATCAGTTTTCACAAAAAGCTACTTTTGGAGAATTATTGAAGTATTTGGCATCGCTTATGACATAAGAGATTTAACTAAATTAAAGTGTTTGGTAAACTCTAAATCCTAAACTTGTAATATAGGTGTTTTTACTCAATTTAATTAGTAGGCTAATTTTTCAAAAATTATCATGTGTTTCTTTTAGAGTAATATTATTATGTGATTATTTATAATTTTCTATTTTTATTAATTTTTAAATAGATTGTCCTATTATAATTATTGTTATAACAATATAATTATAATTATAGTTATAAATGATATTACTTAACTATAAAATTCTTTAAATTAAATATTTATATATCAATAATGTACTAAATATCATCTTTATAAGAATAAGATAATTAAAAAAATTTAAAAGTTTCAACATAATATTGAAATGTCCAGCATAATATTAATTATTAAAGGTTCTAATATAATATTAAAATATTTAAGTACCATCTTTATAGGAATTAGAATATTGAAATTATAGAAACTTATCATCATTGAATCCCACAGATTGAGCAGTCATTAGGTTTTTAGGAAGCAGAAGTAACAATTTATTACTTCTGTTTTTGGCCAAAACTATTTTTAGAAAACAATTATTAGCTTCTAAAAAATGATTGTTTGGCCTAGTTTGTGCTTTTTAAGCCCAAAAATACTATTAAAACTAGGCCAAACAAACACTTAGTATCGTTTTTTAGGAGGTGTTTGGAAACCAGCTGTTGATTGTTGATTGTTTTGAGATGTTAGCTGTTTTGTTGGTTGCTTTTCTTAGCTATTTGTATTAACTATTTTGTAAAGACTGTTTGGTAGAGTTAGTTGCTTATAGTATGATTTTTTTGTTTGATTTGCAATTGCGCCCTTAGTTTTATTTTTAGTAGTTTATTGAACATTATAGTTTTTTTTTAAAAAAAATTATTATTAGGTTTTCTCTCCATATTTTTAGTGTTTTTAATGTTTATATTTATTATTAGGATTCTTCTCTACTATATTTTTGTGACAAACAAATAATCACTAAAGATTAATAATACTTGTATTAATAGGCTAATAACTAAATTGTTCATCGATTACCAAATTTTCTTGATCAAGACTAAAAGTTTTATACCAATTTACTATTATAATATAATGTGGATATTTTATAAATGATTACTAAAAACTACAATATTCCAAACAAACTTTGCATACATAATCAATAATTAAATACATTCTAAATAAAAAATTACAACATTCTACACTACATATATTTAAGACAGTGCTCATATGGTAATTGATTGTAAATTTGGTGAAATTGATTATAATTTTATCAATAATTAATTTTCATGACTAGTGCAATGTATGGTGTACATTCTATTAATTTATCTAATTTTTTTTGGGGACTAAATTACTAAATTATAATATCTATGAAAATACATTTAATAATTAAAATTATTGAAAAAGTTGTTTTATCATTATTCGCATGCATGCATACATACATACATACATACATACATACATACATACATACATATATATGTATAATTTCTACTAAAAAAATGCTCCCCTCCCCTCAAGCTGCCATGGTAACAACGAGGAAAGAGGCAACACCACGACCGCCGGCAGGGCAATCTCCGTCTATGCCGGCCAAGGCTCCGATGAAGAAAAAATCCACATCATTGTCTCGAACAAGTAACAATGGAAACGCAGTCCAAGCACCATCGAATGTCCCTAGAGTTAACGAAGTATCAAACCCTAATCAGAGCATGCCATGCAACTGGGTAAAACGAAAACGGCAGAAGATGTAGTTCTTGATAGTATGATACAAGAAGATCAACCATCATATGCATCTTTATTCCGCAAAGATGATGGCCTAACACTCAGATACATTGAAGCACCGGTCACCAATGGTATTCAATGCGCAAAGATTGATAAATAAGATGTTATTGAAACAATTGAATAGTAGAAGGATGCAGTGATTTGTTGTTGTGTTGGGGGCAAATCCCCCTTATGAAATAATGAATGGTTTTATTAGACGAATTTGGAGGGATCTTAATGTTGATAATCTATCGTTGGCCAAAAAAGGTATTTTTCTTGTGAGATTTAAATCTATAGAGAGTCGAGACGAGGCTGTCAAACAGGATGTCAACTATTTCGATAAGAAACCTTTTATCGTAAAGCCATGGAATGAGCGGTTGGATATGAATCTTGAAGAGTTAATCTCTCTTCCTAAATGGATTAACCTTCTTGATTTGTCGGCTAAGTTATGGAGAGTAGAAGGGCTTTGTAAGATTACCAACATGATTGGGGTTCCGTTAAAAAACTGATAAGCGCACAAAAGAAAGGAATATGCTGAGTTACGCTCGTGTCTTGGTGGATATTCCTTTGAAGAGTTCTTTCCCTGATCCTGTAGATTTTCTGGATGAAAATGATAACTCGATGTGACAAGTCACCTCTAATTGGAAACCTATCTATTGTACCCACTGCAATATGTATGAGCATGATTTAGAGGCTTGTTGAAAGAAACAAGGGAACAAACAAACCTGAGTTCCAAAACACCCCACACCATATGCTGAGCAAAACAAAACTAGTCCACCTGTGAGTAGGGTGGATGATCAAGGTTTCATCAAACCTTCGAAGGTTGTAACCAGAAGGAGTCCCTCTCCGCCCAAAGTTGCATCCCCGAAAAACACCCTTCCCTCCACTAATAATCCTTTTGATGCTCTGAAGAAGATAGAGACTAAAGAAACTGTGCAGAACAACCTGAATAATGTCCATGACGAGACTCATAGGCCGGAACATTCGCGGACTCAATAGTCCGAAAAAACAAGAAGATCTTCGGATCTTCTTTCACTTGCAGAGGGTAGGAATGATTGCACTCTGCGAGACCAAGGTTATAACTAAAAACATTGATGAGATTTGTCAGAGATTTGTCAGAGATTGTTCAACAATTGGGAATATGCAACAAATGGCCTTCATTGCCTTAGAGTGCGTATTTTACTAGTTGGGCATCCGACTACATTCTCGGTGGAGGTTTTGCATTCCTTCGATCAGTTTATGCGCACAAGGATCTCAGTGCTTGATAGTAATCTTACCTTCTAGATTACTTGGGTTTATGGTAGCAACAATGCAACTGATAGGCTTGTGCTATGGGATAGTTTGTGGTAAATGGCACAACACATGGATGGGCCTTGGGGTGTCCAAGGGGATCTCAATGCTATTCTATACAAAACAGATAGGATAGGTGGGGTGGAAGTAGAAGCCTTTATGACATCTCCCTTCCAACAATGCAACTCAGATTGTGAGCTTTCCGAACCCCAATACTCAAGTACATATTACACTTGGACAAACTCGCATGTTAGTTCCAGGTTAGATAGATTTCTTGGGAACATGCAACGATACAATATCAATGACTTTATTAGAACTAAGTATAAAGCCTCGGGGCTTTCTCACCAAACAACTGTTGTCATTTCTTTCCTTAAGGAGCCCAAGTCTGCATACAATTTAAGATATTGCGACATATGGAGTCAATGCCCTGAATTCAACCATATAGTAGATGATGCGCTCAACAATCTACCCCCTGGGTATAATATGTTTCGCTTGGCCAAGTGCCTCTCCCACCTTTAGAGGGGCCTGTGCAAACTCCATAAAAATCGATTTCATGATATCTGAAAGTTTAATTAGGCTAGTTAAATAAAATGCGGAAAATAAATAGCGGAAAATTAAAATATAGACAAAACCCGGTAGTTGTTTACGATGTTCCTCCGAACTCAATTTCGGAGTACTCACCGCCTAGAGTTCTCCAACTCTGGGATTTAACCTCGAATTATTATTAGGATGGATTTCTACAACCGATCTTAGATCCTTCTCTACTCTCAAGATATCACCACTTGATATCGCCTCTCAATCAAGTGTGGCGGAGTCGACTTCTCAACTCCTAAATCCTCTCCTTAACAATAATTATCTCAATCACTTAACTCAATAACAAATAGCTCAATACAACTTTAATCTCACACTCAATAACAATAGGAATTAATAATGCTCAAGTGAGATGCTTTCTTGTGTCCTCTTGTCTCTTCTCTTGTTTTCTTGGATGATCAAATGCTCCTCGTATTTATAGTGCAACAAGGCCGAAGAGTCAATCAAGTGAATAAAGCAACTCTTGATTCTTGGCATGCATGATCCCTTGATCTTGATATGATTCTCACAAGATGTGGCATTTGAATTCTTTCACCTTATCAATAAGATATGGCACTCAAGAAGCAAGCAAGTGAATCATATCATATCATGTCATGTTGTATTATATAAATTTCATAAGCAATTAAGCTCAATATTTATATAATATTTTCTTGTTGCCAAAATGATAAATATTTTGGTTCAATGCATTTGGACATTCATTAGTTTTGCTCATCTCATTTCATCCAATATTCTCATGATATTAATCAAGTCACATTTCTCAAATTTATCCAATCAAATATTATGATATCACACAAAGTAACTCACTTAGATATTGTGGTGTGACATGATTTATATAACAAGGTCCATACAAATATTCTCAATTAATATATTGGACCAACATAAGTATTATATATGAGAAACATAATAATTCAATTAATTCAATTTCCACTCTCATATATAGAACTTATTTTACCGTTTGTTATCATCAAAATCATTATATGCTTCATAGAGCTAACAATCTCCCCCTTTTTGATGATGACAAACAATTCAACAACTAGTATGAAATGATATAGATATACATATCTTAGCTCATGATCATACTTACCATCAATGTTTTCTTCTCCCCCTTTGTCATCATTAAAAATGGTTAAATAAAAATATGACATGAGAAATAATACCATAGCTCCCCCTTAATTTATACTCGTTCCCAAAACAAAGAAAGGGTCAAGCTTGTAAATTCCCAAATTGATATTTTTCATCAAACTCAATCTATTCTAAATTCAATTTTGTATGCAACACATTTAACTCATTTTCTTATAGATAATAACCATTTCTTATCATTTTGTAATACTCCTCCCCCTTTCAAAAGTAATTGTTGCATAAGAATCATTACTAGTAAAAGAACATTTCAATTTACCCATCAAATAATCCTTAGTCACGGAATCATGATCTATATATCATTATGAAAAATCAATCAATGTATAAGATTTAATAATTAAGACATCTTGCCTCCCAAAAAAAATTTCATGCAACACATAATCAAACAAGAGTTAATCAACTTTATACTTTACAATCACAAAAATTCCATTTCCCCCCTTATTAAATAAAAAATGTGAATTAAAAATAAAGGGGATGATTTTGTTAAAAATACTTACCGAAGTTTTACCTTAGGTAATCCAAGACTTACCACTTTTAAGGCATTTGATTGTGGAACTTTAAAACTACCATGTAAACTTGAGTTTAGAAAAATCGTGTTCATTACTCTTAGGTCTCTGCAAAAGAAAATTTCTAGAACAAGATTTTGGTACCCATTTCTTTTCGGGTCCATAATGGTTAGGAGTATAAGATAATAATGAAGTAGATAATTTTTTGTTCTTAATCTTGACATGTTTTGATCTAGTACTACATTTGCAAAATTTTGAACCATATCTATTTGTTCTAAAATTTAAATTAATTGCATCAACACAAGATTGAGAAACATAAACCATTTGAGATTTTACCTCACTTTTCTCAATTAATAGAGTCGACAATGGTTGAATCTTTTCTTCAATATCTTGCTCAACTTGTTCTACTTTTTCAACCGACTCTTTAACATTGTAGTCTTTGGATTCCTCGATCACAATAATCTCTTCCTGTTTGTTCACATCAAAATCTAAACATTCTTCATTAGTGCAATATAATAAATATAGAGTATCCCAAATATTCTTGGCATTTTCACAACTAATAACTTGTTCAAGAATATTATCAGAAATTCCACAAAGCAATATGTGCGTAGCTCTTGAGTTCAATGAGACATATTTCATATAATCATCCGTGCGCTCCTTTCTTGCTTTCTTAACATTTGATTCATGGATAACAATGCTCCAAACCTCATTATAGTGGGTTTGTATAAACGCTTTCATCCTGTCACTCCAAAAAGAATAGTTAGATCCATCAAAAGGAGAAGGAAAATCATCAAAATTATATCCATACCTAGCCATGAGATCGATCCTACAGAAGGTGAAGTCTTAAAAAGTAGGTTAGGCTCTGATACCAGTTGAAAGTTTAATTAGGCTAGTTAAATAAAATGCGGAAAATAAATAGCGGAAAATTAAAATATAGACAAAACCCGGTAGTTGTTTACGATGTTCCTCCGAACTCAATTTCGGAGTACGTCACCGCCTAAAGTTCTCCAACTCTAGGATTTAACCTCGAATTATTATTAGGATGGATTTCTACAACTGATCTTAGAGCCTTCTCTACTTTCAAGATATCACCACTTGATATCGCCTCTCAATCAAGTGTGGCGGAGTCGACCTCTCAACTCCTAAATCCTCTCCTTAACAATAATTATCTCAATCACTTAACTCAATAACAAATAGCTCAATACAACTTTAATCTCACACTCAATAACAATAGGAATTAATAATGCTCAAGTGAGATGCTTTCTTGTGTCCTCTTGTCTCTTCTCTTGTTTTCTTGGATGATCAAATGCTCCTCGTATTTATAGTGCAACAAGGTCGAAGAGTCAATCAAGTGAATAAAGCAACTCTTGATTCTTGGCATGCATGATCCCTTGATCTTGATATGATTCTCACAAGATGTGGCATTTGAATTCTTTCACCTTATCAATAAGATATGGCACTCAAGAAGCAAGCAAGTGAATCATATCATATCATGTCATGTTACATTATATAAATTTCATAAGCAATTAAGCTCAATATTTATATAATATTTACTTGTTGCCAAAATGATAAATATTTTGGTTCAATGCATTTGGACATTCATTAGTTTTGCACATCTCATTTCATCCAATATTCTCATGATATTAATCAAGTCACATTTCTCAAATTTATCCAATCAAATATTATGATATCACACAAAGTAACTCACTTAGATATTGTGGTGTGACATGATTTATATAACAAGGTCCATACAAATATTCTCAATTAATATATTGGACCAACATAAGTATTATATATGAGAAACATAATAATTCAATTAATTCAATTTCCACTCTCATATATAGAACTTATTTTACCGTTTGTTATCATCAAAATCATTATATACTTCATAGAGCTAACAATATCCATCATGCAACAATTGTAACACCCTCGGGTTCATAATCACTAGATTAAGCTTGAACTATCCATAATCCAACAATTAGTGCATCGACATACAAAACTTGAAGATATTACAGCCGTCCACATCCATGGACAAAGCTAAACCAACATGCCCAATACAAAACACCAAGTACAACTCAAAGCTCCAAAGAAATCTTAAACATTATACTTAACACAAAATATATATTTACAACCCAAAGTAGCTTCATTACAATACTAGATAGTTCAATTCTTCACTTGGCATCAATACTGATTATAACCAAGAACTTTACCAAAAAAAAAAAGTATGAGATAACTCTTAGACACCAATTAACTTTGCTTCTTATTCCACCACTAGAGCCAACACCTAAAACAAAACATAAAATATTTCACAAATGAATCCAAACTCAATATACATACCTTTGTAATGTAAATCATATTTTATCAATTCATTTTATTTCGTGCATTTCAATTCCTTTTGCAATTAGATAGAGAAGAGACATAATTTAAACATGTTGCATGATTATTATTATTATTATTATTATTATTATTATTATTATTATTATTATTATTATCTGAGTGGTACCCATTTACGATCATTAGACTAAGCCTTCATATGCGCATTCCTAAACCGATTAGGAGGTCCAGACGGAGTTAACTGGTTAACACTTGCCAGGTATATGGTATTGATGCATTTATTATGCATAGATGGGACGGGTCCACATTTAGGTGACAAAAGATGGTGAACTACATATTGTTCATGTTAGTACGTATAATAACACTTGCTGATTTTGTTGATATGAATACATGACATTGAAAGATACATGCAATATGCGTGCCTGAACTGGAGCACTTTGTCAATTAACTGAGACTTGATAAATAACAATGTCTTTGAACGATGATGACTCAAACGACAAGCAACAACGACCTCAAGGCGGCGCACATGAATACAATAGCAAGAAAGTAAGTTTGGGTGCTTTGAGGACAAAAAGAACGTTTAAGCTAGTTTTTGAAGAGCTTAAAAGTAGTTGAAAAGCTTAAAGCTTGGGTAGTATATTTGTGAAATTGCTCTAAAAAAAAGTATATTTGTGAAATTCAAAGCTTTTTACAAAGTGACCAAAGAAACGCAACTAGGCACATTTCGGAGAGGTCAGAGTTAGCACTAAAACCTTTTAGTTGAAAATTGAGGTTAAAAACGAGAGTCGGAACTCTCAAACTTTATAAATATAGGGTTTAAAGTCTTCAAAATACATTTTAGAACGAAAATTCATAATTGAAGACATTGATCTCTAATGATGGTGAGTAAGCAGCCTATGGAAAGAGAAAAATATACTCTACAATTCATATGTTGATCATCAATCCAAAATAACACAAGAAAGGCCTCAAAAGGTTCTCTGCGATAACTGCAACAATTTGTCATTTTTGGGAAAAATGTGTTCACTAGATTATTTTCCCAAGCCCATAACTTTTCACTATGATGTCCAAATGATGCAAGTAGACTCAATTTGAAAAGTTTCTACAACTCTTATGTTGAACATAAACCTAAAAAATTATTGGAACATACCCAAAATATCTCTAGAACAAGACATGCTAACTTGATTTTTCTGCACAACACTCTTTGGCCGGCTGTTTTTAATTAAACGATTTCTCATTGCCTCGTTCCTCAATTGACCTATAAGACACCATTTTGATATTAAGATTGGTTAGGGGACGTTCCGATGTGGACAAATAATTATTGTTAAGTTGGAAATTTATTTTACTGGAAAATCATTTTATAAGGAAAACCATTTTCTTGGAAAGTGATTTTCACTTGCAACAAACATACCTTACAATGACAAAAATGACCTCAATTTTTTGTTAAGTTGTTAGTTTCAAAGTCAATTATTAAGGGTAAAGATAGTAAAATTATTATCAGAAATGTAAAAGTGACAAATAATTACGGAGAAAAAATTAGTTAAGCGGACAAGTAATTAGGAATAGAGGGGACATGTATGTATGTATGCAATAGGGATGACAACGGGTCCTAGACCTGACTCGGACCTAGTCGGACCTGACCTATTTAGGTGGGTTTAGGTCCAAAAAATTTGGATCTATTGGGTTTGGGTCAGATCTGGGTCCTTCAAAAAATTGGCGAGTTTGGGTCTTGGTTTGGGCACGGACCCGACCCGTGGACCCGTCAAATTAACTAATACATTTTTGCTAAGATTGACATTTACAATATTAATATTGTTGATGATCTCTGTTCTTCTCCTTAAATAGTGAACATATTGATTTATCAAGTCATTTATTTGAGCTGTGAAACGTTCAACAACATTAATATGGATGAAATGTTGTTTCCATAAATTTTTATCAAGTCGTTTGCAATGTTTTTAGTTTGATGAAAACAAGTGTATTTAAATAGAACAATTATTATTATACAAGTGTACAAGTATAAAATTAACCCGAAAATTTAATAAACCTAGTAAAAAAAAAAGATTGTTGGACCTATTAAGGACCCGCTATAGCTCCGTGGACCTACTGGATCCATTAAGGACCTGCTATGGTCCCGTGGACCCAGTGGGTCCGGGTCTTATTCTGGGATTTTGGGATCCACCGGGTCCCGGGTCAGGTCCGCGTCCAAAAAATTTGACTGGTCTGGGTCCGGGTCTAGCAGGACTCGACCTATTACCATCCCTAGTATGCATGCATATTTGTAAGTATATGTGTGTGTGCCTGTGTAAGTACATACATGTACACATACACAAACACACACTCACACATACACATATGTCCATATTTTTTTTTTGATAATTGGGCCACTTAGCCAAAATTAATTCAACCACAAGTTAAGTGTCAAAGAGCCCTACAATTAGCCACCCTTCATGGGCTAGGCCGAAACTCCCTTTAGCCCAAAAGAAGGCTAAAAAATACAATCAAACCCACTACCAAAGAGAGGGGGGATCCAATTATACAAAAGACAACCCACCTCTCTAAATTCATCTAACAAGTAGTAGCATGCCAGCATGTGAGATTATCAAAAGGATCACCAAAGTCACCATCTACTGCTTCATTTTCCAGTTGTATCCCACTACTTGAGAATCACTTTAGAGTATTCCTTTTCTGTGTCTCCCTTTCAACGCTTCCCCATTCATCCTTCCTCCCCATTCCATCTCCCACAGTCATCAGGTTCCTCCATCACCATTATCACATACTTACTGGAACAAAAATGGTATGTTGTGAAAATGTGCAGCCAAGCAATCAACAGGGTAATCAATCTTCTCCTTCCACATGGTTGTCCACAAGCAGATTCTCCATCTGATCAATTGCCCAAGGAGCTCAATATTCTTCTCCTGCTCTTGGAAGATTATAGCATTCCTTTGATTCCATGTGGACCAAACAATGGCAAACCAAGTTGTCTTCCACATTTTCTCTCTGGTCTTGTTATTAAACTTTACTTCCATCCTCTTTCAAAGAATGTCCTCACAGTCCCAGTACTTGCCACAATATATCCTAGGTCTTGCATAACTGAGCTCCAAACAGGCCAGATAATGGGACAGAGTAAAAATAAGTGGTTGGTGTCTTCTTCCGCCCTCTCACAGAAAGGACATACATTCATCTCTTCTTCCACAATCCCTGTATACAGTAACATACTCCTTGTACTGAGCTTCTCCATCAAGGTGATCCACACCATAATTTCAATCTTT
The DNA here is from genome assembly GCA_029582165.1 of Portulaca oleracea. Lineage (NCBI taxonomy): Eukaryota > Viridiplantae > Streptophyta > Magnoliopsida > Caryophyllales > Portulacaceae > Portulaca > Portulaca oleracea. The sequence goes on from CM055887.1 coordinate 17,982,163, forward strand.
GGGGGGGCCAACCCCATCCATACTGAACAGACAACAGAGTCCACTTGAACATTTGCAAGAGCAACCTTTTCAACTTCACATACACACGACTTAACAGTATAAGTTGTTGTTTCGAGCCAGGTAATGCTATCTTTGACATCTTTTCTAGGTTGATTTCGCTGTAATTCCGCCTTCAACAGATCTTCTTGCTGTAATTCCTCCAATGTCAGAGCTCTCTCCCATGCTAAAAGCCATCTCCAATTTTCTCCTTCAAACCATCCTAACTCCATGATACTGCATCATTTTTGGGTTGAAACTTCATACAACACTGTGAACAAATCCTTTATAGAGCAGTGATCAAGCCATTTATCTTCTCAAAAGTGAATTCCACTGCCATCTCCCAACTGAAACTATAGACTATTCTTTAGCATCTGCTGCATGCTTGGGTTTGCAATGACACTCTTCTTTATATCGTTCCAAGGACTAGCCATCCAAGGCTTGCATTTGGATGGTAGTAGAGCAAAGTCTTCGCAGTGTATTGCTTGAACTACTCTTTTCCAAAGTCTCCCTTCCTCTGATGCATACCGCCACCACCATTTAAATAGTAGCGATGCATTCTTTAACAACTGATCCCCAACTCCCAGCCCACCTCTGTCTCTTGGTCGCTGAATCACCTCCCATCTAACAAGTGCACTGCCTTTTGAATCACCTCCTCCAGCCCAGAAGAACCTCTTTTGAATTTTTTTATGGCTTCGGCTACCGACTTGGGCATTCTGTAAAGGGACAAATGATACAACGGCAAACTATTCAAAACAGCTTTTATTACTACCAACGTTCCCGCTCTTGATAAACAGTTAGCCTTCCAGCTAGCTAGTTTATTCTGTATCTTCTGCACGATCGGCGCCCAAGCACTTTTCCTCTTCATGTTTGCACCCAAAGAAACCCCAAGTATGTAATTGGTAATTCAATGATGGCACATTCCAGCTTCATGGCCATTCTTCTCTTCCAATCCTCATCCATCCCGAACACAACCAGTCTGGACTTGCTGTAGTTTATGACAAATCCGGCAAACTTTTCAAAACTATGCAGGATTGCCTTTATGTTGATCAAGTCTTCCTCTTCAGCTCTGCAAAAAATTAGAGTATCATCCGCAAATTGTAGATGGGATACTCTAATTTTTCTTGCGCCCACTTCTAATCCTCTGAAATCCCCATTATCCTGGCCATCCTGTAGCAGCCTGTTGAGAACTTCCGTCATCAAAACTACACATATGTCCATATAAACACACACACTCAGACACTTGTACGAATTATATATATATATATATATATATATATATATATATATATATATATATATATATATATATATATATCTGTGTGTGTGTATGAACAAATAATTAGAATATTTTGAGTTTCTTCTCTGTAAAACTCGTCTTTCAATCCTCTTCTACTCTTTGCTCCCTTCATTGCTTAAAAAAATATTTTGAGTTTCTTCTCTGTAACTATTATTCGGAAGGATAAGGTAAAGGAGTGTCTATCCTCTCTCTCTCTCTTCCTCTCTCTCTCTCTCTCTCTCTCTCTCTCTCTCTCTCTCTCTCTCTCTCTCTCTCTATATATATATATATATATATATATAAATATATATATATATATAGATAAATATATATATATATATATATATACATTGTTTGGTTTGGTGGATAATAACTACTTTTAGGAAAAATAAAGTATAGAAATATAAAGATATGATAGTAAAAATACATGAGAAAGGTACAAAAGCATCAAGTTTTGTTGCCTTCAGCCCCCGTCCCCGTCCCAGCCCAGAAGAAGAAGAATAAGAAGAAGAAGAAGACGAAGAAGCCAAGAAGAAGAAAACATCAAAAACTCAAAATCCATACAACTGAATTGAAGGATTTGAAACACATCAAAATACAATAAGCACAAACACTACTGTAATAACTGAATACCAAAATCCTCTTTGCATATAATGAGAATGAAAAGTTGCTAACATTTACATGATTCACAACTCCAATATGTCAGTGCATTACATGAAGGAAAAAACTCCATCATCATCATCTTCTTCTTCTTCTTCTGTTATAATTCTCTCAGAATGAATGAAGTTTCTGAGAATGAAGCTTAATGAGGAATTATGTTCTACTTCTTCTTTTGGCACCCATCACAAACCCATCTTCATCTTAGAAAAAAATGAACCGGTTTTTACATTTGAACCAAAAATAAAGCCAACACATGACATGCCACCTATGCACCTATGTCATCTAACAAGGCCCTATAATTTAATCAAAACAAGGACTCTATTGTCCTGGCAATACCAAAGAGTCAATATTGCATATGGGCCGTCTTTCTTGGTCAATAACCCTAAAATATTTTGGCTTGTTTAAGTTAGTTGGGTCATTGTTAGGTTAGAGTATTGGGCCAATTTAGTGTGTTGGTGTCTTAGGTCAGTTTAGGTTTAGGTTTTTAGTTGGGTCAATAGTCTCATTCGGATTTTAGGTTAGTCTATAATGTCAGCTTAATATAAATTCAAGGTTAGATGAGTCTTAGGTTTTATTTAGTTTGTTAATTAAAAATGATTAGTGAGTAGTGAATTTAGGTTAGGGGGTGATTAGGCTCTTAATAGGGATTTAATTTGATTTGATTGGAAGGGAATGATTAGCTTAGTTTTGGATTTTCCACCATTATTCTCTATCTTTGTGGAAGTTTTAGTTGATTGTGAGGTTGCTAGACCTATTTTTTTAACACAACGATTTGGGGTTTTAGCGGGATAATTAGATTGTCTTTCATGAAAGTGATGATTGATTTAATTAGGGTTTGTTACACTTTGTACTCTTAAGTTTTATCCTTCATGAGAGTGAGGGTAAGATTTAGGAAGTTAATCTAATGTTATCCTTGAGAGAGGGTGCTTAGAGTGATTTAATTTTAGTAGCGACCCATTCCTTGCTTAGTTTAGCTATCTCCTTTCGATTTTCCTTCGATTGGATTTCCATTAGGTTGCTAAAATCAACCCCCGGTCCTATTTCTTTCTTTTATTTGTAGTTCTTGTTGTGTCTTTTTATTAGTTTCAAAACTCACAAAAACATGAATTTCCTTCAACCTAGATGGTGAGAGCTCGATAGCTTTTAGGTTTTTGTAGCCACAAATCCCTGTGGATACGACAATACACCCGGCTGTACTGCAGCTTGAACAAAAAACCAGTTCCCCTTCCTGTGCTAGTCCTTGCCTCTCAAGATAAGCCTAAGCCTGAGCATGTATTAGAAGTTCCCGATGGAGATGAAGAATGGATCATAGCCACTTGAAGGATGGGTAGGGGGCAAAGTGATTTCCAAACAACATCGCCTCGTTAAAGTAAGCAAAAAAGGAGAAGGAACAATCCTCAACCTTCTATGGAGAGGAAGAGGCTTGAAGTCATCAAGAAACATGGAGTGGGTTCAACTGAGTTGCCTGAGCGAGGCTCGCATGTTCCTTTCACGCTGGAGGAATACTATCCGAAGTACTTCTTTGAAGAAGTTGACCATGTTGCAGTTGTGAATTTGGTCTCCTGCTTCGAGATCGAAGAAGATGATAATGAAGGAATGGAGTATAAACCTAAGTCAAAGCTCTCCGTGTTCGATAGGTTGGGACGATCAGCTTCCTGCAAACAAGCATCTATCTTTGAGTGGATAGGGTGTCGAGGAGAGCGCAAAGCCTTGGTCTTAAGCAGGATCGAGAATGGTTCGAGATCAAAGTCTTCTGTATTGTCAAGGATCAAGCAAGTTGAAGAGGTTTCAATCTCACAACCCCACCAGGAACAGAGCTCCACATTCAGCCGCCTTGGAGTCATCAACGAAGTTCAAAGCACCATCCCATCTCGCTTGAAGCGGTGTTCAACATTGGAAGTAAAGACAAAAGGATCTCTTAGAGTGAAGAGACGCACTGTGATCTTCAATGATCATTAAAGCAAAAACAACGCCAATGAAGAGCTTGAACGAGAGGAGACACTTTCTTTTTTCCAAGTCAAAATCTAGGAAAGTGAAGATGTAGCTCCCGAACAAGAGCCTAAACTGTTTGCCAAAAAAAAAAAAAATTCATTTTCACCATAGTTCCTTTAAGTTTTAGCATTATAATACTCCTGGCCCGCAAGAGTATAAAGTGTTTACGGCTAAACCAATAAATAAAATCTTCATTTCATCTTTTTCTTTTAAAAAAAGTTTGAACTACGTTTGGCTTGATCCTGACGGGTATTTCATCTCTTAAGGTGCGTACGTAGACAATTTGGGTTTAGACTCAAATACAGCCATAACATAACAAAAAAAGGGGGGTCATGAATCGACATAATTTGAGACTTTCAAGTCATCAAATTTCAAGACTTTCAAGTCACCAGATTGACTGTCTTCCAATTCAACAAAAATTAAAGACTTTCAAATCAACAAACTTCAAGGCTCTTAAGTCACCAAGTCTCTTTACATCTAAATTAACAACAAGACAAAGATTTTCAAGTGAGTCAAATTCTCGCATCAACAAGTCTTCTGACTTCCAAGTCGACAAAATGAAAGACTCACAAGTCAACCAAATTCAAATCAACAAAATACAAGGACTCACAAGTCAAGGAAAAAATCACGACTCTCAGTTTAGTAAAGATTCGAGATTCCAATGTAAACGATGCATATGACTCTCACGCCGGCAAATGCAAAGACTTTCAAGTCAACAAACTTCAAGAGTCTCAAGTCATCCAACCCACCGACTTCCAAGCAAAGACAACAAAAATTGGAGGCTTCCAAGTCAGCTAAATTCAGGACTACCAAGTCATTAAAATCAAATTCTAAGGTGAAAAGAATTAGTTACTCCGAGGTCATCAAAGACAAGACTACCAAGTCACTCCCCGCAGAAGATTTATGAGTTCACGACTTCCAAGTCATCAAAAGGAATGACTCATACATCAACAAAAGTTAACGACTCACTTGTCAACAGGATCCATGACTCCCAAGGTGAGATAGGTGAAGACTCACAACTTAGTTAGAAAGACTCCTAAGTGAGTAAATTCAATTGCTCACTCGTGCAAGACTTTAGAGTCGACAAGGTTAAAGATTTCTACGTCAACGGAATGAGGACTCTCAAGTCAAAAGTGCAAGAAATGGACCGACTTCCAAGTCATTAAGATTGTAGTCTTTCAAGCCGCACTCTGGCTTGCCAAGATCTTCATGTCAGCAGTTTGCTTCAAGTCAGCACCATCAATGAAATACTCAGGCTGGTTGACAAATTCCTTCAAGCATGCAATATGGGGACATCCTAGTTGTGTCGGCTAAATTATGCTCAAGACGACGTCATCATCCTTCAAATCTGCGAGGCACTCCTTTGGCTAAGTGGTAGACTCTTTCAAGCTGGCGACATCGACATATCACTCAGGTCAATATTGGGGGCAAGCAAGCTGGCAATGTCCTTTCTGTCAATCGATGACGCTTGTAGCCGAGAACATATCAGGTGGCTTATCGTGGATCTTCAGAAGAAAGTCCGACTGACTTGGCTTGACAGAGAATTCAAGTTCGCTCTTCACAGCACGTAGACGCTAGAAAATCCAGGAGGAATAATCCACGAGAGCTGAAGTGGAGCGATGACTCTATCGTCCCAGATTGTACTGACGTTTCTGAGAGAGGTGTCTATGACAACTCTACGTCAGTACACTGAGGAGTGTTCCACTTGCGGTGAGGCCATGACTTAGTCGACCCAAACAGTTCTAAAGCGAGTAAGTCTGTGACTACTCTACGTCAGTACTGTAACGCCCCAAAAATTCAATTTTAAACTTAACGGTCAAAGCCAAGCGTTGACTAACATTAACAGTGGAAGACTCATTTTTTTTCTTTTTATTAACTTTATTTACTTGGACGTTACTGCCGTATCTCCGAAGAGATACAAGGCAAGAAAGGAAAACTAACAACAAGCGATAACTGTTTACTTCAATTTAACAACGAAAATAACTTCGAATTCTAGAACAACAAAAACTCAACATTTGCTAAACTTCAAGTCTAAACATAAACTAAACTTTATTATCAAAACGGCTAACTCCAATGTCCTCACTCTAATGCCCTTCCCCTTCACATAACTAATCTTCACCTAAAAACAAAACATTCACAACATGAGGGGGAAACCTTAATAATGTCTACCCCTAACTGTCAAAACAGTTCAAAGTTCATTTCAAACCATTTAGGGGAGGGGAACAAGTCAAACCTTTTTACAACTCATTTGAAACCCAACCCAAAATAACCAGAGTTCAGAAATAACAAAACTTATAAACCAACAGTACCAACTTCCAACTCAGAAAAACACAACGTTCCAAAAAACCTCAACTGACACTTTCAAACTCAGAATCAGACATCAGAAATCAGAAACCAGAAATCAGAAATCAGAAACAGAGTAATCAGAAATAAAAAACAGAGTAAACTTTTGCTCAGAATATCAGAATCAGAATCAGAACAGGATCTTAGATCCTCAGAATCAGAATGGATGGCCAGTCCCAAAAACAGAATCAGATGTGTATACAATCTCAGAAATAATATCGGGACTCCCCGATCTCTAGATAACTCCCCTACAGGAACAGATCCTGGTCTAAGGGTCGTTACCCACAACCCGCTTATGGTTTCACTTTGATTATTAGTATCTTATGAATTATCAGACGTCAGACTTCAAACAAAACCCAACCCAGTTTACAAAACCGTCAGAATAAAACTCAGAGTTTAAAAGACTGCCACGTTTTACTCAACTCAGAAAAACAACTCACAGACATCCAAATCAGACAGTCTAACTTTAAAGAAAATCCCCGTGCGGGATGCAAGCTTCATAAAACAGATAAAAGAGCATCCCAAAGGGGATTAGGACATAGACATTACCTGAACAACTTTTCTTTACTGCAACACTTACACACGGGAGCTAACTATCGCGTCGTCTCGCTCGGACCTAGAATTCGAATATAACTTCTAAAATTAAAACTCACTCTCCACGATAAATAATTCATACAAATTCTACAATTTCCCCAATCTTAACAATTTCTTACAACTAAACTAACCATGTAACATGCAATATACTCACATAAAATCATGTCAACAACAACTCCCCCTTAATCAAATAATAACTAACTTTAAGGACAAGAACCCTAGACATAATTCCCACAATTTACAAATATGCCATTAATCATGCAATAACATACTAGACCATGCATTCTCATCTACAACTACCCTTTTAGGGTTCCTAGCATATTTCTAGGTTTCCAAAGTCATCATAATCCAACCCAAAAACATCTAAACCTTAGCAAGGACATGAAAGACTAAGATTACACACTTCACATAATGACTCCATAATAACATGAACTTATTAATATTAATAGGTACATAAAATAATAGTACAAACTTAATATTAGCAATATTATGAAAATAGTCATATGAAACTTACGAAACTTAATAATAATATTATGAAACTTAATAATAATAATAACACGAAACTTAATAACTAATAATAATATAAAACTAATAACATGAAACTTTTGAAATAATATGGAACCTTAATAATATCATGGAAACTTAATAATAATACAATAGCTTAAAAATACTACGAAACTTAATAAAATCACGAAACTTACTAATATTTTAGGAAAATTTTATAATAATAATACGAACTTAATAATAGGAACTTCAAAATAATAGTATGAACTTAATAATATAATGGAAACTTGATAATATCATGAACTTAGCAACATGAAATATTTAATAAAACATGAACCCTAATAACAACAATATAGGAAAACTTATTAATACTAATAAAAATAAACCTAATCAATACAATGAACTTGATACTAACATGAATATCAACAACAAGAACCCTTACTAACAACATGAGACTAACTATGGATGTTTGAATCAACAATATCAAGCACAAACACATTCCAATCCACCCTAAAACATGCTTTGATTACCAAAACCTATAATCAGAATATCTAACACTCTACTACCTCCACATTACTCCCAGAATACACAGACACAACCCATACTCATAATTCACAACAATACCACCCAAAAATATATAGAGAGAAAAAGAGAGTTAGAGCACAAACAATGGGTCCAAGAAATGGCGCACAAGGTGGTCGGCGGCTGGGTGGTCGGAGTTTGGTGGTGAGTCGGCGGCGACAAGAGGGTCCGGTGGTCGCAGCGATACAAAGAGCGGCAACGGTGAGTCGAAATAAGGGTTGAAGTCGTCGGGTGGGCGTCGTCTTCGCCGGAGCTAAAGCGGTGGCCGTCGATCTTGGGTGTCACCGGGGTTGATGGGAGGCGTCGATTCTGCGGTGGCTCGGGGTCGCGTCGCGTGGTGATGCTCGGCTGGGCAGAAACAAGGCACGAAGGGGGTTCGGTTGGTGCGTTTTAGCGGGTTTTGTGACGTGCTTGGGCGGTGGAGATGGCCGAAAATGGCTCGGTGGTGGTCGGAATAGGGCGGGGTGACGGCCGGCGTCGAAATGGGGGAGGAAGGAGGGTGGTTGATGGTGGTGTATTGGTGGGTGGTGTGGTGGTGCGTGGCCTCGGGGTGAAGCAGAGGGAGAAAGGAAGGAGAGAGAGAGAGGGAAGAGAGAGAGAATAATATTATAACAACTTTGCGGCTGAAGTAGAATTTTAGGATATTTGTTTATGGAAAATTGGAATCTAATAAACCAAACTTTATGCCTATTTTTATCTAATAAACCAAACTTTCATTTTTGCTAATGGCATACCATACTTAACATGCTATTTTTTTTATTGAACCTCCACCACTTTCCGGCCACCGGAAAAGTGATGTGGACTTTTTTGTGATGAGGTGGAGTGTTTTTTATGATAAAAATAAAGATAAATTGTTATTGGCTTGTGTCCTAAGCTGACTCAGCAATTTACCCCCCATCCCCCACAAAAAGACTTTCAGTAAACCAAACAATAATAATCCCCCCCCCCCAAAAAAAACGAAACCCTAGCCAAACAATTCTTCTCTGCCTTCCTGCTCTTTCTTTCTCTAATCTCCTGCACATCTATTCTCACATCTCCTGGGCATCGCTTCTTCGATCATCTAATCTTTCTCTTCTTCTCATCTATCTCATGCGCATCTCTAACTCATCTAATATCACATCTACTCTCCTGCGTTTGCATCTCTGAAAGCATATAATATGGCACAAAGCCAGAGCTTTTGTGGTTCTAATTGGGAAAGGACGATTCGACCAGTGAAGTTAAATTCAAGACTACCAAATGGAGCGGTGGTGAAATGTTTCCATGGTATTCCAGCAGCATATGAAACTTGTCGAAAAGGCCCTAATTTTGGGAGGAAGTTTTATGGATGTAAATTGTGGAAGGTGAGTTGCGTTTTTTTTTTTTGTGTCTGATTTCGAATATATTTTTTGTACAATTGAACAGTTAGTGTGTTTTTTTTGCCCTAATTTGTTCTACAATTGAAACGAAATTGGTGTCTGATTTCGATTATGTTTTTTGTAGGTTCCAAATCAGAAATGTCGTTTTTTTGTATGGGAGGATGAGGTTGATATGAACCTAATTGAAATGAACAATGTGATGGAGGAAAGGCTCGAGCAAATTTGTTATCAAGTGACAAGAATGGGAAATGAATTTCAAAGAGTGAAGGATGGGAATCAGAACTTTCAGCATCTAGATGAAGAAAATGTAAGGCTCAAAACTAAGCTTGACAAGGAGAAAAGGAAGAGGAAGGCAATTGAGGCTGAACTGATGAATGTCAGAAACCAAATTCTACTGGAGAAAGGCCCTGAACAGTATAGTTGCCTGAAGATGTTTGTGATTGTAGTTGTCCTGGTTGTGTTTGTTACCATTATTAGGATTAAGGTGAGTTTGGTGAAAGTATTTGTCAATGTAATATGGTGGTAGTTGGTTGAGTGTATGCAGCTAATGTATTAAATGATTAGGGAGGTTGTATCTGTTGAAATGAATTGCAATGAAATTACTTTCTGAAAATTTTTGGCTACTGTGCAAATCCTACTCTAATGGAGCAATGGCATCAAGAAGCTGCAGAATTTTTCAGACAAACAGGATAAAAGAGCTTCAAAAAATATTCAAACAATAATTTTGTCATTAGAAAAAAAAAACATGCTAGTTGAGAACAGAGATATTCATACACGAAGCCGCAATATACCAGGAGTTTGACAACATTCAGCTGACTGAAACATTCAGATAAGCAAACACTTTGATAACATTCAACTGGATTGCAGGAACTGTTGGCTTTTCTTTCGAACCCTGAATTTTCCTCCCTCAAGTAAGCACATTATATACAACACAAACACAATAGCTAAAAATGAGGATAACTTAACAGAAAGAAGAAAACAGATAATAAAGCCACATGAAAGAGAAATAATCACATACTAATAAACTAGGCTTCAAAAGAATCAAAACACAGTCTACTAATGACAGTAAACCTGCACTAATAAACTAGGCTTTCAAACTAGAATTACTGAAGTGGAAAGTCTAGTGGAAAGCTTCTAATAATCACATACTATATTGTGCTCCTTTGTGCACTAATCAAAATTGTAAAATTTGTTCCTTTGTAAACGTGCACTAAAATTGTGCATTAATTCATAAGGCCACTGATTCCCAATTTATAGGAAAATTTGTGAAGATTACCTACTAATCACATACTTCAACATCATCAATATGTACTCTGATCCAATTACCTACTAATCACATACTTCAACATCATCAATATCATCAATTTGTACTCTGCAGTAGGTTTGGTTAGGTACAAAATTCAGAATCAACTTGCAAAATTTTTTTTTCCCCTGTAGTAGTACATATTTCCTCTGCAGTAGGTTTTATGGACCCCTAGCTGTCACCTTCTGTGGTAGTTATCAGAATCAACATATATATCCAAACAGCAAATCCAAGCACTTGCAAAAAAATTCAGAAGCACAACATATCCAAATAGCAAATCCCATTTTCATTGTCACCTTCTGTAGTAGTTTTGATTAGGTACAGAATCACAATATATCCAAAAAAAATCACCCTAACTGTCAATGTTTTGAATTGGTACATAATGACAAAATTCACCAATAATCATCCCAACTAGTCAATGTTTTGGATGATAAAATATTCATAAAATGACCACTATTTTTGCATACACAAATAAAAAATATGAACATGCTTCTGCTTCCTTCGATATTGCAAAATCTTCCTCCAACAGCTTAGTTGATCCTCATCTTTAATTTGGAAGGGAGGTGGTGGTGGATGCCTGAGATTCATTGATTGGGGGTCCACTTGATGATGCTTGGTTGTCCTAAATGAATAATATTTTAGAAAAAACAAAAAGTTGGACAACATAGAGAAAGTGGTCCACATGAGATGCTTTGTGTCTCCAACATAAACTTTAAAATAAGAAAGAAATAGCTTAAGTTCAAAAAACAATCTTACCCTCTCATTACTGTCTCCCAACCAATAGTAAGCCCCCCTTGCAGCACCTCCGCCCCTTCTAGTAACCCTATCAACACCCCTTCCAGCTCCTCCTCTTGCAGCTCCACCTCTAGCAGCTTCCCTTCTACCTCTAGTTGCAGCTCCCCTCCCTGATCCACCTCTAACAGATGTTCTTCCTCTGCCTCTTGTTGTTGCTGCAGGAGGGTCCATAGTACCTACTTCAGATTGTTCTCTCCTGGGCCTTCCTCTTGGCCTTCTATCTTGCGGTGGTGGCTGTGGTGGTAAGTTTGCCTTGTTGGGGCAACCCCTTTTGTTGTGCCCAGTTCTATTGCATAAGGTACACACCATAACCCTACCATGACTTGTCAACCTCCCTGGATGCTTTGGATCTTCATGGGGGTCTTTCCTCCTATTTTTCTTTGGCCTTCCGGGTCTAGCAATTACTGGTGGAGGTTGTAGTTGCAAATCAACTTGAGGCCAGTGCCTTTGTCCTACTACTGGGTTGATGCCTCCCTCATAAGCCTTAGTGTACATGCCTTTCTTGAGGTATGAAAAACTTCAGCATCCATTTTAAGCCACCCAGCACAACTAATTGCATGACAGCATGGAATTCCAGTCATATCCCATTTTCTACATGTACATGTGCCATTGTTCATGTCAACACATAGGTAATCCGTCCTGTAGTGGACCTGATAGACATTGTTCCCATTCCCAGCTGGTTGAGGGGTACAATATCTTGCCTCTTCTTTCTCCACCTCAAGCTTCTTCCTCATTCGGGGGCATATTTCATCAGTTGATCCAGCCATCAAGGATCTTTTGGTGACCATTCTCTCCATCAAAGCCATCCTTATATCTTCCAACATGTAGAGTAAATGCTTGTGGCGTGCTTGAACAATGTATGCATTAAAAGTTTCCGCCATGTTGCTTACTATGACATCACATTTAGACTCAGGCCTCATGAAAGCTCGGCAAAAAACTTTGGGGTCATGGTTGATGAAATCTTGAAAAGCCTGAGGAGACACTTGTTTCAATTCATCCAATGCCTCCTTGTAGTCTGTGTTATTGTAAGCTTTGGCAGCCTTCCAAAATAGGAGCTTTAGCTCTTCCCCTTGCACTTTCTTCCAATTAGAGTATATGTGTCTAGCACAATGTCTGTGCTCACATCTAGGCATGACGGTTGCAATGCCATTCAAAATTGCCTACAAGAATATAAGAAGTATGAATGATACAAAATACCAACATAATAATCAAACACAACTAGCACATATATACCATCATAATAAACAAACACAACAACAACTTGGTATTTTACCTGATGCTCATCAGAAATGATTGTCCAACCCAGGCCCTCATTGCTTTCAATACACTCGTTCACATTGGTAAGAAACCATTCCCAACTGTTGTTGTTCTCTCCTTCCACAACAGCCCATGCTAACGGAAACATTTGGTTGTTTCCGTCCATTCCAATAGCAGCCAACAAGCATCCTCCTAAAAAGGTTTTCAAGAATGTCCCATCTATGCATAAAACCTTTCTACAACCCCCTAAAAGACCCTTTCTTAAGCCATCAAAACATACGAACAACCTGTGAAAAATACGCGGTTCTCCCTCCTTGCCTTGTTGAGTTTTCAGTATGAAACGACTGCCACCATTAGACTTTCTCAACTCTTCCATATAGCTGCCAACTTTGGAGTAATGGTCAAACATCGACCCATGTAGCAGTAACTTGGCATGTTCTCTTGCCTTATATGCAGTCCATAGAGGCATCACTATGTTTTGGTTCCTTCTTACTGTGTTGATGAACTCCTTGGCTGGCCAATTGGGCTTTTCTTTGAAAACTTCTAGGTAATGCCTTGCTGCCCATGTGTACTTCAGTTGAGGATTCCTCAACATGCTCCTACTGCATTTGTGCTCTCCTTTAACAGACCTAACAAGCCAGCTAGCGGTGCGCTTGTCATATGAGATGTACACATAAAAATCACAGCCAGGTTTGCAAACTAACCCCATCCTTTTTCGCTTTCTGTCTGAAATTCCTATTTTACAGCTATACCCTTGAGCAATTGCATATGAGGCAAGAGCAGATTTGACTGCCTCTCCTGATGGAAACACCATTCCAACCTGCCACTTGAATGTCTTCCAATCAGTAGATGAGTCAACATTCTTTATTTTCTTCCTCTTCCTCAAAAGCCTTGGTAAATCATCATCTTCCTCACCAGAAGTCTCCATCTCTTGCTCTGAATCCTCATATTCAGAAATATATCCAGCTTCGCCCTCTCTTTGAACATATTGTTCAATTTTTTTTGAAGCCTTCTTAGCTAACACTATCTCGAATTCAGCTTGCTTTTGTTGGTCACACTCCACTACTTTATCCTTTGAAGCAGACCATTCATCATCACTGGTTTCTATGTCATCAACATAATCATAAAAATTATCATCATCTTCATCTACGCTACTATAACCTTCATCAAAGTCTATCCCTTTTGTCATTCTATCTCTTGATGATGCTCCATTATCATTTGTTCTGCAGTACTCAGCTTGAGTGAGTTCTGGCTGAGATGGATCAATAGGTATATCTTTGGTCTGGGATGTTTCACATGGAGTGCCATTGGGCTGATTTGTTTCACAATGTGGACCAAATTTGGCTTGGGCTGTTTCACATGGAACATCATTGGGTTGGGCTGTTTCACATGGAGTGACATTGGGCTGGGTTGATTGAGTTGGGCTAGCTGGACAAGGGAGTGCTTGAGGAACTATCTCAACATCAGCTACATCAACTTTGTGTTCAAAATACACCACCAATTTTTTGTCAATCATAGCAGCTTGAGCCATATCCAATGATTCCAAATCCCCTTTGCAAGTCCTCAACCCCTCAAACAAGTTCATTCCAGGAATGAGATATGTGAACCTTTCCACATTGTTATACCCCAACATATTTGCAAAATCTAGAACCTCCAAATCAGTTAGCTTGTCCACATCCACAGGCCAAATACTTCTCACCTCACCACCCACATACTCCAACTCCTCTTCACCAACAAAAACAAATTTACCCCCATGATGTATCTCCACAGTTATATCATCATCCATGTTGACAACTATATCATATACAAAACAAAAAACAAGTAAAGATCCTTCATAAATTAACCTTCATACACTATACTGAAGCACCAAATATTCAAATTTTCCAGAACAAAAACTACAACAACAGGAATGATTTCTTACCAAATTATGGTTCCTTCTTCGTGTACACTTCACTGCATTCACGAAATAATGCTCAAATCAGAAAAATCTCACCCTAAAGCAACAAAATTTAGGACCCTAAACCATATTTAACAAAAAAAAAAAAAAAACGAACCCAAAACCCTAGCGAAACCCTAATTCATCTCACCTGAAACACATAAACCTCAAATTAGAAGGTAGATGATGCAATTTTTAGTGAAGAACTGGAAGGACTTGATGAAATTCCGATTTGAATCAGATTAGGTGAGTGAAATTCGCATTCATCCGTGGGTTAGTTATAAACCCTAAACCCTAATGGAATAGTACGATTTGAATTAGATTAGGTGAGTTGCGAATTGAATCAGATTAGGCGGTGGCATTTACTCTGTTGAATGGAACAGTATGGCATCAATGCATAATTTGGTTGGGGTTTCGTTTTTTTGGAGGGGGGATTATTATTGTTTGGTTTACTGAAAGTCTTTTTGTGGGGGATGGAGGGTAAATTGCTGAGTCAGCTTAGGACACAAGCCAATAACAATTTATCTTTATTTTTATCATAAAAAACACTCCACCTCATCACAAAAAAGTCCACATCACTTTTCCGGTGGCCGGAAAGTGGTGGAGGTTCAATAAAAAAAATATCATGTTAAGTATGGTATGCCATTAGCAAAAATGAAAGTTTGGTTTGTTAGATAAAAATAGGCATAAAGTTTGGTTTATTAGATTCCAATTATCCTTTGTTTATTGGGTAGGGATCCAAATGGGGCATTTATAGAGAGAGAAATTAGGGTAAAATTAGTACAAATTAAACCTAGGTGTTGTTAGTAACACCCTTCCAAAATTAATCTTTTCCTAAAACAACACCTTTCCTTAAACAGTTTTTACAAACTGATCCCAATTAATTTTAACCGATACCCAAAAAGTCTCTAACTGATATTTTTAAGACTCTAAAAATTCTAACGAACTCACTCGCGTTCCTAATAGCTCCGTGCGATAACAACTCATATAAACAAACGGAAAGTAACGCACGTCAGAAATTTTAACGGTAACACAATAACATTTTTCGGAGTTTTACAAGTACGCTGGGGAGTTTTCCGGTGAGACCATGACTCTGTCGACCCAAATTATACAAACGTTTCTGAGAGAGTTGTCTATGACAACTCTACGTCAGTACGCTGGGGAGTGTTTTGGCGAGGCCATGACTCTATCGACCTACATTATACTAATGTTTCTGGGAGAGTTGTTTATGACAACTCTATGTCAGTAAGCTGAGGAGTAGCCCATGGAAGCTAAGGTGATGACTCCATCGACCCAAACTATACCGACGTTTTTAAGAGAGCTGTTTATGATAGCTCTACGTCAGTAAGCTGAGGAGTATTCCATTTGCGGCGAGGTGCTGACTCTGTCGAACTAGGTTAGTTCTGAAAAGAGACACCTCAAGATGTCTAATACCTCAGAACATCGCTAAAGAGTATTCAACTAGTGGCGAAACGATGCCTCAGTCGACTCAGACAATCCTGAAGAGAATAAGTCTATGACCACTCTACATTAGGATGCTGAGTAGTAATCCATGAGAGCCGAGACAATGATGTCGTCGACCCATACAGTCCTGAAGAGAGTAGTCTAGGGCTACTCTTCGTCAGTACGCTGAGGAGTAGACAATACACTGACGATGGGAGAAGTCAACCTTAAGGAAACAATAGCAGTCAGGATGCCTCTCAAGTCCCTACACCAAAAAGGAGACAAAAGAAAAAATAAAGGGAGTGTTAGTAATAAAAAAAAGAATATTGAAAATATAAAAAAAGAAGAAAAAGAGAATTAAAAAAATTAGATGGAGAATTGGGCATGATAAACAAAAAAAAAATTCAAGCAATGGTCAGAAGAAATTTATTAGAGAAGAAGAGTGGATCCTGATGAATGAAGGAGCTGCACAGAATCCCTTTATGTAGCTATTGATTGGGCAAGTCTCTGGATCATACTCTAATGCTACTGGCGTTCAAATTCTACTCCGCCCCAAACTCTCAGTGGATAAAATTCTATCACATGGAATTGTTATTTTGTAAGAATTGAGATGTATAAAGAAAAGAAATTTAACTCCAACTGCAACTGCAATTTGGAATCCAACTCCAACTATTAGTCCAATTCAAATATTTGTCTCCTGTATAGAATTAAACTCTGTTGCATGGAGTTATTGTTTCAAAAGGATTGGTATTAAAAGGGAGAGTCCCGAGAAGAGTTGAATTCATAGTTGGTTGGCCAATTATATTCGAGACTCAGTCGCTTTAAACACCTAATATTTGTGTACGCAACAGACTCTCGAAGGGGGCATAGATCTATAGGAGGCAAAAACTGGTCGACCAAACAAAAAATGACACGTAGAAAAAAATTAAATTTATTTGGCCAATTATTATCCGCCACGTGTTAAATTAATTATGACGGTTCATTTACTTGAATTTTAAATGGAAATACATTCTGGCCAATAATATTATGACATGTGTCAGAGATGATGCAGAAAATCATAATTATTTCTTTCTTAAATTAAAGGAATAATTAATTAACTTGGGCCCAAGCCCAAAGCCTATCTCAAACCTTGGGGGCTAGACCTCTAGAGCCTGTAAATAGGGGTCTTTCCCTTTCATTTTAGTACCTCCCAGAGATTCAGCAGTCAGCATCCAGAGGCTCCAGGAGATCAAACTGTCAGTAGCCTCCAACTACCAAGTGCCAAGGATTGAAGTTGCAGAAGATCAAGATCAAGTCTCCAAGTCCTCAACACGTCTTGATCAAGAAAAACAATGGAGTTCTTCAGTAAGACACTCAGCAGTCTATCCCCTGACATTCGACATTCTGCACTCCAAAGACTTCAGAAGATCGAACTATAAGTGATCTCCCCAAGCGCCAAGGACCAACGTTGGCTAGTTCACAACTTTTGTTCTTTGCATCAAAGACTATAATCGTCTTCCTTGTCTGGTTCATCGATCGAGACCAAGCGCTAAGCCCTCACATCCAAGAACCGGGAGAACTACAACAAATAGTCAACCTTCAGACGGTTAAACTTCGAGCAGACTCCAGCTACCAAGCACTAAGGGGATCAATACTCAAGACCTTAGGTTCAAGAAATACTACAAGAATTCTTCAGCTAAACCTATGTTCGAGATCGAGATTAAGCGCTCGCGCCCTCGACTCACCCAAGTTTTAGGAGATCGAATCAGATGACTACTTTATTGTATTTAATACAGAGATTGTACCTGCATACATTCGAATATTAATACAAATTAAGTTGTTTCTCAATTTCCTATCTTTATTTATTTTAGACTCGAAATTTGTGTTTACACCTATCGCTAAAGCATCTTTTATGAGATCTTCTTTCGGATTTCACTTTTATTTTTTTGTTTTAAAAAAGTTTTGGTTGAGAGTTTTTGTTATGACATTGTAATCTCCTATGTATCTCATTGCCCTTAGAAATATGTCTACTTCCATTGTACTATAATTAGATGATAATTTTTTTTATTGATCTCGTTGTGTTATGGGGCCATTTGAGATATCCTATGTAATCTCTGCCTATTATATTGAATTTTATCTTGTATGTAACATTCTTGTCTTCATTACCTTTTTACTTTTATTGGCTGTTTTCTCAATACATCTCTGAAGTTATTATCTTGTTTGCTTTTGTTACTATATTAACTTTGTTTAATATGGATTTGATTCATAATAATTGGTTTTAGATTGGACTTTTGATACCAATAGAAACAAATGCGTAAATCCTTGTATTAGTGATACCAATAAAAATAAATGCACAAATGCTGGTACTAGTAGGGGGAGGGGGACATCTAATATCTACGTTTAATTTAACCTCTCACAAATGGGTAACCCCTTCTTTAAAAATTAGATAGCGAACTTGGGACCATTCTGTTTTATGGTCCCAATTCATTTACACAGTTTAATTATGTAGTATGTAGCTTTTTTAACAGTTTTGCTATATGTCGCCCTAGGGGCGATGGATAAGAAATATCTAAATTTATTTATAATTTATTTTGGATGTGAATCTAAATTTATTTTATATTAATATACTACTTTCCTATATAGACAAATAAAATATTCCCTAATTAAGATTTTATTTTCCAACGTGATTGCTTCTAGATGAAGACCATTATTTCCTATCCTTCGTTTTTTTGGAAGCAAATAAAGTAATTCCTTATTCCAGTTGAGTAGTTTTTTTTCTTTTTTTTGTGAACACACAGCTGAATAGTTGTATTCTTACTAAAGTTTCAAATACCGATGGTTTCTCCAAAGTCACCCATAATCCTCCATTTTCCATGGACAAATTAGGATTCACTTCTACAATTAAAAATAGTTTATGATAAAAGATGAATATATGAAGATTTTGATATGAAATAATATATTTGTGAATGTGCATATATCAATCAGATATCTATTGGGTATCTTTATCTGTTAGGATGATATAATATAGGAGGATTCTATTCCCATATGAAATCTATAGTATATAGGACTATTGCCATGTAACTAGTATAAATACCCCCCGTGGGTTATGAATAAATCATCCGATTCTCCTCTCTCATTCTTTCTTGTCTGTATTGTTCTTCTCTATTATTCTCTCTATATTGTGTTCATATATTTATTGTTTTATAACACGTTATCAGGATCATAGTCTCTTGATCAGAGTTATCGCATAGTGAACTTTCATCCACGGCTAGGGCCGTTGTTATCATGACAAGAAGTAGAAGCTGAGAAACGGATCATGAAGCAAAAAAAAAAAAAAAAAGACGAAGGGTACAAACAAATAAAATATATTATATATATTGCACAAAGAGATCAACGAGAGGACTACAACTTGAAAGATTGTAATTGTGAATTACTACCACAAAATATTATACTTTTGCTTTTTGTTTGGAAGAGTCAGGTTTGCTTCTCATTCTTCTCTATTTGTCCATAAATTTTGGTATGAATTATAAGTCTTCTAATTTTATTGGTATTAACAATATGTGCATGTTATTGACTAATACATGCTATTCATCCAATTTCATCAGTGAACCAGTAGTTCACCCAATATTAAAATTTTGTCGAATATGATAAAATGTAAATATTAATAGTGAACCAGAAGTTCACTTCAATATTGAATATTATGTCGAATAGCAATTGTGAACCAGAAGTTCATTCCATCACCTCTATATGGCTGAGTTTTTTTTTTATTAGATATTATAGTTGTAGTTAAGGTTGTATATTTCCAGAGGCGAACCAAAAGTTTGTTTCAATAATACGAAGTCTATTTTATGTGAACCAGACGTTCACTCCTACAATGAAAGTTTTCGTTTAATTTTATCTGTGAACTAGAAGTTCGATCACTTGAATGTAAGAAGTTTACCTTACTTCATTAAGTGAACCAGAGGTTCACTCATATGTCGAAAATTTTATCTTATGAGTGAACCGGAAGTTTGCTCTAATATTAATACTATTATTTAATTTTGGAAAATTGGAATCTAATAAACCAAACTTTATATCCATTTTGATCTAACAAAATAAACTTAACTTTTTGTTAATGGCAAACTGTACTTAACATAATATTTGTCTTAGTGAACCTCCACCAATTTTCGGTTGCCGGAAAAATGACATGGAGGTTTTTTTGCTGATGTGGATTGTTTTATAAGCAAAAAATAAAAGGGTAGTGAAGATGACTTCCTCTTAGTTTTCTCCTTGTCAAGCTTGGTTCTGAGCCTCACATTTTCTTCATCCAGACGCTCAAAGTTCTGACTCTCATCCCTCATTTTTTATAATTCATTTCCCATTCTTGTCACTTCAGACAACAGCTGCTCGAGCCTTTCTTCCAATACATTGTTCATTTCAATTAGGTTCATTTTAATCAGCAAAAAAACCTTCATATCGTTTTTCCGGTAAACGAAAATTGGTGGAGGTTCACTAAGTAAAATATTATGTTAAGTACAGTTTGTCATTAACAAAAAGTTAAGTTTGATTTGTTAGATCAAAATGAACATAAAGTTTGGTTTATTAGATTCCAATTTTCCTTTAATTTTATTAGTTAACGAGAAGTTATATCCAATAATAAGAATTTTGTTATTTTCATTAGTGAATCTGAAGTTCACTCTAATGTTAAGATTTTTATCTAGTTTTATTAGTGACCAGAAATTCAATCTGTTATTGGAGAAAAAAAGAATTACTTATCTCATTGGTGAACCAGAAGTTTATCCTACCACTAATATTGAATTTTATTTCCGTTGATTACACGTATTAGTAGTGAACCAGAAGTTCACTCCAATCATTGAAGCTCTACATAATCTCGTTAGTGAACCAGAAGTTCGCTTTCCTGCCAATTAGAGTATAGAGTTGTTAATTGGCATAGAATTGTTGAAAGACGATGATAGTATACTTGAAGTTATTAAGGTTTATATCGTCGATTAAATTGAACATTTTTGTTACAAGTGTGGAGTTTAATGTTTAGATGAAAAATGTACATAATTTTATTAATAATGACCTATGGAATCATTAGAACCCTCTAATGGTTTCGTCGCATTCCCAGAGGTGAATGTGGTATGATATAATCTCAAGAATCATGAGCAAAACAAAGGTCACGCCAGTAGCCGTGATAGTCGACATAGTCGTGATCATAATCATGCTAATCTTTTAAAAGATGATATCTCTACCAGAAG
The DNA here is from genome assembly GCA_029582165.1 of Portulaca oleracea. Taxonomy (NCBI): domain Eukaryota; kingdom Viridiplantae; phylum Streptophyta; class Magnoliopsida; order Caryophyllales; family Portulacaceae; genus Portulaca; species Portulaca oleracea. The sequence continues at coordinate 18,003,461 of CM055887.1, forward strand.
TAGGGACACAAAATTGAAAAGTATGAATGATACAAAAGTGAGAAATGTATTATTAACGAGGAAATGGAAACGACACGTACATGTTATACGTCATAATATCTTGTTGAACCTTATCAAACTTATAAAAAAAAAAGCACAAGATATTATTTTATAAACTTTTGATAGTAAGTGATATTATTGTTTTTGTTGTGCACGTTTTTTCAAGTCGCTACCTCTTAAATCTCCCTCTTGGCGTTGTTCAAAGACTTTAGCAATTGTAGTGTTTTAATTATTCTTCAGCCCCTTTGATGGTTGACATTAAACTTTGTCCATAACAATTAAATTTTTCTAACTTGGGTAATTTAAGTGTTAAATGTGAACTTGATTTGATCATGAAGATATTTTTCGGGGAAACTAGGTCGAGGCATTATGAATTTGACATCCTTGCTAGAAAATTGATTATATGCACGATGATCAAATATAACCATGTCGGCGAGCTGAAGGCGGTAGGCATAAGACAGCTTCGGGGCTTTGCCGGGGTGGAGATCACGGAAGCAGAGGCCTGCCTATTTGGCCTTGAGAAAGCCCACACGACCTCGGTCTAAGGTCAGTTACAGTAGAGGGAGATTGTTTTCCGCTCATCAGCAAACTTAGGAAGAACACCCATGGCAGTAATGAATTAGGCCTTATTATCAAGGAAATTTTGCAATTGTCAATTCTTTTTGCTAGTATTTCTTGGAACCATGTACTTAGAGCTGGGAATAGAGTTGCACACTCTCTAGCTCGCCTTCAACCCCATAATTTGCGACAACAAATTTGGTTGGAGGAAAGCCCCGAGGCTTCCAAGGCCTGGGTTAGAAACGATATGTATCTCTTTTTAAATGATGGTGAATAAATTTCTGCTCAGTTGGCGATTCTAAAAAAAAAAAAAATTATGAGTCCTCATGTTATGTTATTATTTCATGGATATTCGTATGGTTTGATGTATGCACCTTATTGAAAATGTTCCGCATACAAATTACGAGTTATATGCTCTCATCTGTCTAAGACTATATGATATCAATGATTTATTGAAATTGGTTGATCATATTGAATTATTAACTATTTTACAGTATCATGAACGTGACTGCTTGTTTCGTAATGCCTAATCACAAAGTGCATTGTTAATTATTGATTGACCAAATATGCATGAACTTTGTTTCCTAAGCATAATACAAATTATAGTGTGTATTGGATATTTCATTGTGATACTATATCGGCATATGAATGGAATATATCTTTGTGAGAATTTAATAATATTCATGTGATTATTCGTTATGCTCATAGACATGTTTTAAAAGTAATCAATGATATCGATATCCATGATTAATACATATTCACTATGGAGTATTTAACTTTCAAGAGTCATGTATGTGCTTCTGAAGTGGAGTTTCTTTTTATGAATAACTGATTAAAGCACTTCCACTATATGCTTTATATGCATTGATGTTATATTTATCTTGAAGTGAATTTTATGGATACTTACTTGATTGGAACATGGATAAATGAGGTGAAAAATATGTGTCTTGCAAACACCAGAACAACACACATTTTTAGTGATAATAAATTACTTCTTGTTCATTGATGAGGGAAGCAAATATTAGCATTATATATATATGACAATCTACTTTCATTAAAGGCTCCAGAAGAGTGCATATAATATTACTTGGTATAACTGAATTTTGTATTGTGCAAGTACTTCTCCCCACCAAGTTTGTCTCAAAGGAACTTATTAATTAAGTTTTAAAGGTATACGTGGGAATGAATGTCTGCATATTGAGACAACTAATATTCATATATTATGAAAATTGCTTTGAGCAACATGTGTGTTGAAAAGGATATCATCCTTATTTTATGGGTTATTCTACACAACTAACCCAATTGAAGCACATACTTTAGTAAACTAGAAGTTTACTATATATTGATGAAGACTTTGTCAAAGTAGGAGCATCTTGGATCAATCCTCTCAAGAAGAACCCATATGGATATATTTTAAAGGGCCAGAAGATCCTTAATCAAATGAGTTCTAATTAGCTCTCTCTATCAAAGAAAAGTAATTATAACACCACCATTAACAAAGATAGGGATCGAATCCCTTATATTCCTGGATCGTGTACAAGTGATATTTGTGTTGGTCCTGTAGACCCATATGTAAACCATTTGAATATAGTATGACTTGATGCATCAGTGAGATAGTCACTTGTATATTTACTATCAAATTGCAACCTGGTGCTTGTAAGATTGTTTGCTTAATTGATTTACGAGCACATTTCAAATTATCAATCAAGAAGATTCATCTTGATAATGATGGTGAAAGCTTTTGATAGTTTATGTATGCCAATGGACAACATCCTATGTCAAATGTTTATATGTAAAATGATCATGTAGAATCATTAATATATGAGATGTTGAGTATATAATAAATGGCAAACCTATTACTTTTGAGAGCAGAGTTTACTACAACTGTTCAGGGACATGCCATGTTACATGCACCAACATTGGTCCAAATAAGGCCAAGAGGTTATTACGAATGTTTATTTCTCCCCTACAATGGTTTCTGGCCATGAGCCAAAAAAATCTCCCACTTATGAATTTGAGCATGTGCAATGTAAACTCCATGATAACGCACTAAGATGGGACCCCGAAGGAATCAAGAATTTATATTGGTACATCCATGCTTAAATATAATAGAACCATTCATTGGAGATATACTTATGGCACAGTTTATCGATTATGATGACACAATTTTCCCAACATTAGGGGAGAAATCAAGTTGTTGGACAAGGAAATAAGTTGGAACGAATTATTATGATCCTCATGCAATGTAATGTGAACTGGAAGTTCAAATATAATTCGTCTGCAAACTTGAGCGAATCTACTGCCAGATATTCTACTTACCCACAAAGAGTTGTTAGATCCTATGTCCCAACTACTAATGCTTCTGTAAGAATTGATGTCCCAGTAGGACAAATTGAATTATTAATGAGTCTCAACCATATATGAAGTATGGTAGACCAGTCGATTCCAAAGACAATAGTCCTCGAAAAAGGAAAAGGAGCGAATAATTCATGATAACCGAAATGACGAAATTTTGACTTCAGAAGAGTCCTCAATCATGACAAATGTGGAAGTTGCACCACAAGCACAAGCACCTGAAATTCGTGAAAATGATGAGATCTCAATCAATTATGTCATAAATTGGATACGGTGGAACCGAAATAAAGTCGACGCCGATATAGTATTTGATTATATATAAAATATAGCGCTCACTACTGTGAGTAATCATGAGGATCATGAATTTAGGTCTGTTAATGAATACAGACAAACATGAGATTGGCCAAGTAGAAAGATGCATTTAAGATTTTCGCTTGTAAAATCGGAAATATCAGGACATGTTGTCCATACACCAAACTGGTATAAAACTTGTGGGATACAGTTAAGTCTTTGTGTGAAAAAGAACTAGAAAGAGAGATTATAAGATATATGGCACAAGAAGTGACTTGTTGCATAAGTGCTTTTGCAAAGACTTGGTATCAACTATGAAGGAATATACTCCTATATAGTCCATGTCACTACATCACGATACTTTAAATTTGGCAGTACATGAAAAGCTAAGTATGTATCTTATAAATATCGCTATAGTTTATGAAAATTTTGATAATGATGTTTATATAAAACTCCTGAAAGGATCAAAGTGCCGGAAGCACATATTAAAATTCTCGAGAATATTGGTTATATAGTTTATAGACATTTATGTGATTAAAGCAATATAGACGCATATTGCACAAGCAAAGGAAATGATTAAATGATCCGGATCCTAATTGTTTGTAAATGCTATTGATGGTTTGGACTCTCGAAGAGCCTCAAAAGTTGTGGACTGCTTTACAAGCGTATTTGGAATGAAATATTTTGGTAAAATCTGTTATTGCCTTGGTTTACAAGTTGCAAATTTTTTGGAATGATCTTTACATGCATAAATTAAGAGTTAATTGCATTTACCCTACCTGACATATGCGGTAATAATTTTTGCACACCCGACATTTGGAAAATAATTTTCACCCTACCTGACATTTAGTGAAAGTGATTTTTAGTGTTAGAATCCGGTAACTTGTCATCGGAAATGGAAAAAATACAATAATACCCCTATATCACTATGTGAAATTACGATGATGCACTTTAATTTGAGAAGGAAAAGATTATGTTGGAGAGTAGAAGACAGACATGGTAGTTGGTGAGGGGTTAGGTTTTCATTTTCTATATGGGAGGGGAGCTGGGGAGAGGAATAAGAGGAATCAGTGGAGTGGTTGGGTTTTAAAATGCCATAACAATTAATACTAAGGGTACAAAAGTCATTTCACATTTGATTGAAAGCCAAAGGAAATAATAACAAGGGTATAAAGGTCACTTCATATTTATTTTGTTACAATTCACTGGAAAAATCAATAAAAAATCAATTATAACATACATGAGGGGTTTTAAATTTATGACCACTTAAATGTCAGATAGGGTGAAAATTATTTCTCAAATGTCGGGCATGCAAAAATTATTACCACATAAGTCAGGTGGGGTAAATGTAATTAACTCCATAAATTAATTTATATAGCAAAGTGCTTAGATAATGTTGCATGAGCAAATCACTCCATTTTAAGTACCCTAGTAGTGGTACCATCATTTGATATGAAAACAACCCCCCTTTCGATCCCGAAAAGATGATGAGAAATTTAGCGATCCTGAAGTACCGTATTTGAGTTCTGAAATACTATATTTGGGTCCTGAAGTACCGTATTTAAATGATATTGAAGCATTGACGTATCTTGCTAATCATACATGATCTAACCTATTTCGGTGCCTCGAAGGTACTAGCGATGTAGATATTTATTATCCTCATCAACTCAAAGTTGGTTTGATTAGCTATGGATATTTACCTAAATCATATGACACTTGATGACATATTACTTACGTGCACGCTAAGAAAATTCGTTTAAGTGAGAATTAAGTTGATTCATGTATCAAGTCAGTCATGAAGTTGAATTACATCAACTCAAAGATCTTAATTGATGTTCTCATCAGGGGGAGTAATACGCGTTGTACTCTTTTTCCCTTATCTGAGGTTTTGTCCTACTGGGTTTTCCTTAGAAAGGTTTTTAATGAGGCAACATATATTTGCGTATAAAGAAGTGTGTACTCTTTTTCTTTTACTGGGTTTTTCTCCCAATTAGGTTTTTTCTAGTAAGGTTTTAATGAGGCATACTCTTTTGGATAAGGGACATTAGGGGGAGTGTTATGAAATAATATATTTGTGAATATCCATATATCAATCAGATATCTATTGGGTATCTTTATCTGTTAGGATGATATAATATAGGAGAATTCTATTCCCATATGAAGTCTATACTGTACAGGACTCTTGTTATGTAACTAGTATAAATACTCCTTGTGGGTTATGAATAAATTATCCGTTTCTCCTCTCTCATTCTTTCTTGTCTGTATTGATCTTCTCTATTATTCTCTCTATATTGTGCTCATATATTTATTGTTTTATAACATATTTCTTATTTTTAATTTTTTCAAATCAGCACCTATGTAATACTAAACTCCAATTCCGTCCAAAAAAAATACTAAAATATTTTTCAGTAGACCAAAATTCATTCTCATCCTTTCATTTATGCTTTGCCAACAAATAGATGTGATAGACTTATACTACTTTAAAATTGGCTAGAAAAATAGAAGTAAATCCTAATTTGTCCATGGAAAATCGAGGATTATGGGTTACTTAATTTGCAGAAATCATCAAGTATTTGAAACTTTAGTAGGAATACAACTACTCAACTACGTGTTCAAAAAAAAAAAAAAACAAAACTACTCACCTAGAATAGGGAATTACTTTATTTTGCTTCCAAAAAAAAAAATACCTAGAATAAGAAATAATGGTTTTCATCTAGAAGCAATCACGTTGGAAAATAAAATCTTAGTTAGGGAATATTTTATTTGTCTACATAGGAAAGTAGTAAATTGATATAAAATAAATTTAAATTCACATTCAAAATAAATTATAAAACAAATTTAGATATTTCTTATCCATCGCCCCTAGGGCGACATTTAGCAAAATCGTTTTTTAAAACATCTTTTTTTCTTTCTTTATGTTTAATTTGTGTTTGTAATGTTCTGAACATGTGAGGGTTAACTTTTTGAACATGTTATGTAATCTAACATCTGAACATTGGACTATTAGTTTAGTCTAAAACATTAACTAGTTTTTTGATTAGCTGTGCGATGCACGTCATATTTTTGTATTAATTTACTTAATATTAATTTTAAGATTAAATTATGATATTATTTATTTATCCATCATATTAGTTTTTCTATAGTATATATTTTGTAACAAAGACATATAGTGATACTATAGAGATGACAGTTAAGTGACAACCACTTTATTTTCTATACTTATTACTAAAGTTCAAGTTATGGAGGAAGCAAAATATTTCCTATTAATGTATTTTTTAATTAACATTAATTATTTTGGTAATTTAGTTTCAGTGGCGGGGCAACATAGGTAAGAATGGGTCCATATGCCCCACTAAAATTTACAAAATTGGTTATATATTAGGTAAAACTACACATACAAAATTTCTCTCTCTCACACATATATATATATATTGAATGGACCCTATAAAAATTAATTATTGATAGTTGGTTCATGTAAATTACTACCTATAAAGGTTAAAAGTTTCAATCATATAGATTTATTAACCCTATTTTTTCACTTTTTTCTAAATATTTATACCAGGTTATATATATATGAATATAATACTTCATTTCATTTATAATATTTTTATAATATGTTGATTGGATTTTTTTTTTTTGTAAATTACTCTCTAGAATTTGCGTTAATTCTTTATACTATTATGTGAATATCAATTCTAAGATAAGAAAGATGAAATCTAGCACATTACTGTCTTTTATACTACTGGTGTTTGCATGTGTCACAACGCACCTACCACAATCCACCAAATCTACCGCAAATCACCACAATATACTTTTTCCAAATAAATTTCACATTTACCAATAGATTAATAATTATTAAAACCAAAATCCACCACAACTTTCCACAACTCACCATAGTTCCACCACACCGCACCGCGCCATACCGCAACCAATCGTATAAAAGAACAAGGCTAAATATTTTTTTTTGAAAATAAATCAAGATGAAACTAATATTTACAATCAAAATAGAGCCGGTAAGCGTGATTTGATTCGTGAATGGAAAATATTGCAAATGTGGTTAACTAAAAACGAACCCAATGGAAAATATATATCACGTTCATTAAACACGTACAAGAAAATGAGTCAGATATTGAAACGGCAACAGAAAGAAACCAAAAGCACATTAAAGAACATGAAAATGACTGACAAATTGGTTAATTTGGTAGGGTAATTTTGTAGCCAGAGGGCCATTCACGTGCTTACCTTCTTCATCACATTATTATTGTTTGGTGACCACCTAAAATTCAGCTTTCAAAATTCCCTTTACCACCCCTTATAATCTCTACTGTTATATCTATGTGCTCCTTTATCAGATGTAATTTTAATTCTCAATAACGTACGTTAAGTTTGTACATCAAACATAAAGAATGGCATCCGATAAGCAACAAGAGCTTCTTGAAAAGACGAAGATGACAATGAACAGAGCGTGTGTGGTTGGCGGCACAGGATTTGTGGCCTCTTTGCTTCTCAAATTATTGCTCCAGAAAGGCTATGCTGTTAACACTACTGTTAGAGACCCTGGTAATCTTCTCTTCACAGGTTTTGTTTCTGTGTATTAATGAATGGCCAAAAACTGTGACCAGTGACTCAACATTTTTAGAAAAATCCATGCAAAACTTTGAAAAACTTTACGAAAGAAGTGACTCGTATGGATGGCTGTGTGACTATATAGACTTGTTTAGCTATGTTCAGGTTGTTTTCAGTAGACGACATAATTAAATAGTATTCCTTTGGACAGTAGCTCGAGCTATTCGATTTTTTGGACGGATTCAAAATTAGAACTGATTTAAGCTTCTTTTGTAGGAATATTATGCATGATATTAGACTCCCATACGGGTTGATACGTCGTATCATTTGTTAGCGTAATTTTTCTTAAACTGAATTCCTCAAGTATTTATCGGTAATTACTCATTAATTAATACAGATAATGAGCAGAAGATCACTCATCTGAGTGCTCTGCAAGATTTGGGAGACCTGAAAATCTTCAAAGCTGATCTGACTGATGAAGGAAGCTTTGATCTTGCCGTACAAGGTTGTGACCTTGTCTTCCTTGTTGCTACCCCTGTCAACTTTGCCTCTCAGGACCCAGAGGTACGATTTAACAGGCAAAAATTAATCAAATCAGTATATTGAAATTACAATTTTCATTTAAGAAAGTAAAATTAGTACGTTTAAAGTGCACGTACTAAGCCCACATTTGAGCTTAACTTAGCATGCAGTTAGCTGATGAACTGCAAAATGCAGAATGACATGATAAAGCCAGCAGTCCAAGGAGTAACCAACGTGTTGAGTTCATGCGCAAAGGCCAAGTCTGTGAAACGGGTGGTCATGACTTCTTCTGCGGCTGCTGTATCCATCAACACTCGAACTGGGACTGGGCTCGTGTTGACAGAAGAGGATTGGACTGATGTTGATTTCCTATACTCTGAAAAGCCACCCACTTGGGTATACAATACTTGAACTCATAACATATTTTCTGGATCAATCCTATATAATCACTTTTCTGCAAGTGTTGATCTTCAACTTGTATGTGGTGCATGTTTCTGACAGGGTTACCCTGCTTCAAAGACACTTGCTGAGAGAAGCGCGTGGAAATTTGCTCAAGAAAATAACCTTGATCTGATCACTGTGGTCCCTAGCTTGATAATCGGTCCTTCTCTTACCCCTGATGTCCCCAGCAGCGTCTGCCTTGCTACCTGTTTGCTGACAGGTAACATTGTAATCTGATTTCGTGAACCGTTGGCTCTGGTTGGGACGTATTTGATTAGGCTTGTGCCATTATCAAGTAATATGTTGGTTTCTTCGGTAAGGTAATCGACAAAATGTAGTGAATATATATTGGCAGGAAATTGGGTGAATATGTGTTTGGTAGGATTTTGGGCTACATAGGTACTTTGGTCACTGGAAGCGCATGAACTTGAGAGGTTTAGAATATGTTTGGTGGGGATGAAAATCATTTTCCGGAAAATGATTTTTTCATTTTCAGGTGTTTGGCGGCCAAAAAATGTGCACTACTAACCTTAAGAAAATCCAATTTGTCAGTCCATGTTACTCATCCCGATTCAGGTTCCTCATGTTCCCTCTTATTTTCACAGGAAACAATTCATTTCTCATATATAATTCTTTCTCTCTTATCCGATTCTTCCTTCTCTCTCTTCTTTTTTCTATCTCATACAGCCCAAGAGAAACACATGTGTATATATTTACTAAACAAGTGAAAATGATCACTTAAAAAATTATTTTCTTGAAAAACCATTTTACACGGAAATCCATTTTCCCGGAAAATGAGTTTCACTTGCGCCAAGCACACCTTATATACAATGCTCACCTAAATGATCGGACAATTTAATAATAGCTCAGCATTGGTAATTTGAGCTGTATTTTGGCTGAGCTTACATAGGGGAGATTCGGGGTATGAGTTTGATTTGTTTGGTGACTTAGTATCCCACAATTGCTCCATTAAATTAAGGTCCTATAAGTAAGTTCATTATCCGTAATTAAGCTAATTTTGCATTATCTATGGCAAATGTACAGGAAATGAGTTTCTTATAAAAGGACTCAAGGGTATGCAGATGCTATCTGGTTCAATCTCAATCACTCACGTAGAGGATGTGTGTCGAGCACATATCTTTGTGGCCGAGAAAGAATCAGCCTCAGGGCGTTACATCTGTTGTGCTGTTAATTCCAGTGTTCCTGAGCTCGCCCAGTTTCTAAGCAAGAGATATCCTGAGTACAATGTTCCAAATGAGTAATCTTTCCAACTTCGCAAATTCAAGCCAAAGGTTCATCCAATTGTTGTATAAGTGATGGCTAATTAGTTATGATAATTTGTGTGATTTTCCAGCTTTGGAGAGTTTCCAGCAAATGCCAAGTCCATGATGTCATCAGAGAAGCTCATTAAGGAGGGATTCCAGTTCAAGTATAAGATTGAGGATGCTTACGATGAAACTGTGACCTACTTGAAGACCAAAGGATTACTGAACAACTGAGGGATAGATTACGACGGTTATGTAATGAACAGCTGAGGGATGCTGGTGGAAGTCGTAACTAAGGTGTACTGTTGTACAAGCTTTCTTCATTTGTATGTTATGATATGTACTTGACATTTCAGCCAACTTTATATCGAAGAAATAATTATTGATCACTATCACAAATTATACCATATTGCTCACAAGAAACCTTCCCACACTATCCGCATAAAACAAACTATTAATACTAGCATATACACGTGCGTTGTCGCATCATTAAATAAAAAAAATACTCAAGCTAGTGTTTATTAAGCTACAGTACAGTCTGGGTTTAAAATCGTTTTTCACCGGGAGCAATGGCCTTTAAAATTAATTCTTTCACTATGAAGCCTAATTTAAGGTAAAAAAAAAAGCAATTTAGAGAGATGATAATTCAAATGGAAACTAACTAAAACAAGCAATTAAAATGAGTTAAAGCAAGAAGTTAACCAAGGAAAAAGACAGGCTCGAGGGTTGATCTTTCACCAACTAATGGTCCATCACGGGGTAGCCTCGGCAAGGATAGTAGGTGATGTAAAATGGGATCAAAAGAGATCACACTAGACACCAAATCAGGATCTTTATGAACAAAGATAAGAATCTTCCTTCCCTAAGTTCTTAAGGATCAAACGAATGAATGAAAGATGATAGAAATCAAAAGAACAATGGAAATGTTACCAATGATCGATTGAATTAATCAATGATAGATTTGATATGGCTTGAGAAACTCTTGAAGATATAGGCACACCACTTCAAGAAGATCTTCAACTCTTCCTATCACCAACAAAGCTAGCCAAGCAAGGAATAGAAGAAGAGATTTGGCGATTCCCTAGAGGGATAATCGTTTCTAGCAAATGCTAGAGAGAACTCAAAAGCATGTAGCCTTTAGAAGTTTGATTTGTATTCTTTGTGAAAGATTGAATAATGTGTTTACAAGGCATCCCAAAGGGTCTATTTATAGTACTCTAGGACCCCTTTAGGCGTGTACAATAACAAGAATTACAATGCCTCTAGCTTACATCATCTATTACAAATATGACATCATAAAGAATCAAAATGTACATATCTAGAAAGAAACATTGATATCTTGCTCAATTCTTCTCCAATCTTCAAGATTCAAAAACCACTAGAAAGCTCTTGGAATGAGCTATCTTCGGCTCTAGGATAACTTTCCCAATAGGTTCATGGATCTTGAGATATAGAGCAAAGTATCGAATTGCACTTGATGAAGTCCTCCATTAGTGAGAGTGATGTGAGTGATTGAAGCTCTTCTTCCATATAAGCTAGTATTTGGTTCCCATGATGTGTATTTGGGACCAAATATACATCATTCCCCCCTAGTTGAGAAGAGTTTTTCCTCAAACTAGGAAGTTCTTCTTCTCCTCTATAGTATGGCTTAAGATCACTCACATTAAAAGTACAACTTCCTTTATAATCTTCACCAAGTTGGAGTTTGTATGCATTATCACCAATCCTTTCTAGAACTTCATAAGGACCATCACCTCTTGGTGCTAATTTACCTTTCCTTTTCGAAGGAAATATGTCTTTCTTCGAGTGAATCCAAACAAGATCTCCCGGTTCAAATACAACCTTCTTCTTTGTTCTATTCACTTTACTCGCCACATCTCGTGCATACTTCAAGATTTTCTCATGAACTTCTTCATGAAGCTTCTTAATCTCTTCAACTCTTTTGTTAGCATCAAAGCTAAACTTTGTTGATGTAGAAATAGGTGTAAGATCCATCGGTTGTAGAGGGTTTCTTCCATAAATCACTTGAAATGGTGACAAACCTGTGGCTTTGCTTGGACTCCTATTAAAAGCAAACTCAGCATGACACAAAAGAGTATCCCACCATTTCTTGTCTTTACTAACCAATGCTCGAAGTAAAGCTCCTAAGGTACGATTTGTAACTTCTGTTTGACAATCCGTTTGGGGATGACATGCGGTGCTAAACTTCAAATTCGTACCAAGCTTCTTCCACAATGTAAGCCAAAAATGACTAAGGAACTTTGAATCTCTATCACTCACCATGGTTTTTGGAATACCATGCAACATCACTATTTCTTCAAAGTATAGATTTGCAACTTTAGTAGCATCATAGGTTGTATGGCATGCAATGAAGTGTGCCATCTTTGAAAACCTATCAACGACTACCATGATTGAATCCTTGCCTCTTGGAGTTCTTGGTAGACCCACAATGAAGTCTAAACTCACATCTTCCCATGGACTATGTGGAATAGGCAAAGGAATGTATGTTAGTCAAGTGGTTTGTAAGACCACGGTTTTATCGTTCTTCCACAGGGAGCTAGGGGCCTTAGCTGCAGCTAGTTGACTCTAGGTATGGTTTACGATCATGAAAGGCTGATAGAATTTAGGGTAAAAACAGCACAAACACACTATGTTCAGTCAAAAAGGTGAAACAATGGGTGTCGGGAGACTTTCGGGATGCAAACGGGAATGAGGAAATGGGTTTCGCAACAAGAGAGTAACGAGAAAGGTAAATCAAATGGTAATTCCGTTAGAAAATACCCACCGGGCTTCCTCTTTCAAGGATAGTCCGGATTAACTTCCCCAAAATCCATCGACAGACCCAGGAAAGTCAATAGAACGGAATTTCCTAGTTAGTTTCTATTCGCTTTCGCGAACTAGAATACTAACTATCCTAATTCCTACCGTCCAACAAGCGTTGGATGTGTTCGGGATGCTTTCGCACCCAATTACATCCCACTTGAGGGAAGGATAGGATTAGGAAGTTGATTTCCTAACTAGTTACTCACTAATATTGCTAACCCAAACCTAATCACCCATTCAAACCCTTAATATCTCCCTAACCCATTAAAGTTCTAGCCACAAAACATCCTAACTATCATGATAATAACATCAACAACTTCATTCGTGCTTAATCGAGTAAACAAGATAACAATAAACACTCAACAACAACAACAATATCAAAAACAGAGATTAACAAATAAGCAATAAATTAGAGAGAGGGATTAAGAAATGCTCATGGATTGTGATGACAAGGGGGAAAACTTCAGAATAATCAAGCTCCAATGCTCCAAAGTTGAGAATAATCTTCAAACTTCCAATAATAATCAAGAGAATCCAATACAAGAACCAATAATCTCAGCAAAGATCTTCCTAAATCACCCTAATCTAAGACTTAAAAATGTGATAAAGAGTGCTAAAGTATCATAAAAGATAGATAAAAACTGTTGTCTCTTTCCCTATTTCAATATAAAATTACCTAAGTACATTAAATAGTAATCAAGGTTGTTACTCAAAACTCATCATTTTACACAACAGACAAAATCGCTCATAGGACCGTGGCGCATCAGGTGACGTGGCGGCCTGCGTAAGGCAGGCGATTTCTCCTCTTCGCTTCGTACCGCCGTGGGTACGGTCCCCAAGCACCGTGGTCACGGTCAGGGAGATTAGGGGTGACAACTTTTCGCTCCTTCGCACCGCCGTGGCTACGGTCATGGGAGACCGTGGCCACGGTCTAGTTCGGCCAGCTTCTTCCTTGGGCAGGGTAGGATCGGTCAGAGTGACCGTGACCACAGTCTATCTCGGTTGCAAGGCTTCTTCCTTAGGTCATGGCTCAATCACACCGTGGCTATGGTCAAGGTGACCGTGGCCACGGTGTCTCTCGGCCACAGTTTTCTTCAGGAGGCTCTTCAACCATTGCTTCCGCTTCCGCTGCCTTTCTTCATGACCGACCCTTCTAATCCACTGCTTTTGACACATCCAGGGCTCGTGGAATCTTAGGGAATCTCGGGATTCCCAAGATTGGTGCAAAATTGGCCCATTTAGAATCGTTTTGAGTGAAACCCTTCGGAAACTACAAAAGTAACTAAAACGCATTAAAAGTTATTAAAGCAACTGCGAAACAAGTCAAAAGCTTAAGGATTTAGGCGGTATTTAGACACGAAATCGGGTCTAAACACCCCCCCACACTTAAACCTTTGCTCGTCCCGAGCAAAACGGAACGAAACAAAACTAACTAACACAAACTCCTCTGTCCTGGGAGAGAAACGAGTGCATTTAGCGTATGCACCAAGCCCTTTGAACCCCCCGGCAGCCCGGGTGGACGAGATGGACTCGTGAGGGTTTGTAGCGGCTGTACCCACAAAAGCCAAAGAAAAAGGAGAGAGGGAAAGTGAAAACAAAACCGAAGAAAACAAAAAGAACGACAAAGGGCTATGATTCACAAGATTGCGCAATCTAAACTAAAAAACGCGATTAAACCTCCCAAAGTAACCGTTAGGAGCATCTCACAAACACCAAACTCAGAAAAAGGTCGATCTTGAAGGTCTTTAACTCCCTACACCTTGTAACAAGCGAAACCCCGCAGCAAAAATATAACAAGGGTTTAACGGGAATCAAAAGACTTTAAAAACTTGCGTCCGAATTTGAAAACAACGAACAACCGAAAGGAGTGTTGCCCTCCCTCGCATTTGGTCGCCCTTGGCTTTGTGAGGGCCGTAGGTGATGCAAGGGGAGGCCCCGCTCTTCTTAGAAGCAAAATTTTTCTTTTCTTTCTTCCTTTTTCTCATTTTTCTTTCTTTTTGGTTTTTAAAAAATCGGTATTAGCCTTACTTTCGGGAATTGGACGGCCCATATAAGGGGTATACCCTCCCAACACAGTCTTTTCCATACGCCTCTCCGTCATGGCGATATAGGAGGAGGGTTAAGGGTATCGATGTCGTACCACGAATACCGGCCCGTGTAGGTTGGCTAAGTGTATGGTGGTTAATGTCTTGATGACACGCTCCACTTATTCAGTTATTATATCTTAAGAAAGCTTTCTTCTTTCTTTTCCTTTTTCTTTCTTTTCTTTTCTTTTTGCACTTTTTCTTTTGCTAACGAGAAACAAAAACAAACTGCACACAAGCCCTTAGAATCTCCGGGTTCCCAACAAAGTGAGAAAGGAACGGGAGTCTCACAAGACACTTAATGAAGGGAGTCTATTTAGGATAAGTCTCGACTAGAACCCAAGTTAGGATTGAAAATGCTCCAACCGATTACTTTTAGAAGGAAATTTAAGAACGACTTCTCAACTTCGAACACGAGATGTAGGAAACAAAGTAAAACAAAAACAAAACGAAAAGAAAAACGAAAAGGTTTTCACTCCCTTTTTTCTCCATTTTCACACAAAAAATTTTAAAAATTAAGCAAAAACTAGTAAAATTAGGAAACAAAGAATGAAACGACTAGGTGATCTACCCTTAAAATAGAATATCTCCCCCCCCCCCCCCCACACTTAAAACTCCACAATGTCCTCATTGTGGGAAGGTGTCACATGAAAAGGGTAGAGAACCTACAAAACACAAACAAACAAAAAACAACTAGCAGGTAGAAATGGTGGCGACCCGAGCCCACACGGCTTCAACAGCAATAGATATCCCAACACAGACACTCATTGGGGTTCGCCACCCAAAAGAAAACCAAGCATGCGAAGGATCATGATAAGAATTCACATACAAAGAGTAAGGTGGAAAGATATTACCTCAAGTTCTTCATAAGCGTTGAAAATAGCGATCCGAAGTCGTCGTTCAAGAGAGTCGGAACAATGTTAGAGTAAAAGACGACTTTATAACTATAAAATTCGCATGCGAGACCAAAAGCAAACGTAAGGAAAATCTAACTTAAAAGATTATGAAAAGAAATTGAACAGATGAAAAACAAAAAGAAAAAAAAAATGAACAATATATACATTGCCAAGAACTTACCTTATCCCCGAATCTCACTCATTGAGGCGGGAAATAAGGGTGAAACTCGATACGCACTAACCGAAATAACTACATCATTGCATTCATCAAACAAAAAAAAATTCGGTTACATTCATCAATGCCCAAAATACAAAAAAGAAAACGCTTAAACAACAGTCCAACCTACAAAAACAACCGACAAACAGCCATCAAACAACCATCCAACAACCCGATCATTCATGACAAACACACAAGAAAAGGAAAAACCCGAGCAACCTAACCGAACAATCCCCAAAATATGCGAGCTCATGCCAAAAGAAATCGAGAGACCAACAATCCAAAACCACCAGACATCGCAACTCCAAAACCCCGAAGAAGCACTCCCCCACACTTATACTTCACAAGAATAAAGTAAATAGTCAATGATAAAGGTCGGGTGGGGGTGGGGTGCTTACAAACGGCCCTCAAGCGGACCCTCCTGGCGGAGGACGGGGTTGGAGTTGTGACTGGATGCTAGCCAGCGTCTCCTGTTGGATCTCGATCATTCCTTGCAAGTTTTCGATCAAGAGCTGCTGGTTTTGGATGAGCTCCCGTTGAACTTGAAACTCGTCATGAAGCTCCTGGAGTTGCTCGCTGATACGCTCAAGAGCGGTGTCCCGTTGTTGACTCGGCTCGGCTTCATCCCCTTGTGCTTGTTCGCCCTCTTCTTCTTCTTTCTCATCCTCTGCTTCCTCCTCTTCTTCTTCTCCTCCTTCACCTTCTTCCACTCGATCCCCGGGACCACCCACCACAAATCGATCCCCAAAAGTTTGGCCACACGACCAATTGCGTTGGTCGGAGACATGTAGAGGTTGTTCGGCATGGTCGTCGCCCAAATGAATCACGACGCTGTAGGGTTCGTTCCCGTGACGGTATAATGTTCGCGTCTTGTGTTTCTCCAAGAATTCCATCTTTCGTAGGCGAACACCGTCGATGGGATCGGGGAAATAGCGGGGAGTCCACTTGCTTAAATAGGACTCGAACCCTTGTTTCCTTAGGAAATGGGTGATGATGTGACCCATTCCAATAGTCATGTTCCGGGTTTCGAGGCTTATTTCCCAGAAGCAATGGAGGATGCGAGCGATGTTGACCGGCGACCGTTGATCGCATTATAGAGGGCGAAGAGGTCGTCTTCGGATGCTTGAGCGCGCGTCGCGGCCAAATACGGAGTTGAAATGATGCGGTGGAAGATGCGACGCTCGGTTACAAATCTCGGCCTTAGAGTTGCTTGGACAATAGTAAGCTCGTTGTGATCGAATCCTCGGGTAACGTCTCCTCCAACAAGTGAGTGCTTTCATAGCTTCTTGTTCATCGAATTTGGCCTTTTCGCCGTAGGGGATGCCGTCCTCAGGAAGGCCTAGAGCGTTGCATAAGTCTTGGAGCGTACATTCGACCTCCTTTTTGTTCACGATGTATGAAAAAGAGGCGTTGGATGTGCCGTCTTCCTTTACCACCAAAGAGCTGAGGAATTCGAGCATCGGTTGCTCGATGATCGGTTCGTTGATTGTGGCGAAAATTTCCCATCCCATGACTTTGATGAAGAAGTCCATGCTTGGTTTACAGAAAACATCCCTTGCCGTCTCCTCATGATAGAGATCTGGAGCACAAATTTTTCGCTTCTTGAGCCACTCATACCGTGTCTTGTGCATATCATCCCGAAAATTGACCTTAATTTTGCATTGAATAATTGAGGCCGGTTGACCCTTGTACCGGGTTTTGTCAGGCTCAGTCGAGGCTGATGGGGCGGGGGTTGATTCTGGCTCAATCCGGGCACGTTTTGCTCGACCCATCGGAGTTACTGCAACACAAGCAACCACCACACACCAAAACACAGCACAAACAATACCCAACAATCCCGAGCAGCACGAATTCACAACCAACCACATAATTCAATCCAAAAGTTCACCAATAACACTCTTAACACGAAAATATCCACCAAAAATTCAAACTCCAAACTCAATCAATTCAGCCAACCAAACCCACAAGCAATTCACATAAAATTCAACCAAGAGTTCACCAATAACACTCCCAACAATCAATTTCTATCCAAAACACACAATTAACCCAAAAAATGCACGAAATTGGCGCCGAATTTCGACCCAAAAACGCAAGGGAATCAAAAATTTAAGCACCCATAATCAAGGAATATCTGAGTTGAAGACTTTGAGAGCTTCCTTTGAGAGATTCGAGCCCCACAAGGAACAAAAAGGCCCAGAACCTTGCTTTAATTGAGCCGGAAATGGCGAACACAACAGCTAGGGCACGAAATGGAGAAGAAAGGTGGGAGAAATGGAGGAATTGGTGAGAGATTTGGCAAATTTTGGAAGAGAGTTCGAGTTTTAGGGTTTTGTGAGGGTTTTCGAAGGTGAGAGTGAGGAAGAAAGTGAGAGAGAAATGAGGGGGAAATGATATGGAACCCTCGACATTTCGCAGGTTTTCGACAAACCGTGGCCACGGTTAATTGGACCGTGGGCACGGTGTGATTCAGGTGAGGGAAAAAAAAGAAGGGAAAAAGCAGGGCGGAGACCGTGGCTGCGGCAAACTTCACCGTGGTCACAGTCATGGTCGGGACCAAAATTTCCAAGAGTCATGCTGCGATGAGACCGTTGGCACGGTGATCTTCGGCTTGGCTAAACTAGGACCAACTTTGAGTATGCTGGTCGTGGCTGGGTGACTCCCACCGTGGGCACGGTCCCTTTCGGTTCATCTCCAGCATCTACAAGGCTCAAAAACTTGGAGAAAAATTGTTAAGTCCTAAAATCTACCCTCTTGTCATCCACTCCCTTTTCTTTCTCGGTCAATTTCCATTCAAGGACTCTCTCCAATCGCTCAAAAACACTTTCAAACCCCGACTCTCATAGAACCACTCACGATTTTTTTTTTCGGTTTTTTAAAGTAAAACAAAGGAAGAAGAAAAGCAATAAAATAAAGGAAATAAAAATGAAAGAACTAAAAATTGAAAGAAAACACTAAAAGAGGGGAAGTAGTTCATACCTCTCCCGAGTGCTTGTTTTGTAGGTCCTAGCTCGACCTTTTCCAATGCTTTTCAATTTCCAAAATCCGCGAGGTATGTCATAACTGTCCCGACATATTCCTCGCCCATGATGTATGGTTTGAGTTTCGATGAGTTTGCTTTGAAACACTTCCCTTGGGCATCTTTCAACTCAACTACTCCGGCAGAAAGAATTCTCACTATTTCGAATGGTCCGGACCACCGTGATCTCAATTTCCTAGAGAACAACTTCAGCCTTGAATTGAAAATGAGAACCCTATCACCTACCACAAACTCACGTCGGTTCAACCTCTTGTCATGCCATGCCTTCGTTCTCTCCTTGTAGATCTTGTTGTTATCATATGCATGACGCCTCAACTCCTCAAGCTCTTCTAATTGAAATAACCGACTACCTCCAGCCGCCTTGAGATCGAATTTCAACTTCTTAATTGCCCACATGGTTTTGTGCTCAAGTTCTACGGGGAAGTGACATACCTTCCCGTAGACAAGACGGTAAGGAGTAGTGCCAATCGGTGTCTTGAAAGCGGTGCGGTATGCCTACAAAACTTCATCCAATTTTTCTACCCAATCTTTCCTTGAAGAGTTAACGGTCTTCTCTAAGATCTCCTTGATGGCACGGTTGGAGATTTCCACTTGACCTTGTGTTTGTGGATGGTAAGGAAGTCCCTTCTTATGCTTGATGCCGTACTTCTCCAAGAGAGACTCGAATCTCTTTTCGATGAAACGGGAACCGTTGTCACTAATGATGACCAGTGGAATGCCAAATCTTGGGAATAGGGTCTTTTTCAAGAATTTTGAAACGGATTTCCCATCACATCTTACACATGGTATGGCCTCGACCCACTTTGTGACATAGTCTACAGCCACTAGGATGTGTTGGAAACCCCTTGACGACGGGAAAGGACCCATGAAGTCCAATCCCCATACATCGAAAGCTTCCACCTCGAGAATATAGTTCAACGACGCTTCATTCTTCCGGGAGATGTTACCGGTCCTTTGACACTTGTCACATTGCTTGACATGCAGATGGGCGTCACGAAAAAGGGTCGGCCACCAATAGCCGGTTTGCAAAACCCGTGTCGCCGTCTTTTGGGGGCCATCGTGACCTTCCACTGGAAATTCATGACAATGGGTCAAAATAGATTGCACTTCACTCTCGGGAATACATCGCCGGCACATCCCGTCATTTCCAAGACGGAAGAGGAACGGATCATCCCAAAAGTAATGCTTCATGTCGTGGAGGAATTTCTTCCTTTGATGATGGTTCAAATGTTGAGGGATCACTTCGCTTGCCAAATAGTTCACAATATCCGCATACCAAGGATACGAGTTGATAGCCAAGAGTTGCTCGTCCGGGAAAGCGTCTACAATCGGTTGGGTGTCTTCCGAGTTGACAAGAATCCTCGAAAGGTGATCGGCTACGACATTCTTTGTGCCCGCCTTATCGCGGATTTCCAAATCAAATTCTTGCATAAGCAAGACCCACCGTATAAGTCTCAGTTTTGTCTCCTTCTTTCCCATCAAGTATTTGATAGCGGCATGATCCGTGTAGACTACCACCTTAGATAACATGATGTATTGCCGGAATTTGTTGAGCGCAAAAACGATCGCCAAAAGCTCCTTTTCCGTGGTAGTGTAGTTCCTTTGGGCGCTATCAAGCGCATGGCTTGCGTAATAGATGACCTTTGGCTTCTTGTCTACTGTTTGGGTCAAACACGCTCCTCTGACGCGTCGCCGCCATAATCTCAAAGGGTAGCGTCAATCCGGAGGTTGAACTACTGGCGGAAATCAAAGCTGCTTGACCTATAAAGCGACTCAAGGCACTTATCGGTGAAAATGAAAGGGCATCTTTGCACAAGAGGTCGATTAGAGGTCGAGCAATTTTGAAAAATCTTTGTGAGCCGTGATAAGCGGCGTGGCCAAGGAAACTAGGCACCCCCTTAACGGAAACTAGGGGTGGTAGGCGCTCTATAACCTCAACTTTGGCCTTATCTACTTTGATGCCCTTAGAAGAAATTAAATGACCCAGAACGATACCTTGTTCCACCATGAAGTGGCATTTCTCCCAATTCAGAACTAGATCCACTTCCTCACAACGAGTTAACACTTTCTCCAAATTTAGCAAACAGTCATCGAAAGAATTACCGTACACAGAAAAATCATCCATAAAGACTTCCATGCATTTTTCAATAAAATCACTAAAAATAGCCATCATACAACGTTGAAAAGTCCCAGGGGCATTACATAAACCAAATGGCATGCGACGATAAGCAAATGTCCCATATGGGCAAGTGAAGGTGGTTTTTTCTTGATGTGAGGGGTGGATTGGAATTTGAAAGAAACCCGAGTACCCATCCAAAAAGCAAAAATGCGAATGACCTGCCAACCGTTCTAACATCTGGTCAATAAAGGGAAGGGGAAATGGTCCTTCTTTGTTACTTTGTTTAATTGGCGGTAATCGATACACATCCGCCAACCGGTGACGGTCCGGGTACTAACTAGTTCTTTCTTGTCATTTTCAATTACGGTCAACCCACCCTTCTTAGGCACACACTAGACCGGGCTTACCCATTCGCTATTTGCGATTGGGAAGATGATCCCAGCAGCTAGAAACTTTACTACCTCCTTTTTAACCACTTCTTGCATGTTGGGATTTAAACGACATTGGGGTTGCCTGGTAGGCTTGGCATCTTCTAGCAAATCAATCGAATGCATGCATATGGAAGGGGATAAACCTTTCAAGTCTTCTATCCTATAACCCAATGCACCCCCATGTTTCCTAAGCAAATCAAGCAACTTAGACAATTCAAAATCATTTAAATTCGCATTCACAATGATAGGATAAGATTTCTCATCATCCAAGAAAGCATATTGGAGGGAAGGGGGTAAGGATTTAAGCTCTAAAGGAGTAGAAGATTGAATTTGAGAGGAAGACATACCTTTAAAGATCGCATCTTGAATCTCCATACACTCCATATAAGGCTCATCAATAATAATCTCCTTATGCATGGGTGAAGAGTCAAGAAGGTTGGTGAAGAAAGTAATATCGGTGCCGTCGGTCACAAATTGGAAGGACTCCAATAAGCAAGCTCCCAAGGGATCATCGCAAATAGATTCAAGAAGATGGGAGTCCTCAATATACTCATCAACAAGGAACTCCATCATATCAATGGCATAGCATGAGTCCCCATATGAAGGACCTTTCAATGACCCCTCAAGTTGGAAAATTATGTTTTCATTCCCGACATTCAACGACATGCTTCCATTCTTCACATCAATAATGGCTCCCGCCGTAGCAAGGAATGGCCTTCCCAAAATAATAGGGATGTTGTTATCTTCCTCTATCTCCAAAATCACAAAATCACAAGGAATTAAAAATCGCCCCACTTGGACCGGGATGTCTTCTAATATTCCCAACGGTCTTCGCACGGAACGGTCGACCAATTGAAGATTAATTGTTGTAGGAGCAAGATCGTCGAGATTTAACTTCTTGCAAATCGAATAAGGCATGACGCTTACACTTGCTCCTAGATCACAAAGGGCACGACCAATCCGCAAATCACCAATGGTGCATGGAATAGAAAAACTTCCGGGGTCGGCTAATTTCTCCGGTGATTTGTTATCGGTAATTGCACTACAATCCGCCGTCAAATGGATCGCAGATTTCTCTTGAATTCTTCTCTTGCTCGTGAGAAGCTCCTTCAAATGCTTCTTGAAGGACGGAACTTCAGAGATGGCATCAAGAAATGGAATGTTCACTTGAAGCTTCTTGAGCATCTCAATGAATTTTGAAAACTTTGCATCAGATTTTGGTTTTGCTAACCGATCGGGAAAAGGGACCAGTGGTAGCTTTGGCTTCTCAATAATCTGGATTGGTTCTTCTTCCACCATTTTTCCTTTCCCTTTCCTTAACTTCTCTATCTCCTCTTGTTCTTTACTAGACTCTCCCAATTCATGCTCATGTGCTCTCTCAACTTCCTCACCTAATACTAACTCACTTTCCCGCTTCTCCAACAAATCTTCCTCGTCCGAGATATCCACCACGTCACCTTCTTTGTCACCCAAAACCTCCTCTCCCATCATTCTAGGTCCAGTAATCTCCTTGCCACTCCTCAAAGTAATCGCATTAAGTTGCCCTTTTGGGTTAGGTTGGGATTGGCTAGGCAAAGATTGGATAGGTTGAGATTGTTGTGCCAATTGGGCCAATAGTAACTCGAGGTTCTTAATGCGAGTTTGGTCTTTTTCTCGGTCTAAGGCCATCTTTTCTTGAGATAAGGCTATATTCTCTTGAGTTATGGCCAACTTTTGGAGGGTTTGGTCAAGGGTTTCTTGTTGTGATGGTTTGGGCATTTGGGAAGATTGACCTTGGTGAGGATTTTGGTGGTGGTTTTGGTGGTATTGGCGGCGATTTTGATTTGGGAAACCGGGGGGTTGGTTTTGGTTTAGGGGAGCTTGTTGGTTGTAGGTGTAATTCCCACGGGGACGAATGGGGGTTTGATTGGTATAGGAGAGGTTATGGTTGGGATAGATGGCTTGGACTTGCTCGGTTTGATACTCTTCACATCGCTTCGAAGAATGTGACCCTCCACAAAAATTACATACCAAGACTCGGGCATCCGGAATAAGCATAGGTACTTCTTGGGCCGCCTTTACTTGCCTTGTGGTTTCCTCCAAAGCTGCCTTTTGTTGCATCTCAAGAACGACATTCATGAGAAATTTAATGGTAGGATTGCTTTCTAGAGGAGGACCATCTCTTGGACTACGGCCGCCTCCCCAATGAGGAGAGTTTTGGGATAGCTCGTGAAGAAATACGTTTGCTTCATCCGCCGTGTTCTTGAGGAACATGCCCCCCGAGGCATGATCGATGGATTCTCGCAAAGAGCTACTCAATCCGGAATAGAAGTGATGCAATAATAACCAATCCTCAAGATTATGATGTGGACACCTCTGTTGGAGACCTTTGAATCTCCCCCATGCTTCGAATAACGACTCATCGGGCTCTTGCTTGAAGCTCATGATGGCTTGCCTCAACCGACACGTCTCATCATTGGGGAAAAACCTTTGAAGAAAGTCGCGGCTAAGGGCATCCCATGTTGAATAAGTTCCGGGCGGACACGTGTTGAGCTATAATAATGCTTTCCCCTTCAAGGTAAGAGGGAAAAACTTCAGCTTCATGTATTCGGCGGAAACTCCATTCATTTATCAGAAGCGATCGTTGCTCGAATATGTTGATGTGGTCAATAGGATTTTCATGCTCTCCTCCATGGTACGGGGTGTTCTCAAATATTTCCAATAGATATGGCTTGAACTCGAACGATGCATTCGGTGGTAATTCTGGTAATGTGATGGGATCGCCTCCCGTACTCGACGATGGTAAGGAATATGATGCTAAGGTACGGGGTGGAATTTGCTCTCTGTCAGCCATTGAAATTTCGATCGTCCCTCGCTCCCTTTGTTGTCTAGCTCGTCTCGAACTGGCGTTAGCTTGTCGACTAATACTCTCCGGATTCGGGTTCGGTGGAGTTACAGGAGTTTGGCCTCGTCGAGAGCGAGTCCGCATGCACAAAAGGAACAAACAGAAGAATCAAATTTCCAGTAACCAAGGATAACAAAATCTCTAGCAGTGAAATGATCTTTAAACAACCTAAAGATAAAGAGCTAAGTTAGGTGCGCTTGCTCCCCGGCAACGGCACCATTTTGTTAGTCGAGTGGTCTGTAAGACCACGGTTTTATCGTTCTTCCACAGGGAGCTAGGGGCCTTAGCTGCAGCTAGTTGACTCTAGGTATGGTTTACGATCATGAAAGGATGATAGAATTTAGGGTAAAAACAGCACAAACACACTATGTTCAGTCAAAAAGGTGAAACAATGGGTGTCGGGAGACTTTCGGGATGCAAACGGGAATGAGGAAATGAGTTTCGCAACAAGAGAGTAACGAGAAAGGGAAATCAAATGGTAATTCCATTAGAAAATACCCACCGGGCTTCCTCTTTCAAGGATAGTCCGATTAACTTCCCCAAAATCCATCGACAGACCAAGGAAAGTCAATAGAACGAAATTTCCTAGTTAGTTTCTATTCGCTTTCGCGAACTAGAATACTAACTATCCTAATTCCTACCGTCCAACAAGCGTTGGATGTATTCGGGATGCTTTCGCACCCAATTACATCCCACTTGAGGGAAGGATAGGATTAAGAAGTTGATTTCCTAACTAGTTACTCACTAATATTGCTAACCTAAACCTAATCATCCATTCAAACCCTTAATATCTCCCTAACCCATTAAAGTTCTAGCCACTAAACATCCTAACTATCATGATAATAACATCAACAACTTCATCCATGCTTAATCGAGTAAACAAGATAACAATAAACACTCAACAACAACAACAATATCAAAAACAGAGATTAATAAATAAGCAATAAATTAGAGAGAGGGATTAAGAAATGCTCATGTATTGTGATGACAAGGGAAAAAACTTCAGAATAATCAAGCTCCAATGCTCCAAAGTTGAGAATAATCTTCAAACTTCCAATAATAATCAAGAGAATCCAATACAAGAACCAATAATCTCAGCAAAGATCTTCCTAAATCTCCCTAATCTAAGACTTAAAAATGTGATAAAGAGTGCTAAAGTATCATAAAAGATAGATAAAAACTGTTGTCTCTTCCCCTCTTTCAATCTAAAATGACCTAAGCACATTAAATAGTAATCAAGGTTGTTACTCAAAACTCATCATTTTACACAACA
Organism: Portulaca oleracea; assembly: GCA_029582165.1. Lineage (NCBI taxonomy): Eukaryota > Viridiplantae > Streptophyta > Magnoliopsida > Caryophyllales > Portulacaceae > Portulaca > Portulaca oleracea. The sequence goes on from CM055887.1 coordinate 18,029,262, forward strand.
GACAAAACTGGCCCGCAGGGGACCGTGGGCACGATCAGGGTGACCGTGGCCACGGTCCTGCGTAAGGCAGGCGATTTCTCCTCTTAAGCGCGTGCGCTGGTACGGTCCCCAGCACCGTGGTCACGGTCTGGCGATTAGGTGACAACTTTTCACTCCTTCGCTGCCGTAGCTACGGTCATGGAGGCGTGGCCACGGTCTAGTTCGGCCAGCTTCTTCCTTGGGCAGGGTAGGATCCCACCGTGGCTACGGTCAGAGTGACCGTGACCACGGTCTATCTCGGTTGCAAGGCTTCTTCCTTAGGTCATGGCTCAATCACACCGTGGCTATGGTCAAGGTGACCGTGGCCACGGTGTCTCTCGGCCACAGTTTTCTTCAGGAGGCTCTTCAACCATTGCTTCCGCTTCCGCTGCCTTTCTTCATGACCGGCCCTTCTAATCCGCTGCCTTTGACACATCCAGGGCTCGTGGAATCTTAGGGAATCTCGGGATTCCCAAGATTGGTGCAAAATTGGCCCATTTAGAATCGTTTTGAGTGAAACCCTTCGGAAACTACAAAAGTAACTAAAACGCATTAAAAGTTATTAAAGCAACTGCGAAACAAGTCAAAAGCTTAAGGATTTAGGCGGTATTTAGACACGAAATCGGGTCTAAACAGTGTACAAGCCTTATGGTAATGTATGAGCTTTTGAAATGTTGCAAGTATTACATCTTTTAACCATATGCTCAACATCCTTGATCATACTAGGCCAAAAATAATGCTCCTTCATCATCAAATAAGTCTTCTCAATGCCAAAATGGCCCGCCAATGATCGTCCATGGACTTCCATAATCAACAGTTCACGAATGCTACTCTTTGGAATGCATAGTTGATTTCCTTTAAAAAGAAATCCATGCTCAATATGAAAGAGTTGGTGGGGATGCTTCTTGCAAAGCTCATAAACCTCCTTGAAATCCTCATCATTCTCATATAACCCTTTAATATGTTCAAAACCAAGGACTTTTGAATCAAGAATATGAGTGAGTAAGTACCTCCTAGATAAAGCATCCGCTCCTTTGTTGAGGTGTCCTACCTTATGCTTTATCATGAAGTGAAATGCTTGCATATACTCAATCCATTTGGCATGTCTTAGATTAAGCTTGTGTTGCCCTTGAATGAACTTTAATGCTTCATGATCACTATGTAGAATGAATTCACCACTTAGTAGATAATGTCGCCAATGCTCAAGAGCTCTTATAATTGCATAAAACTCTTTATCATATGTGTTATAATTCCTCTTGGCTTCATTCAACTTCTCACTAAAGAAAGCAAGAGGTCGGCCTTCTTGGGATAGAACGGCTCCAATTCCAACTCCACTTGCATCAATTTCAACTTCAAAGACTTTATCAAAACAAGGTAAAGCAAGAATAGGTGCATGACATAATTTGTCCTTTATCAATTCAAACGCTTCATTTGCACTCCTACTCCATGAAAACTCCTTTTTCTTCAATAATTCGGTCATAGGTGCAAGTATGGAGCTAAAATTCTTTATGAATCTTCTATAAAATGATGTTAAACCATGGAAGCTTCGTACCTCATGAATAGATGTTGGTGTAGGCCATTCTTGAATAGCTTTCACTTTCTCCTTGTCGACTTGTATGCCATCTCTTGAAAGAACATATCCAAGGAATATGACCTTGGGTGAGAAAAAGTGACACTTCTCCATGTTGGCGTAGAGTTGCTCCTTCTCCAAAATGTACATGACCAACTCTAGATGTTTTACATGCTCTCTTTCACTTTTGTTATATACAAGAATATCATGAAAGTAAACTACTACACACTTGCCAATAAGAGGCTTTAATACATGATTCATAAGACGCATAAAAGTAGATGGTGCATTAGTGAGGCCAAATGGCATTACAAGCCATTCATACAAGCCTTCTTTTGTTTTGAATGCCGTTTTCCACTCATCTCCTTCATGAATGTGAATTTGATGATATCCACTCCTCAAATCAACCTTAGAGAACACAACACTTCCATGTAATTCATCAAGTAGATCTTCAAGTAAAGGTATTGGAACCTCTTGATTGTAATCTTGTTTATGGCTCGGCAATCCATACACATACGTTGGGATCCATCTTTGTTTGGTACAAGCAAAACGGGAATGACACATGGAGTCATACTTTCACGCACCAAGCCTTTGGATAAGAGATCATCTACTTGCCTTTTAACTTCTTGTGCATCTTTTGGATTCATACGATAAGCCCGTTTGTTGGGGAGCATTGAACCCGGAACTAGATCAATCTTGTGCTTAATTTCTCTTCTTGGTGGCAATCCCTTGGGCATTTCTTTTGGGAACAAATGTTTGAAACGTTCCAAAAGAGGTTGAAGGCGTGAATGATCGTTTGTTGGGGACGCTTTCTCCTCTTCCAAGTTAGCTAGAATAAGACTTTTGTGCTCTTGGAACTCATGGTGCTCGACCTTCATAAAGGTCACAATATTTGTCTCCTTCTCTTCGTGTTGTTGTTGTTGTGGACGTATGATAGAAGATGGTGGTAAAGGAGCCAACATGATCTTCTTTTCGTTGAGAATAAACGTGTAGGTGTTTGATCTCCCATCATGAGCAACACGCCTATCAAATAACCAAGGTCTTACAAGCAATATATGACAAGAATCCATTGGAATTACATCACATCAAATACAATCTTTATAGTTTTTACCAATGGAAAGACTTAAAGAACACGATGATCTACACGAATACCCTTCCCATGACTTAGCCATTGAATTGTGTAAGGGAATGGGTGTGGACTAACCTCCAATTGTAGCTTATTCACCATGGTTGTTGAGGCGGCATTAGTGCAACTTCCTCCATCAATGATTAGGGAACAAACTTTGCCTTGGATAGTACACCTTGAATGGAATATGGTCTCCCTTTGTTCTTGCTCGTTTGGTACACAAGCAATACTTAGAGCCCTTCTTACTACCAACATTTCTCCTTCATCCGCTTCTTCTACACTTTCCTCATGTGCGTCAATGGTCTCATCAACCTCCTCTTCATGTTCACTTTCATTATACTCCGGTTAAACATATAAAGCACTTTGATATTCAACCAAAGACACTACTCTTTTGTTAGGACACTCCGAGGCATAGTGACCTAATCCTTGGCAATGAAAACATCTTCTTGGGGCTAATGGTTTGGTTTCTTGAACGTGAGGTTTGGGAATGGACGTGGGCTGATTTTGTGGAGCTTTGTTGTAGGGTTGTTTTGTGGGAAATGAAGGTTTTTGTTGTGGAGTGTAGGGACGTGTGGGATAGGTTTGTTTGTAGTTTGTTTGGTATTTGGACGTGGACTCTTTTCCCCTTTCTATTCTTTGCCTTTCAACTTTCAAGGCCAAAGAACTTAATTCATCCAAAGATTGATAGGAATGTAATTCAACAATATTACGAATCCAATTATTAGGACCAAACAAGTAACGTACCAAAGTTTGAGGTTCATTCTCTTGGAGATCACAACGCCAAAGTAGGTGCTCAAACTCTTTTGTGTATTCCTCCACACTTCTACTTCCTTGAACCAAATGTTACAATTTTGTAGTAGTTATCTTGGAGATAACTTAGTGGTAGAAACTTTCCTTGCAACTTCTTTTCATCTTACTCCATGTCTTAATCTTGTCCTTGCCCTTAGCTTGCCTCTTCTTTTGTAGATTTGTCCACCAAATGGACGCATGTTTGCCCAACTTTAGGGCTACATACTTCACTTTCTTTTCATCATGTACTTCTTTAAGATCAAAAACTCTTTCAATAGTTTGCATCCAATCTAAGAAGTTTTCAGGATCAAGATTACCATCAAATTCCGGAATCTCCACTTTGAAATCAAATTGTTCCTCCCTTCTTGGTTGTCATCTCCTTTCACTTTGTGTGTCCTCCTCGTCACCTTGGGGTTTCCCAACATAAGAATCATTACGCATCTCTCTATGTTGAAGATGCATATACTTCTTTAATTGGTCGGTGAGATAAACGATCTTTTGCTTCATCAATTCTACATCCTCTTGGGACGTCGTGGATGGATCCGTTGGAGTACTTCCACTAGCCATCAATCTTGATACAAAAATATCAAAAGAAACTCACGGTTTTGGGGCTAGGGTGTAGGGACGAGAGATGGAATGTGTTTAGGCTAGATTGTGTTTGGGTTTAGGGGGTTCTTTGTGGAGTTTATGGGGGACGTGTAATGGGGGAATTGTGGGGGATGGATTTGTGATGGAAAGAATGTAAAAATATGGTGCAAGAACTACGAGAAACAATCTCCTAACTTTGATACCACTTTTGATGTATAATGGGATCGAAAGAGATCACACTACACACGAAATCAGGATCTTTATGAACAAAGATAAGAATCTTCCTTCCCTAAGTTCTTAAGGATCAAACGAATGAATGAAAGATGATAGAAATCAAAAGAACAATGGAAATGTTACCAATGATCGATTGAATGAATGAATGATAGATTTGATATGGCTTGAGAAACTCTTGAAGATATAGGCACACCACTTCAAGAAGATCTTCAACTCTTCCTATAACCAATCAAGCTAGCCAAGCAAGGAATAGAAGAAGAGATTTGGCGATTCCCTAGAGGGATAATCGTTTCTAGAAAATTCTAGAGAGAACTCAAAAGCATGTAGCCTTTAGAAGTTTGATTTGTATTCTTTGTGAATGATTGAATAATGTGTTTACAAGGCATCCCAAAAGGGTCTATTTATAGTACTCTAGGACCCCTTTAGGCATGTACAATTACAAGAATTACAATGCCTCTAGCTTAATAATCTATTACAAATATGACATCATAAAGAATCAAAATGTACAAAGCTAGAAAGAAACATTGATATCTTGCTCAATTCTTCTCCAATCTTCAAGATTCAAAAACTACTAGAAAGCTCTTGGAATGAACTATCTTCGGCTCTAGGAAACTTTCTCAATATCTTCATGGATCTTGAGATATAGAGCAAAGTATCGAATTGCACTTGATGAAGTCATCCATTAGTGAGAGTGATGTGAGTGATTAAGGCTCTTCTTCCATATAAGCTAGTATTTGGTTCCCATGATGTGTATTTGGGACCAAATATACATCAGTAGGTAGAGATTAAGTTATTACAAAGATAAAGCGACTCCGGGGCCTCTCCCGAGGTTATCCCGAATTGACCCTCGAGGGTTGTCCACTAAATGAATATGACTCATCTCAAGAGTATGAAATGCAAATCATCCTACTCGAACTATAACCTAAAATTAATTATGAAGAGTTGTTCGAATATCCCATTTGAATGCTCTAAAGACCATATTTATGTGGGTTTAGCGGACTCCCGCTTTTAACTAAACTGCATAACCTAGAGAGTCTTTAAATAGAAAACCACATAAAATAAGACCTAATACTCTAACCAAGTCAAACCTAAGAAAGGAGATCCCATTAGGGGTTAAAACATTTCCCTAAGCCACGTGGGGGTTAACAACTAATGATTCTAACATTCACTAAAATCATCACGTGTGACACATAAACCCTAGGCATGACCCTAGAAAAGGAAAAGAAGAATAATGATGAACACAAGATTAAGCAGTTAAAATAAGATTAACTAATATTAACTATGGAAAAGGAAACAAGTAAATAAGAATAAGCAATGAAAAAGGGAGGAGAGAGAAAATTACCCACAATGGAAGAATTCCAAGTAGTAGTAACAAGTAGGGATCTAGAAAATCTTCAAGACTTGAAAAAGGAAATAAACTTGGATTAATCACTGATGAAGGTGCATAAGAGTGTGCTTTTGAGAGAGTAAATGCTAAAAGAAAACCTAGAAAAGAGTGCTAGCTAAAACAGTACAAGTTACCCTCACGATTTGACAAGACAAGATATTTATAGAAGTGGGAAAAATGGCCAAAAAACACAATCATTTGGCCTCAGAATAAGTTGGCAAAACATGGCAGTCACGGGCGTGGCCTAGGGAGGTCATGACCGTGACCTTCAAAACAGCGAAGAGAAAAATGGAAATCGCTCTTCGTTCACGGGCGTCAGTGTTCAGTCGCAGCATAGTGCGTGTGTAATTGTCGTATCCACAGGGAGTTGGGACTTTCAAACCTAAGAGTCTATCCAGAACTCACCAACTAGGCTTAATTTTCGAGGTTTTGGGTGTTTGGTAGACACATGGGTTAAAAGACAAAAGAAAAGCTATAATTAAAAAGGGAAAGAGCTCGGGGATATTGTCGGGCCTTCTAACGAGAGAAAAAGGATCGATGATCAGGTTTAGGGATGATTAGTAGGCAAGCTATTCAACACGAAAAATAGGCGAAAGAATTAGCAACAAATCCTTCTCGCCAGAGTTAGGATTCGATGCTTACTCTCTAGATTCCACTACTATTCCCATTGGGATGGTTCTAGGTAGCATTAATGGCCTAATTCTCCGAATCGGATACTAATCACACACCAATGTATATTAGTATCCAATTAATCCATCCATAACCCTCCGATTCGATGTTGAGAGATAATCTATCACCTCTTGGCATCAAGAATATCGACATCTAATGGAGAGTTATGTTAGGAAGTGCTAAACAAATCACCGAATCATCCGAAACCGCCCAACCTAACCTAAGCCCGGATTTCATAGTCTTAGGAATGATCGGTAATCGGTTACTAAGTGTGAGGATTGCATCGATAAAGTAGCATCAATTTCTCTCTCTCGAGTGGTAAATTGATGCATACTTCCTAAAGCCCGTCATTATTCTCACATATGACGACCCTTGATAGTATTCGAATGCAATCCAAACTAATCGGTTCCAAAATCCCTCTCGCTAGAGTTGGGATTAGGAACTAATTACTCATACCTCTATCTCCAACTCAATGTTTGGGGAAGGATTCATAACCTTTTGGCATCAAAATCCTCCACATTGAGCGGAAATAGAGGAAGGGAACAACTTAATTACGTCATTAAACACCCTAATCCTACTAATCCAAGCCTGATTCTCCATTAAAGCCCTAATTACTCCCTAACCCTAGAGAAACTAGCAACACATGATTAAGCTAACACTACTTCAACATTCAACTCAAAATGCAATAGGAATCTAGCGAAGGCTAACATAACAATACCAATCAAACTAATTAAAACATAAACAAGGGAATCAACAAGTAATTAACTAATTGAAAGCTGAAAGTAAAGATAAGAAGAACAAGCTTACTTAAATTTGGTAGTTGACGATGCTCCAAGGGTAAGGAAAACAATAATTTTAACTTCAATTACAAAGATAAATCTTGATTCTTCAAAGAAACAAAAGTAAATTACTTTAGATATTAAAGAGGAGTAAACCCTAATTAAAATACCGCCTAAAACTCTAACCAAAAATCTAAAAGCTAAAACTAAAGACTCAAACCTAATAATCCATGCTTTTGTTGAAATAACGAGTCTCTCTATTTATACAATGGACGAAAGAGGTCAAAACTAAGTCGTTTTGGCGCCAAAAATAAGTCGGCGGAAATAGGGCGTCATGGCCGTAGTGGGGTATGGAACGGTCGTGAGGTATATTCTGTCTAAAACCTAGAATTCTCCTCTCTAATGTGTCACAGCCGTGGGATGAGGTGTCACGACGGTGAGGGCATGTGTCATGGCCATGACACACCTTCTATTATGGAGTTGCTCTCTATCTCTGCTTATCACAACCGTCAGGCATCTCCTGCCTTGAACCCAAATTTATTCTTTGATGTGTCACGGCCGTGACACCCTCTCTGTCCAGGGGGTCAAAGGACTCCATCTTAGCCGGTCTTGGGAGGCATTCATCACGGCCATGACATGATAGCTCACGGTCGTGAGGCTCCTGTTGGGTTCCCTTGAGTCTTGTTGTGGCCAAGGCTTGGCCTTCCATCTTCTTGGGCTGGGTTTTCTCGAGATTCACATTAGGATCCTGACCTTTCTTCAAATCGTTCCAATTTTTGCCTCTTTTTGCGCACTTTTCCACCACATGCATATTATTGCTTAAAGTGCCAACAAAGGAAGAAAAACAACATAAAAACACAATTTATTCATGGAACCGAGGAAAGTGCCAAGGGAAAATGATGCATTGAGGCTCAAAATCGAGCCTAAACAATGGGATGTGGGGGTCACGCTCGTGATCTCCTAGAAATTTTGAGCATTACTTCAGATCATGGTCGTGACCAAGGGAGGTCACGATCGTGACTGAGCAAAAACTGGGACTTCGTCTCCCTTGGGTCAATGGTGCGACCTATAGGGCTCACGTCCAGGACATTCGCCTGTTTGGGGGCCTTTTTCTGGCTTGGTTGGTCATGACCGTGACTAGCTTTTATCAGGCCTTCCTCCTAAACATAAGTAGCGTCAGTCCCGGCTCCGTTCTTCCTCTTTTCTCTTGGCTTCTTCTCGAATCTTGTGATGACCTTGATGCTTAACAATAGTTACCTCAGGACCTTGGCCATTCTTGCATCGTTTCCACAGCTTTTACTACTTGCAAAAGTCGGGATCGGAGGGTCTAAAATGAAAGCAAATGCACACAAAAGTCGGTATTTTATTGAAAGGGATGGCAAAAAGACTAAGTAAAGAGATGATATTTAGCCTCATACGAGCCTAAACACCCCCTCCCCCAATACCACATTTAGCTTTTGCTTGTCACGAGAAAAATAAAACAATACAAGTTACCTAACAATTACTCCACTTACATGGGAGACAACGAATGCTTTTAGTGTATGCACCAATCCCTTTAAATCCCCCAGCAGTCCGGGTGGACGTGGGGGATCTCATGAGGGTTTCAAGCGATTATACCCACAAAAGCCATGAAAAGAAAGGGAAAAAGAGAAGTGAAGATTGAAGTTATTTTCAAAAGGAGAAAAAAAATGCTCATGTACATAATCATGTATTTGGCTACTCAAATGACGATGCCAACTAATCAAAAGAAGCAAATATGTGCACCTTAGAACACCTAAACCAAAATGTTGTCAATATTCAAGATTTTCAACCCGAAACACCTCATGTTAATCAAAAACCTTGTGCACAAGTGTAAGTGTAGCTTATTGATCATGATCATTTCTCAGTCAAAACACATACTGAAGCTCCTTTTATAAGCGAATTATAAACAGTGTCTCGCCCTCCCCCGCTTGTGTCGCCCCTGGCTTGGTGAGGATCGCAGGTTACATAAGGGAAGGCTCCACTATTTATTCAACAATTTCAAACTTTTTTTCTTTTTTCCCTTTATTTTTGTTGGCATGATTCGAGATCGCATTGAAGCCCGTGAGGGTTACTCTTCCAGCGTTGTTTTGCTCCATTCATACAATTGTAATTAATGGGCGAGGGGCCGCGACCACCCACGCCAACCACGTTGGTAAACCAACTTTTCTATTTTTTCTATTTTTATGTGTTTTATGTTGGTTCTTTCGAGAATTCTAACGATCCTCCGAAGAAGGGTTGCCCTCCCAATTCGGGTCGCTCCATACGTATACGAAGTACTTAAGGGGTGTGAGTGGGGCCCACTCACACCAACCCTTATTAGTTTCACCGACTTTATTTATTATTTATACTTTTTAATTTTTCACGAGCAAGAGCATAGGAAAACTAAGATCACGATCTCAAGTAGGGTGTGAAAGAAAAAAGGCATTTATTTTTGCAATTAGTGAAGGAAAATTGGATTATAATAATCCCATGTTTTGAAAATTGAATTGTGATAATCCTTACTTTCAGTTTGTATTCTGGTGGTCCAAAAAAAAAATTGGATTTGAGTGGGACGCCGCCGAGTTGAGAGGCGGTGACTCGGTGGTTTTCTGACATGACACCATGGCCATGTGTTGACTTTGGTTTTGGGTGCCACGTCAGATCCAAAACACACGCCTTTCTTATTTTTCCTTTAATTTTTTTCCAGCTGGGATTATGAAACTTACCTCCCTTCCCTTTTTATTTCTCTCTCTATTCTTTTCCCCTTTCCCGTTATTTCCCCAGCAGTAAAAAAAAAAAAACTACCCCCTTCCTCTTTTCTTTCTCTCTCTTCTTTTTACCTTTCCTGATATTTCATCTGCAGCCAAAAAAAATACTCCCATTCCCATTCCCCTTGTCTTTCATGTTGCTTTCTCATATTCTTCAATAACCTCCCCTACCCAGAAGTATAAACTTTGATTTCTCATAAAGGGGAATTCTCACCATTCTCAAAGAAGGAAATTTTTGGTGATTTTTAGGTTAGTTTCTCTCCTCATTTGGGTAATTGACTATCATGAAAATGATTATGAATTGAATCCATGCATTGAGATGGTCTTTTTATCTGATCTGAAAATTGTATTCCCATCAGAACGTTTGCAACTTTCATGAAACTTGATCTAATCATGGGCATGATAATCGGAATGTATGAAATGCAGAGAATTGTGTATAGGTGGATGTTGGACCCCTTGGACAGGGAGGCAGTTCTAGTCAATGTGGCCCTTAAGAAATCAGACTACCGAGTCATCGTCGAGCTCTCTTGCATTTATTCTGCTGAGGAGAAGTTCGGCATTTAAGAGGGCATACCAGGCTCGCTACAAGCACAGCTTGGATAGAAAGATGTTGCCTCTCACCATATGACCCAAAATATTACTCCACAAACTAATCAATATGAGTACAAGAATGTAACGCCCCGGAAATTCAATTATAGAAAGTCAAAGTCAAACTAACGTTAACAGACAAAACTTAGCGGAAGACTTCAAATTTAGTTTGGGCGTCACTGCCGTATTCCCGAAGGAACACAAGGCGAGAAAGGAAAACACAACTGTCTGCTAACGGTAACTTCTAACAACTCAAAACAAAACTTTAAGACATCATAACGAAAACAAAATAAAAAGATTCAAGGACTTCTAGACTCATCGTCCTCACTTCTAATTCCCGTCCCCAGCATTCAGATCTTCACCTGAAAACAAAACATTTCAAAAAATGAGGGGGAAATCTCAATAATGTCTACCCCTAACGTTTAAAACAGTTTAAGTTCATTTCAATTCATTTTGGGGAGAGGGAACAAGTCAAACCATTTCTCAAACCTTTAACCCTTAACTGTTTTCCTCAACCCATTCAATCCATATTTTAAGTCGCGGGCGGGATATCAAATCCCAAAAAGAACATCGCCTACCAAAGGCATCATAACAACTATCCTATATCAGGGATGCAACCCTGATCTCCTGGCACATAACCCATACAGGCATCGAATCCTGATCTCGGGGTTATCACCCGCATGAATATTAGCCTCTCAAAGGCATCAAACAGTCGCCCATCAAGGGCATCATAACCTCTATCCTATATCAGGGATGAAACCCTGATCTCTCACACATAACCCATACAGGCATCGAATCCTGATCTCGGGGTTATCACCCGCATGAATATTAGCCTGTTAAAGGCATCAAAACAACAACCCGCTTTATGTTTCCACTTTGAATTATTAGTAATAATATTCAAACTCAACTCACAACTCTCAAGTCAAACCCAACCCAGGTTATCAAACCAATAATAAAACCACTAATGAAAGATCATCCAATTTCTCAACTTAATAAAAAAAAAATCAAAGCACGAACAATTATAAACAGTTATTCAAAATAGATGGTCACATTTCCACATAAAGTCCCCTTTCGGGATGCAATTCTCAAAACATATTAGAAAACATTAAAACACATTTAAAGAGCATCCCGGTGGGGATTAGAGCATAGACATTACCTGATATACTTCACAGCACAGCAAAAAGAAGAACACACTTGAGCTCACTAACGTCTCGCACTAACTCGGCCTAGAATAAGAATAATTATCTAATCAAAACGCGTTCTAACGAAGTTAGTATTAACTATCAACTACCTGACCCATCCCCTAGGAACACTTAGGTTCCTATCATTTATGGTTTACACTTAACACATTCAAGGAACAAGTTCACACATAACATTTACTCAACAATTTTTCATAAATAAAAGCAAACAGAGGACAGATTATAACGTTCACATAAAACGGGTCACAACTCGACTTCCTCACATCCTATGGGTCTGGTTCAGGACTTTTCGGAAACCTCGGGATGTCTACTAAAACTCTTAAGTTGACGACTAAGCCCATATCAGCCTCGAAAGACTCTAAAAGTACCAAAAGTTCCAACTGGTCCAGTTCCGACAGGTTCTGGTAAAACGACTATAACTCAAGCTATACAACTCAAAAGTCCGTTCCGCAAAATTCCTATGAAAGCTAACATCAAGGGGAATCTCCAGTCCAAAGGGTTCGATTAAAGGACAACTATACTAATCGTAGTGACCCGATCTTTAGGCACTAACAAAACTGTCCCGATCCCGGTTCTTATTTAATTTATAATTTCGGTTCTAACTTTTACCATTCGGTCCCGGGGTCCTTGTTTGGGCTTAAAACAGTAACTAAGATCCAAGGTAATTAGTTTAAACCATCTAAAGTCCAAACATCAAATTCCCTATCACTAATGCCAAAATATAACACATGAAACATTAACAACATTATCCTACACATGAAATCTAAAACATACTATTTCAAGACCCTTTAATTACAACATGGATAATTATAAAATACGAATTTCTTAATCAAGAATCAAGAAAGGTTTTAAAGAACATGTGAATAAATTATAAAGAACATATAAACATTTAAACTACCAAACAAGAATCCCAACAACTAATTTCTTTATACAAGATTTAATCAAGAATCATAAATTAATAAACAAGAATCGAACTTTTGTAATTCAATCACCCTAACTTATTTAACAGATTTAACATAAAATTAAACATGAATGGAACCTAAGAGAATTAAAGAACATACGAATATTTAACTAACGATTCAAGGATTAATCTAGGTAATTAAAATTTTAATTCGTGCATACAATAATAATGTCATCTAAAACCCTAACATGATTCTCATGAAAACAAAGCATCTCATATAATCCAATAATTCATATTTAACAAGGTAAACTAACTCTAATTCATCCATGAAGTAACATTAACACAACCCTATCATGATTTACATATAATAAACCACATTAATCATATAGTTGCACCTACATCATCACAACTATAAATATAATTAATTACTTACCACAAAAGTAACATCCTAATTACTAACAGTTTCATGCACGTACTGGAGGATGATAACAACAAGAAATCAAGAACCAAGAACAACACAGTGGAGTGCAAGCTGAAACAAAAAGGGTTTTTACGTAAAGAGAGGGCACCGGTGGTTTGGGCGGCGGCAGAGGGGCTGCTTCCAGCGAGCAGACGGTGACCATCAGAGCGTGAGTGCGAGTGTCGATGTCCGGCGTCGGTGATGACCGCAACAGCAGCAACAGTGGCAAACTCCTTCGGTTTTCGCGTTCCGGTGGTGCGAGACGGTGCCAGTGGTCGGCTAAGGTGGTCCAAGCGGTGTTCCGGCGACGTTCTCGGTGCTCCGGCGATGGCAGCGGAGGCACACAGGGAGGAAGAAAGAAAAACACGGGAGAGAGAAGAAGGCGAAGTAGGAGTGCGTGTGTTTTGTGTTTACTGACTTAGGTTAGACAACTTAATTAACTATTAATCTCCCTCTAACTAGCCTTAGCCTAATCTAACTCTATCAAGATCCTCCTAACCAACTAACCAATCAAATCCTACCCAAATTCTAATCAAGCTAAAATTCACTACTACTACTAACTATTAACGAAGCTTAATACTAACACAATACAACTACCAACACTAACTAGAATAATAATAACAATAGTAACATAATAAAACACATAATCATAATAATCATATGATACAATTACTGGGCAAAGACAATAATGCTCACTTAATAATATTAATAACAATAATATTAATAACAATAATAATCATAATAATAACGATAGGAAAAATAATAATAATAATAATAATAATACTTAAAATAATAAATCATATACTACTACTAACAATAACAATCACATAGTAAAAATAATAGTCATATAATAATACCCACGTAATAATTATACTGATAATATCCACAACTAATAATGATACTAATAATAATAATCATAGTAGCATGTAAATAACAATATTCACATCACAAAAATTATAATAATACTAATAAAGATATTACTACTAATACTAATAATATAAATAATAATGATAATAACACATGACGTTAAAAAAAAAAATACCCTTGTTAGTCTTTCAACGATCCTATGAGCCCAAGTGTTAGCAGAATTAATTACCGACAAAGTCTCACAATTGACGAAGTCAACTTAAATTATTAACGACGTCACGGTCAACGCCTTTGAATTTTTCGAGGTTTTACATCATTACCCCCTTAAAAGAAGTTTCGTCCTCGAAACTTAAACTTAACACCAACGATCTGCCAAACGGTACTAACGGTAGCGTTAACCAAAAATTCGGGGTTTTACAGAGAAGCATAACCGAGCTCCAAGTTCAGGACTTGGTTGCTGGATTGACTTAGGAAGAAGCCTTGGGTAGCACTGCTGAGTTTGAGTAAAGACTCGAGAAAATCAAACCAAAAACAACAAAAACAAAATCAATTCAATCCTCAACCCTAACAAATTTCGTGTTCATCTTATCAATTTCGTTGATTTTGGGTAAAGAACGAGACAATCAAAGCAAAAACAACAAAAACAGAATCAATTCAATCCCCAACTCTGACAAGTTTCATGTTCATCTCATCAATTTCGTTGAAAATCAATTTAATCCCCAACCTTAACAATTTTGTGCTCATCTTATTGAATTCCGCTGATTCTGATCGAAGAAGAGAAAATCAAACGAGTAGAGAAGCCGACCTCAAGTACACGAACTCGTAAGTGAAATCACGCTGGCGGTCATGGACGGAGACCTTGTGGCTGGGGACATTGCCGGAGGTAGTAGTAGAAGAAGAAGAAGCATTGTCGTTCACCGGAAACCGGCATCTAGAGCTCCGACGTCGCATTTAGTCGTCGCAGTCGAAGAGAAGCCAACGAGCACCGCCGGGAGGTCGAAGGACCGACGAGTTTCCGGTGAACGAGGGAGAAGGTAGTGTGAAGCGGACCTTGAACTTCCATGGCTGTGTTTCTCTCTCACTCTAAGATTGGGTGGGTGATTTTTGCGCCAGCATACCCCCCATCCACTGCCACCACCTTCACCGTCCTCCGCCCAGCCTGTCGCCGCCCTCCGTTGCTCAGCACCCCTCCTCTGCTCCCACTCCTCTCTCTCTCTCTGTGTGTTTTTGTGCGTTCAAAATAACAGGGAAGAGAGAGAGAAATAAACTCCTCCCCTTTTTATTTTAGCCCAACTTAGCCATTTCAACCATAAATTCTTTTTACCGTAGAGAAAATATTAGGAAAAGGAAAAGAAGAGAGAGAAATAGAGGGGAGGGGTAAATTTTAATTTTCAACTTGGAAATAGAAAAAAAGAAAAATTACTAGAGCATATATTTTTCAGCTGATGTGGCACCCTAAACCAAAGTCAATGCGGTCAAACACAAGTCCACCGTGACACGTTAGCAAACCACCGAATCACCGCCTCTCAACTCGGCGGCGTCCCACTAAAATCCAATTTTTTTTTTTGGACCACCAGAATACAAACTGAAAGTAGGGATTATCGCTATCCAATTTGCAAAATATGGGATTATTATAATCCAATTTTCCTAGAGTGAAAGGGGCCTAAAAGAAATAAGTCACAACATTCTAGATTAAGACATACCATGCTCATATCCACCACTTTGAATCAATCAACTAAGCCATTAAGCAAATAACTACAAGATTATAAACATGAGAAAATTCTAAAAAAAAAAAACATAACTCTTTTGGAACTTTCACTTGATTTTCTCCATTTTCTATTTCATTTTCATTACAACTTTCCAAATTTTTTCAGATTTTTCAAATTTTCAACAAAAACTAAACAAAGCAAACTTAAACAAAGCGAAACGAAGAAAAGTTAAACTACCTAAGACGACCCGATCATAGATAGTCCCCACCACACTTGAATATTTTTTATTTGCTTTTGTTGTTATTATGTAAAGAGTTAGGTTTGTACGATAGAGAACACAAGAGACATTAAAAATATTATAAGGCTTATAAATTACTTACATTTTATAAGTCTAACAGAAAGCTTATTTAATAGACCTAAAATAAACGAATAATGCAAATTTAAAAAGAAAATAAAAAAAAATTTATCGCCAAGAAAACTAAAAAGATGAAAAACTAAAATAATTGAACTATAAAGAAAAAAACAAGACAAACATTTAGGTTTAGTTTTTAAAGGAAAAGAAATGAAGAATAAAAATGATTGATAGTATTAATAATAGAAGATTAATTGACAAAAAGGAAACAAAAAAGTTGAATTGGAAAAAAAGAAAAACAAAAGAGAGATAAAGAACATAATGGTAAAGGGTTGTATGGGTGTGGGCTGCCAAAACTGGTGTGAGATTTTAAAATCTAATGCCAGTTGGCCTGAGAATCTAAAATTTCACGCCAATTGGCGTAAGATTTTTGAATCTAAAGTCAATTGGTGTGAGATTTTAAAATCTCAAGCCATTTGGCGGAAGATTTTAGAATATCATGTCAATTGGCGTAAGATTTTAGAATCTCACGCTAATTGGCGTAAGACTAGAAAATTTCACGTCAATTTTCACTAACAACCTTATAAAATGTCGAATGCTTCCTTCATATTCCTCTTCACATTTCTCTCTCCTCATTTTTCTTTACATACTTCTCTTCCCATTTTCTTTTAGAAATTTTCCTCCTCATCTCTCTTTACAAATTTCTGTCCATTAATTTTCAAACTAATCTTCATTTTATTAGAGAAGATGAAGATGAAGATGAAAATTGAAGATGAAGATGAAGATAATGATGAATATGTAATATTTAAGCATGATAATGAAAATGATGATGAAGTTTGTATTATATTTTTATAAATTTAGAGTTTTATTAATTTATGTTTACCATGTACATTAATTAATTTACTTTGTTATTTTAATTTAACTAGTTTTTTTGCCCGTTCTTTCGAACGGGTGTCTACTAAGGTAAGTAAAGAAAAGAATTGATGTAGAGGTATAAATAAAAGAAAAAAATCAAAATATATAACATATATAAATATCCCATAAAAATCAAAACAATCTAATAAGTTTTATGTAAAATAACATACAACACTGAAAAAAATAAAGGGATTCCAGTGTAAACAACAATGATAAATCTAATGGTAGTCATTTTATTTAACTAATCATTATATATATATTCAAATTTTTATTATCAAAATTTTACAAATTTTACTGCTCAATTTTCAAAAAGGATAAATAATATGGAACAAAGGTAGTAGTGTAAAAGAAATTGAGTGGACGTAACCATAATTACCATACAAAAAGCCACTATATGATAGAGGATATATAAGGAGGGGATGGACAGAGAAAGTGAGGAGGGGGAAACAGGGAGTGGAAGAGCCAAAAATAGAACAGGTCGAGGTAGAGCTGCAGATGGTTCTACAACAATTTTCATAGGCAACCTGCCGAGAATGCTCGACAAATATGGCCTTAAGGGTATCTTCAGAAAATACGTAGAGATAAAGTCCTCAACAATCATCACTCAAAGAAAAGCAAGTTCAAACTTTGGGTTCATAGAAGTATGGAGACGCCAGGATGCTAGAGAGTGCATAAACAAATTACATCAGTTTGTCATTAGAGACAACAGAATCATTGTTGATTGGGAAAATGGGAGGAAGGCTGGAAATAAGAGAGCAGGGATGAAGAACAAGCAGGTTTGGGTGACGAAGACTTCAAGCAATAACACATCTGAGGAGGCAAAATACAGAGTAAAAGGAGACCAAAATGAAGAGTTCCTGGATTGCTTAGGACGAAGTTTAATCTGCACACCGAATGCTCCCAGGGATCTTGATGCACTGGCTTATTTAATCAAAGATAATTTTGGCCCCCTCTCAAATATCACTACACTCAGTGGCGTAAAGTACCTACTCACATTTTAAACTTTTCAGGAGATGAAGGAAGGACTGGCCAATCCATTGGAGCTCACTGATTGGTTCACAGATATTAGACCATGGTCGGTTTATGATTCTACTGATTCTAGGCGTGTATGGATTGATATTATCGGTGTACCACCTCATGGATGGTTGTGGGATAACTTCCAAAAATGTGCTCAACCTTGGGGAAAGCTACTATCCCTGTCAAGATGCATCTCCTCCACCAATCAGCTCGAAGTAATGAGGGCTTTAATTCAAACTAAAGTGTTTAAGAGAATATACGGTGAGATTCTTCTTGATATTCAAAGTTGTGCTTTCACAATTTTCATTAGGGAAGTCAGTACACACCTTATACCTCCATCAACGTTTCATGAGGAAGAAAGCAACAGAACATCCAACTATTCTAGTGATGAGGAGGTAAGTGTTCAACACATTGATAACGGTTGTCAGAACAGCAAAAAGAGAAGTCTAGAGTCTCCGGTTTGAAGCAGAAATTGTCAAGACAACAATGATATTGTCCATGAAATGCCAGTTCAGGGCAACAAAGATCACATCCAAGCAATTGAGGGATTGAATTCACAACCTATCATCAATGATGGAAGTCAAAGGGGTGACTCCACGACTTTAATGAGGCAGTTGTCAAGCAATGGATGTCTTGAGGAGGTGAAGAAGCTCAACGATCAAACCAACGCGGTGAAAGAGGAGCTCATTAACACATTGACTGTATCCGCATGGGAGGAAGTGGTTGCACTTCATAATGAACAACTGAACAGGCAGGGTGTCGAGCATCATTGTGATAACTCGAACAACCTCTCTCTGGTTGTAGTGTCACTGACCAATGACCCTGTGCTTTCTAACGCAAAGGCTGCTTTGGAAAATGCAACAACAATGGGATTTGAGAAATTAGTGGAAATTGTGCAAGACATCAATCTCCATCAAGAATCAGAAAAGGCAATCCAATCATCTCCACATGATTGTGAGTTGGCCAAGGATCACGATGAGTTCAACTCCTCATCATCAGGTGATGAGTCTATTGAGATTGCAAGAGCCTACATTGCTGAGAAAGTTGTCAATTTCGGAATAGCCATAGGTTTCATGAAACCAAAGAAAAGCGTCAACCCAAAAAAAACATTTTGAAGGCAATTTTTCTGATAGAAGGAAGAAAAAACTCAAAGAGAGTAGAAAAAGAAAGCTAGTAGATGCCATTGCTCCTCCTTTGATGGAGGGTCGTAATTATTCAAAATGAAAGTTTATAAGTGGAAGGTGAGGGGCATCGTGACGAAGAAAGGGAAAAAGTACATAAAGTCCCTCATAAAACTGGAATCATTGATCTAGTGAAGTCCAATGGGTGTTCAGAGAGCATAGTTAGTTTAAAGGGGATCCATGGAAGTGAGCACTGGCTTGACAAAGAGAACTGACTGTTGAGGATGATCAAGCCCTCAGTCCTCTCCCTCTGACAGTTCACCCCAAAATAAACACTAAATATTGCATAAGCTGGTTGGGTTCAACCAGGTTCTCAGTGAAATAAGTGAAATTGGTGGTCGATCAAGCTGTTGAATTTGGGAGTGGTCTTGCTCTATTCTTTGTGGTAGAGTCGAGCACATCAAAAATCGAAATCATGGGGTGATTTGCTCTCCTTGGTAGGCGTGACACACGTGAAATGCTGTAGTACAAAAGAATCATTCAAGCTGCTAATAACATATGCCAGCTGTGTGCAGTGGAATCTGAAAGTGCACCTCATCTTTGCATACTCTATCCTGTGGCTCGATTCTTTTGGTTAGAAATCAAGCCAAATTTGTGAATGATGAAGTTTAGAGAAATCAAGCAAAATTTGGGTGGGGCGCATTTCAGGAGGCTAGGAAAATTGATTAGATGAATTGTTGGATGTGTCTTGGTGCTATTCAGTTGGCTGGAATGTTAATCAAATGAAGTAATAAAAATTAGATTGTGAGGTGCTGTTGTTGTGGTTTTTACATGTCATGTTGGAATGAGGGGTACAACTCAGCTGGTTGAAGGTGCTTTGGGAATTTGGGGTCAGGTTGGGTGTTGTTCATGTCGTTTGTGGTCTTTGCCTAATATCACACTGAGTGTTGGCTTCTTTGATGTGGGCTAATTTATGGTGTTCTGCCAATGGTCTCTGTAAGGAGGAACTCGCATATATTTGGTTTGATCAGATGGTTTATTCTTTGATCTCATGATTTCGTTCAAATAGTGCAACTAAGCTCATGTATGTCATTGATGATTGTATGGTGTGCCAATACTACTGTTTTCCTTCTAGTGGTATTGGTTTCTTTCCGATGTATTGTACTCTCTAAGAGCTATAGGCTCTTTTTGTGCTCTTGGGCACGTTTTATTTGATTAAAAAGGCTTGTATAGCCGCTACTTATAAAAAAAAATGATAGAGGATAAATAAGGAAATTGGACCAAATATTGTAGTATACTCTAGTAAGGTTGACCAAAAATTTCAATTACCATTTACCAAAATTAAAAGTGCTACTAACCATTGATTTACTTCTTTAAAATCTCAATATCCATTCCCAAAGATTTAATTGACTAAAATAGAGCCAATAGGCTATAAAGGCCATGTTCTTCGGATGAGTTATTTTCAAGTTAGGATAGTCAGGTTAGGATAAGTTATGATAAGTTAGGATAAGTTGGAATGTTTTTGGGGAATTGTGTTTTTAGAGTGAATGTTTTTTTGGGGAATTATGTTAGATTAAGATAAGTTAGGATAAGTTAGGATAGTTAGGTTTAACCTGGCAAAAGAACAGGGTCATAATGTAGCCCTTGGTTTTTTTCCCTTTTCTACTTTTTTTTTAATATAATTTTTGGCCTGGCTAGACCATTTTAATTATCTCAAAGCAAAATCAAGTGTCATAAGGAGCTTAGACTTGAATCTAATCAAAGCAAAACCGAAAGTCTTAACCTATACAAACCCTTTGTGTTGTAAAGCACCAACAAAAACGCAAAAAAGATTGTGCAAAACAATTGAAACTCATCCCCCAAGCCTGTAAACAGCAACACTTCCCAAAGTTCGTTATCACTCTCAAATATTACGGGCTTTGATAGAATTTGAATGCAATCCGGTCTAATTAGTTCCAAAATCCCTCGCTAGAGGATTCAGAACTAATTACTCGTATCTCTATCTCCAACTCAATGTTTAGAGGGAGGATTTATAACATCTCGGCACCAAAATCCTCCACATCGAGTGGAGATAGAGGGAGGAACACTCAATTACCCCCAGTAATCACCCTAATCTAATCAAAGCAATCAGTCTCAAAACAATTAATCCCCCATTTTATTTATCTCAAAGCAAAATCAAGTGTACGTCATAAGGAGCTTAAACTTGAATCTAATCAAAGCAAAACCAAAAGTCTTCACCTATACAAACCCTTTGTGGTCACTGCCAAAATGTAGTTCTCAAACATCCCTATTTATGTGTTGTAAAGCACCAACACAAAAGCAAAAAAAGGTTGTGCAAGACAATTGACAACTCATCCCCACAGCCTGTAAACAACAAGACTTCCCAAAAGTTCGTTATCACTCTCAAATATTACGGGCTTTGATAGTATTTGAATGCAATCCGATCTAATTAGTTCCAAAATCCCTCGCTAGAGGATTAAGAACTACTTACTCATACCTCTATCTCGAACTAAATGTTTAGAGGGAGGATTTATAACCTCTCGGCACGAAAATCCTCCACATCGAGTGGAGATAGAGGGAGGAACACTCAATTACCCCAGTAATCACCCTAATCCCACCAATGCGAGCCTAATCCCCCATTAGGGGCTCTAATTACCCTCTAACCTAAAGGGAACATAGCTAATCATAATTTCTAATTCAACAATCACAAAATCCAAAATAAACCTAAACATAGATGCAATTAAAACCTATGCACAATCAGAAGTATTGAAAAGAAGAGAAATGACATTACCAGTATCAATAATTTCAGTTGAGAAGTGGTAGGAATCAATGGAGGACAATAATGCTTCAATGAATTTGCATTAACTTCAAAAGGGAGCACAAGAATCTTCAATGGAATTCAATTAATTAACTTGAATAAAGGCTAATAATGAGAGGGAAAAGGTTAAGCTACAGTTTACTCTCAAGTTTGAATAATAAAAAAAATAGATTATGACCTAATTACAACAACTAGGTATTTATATAAATCACTTCATAATTTCTAATTCAACAATCATAAAATCCAAAATAAACCTAAACACAGTCATTTTGGTAGTTAACACGCGCTGCAGCAAGGGTGTCGCGGGCACGACGTTAGGCGTCACGACCACGACGGCTTTATCTGAGTGATTTCCAATTAACTTCGGAGCGATGTGTTGTGGGCGCGACGTCTTATGTCGCCGTCGCGATGTCACGCCTCTTCAGGTGTCACGACCACGACAAGGTGATTTTGGAGTTTTCTCGCTCGCCGTGTCACGACCATGACACTGATTG
The DNA here is from genome assembly GCA_029582165.1 of Portulaca oleracea. Classification (NCBI taxonomy): domain Eukaryota; kingdom Viridiplantae; phylum Streptophyta; class Magnoliopsida; order Caryophyllales; family Portulacaceae; genus Portulaca; species Portulaca oleracea. The sequence goes on from CM055887.1 coordinate 18,051,628, forward strand.
TCGCAGTCGCGACTCTGCTGCTGGGGAAGATGGGTTTCTTAGGTGTCACGATCGCGACTCGAACGTCACAATCGTGACAGCCTTCGGCCAGGAATGTTATGGTGCTTCTTAGAGGGATCACGGGCATGACATTGGGTGTCACGACCATGACACTTCTGCCGAGAAGTTGGTTGTCAGCCATGAGGGCGTCGCGAGTGTGACAAGTATGTTCACGACTGCGATGTTGCTTGTGAGCCTCCTTTTGGTTGTTTCCTTGACCTTGGTCTTTGGTCTTTCTTGTGCTTGGCTCGGAGTGTCACGAGTGTCCCACAGGACTCGGTCTCGGGTCAGGTTTTGCATGAATTTCTTAATGTTGGAGAGATCCAAGGCGGAAGCCCACTTTAACCAAGGCTCATGGTACGCAAGTTAAGTGAAGTTTCATCATTAAATTAATTGGTGTTAAGAGGAGTAACCCACTTGGCATATATACAATGTCCTTTCCCTTTGTTTTCTGATGTGGGACATTTTACTCATGAGTGAATCCCAGCAATCTTCCCCTTCACACATGAGTCTCTCCCCCTTGATCGAAAGCTTCGTTTTTGCCCTGGTTTTAGGTCACCATCAAGAGCCCATCATAGTCGCACCTTACTCTATAGAGCCGCACCCTACTTCAGTTGAGTCTCATCCACCACTGTGCGCCTTCAGGAGACTCAGTCGCGCGCGCGCCATAATTCATGCACTTGTCCATGGTGATTTTTACGGGACCACCTTCCCACACCTTGCATCCAGCTGAACGAATCATCGGCTCTGATTCCACTTGTTAGGGGGATCCAAGACGGGAGACTACTTCAACCAAGACCAATGGTATACAAATTAAGTGAAGTTACATCTTACAATCAATTGGTATTAAGAGGAGTAATGGATGGGTTGCAATTGTCTACTATTGTCAGGCAATGGTCTTCACTCATTATCAAATACCAATGTGACTAATAGTCAAGGAAGGAATTTTTTTTATTTATGTCAACTTGAATAAATTATTTGTCATTCTTAATTATATTATTTAAAAAATTAACCACAAAATCATGTACAACTCTCGATAAATTTATTGTAAAACTTTCTTTACATAAGGTTTATTACGTACCTAAAATGAATTGTGGAATGTTACTACATTTTATTCTAATTGCAATTGTTTAATTTAATTCAATTTTAATGGCAGTTGGTTAATGACTTTTCGCCATTGTTCAAGTGAAAAATCCGACTTTTGATCGTATGAAGAAAGTTGAATGGTTAGTTAGTTATCCCCTTTAATTGTCTTTTTCAAACCCACTTACCACAATTGGCGCTAAAGCTACAAATGCATTTTCTTTTCTTGTAAATACTTATGAAACCACAGTTTTTCCCACTCAAAAGAACCATGACTAATGTGATGCTAATCACCTACCTACTTTATCATTATATACATTGGTGGATCTAGGGCTCAGTCAAGGGTGGCCACGGCCACTGGTAATACAAAAAAAATATTAATAACAATTTAATATAGTTTCAATTTTTTGTATATTAAATAAATATAATAGTGTGATACTGCTAATATAAAAATTACAATATGAAAGAATTTAAATAATCCTTCAAAGGATGTACCATTCAATGATAACAATAGATATGAGCATAGTGCTGTTAAAGCGATTTTTTAGGAGATTTAGATGGAGATAGTTTGCTTTTTAAATACAAGAGTGCTTTCAAAGCATAAGTTTATTTGTTATTGTATTGGTAATACATAACATAGTTTGATTATCTAATTATTTTTTATTTTAATTCTAAAATTTATGATATATTGGCATTAAATTTTTGTTCATAATCAACTATAGTATTTCTGAGGATATCTTTTAAAGTTATATATTTAATGGACGATGATACACATCTTCAAGATGGTTAATAATCATCTTAAATTGTCCATATTTCATTTTTTTGTAACTTTTAATAATGTTTTGTCTAATAATTATATATATTTATCAACTATTAAGAGTATATTACTTATTAACGATGTTAACATATATAAGTAATAGCCTAATTTTATCAATTATATTAGAACATGCATATTTTATGCATAGTTTTATATTTATGAAAAAATACTAATAAATAATTATTTTTATATTGTTTATAAGTTGTAATAACCCTCAAAGTAATGAAACACAACTTTACAATGATTTAAATATATTTAAATTTAATATTATAAGTGATTTAGATAAAATACAAAATGGTTAACCATCTTGCAGCCAAATATTATCATTTTCGATATTTGATTTTCGTTATGATTAACAACTATTCAATATCTACCTGCTATGTTCTTTGACACTATTTAATTGAGCAAATGAAATATTTAAAAGATGTCAAAATAGTGTAATGCGGCCTTATCAATTATCATTCTATTACGCAGCAAGACAAAGTAGGTCATATTAGCAATCAGCTACTACTTGAATAGGACACTATCCCAAGAAAATGAGAACTTAAAAAAAGTTGCATAAAAAATCTAAAAAATAATTGTAACTTTTGCACCTAAAAGGGTCTAGAAAAATGGAAATGAGGGTAGATTTGTCTGGACATGGTTGTCTTTGTCAGGGAGAGTCAACTTTTCATATTATTTAATGGGATTTTTTCAGCAAAAAAATAAATAAATAAATTGTTATCACCTATTTCTAATTGCCCCTCCCCCCACCTTTTGTTTTATCAATGTCTTTGCTGCTTCTCTTTTGACCATTTTTATCAGTGCTAAGGAAGTTTCTCTTTACCATTCTATTCTCTCTGTCCTCCTTCACATTGCCAACTTTTATGACATACATGTTTGCCCTTCTCTCATACTAACTAACATTCTAGACATATCAAAAGCTGCTCTGTCTTTCCCCTCCATGGATGTTTCCACTGACCTTGAAGTAGATGTCAATGGCCAACAAAACTTCTGGGTTAACCAGGTATTTTTCTTTCTGGAGGACCTTTACTTTACCCTTTTTGTTCCATTGTAATTTCATATACATCGCAAGTTTAACTGCTTTAATTTTCAAAGATAATGATTTAAGTGTAACGTGAAGTATTATAATCTCGTTGTTGCAGAAAATCTTAGGATGTTATTGTGGTTTATTTGCCAACCGGGGCGAAAATGCTAAGAATAAAATGAAGGTAATATTTGAGGACTTCCCAGGAGGACCAGCAGGGTTTGAGCTAATTACAAGATTTTGTTACAAGAATGGTGCCATTGAGATAACCCATTCAAATGTGGTCCTTCTTAACCAAGCTGCTAAGTTCATGGAAATGCATAAGAATGTGTTGGGAAGGCCAAACTTAATATCAGCAACAGAGAGGTTTCTTGAGGGGATGGATTGTTGGACTTGGTCGGAGCTCTTAGAAACCCTTAAACATGGCCAGGGTTTGTTGATTGGTGGTGTTACCCCTATTTCTTTCATCCAAACAATGGTTGACGAAGTCATAGAGAGACTTGCCTCACCTTCCTTAGCAACCCCTTCTTCCATCTCTTCTAAAACTTCTAGCTTTAGATCCTCGTGTGATTCTAAGAGTACTAGTACTCTAAGTACCAAAACTAGCAATTTTCAAAGGTTTTGGTGGTTTGAGGAGCTTTCAGAGCTCGATGTGGACGCAATCGACATGATAGTAAGGAAGATGGTTAAGGAGAAGTTTGATCATGCCATTATAAGCAAGTTCTTGTTTTACTATCAGAGGGAGAGAGTTTTAGATGCGTCCAAAGTTACTAGGGCTAGAATCATCCAAAGGGTCATTGCCCTACTTTCCCTCTTAGATAAGAGGAGTATTTCTATCAAAAGGTTGTTTGATACGCTGAGAATAGCCTCAAGTTTGAAGCTTAAGAAATCAAGTAAGATTCAACTAGAGTTATTGATCGGTTCACAGTTAGACCAAGCCGACTTAGATGACTTGCTTCTTCCTTCACCCAACCATGGAAAGAGGTCAAAGAGCTCCACCAAGTACAATGTGAATCTTGTGCTTAGGTTCTTAAAGAATTTCCTGCTCGAGGGGAATATTAGTTATAAGTTGTGTTCATATAGGTTGAAAAAGGTAGCCAGATTGGTTGATCTCTATGCTAGTGAAATTGCACCGGATGCTCGAGTAAAACCCTCCAAATTTGCTGCTCTTGCCATGGTCATCCCTGATTCAGCTAGAGACACTTACGACAGGATTTATCAAGCCATAGAAATCTATCTTGAGGTAATTTAACCATATTGTTTTATGCTTCCTTTTCAATGATACAAATTAAAAAGAATAATCATTCATGGAAACTGGGTCAATATTTGATTAGGGTTGAGTAGGGCCAAGTAGACTAATAATGGGCATGGGTCATTTTACAAGTCAGTTTACTATTGCTAGCGTTTGGCTTGTTAACTTTCGGGGGAAAATGTTCAACTTTTCAAATTGATCGTATCTTCTTGTGTTTGGTTGCCTTTAATGAATAAGAAAATCTTACATGGGGTTCACTATTTTACACTAAAACTCAATAAAACTTTTCTTAATGGAGGGCAGGAAAATTTTTCCCAAAGTTTTTTCAAAGAATATTACTCCCATGCATGATTCTACCATGTTTATGAAATCATGCATACTCAATAATGCAATATAATTTTGGTAACAGGTTCATCCAAGACTAGTGGAAGAAAAAAAGATGAAAATATGTTCTGTATTGAACTACGAAAAGCTCTCACCACAAGTGCTAAACCGGCTTTCACGAAACACAAGTTTCCCATTGGTATCAATTGTCAAAGCCTTGATTCATCAGAATCCGAAGCTAAAACGAGCTAAATCAATAAAGGATGCTTGCAATTTTAAAGGGTTTAACAGTTTTGGAAGCGAAGCAAAGGAGTTTAAACAAAGGGAAGAAGTTGTCATTATCAAGAAGTTGTCAACCAATGAGAAGCTAAGAGCTCATCTTCAACGAATAGGGTGGACTGATATTGAATTGGAGAAGATGTTTTCCAAATTGCTAACTCAAAATGAAGCAAATGTTAGAAGAACCCCTCAAGTGTGTTGTATAAGCAATCATGTTAAACACTTGCCCAAACTTTGTTCATGAATATAATAAACCCTTTTTTCTTTTTTAGTTTTCATGACTAGAGATATTATGATATGTTGTTTATATCCTTAGGTTAGCCATTAACCTTGTAAGAAACCTTTTCAACAGTGCCTGGATGATGGATTTCTATGGCTATTAACAAGCTACTTCTGTTTCTTTGGTGCCCTTTAACTTAACTCCCATTTCATTTTGAGTTCATATATTTTGCAAATTTTAATGTTTTAATTTTCAAAAACAATGATATGTAATGAGATCGGTTGTAATGACGGAATAACATATATAAACCGCGAAGGTGGAGCTCAATTAACTAATTATTCTAAATGTTACACCATACTAGTATATGTTTTATGAAAATATGAGTTTTGTCGACGCAAGATACTTTTTGATCAGTGTTTTATTTTGATATAAAATCTATATATTTTTATATTAAATTTAAAAAATTATATAATTGACTTCTATAACAATAATACCATATATAAATTATATAAAATTATATTTTATTCATAATTTTAAAATTTATAAAATAGTGTTAAAATATGCCGTAACAAGTAGGTTTCACTTTATAGGTGCGAGGGAGTCATTTGTAATTGTTAGTGTAGGAAACATATTTCAAGTTTATCATAATTGATGATTAGTAGTACTTAGTATCACAAAAACTTGACGGCTAAAATCATAAAAAAAAAATTAATCTCATTAAAAACAAGGTATTGCACAATGTCTAGTCTCATGACACATATCGTTCTATACCTTTTTCTATTTGCTTATTAACTAAACCATCCAATCTGATCTTTTTGAATGAACAAAATTATTAAATCTTACTTAAAAAGCTGGTAACAAAAGCCAAAGGAAGTTCAATTTGCACTTTTGGTCAGAAAAGTTTCCAAACCCGGATTATAGAGGCTCAAATTTAGATGACGGTTCACTCTAATGAGGTCTAGGATTAAGCAAAGTAAATGAGTTTGGTAACCCAAGATTAGCCAAAGTTAATTACTTATTTGTTATTACAATTAGAACCTTCTTGGACTGATTAATATGTGCTGTTGGGAAAAGCGAAAATGGGATTTATAGGTAGGATTTTCTTTTTAATTTTTAATTTCTCCCTTTTTTTTGACTTCCGCTTTTTTCTTACTTTCGTTTATTTTAACTTCTCAGAAAGCATATGGCTTCGAAAGAATTTTGCGACCCACATTTTGTGCTGACTGCATATGCGATAGATGCGGCTATGACTCCGCATTTAGGGCTTAGCAAGCCAGTATCATTCAGAATGGATAGAGTTACAAAAGTTTGATTAATCCAACCTGAACAACTAGCTAGCTCAGCCAACCCAATAATACATCAAATCGATCCTATCTAAATTCATCACTTGTATACGTTATTACTCAAATTTGATTGATAAAAATTTATTTATTTTCCTAATGGCTCACAACGCATCTAATTTGACGGATAAAAGGTTTATTAATTATGAAAAGTTTGTGAACTTTTACAGTACAATAATTATGTAAACAGTCGTATATTTCATTGGATAAGTTGCAAGTAGTTCAAAACTTATACATATCGGGTTATTCACATTTTGGACCCTCAAATATTGGGGTATTTATTTTTTGATCCCTTAATTTTCATTGCTTATTTTTGGGACACTAAAGTTTATGGGTTGAATAAAAAAGAACTTTATATAGTTTGTAGGTTGAAAAAAACGCTTGGATACTGTTTTTTTCTTCCTATGTTTGAATTTATCTCCTGATTAGCCAAATTCAGGACTAAGGTTAAAACTAATATTAAAGTTGTAATACATCTCTTTTATTCATGTCGGAACTAATTAGACTCTGGTTACTTCAAAGTCTAATTAATTTCGACATGAATAAGAGAGGTGTATTATAGTTTCAATATCAGTTTTAACCTTACTCCTAAATTTTGGCGCTAATCGGAGTATAAATTCAAACATGGGAAGAAAAAAACAGTACACAGGCCTTTTTTCAACCTACAAAAACTTTAAGGTCCTTTTTTATTCAACCCATAATTTTAGGGTCCCAAAACTAAACAATGAAAACCAATGGTCCAGAAAATAAATACCCCTGTACTATAGAGTCCAAAATGCAAAAAACCCATAACATATCTAAGTTGTAAATAAATTTTAAATTTATTATTAAGGTTATTACACATTAGAACTCTTTAATTTTCTCCAATAATGTATAGAATTAGGTAAGGGTTTGAAGTTAATAATATAATAAACCAAACTATGACTATATGCCGGCGAATACCATGCTTTTATACCGTTAGTGTATAATTTAATTATTGGGCATGTATGTAAAATTTTATGAGTGCGCATGTATATAAATTTATGAGCTTACTCACAAAATTAATTAGTATATGTACTCATATTCATAAAAATAAAAATTGTAAACTCATAACATAATAAATGTATAATCATGTATAAATTATGAATTCAAATTACAAATATATTTATGATCAAATAATGAAATTATACGCTTAGAGTTTGAAAGCATGACAGTCGCGTAAGTATAATCTAATTTTCATGCAACAAAGTGATCATCAATCATATTTTGGCAATTTGGCAATTTGGCATTTGTATATTCAACCCAACTTGGCCATTACTCCAAAATGCATTCTCTGCATAGAAACTTTATTCGAAAATATTGATAGTATAAAAATATTGACAGTATAAGAAAGTAATTGCAGTATATAATTGTAGTTTTTCCAAGTTGCTACTTTAAATATATCTTGACAGATAGCTACGTTGTTCAAAGGTATAATGTCATTTTATTTCTTGTACAAAGTTGAATTCCTGAAACAATTTGGCAAGCACAACAGTGTGACCAGTTGAACCCCCCACCACACACAAACACACACACACAAACCCACCAGACCGAGAAGCACGTACAGAAATCCAAAAAACAAGCTACGTGGATAATCGCAAACAACTTTACGTGCATGTTTTCATCGAAATAATAAACTGTGAAAATCAACGTACGTAGACAAATAAATTTCAAAAATTAGGGTTTGGTAGTTTAAAATCAGAGTTTAATTACAATTAATTTGCATAGAAGCAGCAACATTATCTAATCATGTCGTATGAGCAATTAATGAGTCTCAATCCCCGATAACATTACAGACAAACCTTCGATTGTCTTAAATGAGGGGTTCCTTTGCCTTCATTTCTAGAACTTCTAACTTCTAATTTGGGAGTAAGTGAACCAATGTTATTATCAAAAGTCAAGATTCCTTCTTTCTTATCGTTATTATGCTCGAATTTCCCAATCCAAAAAAGTGCCCTCCTCCCTGATACTATCGATCTCCTACCCCAATTATTTGTCTTCAAAATTACTTTCATAATACCAAAAAATATAAAAAATGGAGCAAAAATATACACATTGTGATGTTTGCAAAAGGGATAAAATTGGTATTATACTATTGAAATTGTAAAAATTAGGTAATTTTACATGTAAAAAAATTTGGATAAATTTTAAAGTTTGACAAATAAAAAGGGATGAAGGTACTATAAGCTAGTATAAAAAAAAAATATTTTTGACCTATATTAATTGTTAAAGAAAATATTTCTAGTATTTGTCTCTCACATGTACCCTAAGGTTTCCACAAATTATCAATTGTGATTGCTGCAAAGCATTGATGGCCGACTGTCAAACCACTGCATTGACAACTCCCCCCCACCCCCAAACGAGCTCCGATAGTTAAAGACAAGGCATCATTGAAGAAGTGATACGAATCTTACGATTGATCAACTACACCGACCAAATAAAAAAAGAAAGGGGTCGAGTGACCTTCAAAACTAAAATCCTAATGGAAGTAATGAAGTACTTTTTGGAGATTGAAGATATCACCATGGATTTGTAATCTTGAGGGGAACTATGGACTAGTGCCGAGGCTGTATCCACTCAATCCCCTCCCCTATTCGGGCAACCGGTGGAAGTTGATGTAAATGGGTGTGGCGCAAAGGAAGAGATGAGATTAACGTCAAATTAAACTCACCTTCTCTATTATCATATATAGCAACCCTTGAACAAAATAACCCACACTTAGGTTTTGAGATAAATTAAAATCCTATTTGGGAAGGGACCCTAGATAATGTTGATTTATCCAGGTCGGGATGATGAAGATTGTTTAGGCCCATTTTAAGGCCTAAATTAAATTATACTCCCGACCTTAAAGTTTTCACTCGATCCCGGGGACTTTTTATGTTTTAATGTTTTTTTTAGTTGTTTTGATTAGGTACTTGGTGTTTAAGAAATAAAGCAAGACAAGGAAACAAATCAAAGCCAAAGGAGTCCCGAGAGGATTCGATCTCGAGCCAAGTCGGGCCAGAAAATGAAGTAAAGTCGGTTCAAGAGAGCAAGTTCTTCATGGGAGGAGCCAAATCAGGGTCGTCGCACCCGCTACGGGCCTTGTAGCAAGCGCGACCAGGCCATTCTCTAAACCCATATTTGTAGCCTTTGTCACCCCCGTGTAGCAGGCGTTACGCTAAGAAGAGACAAAAATGGAGAAGAGACCAAAGGTCGTGCCACCTGTGATAGAAGGGGTGGTACCCGCGACTAATCCCAAGAAAAAAGGCGAAGGGTAGCTGGAGTCAAGGCAGTCGCGTCCGCAACTAGCCTATAACACCCGCGACCCAGCGCTATTTTGGAATTGCCTTCTTCACTCTCCAAAAAGGTTGCACCCGCGACCCCTCACTATAAAAAATCATCACTTGTGCCACGAATTATGCCACGGGAAATCTAGAATCGTGGCAATTCCTTAGTCTTGCCATGGGAAAATTTTATAGTACATTTGATGTGTAAAAATATGCCACGGACTACAACTCCCGTGGCAAAAAAAAAATACTTATGCCACGGAGAAATGTCACCCATGGCAATGTCATGCCACGGACTAGAACTTCCGTGGCAAAAAAAAATATTTATGCCACGGGAAAATATCACCCGTGGCAATCACATGCCATCAGAAAATATCACTCATGGCAATAATTTGTAAAAAAAATACTTATGCGAATCAAAAAAATTAGGGATGGTAGTCAAATCCAACTTCGAAGCAAATCCACTCCGATGCGAATAAGAAAAATCCAATCCGAATCAGATAAAATGAAATTTGTATCCGAATCCGATTAAATATGTCTGACTTCAATTATAAGTACTGGATCGGAGCGGTTATAGAGGTGATGACCGCCTCCAATGTGATTAAGTCCGATGAAGTTTGATTACAATAATAAAAATATAAAAAAATCGAAAAAAAATCATAATATGACTAAATTTGAGAATTGAATGGAGGGTATGAAGTTTAGTATTTCTTAAAATTTTTTTTAAGGAAAACGGAGCGCGTGTTGCCAATATTTTGATGGTTGATAAACTTTTCATGACATATTATATGTATGTTGTGTTATATATTTTTGGTTATGTAAAAATTTTTGTAGGTTTATTGTTGGTGTTTTATTTTTTTTTCCTACAAGTATGATATATTAAATTACAACAAAAATATTGTCAAAAAATAGGAAAATTTTAAAAAATAAATGCTACAAACGCTAATTAATTGGACCTCCGATTATAGTCCAAGTACCTCTAACTCCTATTTTATAATTGGACGTAGATATCCACCCCTCCGGTTTTACAAATATGATATATTAAATTACAATATAAGTTTTTACTCAAAAAAATCCATTAATATAATATCAATACTTTTCTGTATTTTTTTAAAACAGTGAACCTCTTTTTAATTTCTTAAACATAAAAACAATATGTTTTTTTAGAGGAGTATTTATAAAAACAAAAAAAGAAAAAAAGAAAACGGAATAGCAGCATGCGAATTTAGCAGCTAGAAGGAAAACAGGCAGGATCTTGGTTGTAAGACTCAAGCCACGCTTATTAAGTAAGGTTATAACATGCTCTCAAACAAACCTATATTTCCGCATATAATATGAGTGGTAGCTGACAATCTTTTATTATACTTTTTTGTTTGAAAAAAATAATAATCTTTTAATTAGGTGTCAGATTTAATTAGGGAATTAATTAATTTAGTCTTAAAAAAATTTCAAAAAAATTAAAAGAAACATCATGGAATGAATTTTGGCCGCGTTGATATTCTTCCCAAAACTGATTGGCCTGCTTCTTCCCAAAATTTTTCCTAAACTTCTCCTTCAGTCGTATACTTCCCAAAACTTTTCCCGCTGATTCTTCATTCGTTATTCTTCAATTCCTTCGCTGCTTCATCCCTACTTCTTCATTCTGCTTCTACTGCTTCATTCTGCATTGCTGCTTCTTTATTCTGCATCGCTGCTTCTTCATTCTACTTCTTCATCGACAAAGGTTCTTCATTCTGCTTCTTCAATTCGATGCTTCTTCAATTCCTTCGCCACTTCTTCCTTCATAACCATTGCCCTAGTTCTTGATTTGTGCGTCTGTCTGGGTGATTAAGCGGAGCTTAATCCCTAGTTATTGATTATGTTTGTCTTCGATTATGCGGCGCGTAATCTGGGCACCCTGCAACTCGACTTCAACTTCTCAGCAGTGAAAGATCGTATGAGTTTAGTTAGATAATTTCCTGGTGTTTGCTAATTTCATTCGAGTTTTTTCTGTTAATAATGTAATTACATGATGATTCATTCGATTCTCAGTCTTGGCATTGAATTGGACTTCATCTAGGCAATTCGAATTCAAAGAATTTCGGGTAGTGAACATTCATCTGGGTTTAATCAGGTTGTCCTTGTGTTTTTTGCTATTATTTACATTGATATATATATATATATATATATATATATATATATATATATATATATATATATATATATAAAATATTGAACAAAAAGATAAGGGGTAAATTATTTTCTACGGGCCTGTAAATTTCATAGAACATGTTCATTGGTAAATATTTATTAAAATTTACCTAAGTTTCTTTTTATTTAAATAGAATTTAAATAACAGAATCTAAAAGAGACAAAACACTAGTATTTTTTTTTTCTATATTCACCCTTTCAAACAGGGTTAAGTTACATTCAATTCCTAAGTTTCTCTTTATTTAAGATTTTAATCGTGCCACTTATTGTTCACTTATGAAGTACAATTACAACGTTCCATGAACTTCTTTAGCTAAAGTAACTAGAGACCATCTCTCTCACCTACCCCATCTGCCTGGCGTCTAGTTTTTAAGTGCCCGCCGGTGCCGGTGATGGCCGGTAAAGGCTGTCACCAGCACCTCCTTGAGCCGATCTGTTCTTCCTCGTCATCCATTTTTCATTTCTTTAGACTATTTCTTTAGTTTTCATCCTCTATGTGTTGGTGGCTCTTGGGGTGTGAGGCTCCAGATCTCAAACTAATGACGTTTTTCCCGACTGCCAAGTCCGTCAATTACAAGGGTGCAAGAGGGCGGTTAATCAGTTGGTGGCCTCTTAGATTGATCTAGATTATTTATGCTTTATTTTTATTACTTTAAATAAAACTAAAAAAATTATTATACTATGTATTGAAGTTAACGATATTCTAACTAACTATATAAACCATGTAAATAAGCGATGAACTAAAATTCAAGTAATAATTAACATTATTAAGTTAATATCTAAAATTGAGCCCGTCCAATAAAATTGTTTTTTCTTTATAATTTTTGTTATTTTAAATAGTTTTGAAATTTAATTCACCACTTTCATATAGTTAATATTTAAATTACTAAACAGTTAGACATGTAATCATAAACAAATTCAGGAATTGATATTCACATGATTATTAAGTTATATTTTGATTTACTCTTACAACTAATTTGTTTGATAGATTTTTATTTCACTTTCAAACTTGGCCTCTCAAATTATTAAATCATATTTCAATTTTTCAACTCAAAATTTCCAAAAATTTCCAACTCAAAGTGTCTAAGACAAATTTTAGCTTTTAATTTGTCCGAAATCCCCCCTCCCCCCCCCAAAGCACTAACCCTAATTTTATGTTGATTTCAATTTCCAATGACTACCATTCGCCCCCTCTCACTTCAAACGTGTTGCCTCACTCTCTCTCCCACTCCCTACCATTCTCAGACATCTCAACCACCGCTAGCATGCACCAAAATCACCCCCTTCAATCCACCCTTTGCGATTATCTGTTTTTCTCAGCCTTTCGGCTCTTTGGTGGTCTCTTTGTCGGTTGTCCTTCTCAAATCTAAGGCACCGGTTTCCATCCAGGCTCTCTGGTCCCCATCGCAATGGCCATTGGGGTATGTTATGGTCTGATCTAGATCTCTCTTCTCGCTCTCTTGTTACACTTAATTTTGGGCTAATTTCTTGATAATTTTGCTTACTCTTGTTACATTTTGGCTCTTTGGTGTTCTCTTTGCCGGTTGTCCTTCTCTTGTTAATTTTCTTGATAATTTTGCTTACTCTTGTTATGGTCTGATCTAGATCACAAGTTCAATGTTAGAAGTTGCTATAATTGGCTTGGGAAAATAGATACATCATAGTCCTAGTATAGAATGGAAAGGTCTCCTGCTAATGTGCATAGGCACTCTGTTATTGCTTGGCTTTGCTTACTTCACATATTGTCTGTGACTACACCTACATAAGCTTGGAGAGAATGTGGATACTGAATATTTTTTGTGCCATTATGGTCATGGAGTACCTATTTGTTTCCTGCAACTATGCGATTGATTTCAGAACACAGGTCAACACACATTTGGGCATTCCAATTGAGGTGATTTATGTAGAGCACTAGAGCAACAATGTAAGAACATGAGGAAAGGCTAGGCTTGGCAGACTGTTTCTTTAGTCTTTGTTATAGCATGCAAGCTTTAGGAAATCAGAAATTTGATCAAATTCAAGAAGCAAGAACCGGACATGAAGGCTACTTTGTGAAGCGAGTTGTGAAGGATACTCTACTCAAGCTGCTCAATACTATAAAGGATACAAGAAGATATGATACTTGTATAGATAGAATGAATGCATATGTGTTTTGTGCAAGTTGCTTACTATAGTGGCTTACTGAAAAACCTATTGGATTAATGTACCAAATTGCCCCAATTCTTTTTGGGCAATGTAATAAAATACAAAGGGATTTTTTGCCAAAAAATTACACTCATACATGTCTAATAATAATAATAATAATAATAATAATAATAATAATAATAATAGTAATGAATAAAAGAAAATACAAAAACGAAAGTTGTATATGTAAGCAAATTGCTACACCTGTTGGAACGTATCGGGATGAGGCCCAAGTCTCACTTTTCATGGACACCAAGTCTTCCCGCACCCTTTCCATGAAAAACAAGCAAAACGAATTCAAGGTCGGGGGTGGGATCCATTTCAAGGTGGACCCAAGGACCTGGAGTCATGAGCTGATCGGCATTGGGTGTGGAAACCACTTCAAATGGGACCCCGGACCGTGAGAATGGAGCTACAGGTCCACATAGAGACCTACTTCGGGCCTTTAAAAGGGTTCGAAGTCCTTCGGCAAGAATAAGCGTAAACAGGTCAACGTTAACTCCTTCAATACAAATTCGATGGACTTGAAATTTTGGGAGCTCAAAGTACACACCGAGATCTTTCCATAGATATCTTATGGGCCTAAAACGGAGTTCGGATGAAGAAGTTATGCACATTTGAAGTCGGCAGAAAAACTGCCCAGATCGTCACGCCCGCTACCACCCACTGTAACGCCCGTGACGACTTACGAAAGTTTTGTTTTTTGTTCCGGAAGCTCCATCACGCCCACGACAACCAATGGTCACGCCCGTGACCTGGTCGCCAGTCGTGTCGCCACGTAACCGTGTGACGCATGATTTTGTGTTAAAACGCTGTGTTTTGATTTTTTTTCCCCTTTCCTATAAATACCCCCTCCCTTCCAATATTTTGACAGTTTTTTTGGATATTTGAATGTAGTGCTAAGCATTGTTAGGGTTCCTCCCTTGCTATCTCTCAAACCTTGTTTTCTTTATCCAATCAAGTTTGGTGGTGATTCAAGTCATTCCTTTAGTGATTATTTAGTGGATTACCTTTGATAATCATGGTGGGATGTTAGGCCTAGAGTTGTGGACTCTCCTTGCTCAATGTCATATCCTTCCTTTGGGTGTTCAAGGCCCTTGTGCTTGGTGATTATTGATTCCTTTCGTTCACTCAAGCTAATCCATCATTCCCACCACGACGGTAACGCTCCATCTAGTATCAAAGCTATTCCCAACCACTCCATCTGGTATCAGAGCTATTCCCAACCGCTCCATCTGGTATCAGAGCTAAGGTTTTCTCTAGCTTGAGTTTTGTTCATTGTTTTTGCTAGTGTGTTCTCTAGTGTTGGATTTTGTCAGTTGTATGCAAATATTGGTGTTCCCCAACCCCTGTGCTATCTAAGAGTGTTGGAATATATTGTATTGTATTTTTATTTGTTGGATTTGAAGTCATTTGGAGCTTTGAGGAAAAGTTGGAAATTAGTGCCCGCAAGGTGTTCGATGAAATGATTGAGTGAGAAAAACGCAAAGAACCCTTGTCCAAACACTAGCCAACCACAAGAGAACCCCCAAACTCCACAAATTATCCCAAACACATACCTTCCTTCCCCCTTCCTTCGATATGGATGGTGAAATTAATTCCAATCGAAAGGAATCAAGCCGACGCCGAAGTCCTCGAGTTCAAGTTATCGAGCATCGAATCTCTGCCTACGAGAACCCATTCTCCACTATCGAGTAGACTCTTGACAACCTTAAGGTGAAAGTGAACAACCTAGCCCGAGAGTATCAAAGACAACCCCGAGACGAACAAAGGAGATCCACTCGTAGCCCTATCCGTCCTCCTCCCTTCTACGAGTCGAGTGACGATGATAGAGGCTCGTTTCGACGCCATCATCGACGGGAAGCGGTTGAGAAGCCCCTACGAAATGAATTTCATGATATCGAAGTCAAGCTTCTGAAATTCAATGGCTTCACCGGCCCGGAAGACTATCTTGAATGGGTCCAAATCTTGGAGAAGAATTTTGAAACTAATGGGTATAGCGATGAGCATGCTTCCAAGATTGCTCGATCGAAACTCACCGGGATTGCATCCATTTGGTTTGAGAATGTCAATGCACAACGAGCTAAAGAGGGTCGAGCAAAGATCACTTCATAGGCACGGCTTAAGCGATTGATGAATCAAGGATTCTTGCCTAGTACTTACAAGCGAGAGGTTAACCATGAACCTATCTCGTCACTTGATGGGCGTGGAAGAATTAATCATGCAAAGGTCGATCTCATGCCCAACGAAGGAGCTTCCCTTGATCTATGTAAGCCCCTTGGCGATATTGTTGAAGTTTCTTGCCACAAGAAGGTTGAGTAAAAGGAAAGTTCAATGAATAGGGTTATTGTCCTTGAGGCCATAGAAGGGAAACCTCTTAAGCTACTTGAAGTATATGGTCAGCTTGGTGAAGTTCCAAGCCAAGAGGAGGATGCGAACGTCGACCTTGCCCTTCCTCTCATCCTTGTTGGAGAGCCCCAAGAAGAAGCACCTTCATTCATCTCACATCCATCAATTGTTGAGCCTAGCAACAATGAATTTGACACCAACACCTCTCATGCTTTGCTAACTTATGATCTTCTCAATGAGGGCGATGAGGTAATCCAAGGCTCTTTGACTAAAATCAATGATGGTTATACTTTGGAGTCTTTGATTTAATCACATATGTTATTTGGAAGAAATTGGTTGTTTGAGAATGTTTGTTGGCGTGACAAGTTGTATGATGAGTATGTGATGCCTACGATAGAAAAATCTCTATATTTTGAGTGGCATGTTAGGAATCATGGTGTTCATTTGGTGTCTAGTGACAAGTTTGGGTTTGAAGATACCTTGATTCTAGTTCAACAAATGTTTTTGAGCTCTTCATTTGTGCCGTATTTCGGTGAATATTACTTGAATGTTGGTCGTGGTGACATGAACTCTTTGAATGGATCATACACGTTTTTTTGGTCGTCATTGGTTATTCGAGAATGTTTTTTTGATTGGGTCCTATTGGAAATTTGGTATGCAATGTTTGTGGGAGTGTTTGTCGAATGAAGATCGTTCTTTTGAATTTGATTTCTTGAATCCCTTAACCCCACATCAAATCCAATCCGAAGTGGGAAGTGAGTTGAGGAACCTTCTCTTTTTGATCGAAACACGGGTTGAGTGTGCTCTTGGTGAGGACAAGCGATCTATTACTTTGTCTTTACCTTGCAGCGAGCCAAGTGAGGATGTGTGTTCCCAAGCACCTCAAAATACTCCCGTTCCTTCCCTTAAGCCCCTATCCCCACAAAACAAGACTCCAAACTCCTTTTATTTTTATGATGGATATATAGTGGGTTTTGAAGCTTGTTGGGTGCCTCGTGTGATTGTTCTTAGCGATCGAGATGTTTGGAGTTCTAGGGTAGCAAGTTGTAGAGAGGGCCTCGATTTTAACTCCCAAGAGTTGATGGCAACTCTTTTTCAAGAAGGGGAGTATGGAACGTATCGGGATGAGGCCCGAGTCTTAGTTTTCATGGACACCAAGTCTTCCCACACCCTTTCCATGGAAAACAAGCAAAACGAATTCAAGGTCGGGGGTGGTATCCATTTCAAGGTGGACCCAGGGACCTGGAGTCATGAGCTGATCGACATCGGGTGTGGAAACCACTTCAAATGGGACCCCGGACCGTGGGAATGGAGCTACAGGTCCACATAGGGACCTACTTCGGGCCTTTAAAAGGGTTCGAAGTCCTTCGGCAAGAATTAGCGTAAACGGGTCAACGTGTGTTGTACGTTGGAATGGACGTATCTTCACTCTTTGGGTCATAACTCCTTCCATACAACTTCGATAGACTTGAAATTTTGGGAGCTTAAAGTACACACCGAGAGCTTTCCATAGATATCTTATGGGCTTAAACGGAGTTCGGATGAAGAAGTTATGCACATTTGAAGTCGGCAGAAAAACTGCCCAGATCGTCACGCCCGCTACCACCCACTGTAACGCCCGTGACGACTCACGAAAGTTTTGTTTTTTGTCCCGAAAGCTCCGTCACGCCCGCGACAACCAATGGTCACGCCCGTGACACAGTGCATGGTCGTCACGCGCGTGGCGGCAGTAATGCCCGTGTGTGGCTTTTCTGCGTGATTTTGTGTTAAAACACTGTGTTTTGATTTTTTTTCCCCTTTCCTATAAATACCCCCTCCCTTCCAATATTTTGACAGTTTTTTTGGATATTTGAATGTAATGCTCAGCATTGTTAGGGTTCCTCCCTTGCTTTCTCTCAAATCTTGTTATCTTTATCCAATCAAGTTTGGTGGTGATTCAAGTCATTCCTTTAGTGATTATTTTCTGCATTACCTTTGATAATCATGGGGGGATGTTAGGCCTAGAGTTGTGGACTCTCCTTGCTCAAGGTCATATCCTTCCTTTGGGCTTTCAAGGCCCTTGTTCTTGGTGATTATCGATTCCTTTCGTTCACTCAAGCTAATCCATCATTCCCACCACGAAGGTAATGCTCCACCTTTAGTGTGTAAGTAATTGGCTTAAGATTTCTACACCTACCAAATGTATGTAAATTAGCTACATGGCCTAGCATGTAGCAAAATTTAGTCACACGCAAAATTGCCACAGGTGGATGACATGTAGCTATGTTTTTATAGCTACACCTCTAAATGCAGAATTAGTCCAAAATAAATGTGGCTACTGGAACGACCTCTTGTAGTTCATGTGGCGAAAAAAGTGATTGCCATGGGACGTCTTCACGCGGCGAGAAAAGTGATTGCCACGGGACTTCACGTGGCAAGAAAAGTGATTGCCACGGGACCAAACGTGGCAAGAAAAGTGATTGCCACGGGTCTTCCGGTGGCAAAGGACAGTGTTTGCCACGGGAACTCCCGTGGCTACGATTTTTCATTTAGCCACGGTAGTAAATTTCCTATGGCTACATCCTTGCCACAACCACTTGTGCCACGAGGCTAATTTGAAGAAAACCCGTGGGAAGATGGTTTTGCCACGGGAATTTCGAACTTGTGCCACGAATTTTAATGTGGCACAAGTGATGCTTTTTTGTAGTGTCTGCCGTCGCACCCGCGACGACACTATTTTTAAGTTATTTCGGCTCAAAACCACTGCGTTTTGATGGTTTTATCAACCATGTATAAATAGTTTTATATGACTTTTTCTCAGTAGTTTTTCTTAGGGTTTAGAGAGGTTTTAGGATATTGAGTAGGAGATTAACCTAAATGTTAGTGTCAAGTTCATTTTATTGAGTTACTTTGGCTTGTATATTGAAAGATTTTGATGAATCAATTGAGAAATTGAAGATTCTATCTCTATCATTGGCCATTGTTGTTCATTGCCTCCATTAATGGGTGATATTTACTCTTCTCTCTTTACTTTATTATTGTTAATTAGTTGTTGATACCTTGATTCGTGTTAATCTTCTCTTATTTTACTTAATTAGTGGTTTTAGCTTGATCTTGATAGAATCATGTTTAGGGTTGGATTTGGATGTGCTAGAGTAGTTTCGATTATGATTAGTGGCTAAGTTTCTAGAGTGTTAGGAGGTAATTAACTCTAATGGATGATTAGTAGTCGAGTTTAGTGAATTAAGGGGTAATTAATGGAGAAATCTTATTTCCACCTTATTCTTTCCTGCAAGTGGGATGAATTAAGGTCCGAGAGTTCCTTAATTCACCAATCACTTATTAGGAACGATAAGCATGGAATAGTTAATCCTATTCTCATGAAAATGAGAATAGACTTAACTAGGGAACTTTTGTAAGCTTAACCCTCAGGATCCATGGCAGATCTTGGGGTGGTTAATCCAAGCTTCCCTTAAAAAAGACAGCTTGGCGGCCATATTCTAGCAAAAGTCTCATTTGATTGATCCTACGTTCTTACTCCCTAATCACGAGACCCCAGTGACTATGGACCCGTTAATTGCCTAAACCCCCGAAACCCATCTTTTTATTAATTGAATCATTCTTATCTGTTTGCTTGATCCAACATTATGCTTTTCTTAGTGATTTGAACCTTTTTCAAGTTAAATTCCTGAGGTTACGCCGCTCAGCTCCTCGAGAGAACAATACAAAAACCAGGTATAAAAAACCCTAAACACAAAATAAAGATTCATACACAAGAAATACACTATATTAGCACAGGGGTCTCAAGCTTCATCGAGTATTTCCCGAGTCTTACTAAGGGGCTATGGAGTTTCGGCACTAATAAGAGGCAGGGGAGTATGTTTAGCTACCAACTTTCGGCTAATCAAGGGCATTACAGTCATTTTACAACCCAGAAAGATCATCCTGGTTGTGGTATTTTGGCGATTAAGGTTGTCAGGGGTATTTGGATAATTTACCTCAAACATGGGAGAAGGGTCAAGATTGGGAAAGAAAGAAGTAAAGGAAGTTGTAGGGTGACACAACACATAAGCGTGTCTCTAGCTTGCCCTCAACCCTCTTTTGTAACCGTAAGGCACAAGGTCATGTCAACATTGGACGCGATCATCTCCTCTCTCCCATTAGGGGTGTCATGGTCATGTCCTATGATAACATGCTCGTGTACTACCTAGGCAACTTAGGCTCTTTCATAAGAGATGCCTGATAAGACTCGTGTCGCCAGTTAGGGGACATGATATGATTGTGTCATGATATGGCACAGACGTTCATCTGCGAATTTCGTGGGTGATTGGATTTTTCTATTTTCTTAGATATTTTCCTATAACCCTTGCAATGTCCCTTTTTCCCCTTTACTTATTTTGATGTACCCCTTTCCCACTACGAAATATATATGTCTAAGATTTGGCCTTAGTAGTAACTTTATGTTTTCTTGGGGACTACCCTAACTATTGTTTATATAAACATCACATATGACATCACATGTTGAACCTTTATGTTGTCAAAACCTCTCAAATCTTGTTTACTTTATCAATATATAATATGTTTATAGTGGTGTTGCAAGTCTTTTCTTTAGAGATTAGTGATAGTTTTACCCTTTACCTAAGCTTGGTGGATTGCTAGCTCTCAGGCGTTGTATTTTCATTATCATGGGATCGTATCTTTTCTGTTTTGTTTGGGTTTTTATTGTTGTCGTGTTCGTGTTCTTTATTTATGATCGTGTTGTCCCCTTGGGTTTCTTGTAGTCTTCACTTGATCATCATCTTCACAACTGAAGCAAACCCCTACCCTTTTACACATGCTCCAATGGGTTTAAAAGCAACCATGTTCAATTATTGCTTTAGTTAATCTTTGTTTTGATCGGTTTTGATGATTTGATCATTGTTTTGGCTGATCGTTTGGTTATGTTCTGTTTCAAATCAATTTGCTCTATTTTTTCTCTCTTTATGATTGATTCTTGCGGTGTTATTGTTCATGATGAGTTTTGTTGGTCATAATGGATGTTCTTGATCTTAGTGTATTGTGTTGTTTTTCTCTCCAAGTGTTTTAATCCTTATTCTCTCTCTCTCTCTCTCTCTCTCTCTCTCTCTCTCTCTCTCTCCCTCTCTCTCTCGTGTGCATCAAAATACAAAGAACCCTATAACTACTCCCTCCGTCCCAAAATATTTGTCCCCTTTCATTTAGCACGCATATTAAGGAAAATCAATGAATTAATCTTAATTAGCCACAAAATACTAATAATGCCCTTAGTTTAAATTCAAAACTACTATTTATACTTTTCCCTCTCATATTTAAATATTTTTGAACTTCAAACTAAGGATATTTTTGTAATTTCAAGAAAATAAAACTTTCCATTTTAGGAAAGTGGACATAATTTTGGGACATCCAAAAATGGAATATGAGACAAATAATTTGGGACGGAGGTAGTAAAAAACATAGCCTATCTATAAGAAAACTTAGCTCCATAAAATATTCCCCAAACACTTTCTATCATTTTCCCTTCCTTTTGAGAATGGATTCACACAATGATCCTAATCAAGAAGGAACTAGCTAACGTCAAAGAGCACCTTGGGGACCTCCGTTTGAAGAAGCCCGCATCTAGGGCTTCGAGAGTGCGATCGTGAACCTTCAAAATGGTCTTGGTGTAATTACAAATCAACTTGCTATGATCACAACACATCTTCTGGCTAACTTCGGTCTAGAAAGAGAGAAACTCCCCCTTCCCCTATTTGTCATCCTCATGTCTTTGAGCTGAGTGATGTTGATTGTTGCTCTATTCATCTAGACCATCGAAGGGGAATAGAAGAGAGGCCTCCAAGGGATTAATTCATATTTTCAAGGTTGAGCTCCTGGAGTTCGATGAATCCCTTTATCCAATGACTATTTCAAGTGGTTGCAATTTATAGAGAATTTTTTAAGCTAAGGGGTATAGTGATGAGAAACCCTTCAAGGTTGCTAGCTTGAAGCTAACAAAAGTGCATTATTTTGGTTTAAGAATATGAAGGCACAACAGGCTCAAGATGGAAAAAGGAAGATCACTACATGGGACAAGCTCAAGAAGTTGATGAACAAGTGGTTCCTTCCTCGCGCCTACAAGTAGGATGTATTGAGAAGGCTATTTGCCATTGAGCAAGGAAAGAGAAGTGTGGGCGAGTACATTCAAGAATTTGAGCCGCTTATGAGGTATGATCAAGAGTGAACTCCAAGAGCAAATCACCATGAGGTTTTTGAATGGTTTATCTCCCTCTATCACCTAGAAGGTTGAGATTCAACCATATCAGTCTTTGAACTACTTATGCAATATGGCTATTGAAGTTGAGAGGAGAAGGAATGAGAGGGTTATTCCAAGGTCCAGTGGTCGCGCTTCTCTAACACCTACTGAGTCCTCTCGCCGGTGACTCCTAGCCCATTGAAGCTCCTAAATCCGAACATTTACCCAGGGTTGATAAGGCAAAAGGTGTTGAGTTTCTCTCCCTTAAAGAGCTCCTAAAGAAGATGGAAGGAAAAATGCTTTAAGTGCCTCTACTCTGAACATTTCCAAGCCAATTGCCCAAATAGGAGGGCTTTGACCTTGTAAGAAGTGTAGAGATTGATGAAGGACTCATATTAGCCCAAGAGAGAGTCATGCACAAGGAAGAAAACTCGAGTGAAGACGAGGTTGTGCTGAAGATAAATGCTAGTAAATTGCTTATCTTGAGGAGGTTATTGCATTCCCATGAGGCTCCATTAGACAAGGCTCAAACAGAGACGTTTTTCCACTCATGATGTACAATTGGAAGAAAGGTGGGAGATCTCATCATTGACTATGGGAGTTTCACAAAACGTTGCCTCAACTTATTTGGTGAAGAAGCTCGATTTCACCACCATTCCACATCCTTGGCTCTACACCCTCAAGATGGTTGGTGATCTTAATGACCTAAATGAGACTAAGCAAGTCCTTGTAAATTTTTCAATTAGGTCTAGTGCTATAACTCTATATTTTGTGATGTTGTGCCTATGCGTGCTTGTCATGTACTTTTGGGAAGGTTGTGGCAACTTGACAAGAGTTTTGTGCATGTTGGCCAAGAAAAATACCAATTCCTTTAACAATGGCTCTTTAGGTCCTCATGAAATCAAACTCGAGGTAGGATGTGAGAAATGAATCCTTCATGCGAGGGAAACATGAGAAGAGTATGTTCTTGGTGAAGACAAATAACCTCTGGCTTTGTCCTTACCTTATAGTGAGCCTAATGGAAGTAAGTGTTCCATATAACCACAAAATTTCCCAACTCTAAGCCATTGTCCCTTTGCTCTACCCAACAAACCTCCTATCAACTTCTACTATAATGATGATGGCTACATAGTGGGATTTGGCGATTGTCGGATCCCTTCTGTGAATGGACGTGGAGTGAAGGAGCAATCAATAGAGCACTACCGAGTGAGGATCATTCTTTTGATGATAATGTTGAGTAGTTCAACGAGATCATTCACAATGGGGGATTCTTGGATGAGTTGCAATAGAGACGCCTACATCTTCAAAACATGTTATTCCTTCAAGAAGAGTGATATAGTAAGCTTGACGGCATTCCCACAAAACATTTTCCTTGGTAAATCATTGCTTAGCCGAGGTGATGATTTCTACCATCCGGATTTGAGGGAAAATCCTTTTCAAGAAGAGGAGGCACTATATCATCCTAGGAGCCTCAAGCTTCATGGAGTCTTTCCCGAGTCTTCGTAAGGGGCTCTAGAGTTTCAACACCAATAAGAGGTAGTGGAGTATGTCTATCTTGCAAGTTTGGGTTGATCAGGGCATTTTGATCATTTTGCAACCCAGAAAGATTATCCTGGGGTCTTTTGGAGACTAAAGCTGCCAAGGGTATTTGGGTAATTTACCTAAAAAATGGGAGAAGGCCTAAGCTAGCTTGTGAATGATAGAAGAATCCAAAGAAGTTACAGGGGTGACACGACCGTGTCACATGACCACACGGGCGTGTCCCTATCCAGCTCGTCCTTATCCCTCATATATAACCAAGAGGCACACGGTCATGTTAACCATGGACACGATCGTGTCCTCCCTCTCAAGGGTGAGGTCATGGTCGTGTACCTGGATGACACACTCATGTTCTCCCAGGGCAACTTTGGCCCCTTTCCTGAGAAGTGCTTGACACAACCCGTGTCTTCTCCCACACGACCTGTCTCGCCAGTCAGAGGACATGATATGATTGTATCATGATATAACACGGGCATGTCATCTACGAATTTCGTGGGTGATTGTTTTTTTTTTTTTTTCTAATTTCTTTGATATTTTCCCCTAACCCTTGCAATGTCCCTTTTGCCCATTTACATATTCTAATATACCCATTTCTACTAGGAAATATGTCTAATATTTGTTATAATTTTATGTTTCCTTGGGGATTACCCTAACTATTCTCTATATATACATAGACATATGATGTAAACGACAAATTATGAATGATATGAATGAAAAGTTGAAGCTTTATGCTGTCAAAACATTTCAAAACTTGTTTACTTTATCCAAAGTATGATTATGGTGGTGGTGCAAGTCTTTTTTTTAGAGCTTAGTTGTGGCTTGATCCTTTATCGAGGCTTAGTGGATTGCTAGTTCTCGAATGGTGGATTTCTTTTATTCGATCTTATATTGTTTCTATTTGGATTGGGTTTTTATTATTATTGTTGTGTTCGTGTTGTTCATTTTTTATCACGTTGTCCTCCTTGTTAGGGATGGCAACGGGGCGGATCGTGGACGGGGGAGTATATCCCCGTCCCCATCCCCGCTCCCAAAACTAGTCCCCATCCCCGCTTCGGGGAATGATTCTTGCCCCATCCCTATCCCCGCGGATTCCCCATCCCCACAAGGGATCCAACGGGGATTTTTTAAAGCTATCCAAAATCTAACCAAATTTTAATCGGACCCGGTTTTTAACCTGTTCAAAATACAACGTATTTAACTTGCTCAAGTAATAATACATCAAAATCAAACAATAATACATCAATAAGTGTTAATCAGAAAAAATACAATAATACATCATTCTCAAGCGTGAATCAGAGTAGCATACATCCTCCTCAAGTTTAATGACAATATAAAGTAAACTAAAAAACAATTAAAAAGCATAAACACAGATAACATGACATTTAAGATTTTGAGTTTGCCATTTTATCCTTGATATGTATATATATAGGGAAATTGGATTCTAATAATTCATACTTTTACAAATTGGATGGCAATAATCCCTACTTTCAATTTGTATTCTGTTAGTCCAAAAAAAATTAAAATTGTATTTTAGTGGTACCAAATCCATCACCACATTCTTTTTATTTTTTTCATGCCTACCCCATATTGTTTTTATTTTTTTCATTCCTACCCCCAGATAGGTAATAAAGTGTAGTTGCTAAAACATTTTTTAAATTATTTTTTTGAGATTCCGAGCAATTATTATGATTTTATAAAATGAATAAAATTGAAAAAATCATAAAAAATAGAAAAAAATTCAAAACAATTGGGAGAAGTGTTGTAAATTGATTAAAAATCGTGGTAAAGTGTTATACAAAGTTTTGAATCAAATGCAACACAAAATCTATGATACTCAGGGTATACTCTTAATTATGTCCCACTATAATACAATTTTAATTTTTTTTTTTTGGACCACCAGAATACAAATTTAAAGTAGGGATTATTGCCATCCAATTTGCAAAAGTAGGGATTATTAGAATCCAATTTCCCTATATATATATATATATATATATATATATAATTAGAATAAAGGTTAATTGATAATTTTAAAATTTTCGGGGACGGAGATTTGGGGATGGGGACGAGGAATTTTCCCTGGTGGGGAAAATGGGGACGGGGATGGGGAAAACTTTGTCCCCATCCCCGCCCCGTCCCCGAGCGGATGTTGAAAAATCGTCCCCGTCCCCATCCCCAATGGGGTGGGGATTTTTCCCCAGAGCGGGGCGGGGCCCCAGCGGATTGGATTCCCTGCCCCATTGCCATCCGTACTCCTTGTTCGTGATCATCCTCGGTTTTCTTGTAGTGTTCACTTAATCATCATCTTCACAACTCAATAAAACCCTGAACCTTCCATAATCCACACACGCTCCAATAATTAATGTAAAAAACTCAAATTGGGAAAAAGCCACGAACGATTCAATATCAGAGGATTATAATAGTGTTTCAGAGATTTCTTGATTTCTACAATCTCTGACAACATCTCGAATGGTTACAACCTAATAACACAGTTCTCATAGTTGTTGAGCCTCACACAACTCCCTCGGGGACACAAAGCTTGCATATCAATCTCTTGTGCTACAGATGAAACACGCAATTGAAACACTAATAAGCCTAACCATAAGACTCTATTTATAGTCAAGGCTATAAAATAATCTAGGATTAAAATGATAAAATTAATATAATGTATCCCAAATTGTTAACATGAATATACATAAAATTCTCTTACCTTAATTTCTGAAGCCACCCACGTAATTCTCATTCACCATATTCCTAATATACGACAAAGAATCTTGCACCATATTGTTTTCCCACAGCAACTTATGTAAACTCCAAACGCCAGATAATTTGTCCCATGTCAGAATCCAAGGTCAATACCACAACCAGATCATGGTAGATATTATTTCTCATGTCTCATGGGTTTGTGAAAAATCCAGGCGTTGACCTTACTTCGCAAAGTCAAATGAGGCTAATTTGAACCCAATACTCAATTTGGGGCTCCACATAATTAAACCAACCCTATAACTATGCACTTTTAGCGGGTCCTCCGAATGGAAGGGGATAACTATTTAGTTATTACGAGATGGGTCCCTAATTTCCAACCAGATAGTGATTCAATCACAACTCTTACGACTTGGGTTCGAATCCCTATTTTAAGTGTGGTATATTTCCACAAAAATTTCTTGTCCCATAAGATTGGTCTGAAAAATGGCAAGATTATTAAATTAGATGATAGAACGTAACAAACGATGTTGAGAGGAGTCAATTCACTAGATTTTGCATGGCCATATCATTGACCTCACTATACTGCTCTTCTCCAAGTTTCAGCTCCATTACAAGGTCTATCGTATTCAATATGAAGGAATAAAAATGATTTGTTTTCCTTGTGATAAACAAAGACATAAAGAAGAAACATATAATAATCGTAGATTTCCCTTTGAAATTTTATTTATTATTTAAAAGTTGCTATTGATGTGAAGTATAAAGTAGATAGGTCTTTGAACTTTATTTCCTTTTCAATCATGAGTAAAAAACATGGGTACTTGCATTTTGAACCTTAACTTTTTCCTACATCAATTAATTGGACTGTCCTGTTATAACATTGTGTCTTTAGACCCTAAAGTTTAGGGTTTGAATAATGATTGCCTAAAGTTAATCTAACTAGTACTTAGACTCTTGCATAAAATTAAGACAAGTTTTTTAAAAATAAATATAATCAATTACAATTTTCCCAAAATAGCGGTTTTAGAACTCGTATATTTCGACCCCTCACCCTTTGTACCCAAATATATATATATATATACACACACACACGGGTTCTAAGAACGGTATTTTAGGAAAATTGTAATTGAAGATGCGTGTATATACATATATACATATTCAATTTAAAAATAGCATAAAATTGTGAATACTTTGAGCATCTGTGACAATAAGTTTGAGTTAATTTGGTTCACTGGACAGTAAGTTTCTGGGTTTTCGAAGCAGACCCCCGCTTCATCACAGAATCCAGCCACTCATGTGAACCATCAAGCTTAACACCAAACTCTTTCTCAACAAGTCTCAGAATACTAAGACTATATGGACAATCAAAGAACAGATGGTTGTGACTTTCAATATCATTCTCACATAACCAACATCTGGAAGCTAAAGCACAACCAAATCTTTGTATTCTATCAAGAGTAGAGAGCCTCTTCTGGACAGCCATCCAAGAGATTAAAGAAAATTTTGGTATCCTTCATTTGTTCTAAACCAATCTAGTCCACAACGGTTCCTCGTCTGTTTTTTTCAATAAGTAATAAGTGCTTCCAATCGAATATGGCTTACCTGGTGAGATCTGATCTCTGATAACATCTCTCACCTTCAGAAGATGTCTCTAATACAAAGCACAATTTTGGGAAGGCTTGCAATCCCATATAGTGGATTTCTTGAGATAAATGATGTACCCATCGAATCCACAAAGAGTCTTTATCATGAGCAATGTTCCATATGTGTTTACCCAGAGCCGCAAAATTCCATTTGTAAACATCTCTTATTCCCAAACCTCCATTATGCTTGTATTTGCAGCAACTTACCTAGGAAACCGAGGGACTGTGTACACCACCCCACAAGAAATGTCTACAAATTCTAACAATTTGATGCAGAACATACCTTGGGATAAAGAAGATTTGAGCCCAATAAGAATGAATTGACATAAGAATACCATTCACAAGCTCCTCGCGACCCGCATATGTAAGTTTTTCTTGACTGCCCATCCTCGAATCTGAGAGCAGATTTTATCAATTAAAATCTGATAATCATCCTTAGTCAGCTTCGTGGGTTTGAGAGGTACTCCAAGATAACGAAAATGGAGAGACCCTTCTCTAAAGTGTGTTAATTCAATAAGCTGTTGCTTCACAGAAATAGGAACCCCAGCTACTACAATTTCAGATTTGCTAGAATTAATATCAAGACCTGAAGCAGAACTGAAGCTATCAAAAGCTTTAAGAAGACAAAGAATAATCCTCTCATCAGCATGACAAAACAACAATATGTCATCTGCAAAAGATAAATGAGCCAATTTTAGACTCCGACAAAGTGATTGAAATTTAAACTCCTTCTGCTTCTGAATTTCAAACTCAATTGCTCTACTCAGATATTCCATAACCAACACAAAGAGAAGAGGGGATATAGGATCACCTTGGCGAAGACCTCTTCCACTTGAGAAATATCCAAATCTTTGACCTCCATAAGGCACAGTGAACTTGGCCGTAGTTACACAAAACATAACCATATCAACGAAAACTCTTGGAAATCCAAGACCAACCCTAAGAAGCCTAAGAAAATCCTAGTTGACCGTATCATAAGCCTTCCGAATATCTATCTTCATAATACAACGAGGAGTAATAAGCTTCCTATTATATAAATGGACAATATCTTCAGCAATGATTATGTTCTCCATGATAGATCTTCCTTCAATGAAAGCACTTTGTTTTGGACTAATGATACTTTTCAGCACCGGTTTTAACCTTAGACAAAGCAACTTGGTAATTGCTTTATAAAGAACTGAGCAACAAGCAATTGGTCTAAGATCACTAGTGCTATCAGGATGATCAACTTTGGGAACCATGACTAAGAGAGTTGCATTGATCTCGCCAACAAAAGACCCAGTAGAGAGAAAATCTCTGATTGTTCGAACTACTTCCATACCAATCACTGGCCAAGCAGCTTTAAAAAATTTGCTATTGAAACCATCCGGCCCTGGGCTTTTAGAATCCTCAATACTGAAGAAAACTCCCTTTATCTCCTCATCTGTGAAGAATAAATTCATTTCCTCTCTCTATTAGTCATGCACTAAATGACCCGTGTTTAAGATATTTCAGGAAGGACCAGAATCTGTTTCCTTTGCTTCAAAAAACGATTTGAAATGTGCAACAAGATGATGCCCAATATCCTCAGTAGAAGTCAAAGGTACACCATTAGAATACTTCAAACACATAATTTTCTTTTGATATTTCCTCTGCTTAATGATAGAATAATAAAAAGCAGAATTGGTGTCACCTTTATTGATCCAAGAAATTTTGGCTTTGTGTTTCAGTAAGCTAAAAGCAGCTTCCAGCCAGTGAAGATAAACTTTCTTTGCTTCCACTTCTTGGCCATGTAATTAAGTCCTCATTCAAAGGATCACAATGATTATTATTTTTAATACGACAAAGATCCTGATAAGCTTGTTGCATCTTCCCTTGAAGACCACCATCTTTAAGTTGTATAAGATTTTTCAAAGGAGTTTTCAACTTCTTCAGCTTCTGGGTTAAGATATAGCTAGGTGTCCCATGACAATTAGTCTTGTGCCAACCCTCTTGAATGACATTTCTGAACTCAGCCATTTCAGCCGAGTAATTACAAAATTTGAAGCTAGGTTTCCTGTTTACAGTTCCTGTCCTCAAATGTAGAATAAGTGGACAATGATCTGAAATCCATATGGAGCAAGCTATTAAAATCTCCTCCTATAACCCAGGGTATAGCACAATTAATTGCCAAATCTGAAAAAGACTTCCACAAATCTTTCCTAATCTCCATGTCATTATCACCATATACCACAGTGAAATACATCTTACAATCATTTTTGGAAACCAAGCAGTGAATAAACTGTTCATTAATACAACTGACATTCACATAAAGAGAATCCTCCCTCCAAATCAACCAAATTTTGCTTCGTAATTTTTTATTGCAATTATAAACTCCAGTCCATCCATGTCCCAAACTCATTATTTCATCACACTTCTCCACCTTAACCTTAGTCTCAACCAAACCAACAACTTCACATTTATTCATGTAAGCTAACGCCAAAACTTCGGACTATTTATTTGGGTGAGTCAGTCCCCTCACATTCCAGAATAAGCACCTATCCATCCCCCTTTCCTGTTGAAGTAATGAAATCACCAAATTGCACCTCTCTCGGCTCCATCTTCTTCATATCATAAGGCATCATAGAGTGAGTAACAAGTTCTTCATTTGAAGACAATCTATCTTTAATGGGTATCTCTTCTTCATTAGCATTCCTTATAGGATTCTCAGTAGCAGTTGATTTAGAAGAATTTGGATCAGGATCCTTCCTCTTCCAAATAGGTTTTGTATTATGTCTGCACTGAACTGTTACATATCCATACATATTACACTTAGAACAATAGATGGGTTTCCATTCATATATGGAAATTTGGAATCTAATAAACCAAACTTTATAACCATTTTGATCTAACAAACCAAACTTACCCTTTTGTTAATGGCATACCATACTTAACATTATATTTTTTTGATTGAACCTCCATCACTTTCCGGTCGCCGGAAAAATGACGTGGAATTTTTTGTGCTGAGGTGGACTGTTTTATAGCCAAAAAAATAAAAAGAAATTATTGATGGCTTGTGTTTGTGCTGAGGTGGAGTGTTCTAACTCACAATTTCCCCCTCCTTCTCAAAAAAATTTACAGTAAAAATTACCTAGCCCAATCAAAAATAATCCCCTCCCCCTCAAAAAACTTACAGTAATGAACATATTTAGGGTTCACGATTTTTTTTCAATTTTGTCTTCTCCTCTTTCAAGTTCTAATACGAAAGGATATGATGTGTTCAATATTACCTTCCTGCACGAGACAGAAGGAAGCCTCGGAAATTTTAGTTGTGAAGACCCTTGACAAGGACATAAAAAGCTTCCTTTCGTATTAGAACTTGAATGTGAATCTCAATGCTTCTACTATGGAGATCCATTGAGATCGATTATTCAAATTTAAAAGCGCCCACCAAGAGGAGAAGACGGAATTGAAAAAAATCGTGAACCCTAAACAAGTTCATTACTGTAAGTTTTTTGAGGGGGAGGGGATTATTTTTGTTAGGGCTGGGTAATTTTTACTATAAATGTTTTTGAGGAGGAGAGGGAAATTGTGAGTCAGAACACTCCACCTCAGCACAAGCACAAGCCATCAACAATTTCCTTTTATTTTTTGGCTATAAAACAGTCCACCTCAGCAAAAAAATTCACGTCATTTTTCTGGTGACCGGAAAGTGGTGGAGGTTCAATCAAAAAAATATAATGTTAAGTATGGTATGCCATTAACAAAAAAGTAAGTTTGGTTTGTTAGTTCAAAATGGTCATAGAGTTTGGTTTATTAGATTCCAATTTTCCTTCATATATTACCTTTAGCACAAAATGCATACATACATACATACATACATACATATACATATATATATATATATATATATATATATATATATATATATATATATATATATATATACTTATATATATATATATATATATATATATATATATATATATATATATATATATATATATAAGTATGTATATATATAAGTATGTAGATATATATATATATATATATATATATATATATATATATATATATATATATATATATATATAGAAAGTGGTGGAGGTTCAATCAAAAAAATATAATGTTAAGTATGGTATGCCATTAACAAAAAAGTAAGTTTGGTTTGTTAGATCAAAAAAATGGTCATAACGTTTGGTTTATTAGATTTCAATTTTCCTTCATATAATACCTTTTGCACGAAATACATACATACATACATACATACATACATACATACATACATACATACATACATACATACATACATATATATATATATATATAGGAAATGATTATATGAGCATTGTATTTATGTGAGCATGTCAATATTAGGAATGTGGACCCTTGGATCTTCAATCAATGGATGAGAAAAAAAGTGCAGTTTAGCCTTTTTTTAAAACCTTTTTAACACTGCCCTCACATGAGGATGGAAGCAAAAAAAAAAAATGCAGTTATCCCTTCCCAAGAAACGACGCATCCCTTCTCCTCCAGACTAAACATTCATCTCCTATCTTCCTCCACACTTGACGACGAACGCGACAAACTCGACGGTGAAAGACGAACCTGACGGCTAAAGATGAACTCGACGACGAAAGACAACGGAGGTGGAAAGTTTG
The DNA here is from genome assembly GCA_029582165.1 of Portulaca oleracea. Lineage (NCBI taxonomy): Eukaryota > Viridiplantae > Streptophyta > Magnoliopsida > Caryophyllales > Portulacaceae > Portulaca > Portulaca oleracea. Next base: position 18,084,746 of record CM055887.1, read on the forward strand.
AGGTAGGCTATTTGGGTATATTGAAGTTTCAGCATCCCTCCTCCTCTAGACTAAACATTCATCTCCTCTCTTCCTCCCACTCGACGACGAACTCGACAACGAACGCGACAAACTCGACGGGGAAAGACGAACCTGACGGCTAAAGATGATGTAACGCCCCGGAATTTCAGATCTAAACTTAACGGTCAAAGCCAAACGTTGACTAACATTAACAGCGGAAGACTCATTTTTTTTTCTTTTTATTAACTTTATTTACTTGGGCGTTACTGCCGTATCTCCGAAGAGATACAAGGCAAGAAAGGAAAACTAACAACAAGCGATAACTGTTTACTTCAATTTAACAACGAAAAGAACTTTGAATTCTAGAACAACCAAAACTCAACATTAACTAAACTTTAAGTCTAAACATAAACTAAACTTTATTATCAAAACGGCTAACTCCAACGTCCTCACTCTAGTGCCCTTCCCCTTCACATAACTGATCTTCACCTGAAAACAAAACATTCACAACATGAGGGGGGAAACCTCAATAATGTCTACCACTAACTGTCAAAATAGTTCAAAGTTCATTTCAAACCCTTTTAGGGGAGGGGAACAAGTCAAACCTTTTCGCAACTCATTTAAAACCCAACCCAGAAATATCTAGAGATTAGAAATAACCAGAGTTTCCGAAATAACAAAACTTATAAACCAACAGTACCAACTTCCAACTCAGAAAAACACAATGTTCCAAAAACCACAATTACCCTTTTTAAACCCAGAATTAGAATTCAGAAATCAGAAATCAGAAAACCTAGTAATCAGAAATCAGAAACAGAGTAATCAGAAATCAGAAACACAGTAACTTTTCCTCAGAAAACATATCAGAATTTTATTATGCGGGCGGGATTTACATATCCCCAGAATATCAGAACTCGTAATCGAGCAGATCTCGGATCCTCGAATCGAATGGATGGCGGTCCGAAATGTAATCAGATGTGTGCACAATCTCAGAAATAATATCGGGACTCCCCGATCTCTTGATAACTCCCCTGCAAGAACAGATCCTGGTCTAAGGGTCGTTACCCGCAACCCGCTTATGGTTTCACTTTGATTATTAGTATCTTATGAATTATTAGACGTCAGAGTTCAAACAAAACCCAACCCAGTTTACAAAACCGTCAGAATAAAACTCAGAGTTTAAAAGACTGCCACGTTTTACTCAACTCAGAAAAATAATTCACAGACATCCAAATCAGACAGTCTAACTTTACAGAAAATCCCCGTGCGGGATGCAAGCTTCATAAAACAGATTAAAATCACAAAACAGATAAAAGAGCATCCCAAAGGGGATTAGGACATAGACATTACCTGCACAGCTTCTCTTTACTGCAATCACTTACACACGGGAGCTAACTATGGCGTCGTCTCGCTCGGACCTAGAATTCGAATATAAACTTCTAAAATTAAAACTCGACTTCTACGAAAGTTAGTTACGCACGAGTCCTACCATACCCCAACCTTAGCCTTCAATTAGCCATGTATTCAGCATAACTATTAAAAAAAACATGAACATCACAACACACATTTTCTAAAGGTAAAATAATAAAATCGAAACGACACATTTAGAACCATAATCCGATACTAATACTTTTAATAATACTATTAACGTAGGGTTTTTGAACATAATAATCATATTACCACATAACAACATGAAAACTTTATAAAAGCTTTAATACCAAAGTATGTGAAACTTTAATACTACGACATATGAAACTCTAATAATGTGAAACATTTAATACTAATAATATGAAACGTTCCGGAAACTTTATAATAATCATAATAATACGAAACTTTATAATACTAATAATAGTAACATGAAACCTTATAATAATAATAATAATAATAATAATAATAATAATAATAATAGTAATAATAACACAGAACCTTATAATAATAGCATGAACCTTTCAAATAATATGGAAATCTAATAATGTCATGGAAACTTTATAATAATGAAATAACTTAATAATACTACGAAACTTAATAAAATCACGAAATTTAATAATAGTTTAGGAAAATTTAATAATAATTATACGAAACATCATAAAATCATGAAACTTAATAATAACTTAATATTATTGTCAAAATGGATAAAATTCTTGAAAGAAAACTAACATATAATAACATGATATTTTACACTACCTAACTTAACATTAATGCATTAATGTTCATGAAATATTAATCATGGATACAAGCATCAAGATATCACACATAAACATTTAAACTAGGAGTGTTAACTTATAAAAAAGAAAAAAAATTAAACTAATCATACCCTAATGTTACACTTAATATACTAACATGTATTTATCCATTATTAATAGTATATATACACAAGTTTATCTACTCTAATAACACATTAATAATATAATAGTATGATTAAACTAATCCTAACACAAATACACCCATATTAACTTGTAGAGAGAGAAGGAGAGAGGGCACAAACAATGGGTCCAAGCTAGAAGAGGTGGGTCCGGGGTGGTGGATGCTCGGTCGTCTGCTGGCGTCGGGGTCGTCGGCGCTTGAGCTCCGGTGGTCGGAGGTGGCGGCAGCAAGTGGTGGCAGTGGTTCGGTGCACTAGGGCACAAGAAGAAGGGGGAACAAGAGGGAGGGCTCGGGGTCGCTCGAGTGGCGGTTCAGCGGTGCGGTGGCCGGAGCTGCGTCGGTGGTCGTGGTGCCGTGAGGGCGGTGGCCAGAGCTGGGGCGTTGGTGGTGGTTGGTGATGGTGCGCGACGTCGTCGGGGTTCGGTGGGGGTCGAGTTGCGTGGTGTGAGCTGGACAACGAGGGGGAGGTTCGGGGGTGGTCTCGGCCGCTGGTGATGGGTCGACGGTGATGAGGAGCTGGTTGAAGGAGGTGGTTGATGGTGGTGGCGTAGGTTGGTGTGATGCATCGGGCAGGAGCAACAACAACAGTAATATAAAGACAAGAGGAGGAGAGAGAGAAAGAGAAAGAAAGAGAGAAAGGGAAACCGGGAAAGAGAAAAAGAAGAAGAGAGAGAAAGAGTATGTGTTGGACTGTGATTGGCCAACAAATGGGTATGCAAAAATAATGGGTTGTGAAATGCAACATTCCGTTAGAGACTTGGGTAAAGGTTTTGAAAATCTGATAAAATTTGAGGAATGATGTCACTTAGGTGACATCATAAATATACCCAAAAATTTCCAAATAAAATAATTATATTACCTCATAAATCCTATAACAGCAAGTCCTAAGAAAAACTGATAAAAACACTCTCAACTGATAAAAAGATTTTACACCCGAAGTCCCAAAAATTTCTAACTGATATTTTTAGAACTCTAAAAATTTTAACGAAAACGCTTGCGGTCCTAAAAGCTCCGTGTGATAACAGATAAACAATTAACAGGATAAAACGCTCGTTAGAAAAATTTAACGGTAAACACAATTGAATTTTTCAGGGTTTTACAGATGAACTCGACGACGAAAGACGACGGAGTTGGAAAGTTTGAGGTAGGCTATTTGGGTATGGGTTTCGGTGCGGTGTTAGGGTTTCAATTGGGTGCAGTGTTCTTTAAATGGTGTTTTCCAATGTGAATTTATTTATGTGATTATTTTTAGGGTTTAATTCATTGAAACGATTGTATGTGTTCCAAGAGACGTGAATTTTCAAATTTAATGACGGAGCAAGGAAGCACGAAGGAGGTCCATGTGGAAGAAACAAGTAAAAGGTTATCGTTTTGGGCGGGTTGAATACGAAACTTCGATGTGTATTTTACATTTGATGAACTAGGTGAATGTTGTCCACAATAGCAATAATAGATGTCCACAGTTTGGGAGGTAATTGTGTTGTCAAAGGTGGGGGTTTGGCGGGGGGTTGTCAAGAATGAAATATGGGTGTTATATGAGTGTTGCCTACAGGGATATTGGTGGATGTCCACTAATGTATCTGATGGTGTCCACAGTATTTGGTTATGTGTTTTGAATATAGAAATTCGTTGTGTAGATGATATTTCAAAAAGTTAGGTTTTTGGGATGATTTTCAAAAATATGAAATTGGTGTGTTATATGAGTATTGTCCACAGGGGCATTAGTTGATGTCCACTGATGAAACTGGTGGTGTCCAAAGTATTAATTATGTATTTTAAATATACAAATTCATTATGTAGTCGACGTTTCAAAAGGTTGGGGTTTTGGGGTGGTTTTCCCATCATGAAATTGGTGTATTATATGGGTGTTGTCCACAGGGACATTAGTTGATGTCCACTGATGAAACTGGTGGAGTCCACAAGTATTGATTATACAAATTTGTTATGTAGCTGACATTTCAAAATGTTGGGTTTTGGGGGTGGTTTTCCCAGTATGAAATTGGGATATTATTTAATTCTTGTCCACATGCATTGTTTTTATGTATACTGAATTAAATTGGGGTATTGTATGAGCGTTGACCACATTGGCATTAATTGATGTCCACTGATGAAAGCCCACAATACTGAAGCTACCACATCAATAATAGTCTTTGTATGTATTCCTCTTTTTTACATGATGTTGTTTGAATAATGATATATTATTATTTTGTGGGCAGAGGTCAAGATAGCCCTATTAGTTCTAGGTACCCTAGGGATGCGGTAGCTTTAGTATTGTATGTATTCTTCCTTTTTACATGATGTTTTGTGTAGTGGAAGCCGGCGAAGTCAACGACGAACAACCATGACGCTGGAAAAGTATAGGTGGGCAACTTTCTGTGGCGGTTTCAGGCGGTGGAGAAGGTTGAAGTTTATCGTTTTTTGAGAAATCTGGATTCAATGTGGACATCAAGTGAGGCCATAGTGGATGTTAGGGTCATCGAAAGGGGACAATAAGAAAATTTGTGATTAGTGTTGTTTAGGCTCAATTTTGAGCCTAAGTGTTACTCCATATACTTAGAATTGTTGTTCATTACCTTCCCTAATAATTGTCCCTTATCCGTTTTCTCTTTTAGTTCGTATGCAGGATAGTTTAGACTCGAGGCATTAGGAGATGCCGTGCTGAGAACTCCGGCTCGGGAATTCAAGGAAGCAACCTCGGGATTTTAGGAGTGGCCCTCGTTTTGAAGATAATGCAAAGGAGGAATCAAGGCATACCCAGTCGGTCACGGTCATTACCCCCAAGGGTAGTGCCCGTGACCAGAGTTGGAAAATGAGCAAAAAGGCAACCCAGGTCGTCACAGGCGTGACAGTTGTGGTAGCGCCCGTGACCTAATTGAGAGAATTAAGTGCAATTTTGCCGAGAGCGGTCACGGGCGTGACGACCCAAGGTAGCACCCGTGACCCTGCTGAGCCATTTTCCCAAGTTGCCGACTTCCAAGAGGTCACGGGTGTGACGGTTGTGGTAGCGCCTGTGACCTTGCTAAGGAGACTTTTGAAGAAGCCGATTCCCAGGCGGTAACGGGCGTGACGATCTGAGGTAGCGCCCCTTACCTCAGTGAAGAAAGTGTGTTCGAGATTTTGGAATCGCCTCGTCACGGGCATGACGTTTGGTGGTAACGCCCGTGACGACCCTGGCCGACTGAATTTTTAGGGCCAAAACGACTGCGTTTTGTTTCTTTTTCTCCCAATGTGTTTACGCTCGGTCCAAAACTAAACCTAGCAGCTAATTTTCACTGTTCATCTTTCCCTTTTGAGCTGCTTAGCACTACTTTCTAGATAGATTCTCTCATTATTACTCTAAAACATTGCTTCTATTTTGTATTTTGGGTTGGATTATTGCATTCAAGGAGTATTACTGTGAAGATTATTATTCAAGCTTTGGTGTTTCTTCTTCTTTTTATTATTATCATCCTACTTCTTGTTTGGGTAAGTTTCATTTCCTTCTTTCATTAATTGCTTTAATTAGTTCTTGTGATTAATCCTTTTGTGTTTCCTTTCTAGACATCATGCTTAGGGTTCTTGTTTTAAGCTTATTAGTTTTAATGTTGGTTATCATGATTAGTAGCTAGTTTCCTTAGGGTTTAGGGGGAGGTTTAGCCCCTAATGGATCCCTTTTCTAAGGTTGGGTCTAGTTAGGGCATTAGGCCATGTTTTATGAGGTTTTCATCCAAAAACTCTCTTGATTGTGGGGTTTAGTAAGTAGTAGAAACCCGCTGAACCTACTCAAATACGATCTCTAGGGTGATTAGATGGATATTCGAATGACTCCTCATTCGTTTAGTCGAGAAGTTCGGGTAAAGTGACTTGTATTTCATGCCTTTTAGGTAAGTCCTTATTCATTTTGTGGACGAACTCTTAGGGCTAAATTCGGGTATACCTCGGGAGAAGCCCTAGAGTAGCTCTATTTCTTGCAATAACTCAACTTCTATCTTGGCTTAGTGTCCTGACCGAGACTCCCTCGTGATTAGGGTGACCATTAGGAGGCGAAGACCGACACTTGAGCCTATTTTTCTCTGATTTTGTTTGATAATATATCCTTGTTCCCTTTTCACCCTCAAAATCGTTTTTGTTACCTTAAACTAAGCTTTAGTAGTGATAGTTTTGGCAAAAAGACCTTGCTCCCTGTGGATACGATATAAAACCCCTGCGAGCGAACAAAATGGCGTCGTTGCCGGGGAGTTAGCGCCCCTTCTAGCCTTAACTTACTCTACGTATGTTTCGTTTAGGAGGTTTTTACCTTGCTGTGTCGAGTCTAGAGTCCCTAGGGCTTTTTACGTCGTTTTCTTGTTTAGTGCATGCGTAGGAGAGACCTAATACCTCTTGTACCTTTCGATCATGAAATCGAAGTGACTGCACGATACAACAATCCCGCGAACGCCCGTAGGCGTCTTCTTGAACGACAACAACGAGAGGCTATGGCAGAACCTCGTACCCTCTTGTCATTCGCATCACCTTCGACGGGTACGGGAGGGTCTCCTATTGTTTTACCCGACCTCCCAGAAGGGATTGTTTTTTAGGTCAAGCCGAATTTTCGACATCTCATTGAGCAATCCAAGTTCCATGGACTTGACTCGGAAAACCCCATCAACCATATTTCCAACTTCCTGGAGAGGTGCGGAATGATTCGAATGCAAGGAGTTCCGGAAGAATACATCTACCTTAAGTTCTTCCCGTTTTCTCTTGCCGGGAAGGCTCGAGGATGGCTTGACTACTGTAATCCAAACACTTTCCGCACTTGGGACGCACTAAGCCAAGGCTTTTTGAGGAGGTTTTTCCCACCTATGGAGACGGCTCGCCTGCGGACGGAGATCATGAACTTTCGACAACAACCGGGCGAATCCTTATTCGAAGCTTGGGAGAGATACAAAGGGTTTCAACGGGAATGCCCGCACCATAATCTTCCAGCCGCTCTTATTCTACATACCTTCTATGAGGGTCTCTCGATGAATACGAAGTAGTCTATCGATAACGCTTCGGGCAGCCTTTTCCTAAGTAAGACCCCCACCCAAGCCGATGCTCTTTTGGCTCAAATGGTGGAGAATGCATGCAACTGGGGGAGGAACTCAAGGGAGGTGACATGTTGTGGCGACAGTGAGAACTTGGGTTATCTTACCAAGGATATGCAAAAGACAATGCAACAACTTTCTTAAGACATGGCTGAGATGAAGACAACCCAACAACTCAAGCCAATCATGGAGGTTCACTCTTCCGTTCCTTCACCTTCGTCCACCTCAGGATTGCGTTGCGAGGTATGTGGAGGAGGACATGCAAATTTTGAGTGCCAAACGGAGTTGGTATCCAATGAACAAGCGAATGCTCTTTATCGGAACAACCTCTCTTATCGCAACAATGATCCCGTCCGTCCTCAAGGAAACCCATCTTATGTTCCTCCGGGTTTTTCCTACTCTAACCAAGCCCAAAACCATCTACATCAAAACCAAAACTGCCCCCATCAACAAAACCATCAATACCAAAACCAAGCCTACCATCAAGCCCCTCAATCCTACCAACAACCCCCTCCACAAACAAACCAAGATATGGACTTCATGCAAAGGCATCTTAAGAATCAAGAGATGTTTAATGCCGCCCAGTTGAAACAAAACGAGGCTATTCAGGCCAGCCAAAGGATGCTTGAGATTCAATTGGCTCAACTAGCCCAACAAGTCTCCAACTTCCAATCTCAATCTTCTTCCAAGGGTTTACCTAGCCAACCACAGCAAAACTCGAAGGGGCATATCAACGCCATCACTTTGAGGAGCGGCAAGGAGCTTGAGGGCCCGATAATTGGAGATGATCAAGGGATTGGAAGTGAAGTTCTGGTGGAAGATTTAACTGTTGAGGAGGAAGGAGTCATTGTTGAGGACAAAGATGAGAAGGTGAAGGAAGCGGTCAAGGGAGAGGAGTTGAAGAAGAAAGAGAAAGCGGTTGAGAAGGAAGAGGAGCCGGTCATCCAACAAGTCAAGCCATATGCTCCGCCCCTTCCTTTTCCCCAACGCTTCGCCAAAGTGAAGGAAGATGCGAAGTTCGCTAAGTTCATGGAGATCCTCAAAACTCTCCACATCAACATCCCATTCCTTGAGGCGGTCACAAACATGCCATCTTATACCAAATTCCTCAAGGAGCTTCTCACTAATAAGAGGAAGATCGGGGAGAACGCGGTGGTCTCTTTGACTCAAGAGTGTAGTGCAATCATCGACAAAAGGCATCCTCCTAAAATTTCGGATCCCGGAAGTTTCTCAATCCCTTGCTTCATAGGGGATGTGGCGATTAGTAAAGCCCTTTGTGACCTCGGTGCTAGCGTGAGTGTGATGCCGCACTCGATTTGCAAAAGATTGAAATTCCACGATCTCGTCCCCACTACTATTTCCCTTCAAATGGCCGATCAGTCTATTCGGCGCCCGGTGGGAGTTCTTGAAGATGTCCCGGTGCAAGTGAGAAAATTTTATATTCCATGTGACTTCATCGTATTGGATATGGCCGAAGATGTGCAAATAACGATTATTTTGGGTCGGCCCCTCTTAGCAACCGCCGGAGCTATGATCGATGTGAAGAAGGGCAAGCTTTCTCTCCACATCGAAGATCAGAAGATAGAGTTCAACCGTCAAACATCTATTGCCGCTATATCGATTGAGGAGTCATGTTATCAAGTCGATATCATTTAAGAGTTAGTTGATGAAAAGCTCGGCTCCTTTATGGCCTTGGATGATCCTTTGGAGGAAGCGTTGCTAGAAGCCTTCGAACGGGAAACTTTGGAAGGGGAAGTTGCATCTTATGTGTCTATTCTCGACGAAGCTTCTGAATTTTATGGGCCATCCTTGGGAAACGAACTCATAGTAAATGTGGAGGATCATGAGCAAAAGGAGTTCATGGGACGAAAGATGCCGGATATTGAATTGAAGCCTTTCCCACCATCTTTAAGGTACGAATTCCTTGGTCCCTTTGAGTCCTTCCCCGTGATCGTTAATATTAATCTAAATGGCACTCAGCTTCAAAGTCTTCTCGATATGCTTCGCAAGCACATCGACGCCATTGGATATAGCATCGACGACCTCAAGGGAGTGAGTCCCTCTTTTTGTATACATAGCATCGACCTCGAGACCGACTATAGACCCTCTACCTCTAGGCAACCGCAAAGGCGGCTTAACCCTAATATGCAATTGGTCGTTAAAAAAGAAGTAATGAAATTGCTAGAGGCGGGGATCATCTACCCCATTGCAAACAGCGAATGGGTGAGCCCCGTCCAGGTAGTGCCTAAGAAAGGGGGAATGACGGTTGTAAAAAATGAAAAAAATGAGCTAGTTTCCACTAGGACTGTCACGGGTTGGCGTATGTTCATAGACTACAGAAAGTTGAACCACGCCACTAGAAAAGATCACTTCCCCTTGCCCTTCATCAATTAGATGCTGGAAAGACTGGCAAGGCACCCTTACTTCTGCTATTTGGATGGGTTTTTCGGGTTTTTCCAGATCCCGATCCCTCCAAATGATCAGGAGAAGACTACCTTTACATGCCCATACGGTGCCTTCGCTTATTGAAGGATGTCGTTCGGGCTATTTAATGCCCCGGCCACTTTTCAGCGTTGTATGATGGTCATTTTCTCTGATTGCATTGAGAGTATCATGAAGGTTTTCATGGACGACTTCTCCGTCTCTGGTAACACCTTCGAGAGTTGTTTGAAAAACCTCGAAATGGTGTTATCGAAGTGCGAAAAAGTCGACCTTGTTCTCAACTAGGAGAAATGTCACTTCATGGTCCAAGAAGGGGTAGTTCTTGGCCATGTAATGTCAGAACGGGGTATTGAGGTTGATCAGGCTAAGATCGAGTCATCGAAAAACTACCATCCCTGCCTTCTGTAAAAGGGGTGAGAAGTTTCCTTGGGCATGCGGGTTTTTACCGCTGCTTCATCAAGGACTTCTCAAAGGTAGTGAGGCCTTTGACTCAGCTCCTCGCCAAGGATACCCCCGTTTTGTTTTCTAACGAGTGTCTTGAGGCATTTCATATGATCAAGCAGACACTCATCTCGGTGCCCATCATTCAACCGCCCGATTGGAGTATCCCGTTCGAGATTATGTGCGATGCAAGCGATTTTGCCGTCAGGGCGGTATTGGGTCAAAGGAAGGACAAATTGCCTTATGTGATCCACTTTGCTAGTAGAACTTTGGACGATGCCCAGCGGAACTACTCCACCACCGAGAAGGAGCTTCTAGCGGTGATCTTTGCTATTGAAAAGTTCCGGCAATACTTGTTATGCTCCAAAGTGGTGGTTTTCACCGACCACTCGGCCCTTAAGTACCTATTGGACAAGAAGGATGCGAAACCCCGCCTCAATCGATGGGTTCTCCTCCTTCAAGAATTCGACATCGAGATACGGGATAAGGCCGGGATGCATAATGTGGTGGCGGATCACCTATCAAGAATTGTAGTTGAGCACAAAGATCCCCCGATCGACGATTCATTCCCAGATGAACATTTGTTGGTTGTGGCGAGTGATAAACTATCGTGGTATGCCCACATAGTTAACACTTGGTAGGGGGAGTTCTAATGCCGGGATTGCCATCTCAAGAGAAGCAAAAGCTCCTTCACGAAGCCAAGTCATACTATTGGGACGATCCACACCTCTTCAAGTTGTGCAAGGATGGAGTTTATTAGAGATGTGTGCGTCAACGAGAAGCTTCTTCGATCATCGCTCATTGTCATGATATGCCTTGTGGTGGTCATGGTGGCCCCTCCAAAACAGCGGCAAAGGTGCTTCAATCGGGCTATTATTGGCCCATGCTACTCAAAGACGTCAACATCTACGTCAAGGCGTGCGATAAGTGCCAACGAAGTGGCAAGATCTCCCGGAGGAATGAGATGCCTCTCAACTACATCTTGGAGGTCGAGGTCTTCGATGTTTAGGGAATTGATTATATGGGACCATTCACATCATCAAGGGGCAACAAGTACATCCTCGTAACGGTGGACTACGTATCTAAATGGGCGGAGGCCGTGGTAAGCCCGACTTGTGTTACCCGAGTGGTTTCCAAGCTCTTCAAGAGGATTATCTTCCCTCGCTTTGGCGTGCCAAGGGTGGTGATAAGTGACAATGGGTCACATTTTATTGAGTAAAAATTCCAATCACTCCTAGCTAAGTATTGAGTGATTCACAAGTGAGGCCTTCCCTATCATCAACAACCAAGTTGGCAAGCTGAGATCACCAACCGGGAATTGAAGCGAATCCTTGAGAAGACCGTCGATGCATCGAGGAAAGATTAGGCCGACAAACTTGACGATGCTTTATGGGCGTACCGCACGACGTACAAGACACCGATTGGAACGACGCCTTTCTGACTAGTTTATGGCAAATCTTGCCATTTCTCGGTCGAGTTGCAACATAGAACCCATTGGGCCGTGAAGCGCATCAATTACGATTTGAAGGAGGCGGGTGAAAGGAGGATGTTGCAATTGGAGGAGCTTGATGAAATTCGTCGGGATGCCTATGAGAACAATCAAATTTATAAAGAGAGGACAAAGTTATGGCATGACAAGAGGTTGAACAAGAGAGAATTCCATGATGGCAACCATGTCCTACTTTACAACTCGAGGTTAAAGCTTTTTCCCGGAAAGTTGAAGACAAGATGGACGGGCCCATTCCAGGATGAAAAGGTCCACCCTTTCGGAGTTATTGAGCTTCAAAGGCAAGATGGGGGTACATTCAAGGTAAACACTTCAAAGCTTAAGCCTTATTTACACCCGAGACAATCCCCGGAGCATGTGTTGTCTACTTCCCGAACATTAAAAATTGAAAGTTCAACATGGTCAGGCTCGGGACCTAAAACAAGCGCTTCTAGGGAGGCAACCCTTGTTTTTCTTCCTTTTTCTTTATTTCTCTTTATTTTCTTTATTTTTCTTTGTTTTTCCGAGGTATTAGTTCTAGGTTTTGAAATGAAAAAAAAAAGAAGAAAAGCAAATAAAAGAAAAAAAAGGGAGAAAATTTGAAAAAAAATTGGAGTGAGTGAGTGAGTGAGTTGATGAGGGAGATAATGAAAATGAAAAAAAAAATCGAGTGAGAACAAGTAAAGGAGTTTGAAGATTGATTTTTTTGAAGGTGCAAAAGGTAGGAGTATGGATATGGATAACATTCTGAGTGGAGGGAGGTCATTTGGAGTTGTTATGGAGTTATGTTTGGGTGTAGTGGAGTTAGGAAGGTGGTTGAAAGTTGAGAAATTTTGAAGTGGGTGAATCCAGGTGGTCACGGGCGTGACCTAGAGTGGTAGCGCCCACTACCAATTTCAATGAAATAATTTCAGGAGTGCCGAATGGAGTCACGGGCGTTACGCCCTGGGGTAGCGCCCGCTACCTCGTCCCAGCAAAAATCCAATTTCCAGGTCATCACGGGTGTGACGAGACCTGGTAACGCCCGTGACGACCACTGTGTCGGTAATTATAACCTTCTTTTCGCGATTTTCAGCCTCATTTCTCTTCAAACCTTCCTCTCACCCGTGACTCTCTCTCTCTCACTCACAAACCCTAGTCCTTCATTCATCCTCTCTCTTACTCTAACTCCCTCAAACTCCCTCAAATCCCCTCAAATCCTTCATTCATCCTCCATCTTCATCTCTCCAAAACCCTAATTTCACCCTTCTCCATTCTTTAATCACCCCCAAACTCCCTCAAATCGTCCATTCACCCTCATTCACTCTCAAAGCCCTAACCTTCACTCACACCTACAGCCACCTCAAACCACCTTCAACCACCACATTTCTCTCTCTAGAACCAAAACTCCAACCTTTGTGAGTTGGGTGCTAGAGAAAGAACGGTCCACCCTTAGCCTCCTGCATTCTTCAAATCGACGTTCGTTTTGGGTAAATTAGTCAACAATGGCAAGTTCAAGTCGTTCCAAACGCCAACAACAAGCACCTTCTGGCCCCGGTTCTTCATCTGGTAGGGGACCACCACCGACCCCTCAAGGTATGGCACCTGCCATTCGTTCCGAGTCTGAGCCCTTGGTTGTTTTTGACCCCTCTAGGATTCAGTTTCGTGCCGATTGGCACAAGGCGAAGTATAATAAGTTTCGGACTAAGAAAATCGTCGTCCATTTCATTTATCATGATGAAACATGTAGAGATATGAACTTAAATCCTAGTCTAGAACATTTATTCGGGGTCCTAACTTGGAAGAACTTCATGAAAATCAAAACCAAGGTCTATGACCAGGTTGTTCTTGAACTCCTAAGTTCACTACAAGTAGAACGCCCGACACGGAACGACGCCAAGCTAAGTTTCTAAATAAATGGGCGTCTTGTGCGATTAACTTTGGATGAATTGAGCGAGAAATTGCATCTTCAGGCGGGTGGCATTCCCGCTGCGAAAATTGAGAACTTCCCGGCCAATAGGGCCATGAAGCTCTTGACTTGCCGGGCTAGGGCAGATGTTGTTGTTTTTGGCTCACGACACAAATACTTCGATCCCAAGTGAACCAAGGCCCGGGACTTTTACAATCCCGTCGTCCGGTACCTCCATCGCTTGATCACCAACTCGGTGGTCGGGCGCGATGAGGGGCGCAACAATGTCCGTAAGGCAGACCTCTTCATCATTTTCAACGCCCTGCTCGGACACTGGATTAATACGGCCTCGGTAATCTTCTACCAGCTCCACAAAATCTCCCGAGAGACCCGGAAGTACAAGATCGGTATGGGTCACATTATATCACATATTGCGGACTGATGTGGCTTCGGGCATACATGAAGAGGGCAAACACATATTTTGAGTGTCAACCTTTAGACGGGGTTCGGCTTATCAACATGAAGATTTTCTCACAAGGCCGAATGCTCGTCCACTATTGTCACGGCACAAAACCCACGCACAAAACCGAATTCGATTTTCGGGAGAACACGGCTCGCATCGATGTTAGGAACCGGAATACATGGTCTTGCGAGCCCCGTAGCGCGACCGTGATTCAAGGCGACCCCCTGGGCGCCAAGAGTGAGGACGAGGGGAACACTCTTGGGAGTAAAGAAGAAGAGAGTGAGGAAGAAGAGGAGGAGAGTGAGGAGGAAGGGGGAGCAGAGGGGTATGCACAGGCACCTTCCGGCATGGGTTCGGTGGACTTCTCAACAATGTCCACCCAACTCAACAACATCTACACCGGGATTCAGGACATCCGCACCCTCCAGCAGTAGGACCATGCCATCTTGGAGAATCTCCAAGCCCGGGTGCAACAACACGATGAGATCCTAAACGACCTCCGCTACGGTTACTATAGCGGAGGCGGCTAGCGCCCGCCCTATGGATGGTTCCCGCCTGCCGGCTACTACCCTTCCGATCGACCCCCTCCCGGGGGTTTCGGTAATCAGTGATTGTAAGAACACCTCCTCCCCCCTAATCTCTTGAGTTGATTATATTGCTTTTTGCATGATAAGTGTGGGGGGTGTTTGCGTTGCTCGGTTGGGTTTAGGTGATGTTGTTGGGTGTGTGCGTCCCCTTTTTCCCCTAGTGTTTAAGGTCTTGGTCAGCCGAGTTCGAAATTTTGCTTTGTGATGATGCTGCGTAATCCACACTTTCTAGAGTGTGTGACTCTTGTGAGGTTTTTTTCCTCGGTTTTTGCTCAACAACATCGAGCATTAAGCCGGTCACATCTCTGGCAATGTACATGTTGTAAATATATTTTTGTTTTCTTTAGTTTTCGTTTTGCTTTTCATTGAGTCTTAGTTCTTCTTCTTCTTTTTAGTTTTTCTAGTTAGTTGTATATATTCATGCATGCCGTTTTCCTTTTCCCTAACCATTTCTTTTCCCCCCTTGTCCCTCGTTGGTTCGGTGTTCACTTATGCAATCAAGACGCCTCTTGGTAAGCTCGTTCCTCTTCTCTTTTTAGTTTTTCTTTCTTATTTATCTGCTGCATGCATGGTTTTCGTTTTTGGTGGCGCACCCCTAGTATGCTACTTGTTGGGATTTTTGTTGTTGGTGCCGTGTAGGCTCGGGTCGCCACCGCTTGATTGCTACTTGTTTTGTGCATAGGTGTTTTTATCTAGCTTTCCTACCCTTTTTTCTGTGACACCTTCTCACAATTGTGAAGTTTTAAGTGTGGGGGGGGGGGGGGGAAGGGAGATATTTCATGCTCAAGGGTAAACAACTTAGATATTTTATTTTATTTTCCTTAGTTTTGCCTAAAATTTGAATTTTTTTTTTGTGTGGAAAAGGAGAAAAAAGGGAGTGAAAAACCTTAAAACTTTTCGTTTTTACTTTGTTTTCTTTGTTTTTGCTTCGCTTCTTGGATCTTGTTGTCAAAAATTGGGAAGTCGTTCTTAATCTTCTTTAAAAGAAACCGGTTTGAGCATTTTCGACCTTTTCTTGGGCGGTTGTCATGACTCATTTTAATTAGATTCCCTTCATTGAATGTCTAGGACCCTAGAGACCCACTTCCAAGCTTGTTTTCTGAAAAAAAAAAGAAAAGAAACAAAAAAGCAAAAAGCAAAAGCAAGCAAAAAGAGAAATCAATTCTCAAATAAATGAATTAAGTGGGGCGTGTCGGCTGAACGACATTAACCACCATAAAGTTAGTCGACCTACACGGAGCTGGTATTAGCGGTACGGCGCTATCACCCCTTAAGCCTCCTTCTATATCGTTCGCGACGAATAGGTGTACGGACAAGCCTGTCTTGGGAGGGTAAACCCCATTTTGGGCCGTTGCAATTCCCGCAAAGCTAACCTCGACCTTTAAGCTTTAAAAAATTGTTGGGAATACCCAACCCAAAAAGAAAGTTAAGTGTTAATAAAGTGAGGAGCCTTTCCTTGCATCACCTGCGGGCCTCACCAAGCCAAGGGCGACCAAATGCGGGGCAGGGCACCTCTTTTCTTTCCTTGTTCGTTTTGTTTTTAAGCTCGGGTGTGAGTTTGTTGGTTATCTTTACATGAAGTGGTGGGGATCGAAAACCCCTAAGATTGACAATCGTTTGAGTTAGGTGTTTGTGAGATGCTCATAACGGTTCCTTTTGGAGGATTAATAACGTTTTCTTGATCGAGATTTCTTGATTCCTCGAAGCAAGCTGTTTTTCATTTTCCTTTTCTATCTTTGGTTTTGTTTTTCACTTTCCCTCTCTCTTTTTTCTTTGGCTTTTGTGGGTAGAGCCGCTACAAACCCTCACGAGACCTACCTCGTCCACCCGGGCTACCGGGGGATTTAAAGGGCTTGGTGCATTCGCTAAATGCATCCGTTGTCTCCCACGAAAGAGGAGTTTGTGCTAGTTTAGGTATTTTTCTTGTTGTTTTTGCTCGGGACGAGCAAAATTCGAAGTGTGGGGGGATGTTTAGGCTCAATTTTGAGCCAAGTATTACTCCATATACTTAAAATTGTTGCTCATTACCTTCCCTAATAATTGTCCCTTATCTGTTTTCTCTTTTAGTTTGTATGCAGGATAGTTTAGACCCGAGGCATTGGGAGATGCCGTGCTGAGAACTTCGGCTCGGGAGTTCAAAAACTCCGGCATGTTAGGAGTGGCCCTCATTTTGAAGATAGTGCAAAGGAGGAATCAAGGCATACCCAGTGGGTCACGGTCATCACCCCCAAGGGTAGTGCCCGTGACCAGAGTTGGAAAATGAGCAAAAAGGCAACCTAGGTCGTCACGGGCGTGATGGTTTTGGTAGCGCTCGTGACCTAATTGAGAGAATTAAGTTCCATTTTGCCGAGAGCGCTCACGGGCGTGACGACCTAAGGTAGCGCCCGTGACCCTACTGAGCCATTTTCCCAAGTTGCCGACTTCCAAGAGGTCACGGGCGTGACGGCTGTGGTAGCGCCCGTGACCCAGCTAAGGAGACTTTTGAAGAAGCCGATTCCCAGGCTGTAACGGGCCTGACAATCTGAGGTAGCGCCCGTTACCGCAGCGAAGAAAGTGTGTTCGAGATTTTGGAATCGCCTCGTCACGGGCGTGACATCTGGTGGTAATGCCCGTGACGACCCTGACCAACTGAATTTTTAGGGCCAAAACGACTGCATTTTGTTTATTTTTCTCCCATTGTATTTAAGCTCGGTCCAAAACTAAACCTAGCAGCTAATTTTCATTGTTCATCTTTCCCTTTTGAGTTGCTTAGCACTACTTTCTAGATAGATTCTCTCATTATTACTCTAAAACTTTGCTTCTATTTTGAATTTTGGGTTGGATTATTGCATTCAAGGAGTATTACTTTGAACCTTATTATTCAAGCTTTGGTGTTTCTTCTTCTTTTTATTATTATCATCCTACTTCTTGTTTTGGTAAGTTTCATTTCTTTCTTTCATTAATTACTTTAATTAGTTCTTGTGATTAATCCTTTTGTGTTTCCTTTGTAGACATCATGCTTAGGGTTCTTGTTTTAAGCTTATTAGTTTTAATGTTTGTTATCATGATTAGTGGCTTGTTTCCTTAGGGTTTAGTGGGAGGTTTAGCCCCTAATGAGATCCCTTTTCTAAGGTTGGGTCTAGTTAGGGCATTAGGTCATGTTTTACGAGGTTTTCATCTAAAAACTCTCTTGATTGAGGGGTTTAGTAAGTAGTGAAAACCCGCTAAACCTACTCAAACACGATCTCTAGGGTGATTGGATGGATATTCGAATGACTCCTCATTCATTTAGTGGAGAAGTTCGGATAGAGTGACTTGCATTTCAAGCCTTTTAGGTGAGTCCTCATTCATTTAATGGACGAACCCTTAGGGCAAAATTCGGGTATACCTCGGGAGAGGCCCTAGAGTGGCTCTATTTCTTGCAATAACTCAACTTCTATCTTGGCTTAGTGTCCTGACCGAGACTCCCTCGTGATTAGGGTGACCATTAGCAAGCGAAGACCGACCCTTGAGCCTATTTTTCTCTAATTTTGTCTGATAATCTATCCTTGTTCCCTTTTCACCCTCATAATCGTTTTTGTTACCTTAAACTAAGCTTTAGTAGTTAATGTTTTGGCAAAAATACATTGGTCCCTGTGGATACGATATAAAACCCGCACTATATTGCAAGTGAACAAGTGTGTATGTCGTTCTATTGTAGTTGTGGACATTGGTATTGGTTGATGTCCACAATAATAATGGTTGATGCCCACTGTTTTTCCAAAGTCCACAGTTAAATGTGCTTATCACAGATAATGTTGTTGATATTCATTATAAGAGTTATGAAAGTCCAGAGTTAAATGTGTTCATCACAAAATACATCATTGGTGTCGTTGATGTTCGTTTGTGAAGAGTGAGGGAATCCATCATTTTAGACTGTGGACATTAAGTATTACCAAACAGGACATCACACATGTGGACTATAGACAGGGCATTCATCATGTAATTTTATTCATTTGTAAATAGTAATGGCCATTCTGTTTGGATTGTGGACATCAAGTATTACTAAAAAGGATAATGAGCGTATGGACTGTGGACAACATGTTTCTTCGTATGCATTATACCCAATCATATGCGGGATTTAATTGGCGTGTACTTGATATATTTTTTAGTCATTTAATTGGCATGTAAGCACTCATCATGTGCGTGCGCTTGATATATTTTTATTCATTTGTCAAGAGTGAAGGCATCCATCATTTTATGTTGTGGACATTAAAAAATAACAGAAGTGGACATCATGTTCTATCAACATGGACATCAAGTATAATGTCAGGGGACATCAAGTATTAACATTATTGACTGACAATACACTCATGCACATTAATACTTGGCCTTGAAATTACATGAGGTGGACATCTAGTCATGTCAATGTGAACTTCAAGTATAAATTGCAAGGACATTAGGTTTATAAATCATTACACAATGCATTGTGACGTCATACAAACTAGACATCTAAGAATAACAGTAGTGGACATAAAGCATTACCAACATGGACATCAAGTACAATAACATGAGACATTAATTATTACAACAGGGGACATTAAGAATAACATTATCGACACATAATACACTGAAGCACAACTACAGGGGACATCAAGAATAACAACAGTGCGCATCAGGTATTATTAATTTGGAATACAAGTTGTTGCTCATCCTTCAATCTATTGTCTTCATGCATAATAATATCATGAGAATACAACTTCCTCAACACCTCCAAACATTTTTCCTACAATGAAATACAAGTTATTGCTCATCCTACTGTGGAAAGAGAATTCATCTTCAACTGAATCTGCACCCTCGATCTGAGATGGGGCGACCTCAGATGATGTTCCCATAACATGTGAGTGGACTGGACTTGAACCATCTTCCACTTCATTAATTGAGGATGAAAAATCATGAACTATTGATGCAACAACATCCTGAGGATCTTTAGAACAGGTAGGGCTATGTTGATCCCTGTTCAACAACCCACAAACCATCAGTTTTCCCACCAACTAGTATTGAATGGTTTCAACATGTACAGTTAGTAAGGTCATATTGCGTAACAATAGTAGACATCGAGCATGTCAAGTATGGACATCCAACAAAATGGATGTTGACATTAAACATGGGACATCAACCATTATTAATGTGGACATTGACCATTACCAATGTGCATACAATAAAATGACATAGACAAACATTACCATTTTCCCTAAAATGTCCAATTTTCTTGACCTTAACGTCCACTATGAAAGCATGTATAGTGAGTATAGTTATAAATATTTAACAACAGTGGACATCGCATCATGATTATGGACATCAAACAAAGCAAATGTGGACATCAAGCATGACAACAGTGGGCATCAATCATTATTACTGTGGACATCAACCTATACCAACGTGCACATCAAGTACAACAATAAGTATAACAAGCGGACATCAAGTTACATACAAAATGGATATCAAGTTACATACCAAGTGGATGTCAAGTTATAATAAAATGAAGAACAAGTATAACAAGCAAGAGACATCAACCATTATCAATATAGACATCAAGCATAACAGCAGGGGACATCAAGCATTATCATTGTGGACATCAAGTACAACACCAAGGAACATCAAGCAGGGGATGTCAACCATTATTTTCAACGATTTATGTTCATGAATACATAAAACTAAGAGTAGCACTGACTCTCTATTTCACAATTCATACAAGAAAGCAATGATTCATTCCAAAATCAATAAGAACGAACCAAGAACACTCAACTCTATTTCAACCCACCCGCATGACCTCTATTATTCACCATTAGGTCTGGATCAACTTGGAAGGAGAAGAGTTTCAGGGTGTTGGGTTCGTCGCCTGCGATTTTGGAGAATTAGAGGAGGGAGATTGATCAACGTCGTCGTAAACACAAATTTCTAGTCTAAAATAAATAAAGACAGGAAATTGAGAAAATATTAATTTATATTGATATTTGAATGTATGCAGGTACAATTTCTGTATTGAAATACAATGAAATAGTCCTCTGATTTGATCTCCATAAATTTAGGTGAGCCGAGGGCGCGGACACTTGATCTCGATCTCAAATAGCTGAAGAGCTCTATAGCAATTCTTGAGCTGAAGGTCTTGAGCGTTGATCTCCTTAGTGCTTGGTAGCTAGAGGCTGCTCGAAGGTTGACCGTTTGCAGGTTGACTGTTGGTTGCAGTTCTTCAAGTTCTTGGATGCGAGGGCTTGAGTGCTTGGCCTCGATCGATGAACCAGATGAAGAAGATGACTACAGTCTTTGATGTGAAGAACAGAAGTTGTTGAACTAGGAGGCGTTGGTCCTTGGCGCTTGATAGCTGGATGTCACTTGTAGTTCAATTTTCTGAAGGTTTCGCAGGTCTTGCCGAAGAACTCTGAAGCAATTCTTGATCTTGACGCGGTAGAGCCTTGGAGACTAGATCTTGAGCTTTTGCAGACTTCGATCCTTGGCATTTGGTAGTTGGAGACTGCTGACAGTTTGATCTTCTGAAGCCTTTGGAGTGCAGAATGTCGTATGCCGCCAGGGGTAGACTGTAGAGTGTGTTAAAAATGAGGTAGATGACCCCTATTTATAGGCTCTGGAGGTCTAGGTTTGCCTAGGGTTTGAGTGGGGCTTTGGGCTTCGGCCCAAATTAATTAATTATTCCTTTATTTTAATATAAAGAAATAATTGTTATTTTCTGTATCACAACTAACACGTGTCACGATATTATTGGCCATGATGCATTCCCATTTAAAATTCAATTAAATGGACCGCTGTAATTAATTTAACACGTGGCGGATAATAATTGCCCGAATAAATTTAATTTATTTTCCACCTGTCATTTTTTAATTGGTCGACAAATTTTTGCCTCCTACAGATGCCCCCTTCGAGAGTCAGCCGCGAACACAATTGTTGGGTGTTTTAAGCGGTTGAGTCTTGAATATTTAAGCACAATAATTTTTTTATCACAACTTTTCAGTTTGGATAAAAATTTCATCAGAAATTTTATCGGATAAAATTTTGGCAGTCGGAGTTGGAGTTGGAGTTGGAGAAGGAGTTGGAGTTGGAGTTGGAGTTGGAGTTGGAGTTTGAGTTTGAGTTTGAGTTTGAGTTGGAGATGGCGATGATGATGGTGATGGAGTTGGAGACTTGACTGAGAATTCTAGTAGTATCCTGAAACTTGGTCAATCAGATATTATATAAACGCGCCATCCTCGCCTCTCCCATTCATTTGATGTTCCTCGTCTTCTTCCTGGATCTGCAAACTCACAGGTTTTACAATATCTTCTTTTTTCTTTCTTTTCTTCTTCTTTTTTTTATTATTTTTTTCATATAATTTGACCTTTTCTTTTTCATGTTCAATTTGTTTTTGCCATCTTTTTGGTACAGGGAGCTAAGATTAATTGTCATTGTGTGCTTGAAGTTGTCCTTCGTCATCATCACAATCTTGTTTACTCCTCAGCGTGCTGACGTAGAATAGTCTTAGACTATTCTTTTCAGGACTGTCTGGGTCGACAGTGTCGCCATCTCGCTTCCTTGGGCTACTCCTCAGCGTATTGACATAAAGTAGTCCTAAACTACTCTCTTCAGGACTGTCTGGGTCGACAGTGTCGCTATCTCTGCTTTCGTGGACTACTCCTCAGCATACTGACGTAGAGTAGTCCTAGGCTACTCTGTTCAGGACTGTCTGGGTCGACAGAGCCGCCATCGCGTTTACTCCTCAGGGACGTTCTAATATATTAGACATCTTTGAGGTGTCTCTTTTCAGAACTGACCTGGGTCGACAGACCTGTCATGGTGTTTACTCCTCGGGGACGTTCTGATGTATTAGACATCTTTGAGGTTTCTCTTTTCAGAACTGAACTGGGTCGACAAAGTCATCGTCTCGCTACAAGTGAATCACTCCTCAGCATACTGACGCAGTGTAATCATAGACTGCTCTCTTCAAGACTGTCGACTAGGTCATGATCTCGCCCAAAGTGGTTCACACCTCAGCGTACTAACGCAAAGTAGTCCTAGACTGCTCTTTTCAGGACTGTCTGGGTTGACCGAGTCATTGTTTGCCTCAAGTGGAATACTCCTCAACTTACTGGCGTAGAGTTGTCCTATACAACTCTCTCAAAAAATGACAGTAGAGTTTGGGTCGACAGAGTCACCACTCCACCTTAGCTTCCGTTGTTTACTCCTCAGCATACTGACGTAGAGTTGTTATAGACAACTCTCTCAAAACGACAGTACAGTCTGAGTCGGCAGAGTCGTCGCACCACCTCAGCTTCTGTAGATTACTTCTTCCAAACTTTCTATCGTCTATGTGTTATGAAGAGCGAACTTGAATTCTTTGTCCAACCATGATGAGTCAATCAGACTTTATTCTGAAGATCCACGATAAGCCAACTGATCTTTTCTCGGCTACAAGCGTCATCGATTGAAAGAAGGGACATCGACAGCTGACTTGCCCCCATTATTGAATTGAATGAGACGTCGATGTCGCCAGCTTGAAAGAGTCTACCACTTAGCTAAAGGAGTTTGCCGCTGATTTGAAGGATGATGACATCGTCTTGGAGCGGAAGTCGGCTAACACGATTACGATGCCCCGACATTGCATGCTTGAAGGAAGTTGCCAACCAACTTGAGTATTTCATTGATGGTGTTGACTTGAAGTAAACCACTAATATGAAGATCTTGGCAAGCTAGAGTGCGGCTTGAAAGCCTACAATCATAATGACTTGGAAGTCGGTCTATTTCTTGTACTTTTAACGTGAGAGCCTTCATTGTGATGATGTAAAAAGTCTTTAAAATTTGATCTTAATGACTTGGTACTCTTGAATTTGGCTGACTTGGAAATCTTCATTAGATGACTTGGAAGTCGATAGGTTTGACGACGTAAGAGTCTCGAAGTTTGTTGACTTGAAAGTCTTTGGATTTGTTGACTTGAGAATCTTATGCATTGTTGACATGAGAATCTCGAATATTGACTTGGGAGTCATGATTGTTTCCTTGACTTACGAGTCCTGGTATTTTGTTGATTTGAATTTGGTTGACTTGTAAGTCTTTCATTTTATCGACTTGGGAGTCAAGAAACCTGTTGGTGAAAGAATTTGACTGACTTGGAAGTCTCTGTCTTGTTGTTGACATGGGATTCAAGAGACTTAGTGACTTAAGAGTCATGAAGTTTGTTGATTTGAAAGTCTTGAATTTTTGCTAACTTGGAAGTCTTTAATTTTCATTGACTTGGAAGTTAGTGAATCTGGTGACTTGAGAGTCTTTTATTTGATTGACTTGTGAGTCCTTGACTTAAAAGTCTTTAATTTCGACTAAGGAGTCATTAACTTTGGTGACTTGAGAATCCGACTTGAAAGCTTTGGGTTTAGACTTGTCACTTATGAGCTCTACTTGTAGATGACCCCTATTTATAGGCTTTGGAGGTCTAGGTTTGCCTAGGGTTTGAGTCGGGCTTTGGGCTTGGGCCCAAATTAATTAATTATTCCTTTATTTTAAAATAAAGAAATAATTGTTATTTTCTGCATCATAACTAACACGTGTCACGATATTATTGGCCATGATGCATTCCCATTTAAAATTCAATCAAATGGACCGCCGTAATTAATTTAACACGTGGCAGATAATAATTGGCCGTATAAATTTAATTTATTTTCCACGTGTCATTTTTTAATTGATCGACAAATTTTTGCCTCCTACAGATGTCCCCTCGAGAGTCAGCCACGATCACAAATGTTGGGTGTTTTAAACGGTTGAGTCTCGAATATTTAAGCACAATAATTTTTTTATCACAACTATTCAGTTTGGATAAAAATTTCATCAGAAATTTAATCGGATAAAATTTTGGCAGTCGGAGTTGGGGTTGGAGTTGGAGTTGGAGTTTGAGTTTAAGTTGGAGATGGTGATGGTGATGGAGTTGGAGACTTGATTGAGAATTCTAGAAGTATCCTGAAACTTGTTCAATCAGATACTATATAAACGCGCCATCCTCGCCTCTTCCATTCATTTGATGTTCCTCGTCTTCTCCCTGGATTTGCAAACTCACAGGTTTTACAGTATCTTCTTTTTCCTTTCTTTTCTTCTTCTTTTTTTATTATTTTTTTCCATATAATTTGAGCTTTTCTTTTTCATGTTCAATTGGTTTTTGCCATCTTTTCGGTACAAGGAGCTGAGATTAATTGTCATTGTGTGCTTGAAGTTGTCCTTCATCATCATCACAATCTTGCTTACTCCTCAGCGTGCTGGCGTAGAATAGTATCAGACTATTCTTTTCAGGACTGTCTGGGTCGACAGTGTCGCCATCTCGCTTCCTTGGGCTACTCTTCAGCGTACTGACGTAGAGTAGTCCTAAAGTACTCTCTTCAGGACTGCCTGGGTCCACAGTGTCGCTATATCTCCTTTCGTGGACTACTCCTCAGCGTATTGACGTAGAGTAGTCCTAGACTACTCTCTTCAGGACTGTCTGGGTCGACAAAACCGCCATCGCGTTTACTCCTCAGGGACGTTCTAATGCATTAGACATCTTTGAGGTGTCTCTTTTCAGAACTGACATGGGTCGACGGAGCTGTCATCGTGTTTACTCCTCGGGGAAATTCTGATGTATTAGACATTTATGAGGTGTCTCTTTTCAGAACTGAACTGGGTCGACAAAGTCATCGTCTAGTTGCAAGTGAATCACTCCTTAGCGTACTGACGCAGAGTAATCATAGACTGCTCCCTTCAAGACTGTCGACTAGGTCATGATCTCGCCACAAGTGGATCAATCCTCAACGTACTGACGCAAAGTGACTGCTCTTTTCAGGACTGTCTGGGTCGACCGAGTCATAGTTTGGCCTCAAGTGGAATGACTCCTCAACTTACTGGCGTAGAGTTGTCCTATTAATCTCTCTAAAAAAATGACAGTAGAGTTTGGGTCGACAGAGTCACCACTCCACCTTAGCTTCCGTTGTTTACTCCTCAGCATACTGACGTAGAGTTGTTATAGACAACTCTCTCAAAACGACAGTACAGTCTGAGTCGGCAGAGTCGTCGCACCACCTCAGCTTCTGTAGATTACTTCTTCCGAACTTTCTATCGTCTATGTGTTATGAAGAGTGAACTTGAATTCTTTTGTCTAGCCATGATGAGTCAATCGGAATTTATTCTGAAGATCCAGGATAAGCCAACTGATCTATTCTCGGCTACAAGCATCATCGATTGAAAGAAAGGACATCGACAGCTGACTTGCCCCCATTATTGAATTAAATGAGACGTTGATGTCGCCAGCTTTAAAGAGTCTACCACTTAGCTAAAGGAGGGTGTCGCTGATTTGAAGGATGATGACATCGTCTTGGAGCGGAAGTCGGCTAACACGATTACGATGCCCCGACATTGCATGCTTGAAGGAAGTTGCCAACCAGCTTGAGTATTTCATTGATGGTGCTGACTTGAAGTAAACCACTAACATGAAGATCTTGGCAAGCTAGAGTGTGGCTTGAAAGCTTACAATCATAATGACTTGGAAGTCGGTCTATTTCTTGTACTTTTGACTTGAGAGCCTTCATTGTGATGACTCAAAAAGTCTTTAAAATTTGATCTTAGTGACTTGGTACTCTTGAATGGACTTGGAAATCTTCAATTTTTTGATGACTTGGAAGTCGGTAGGTTTGACGACGTAAGAGTCTTGAAGTTTATTAACTTGAAAGTCTTTGGATTTGTTGACTTGAGAATCTTATGCATTGTTGACATAAGAATCTCGAATATTGACTTGGGAGTCATGATTTTTTCCTTGACTTACGAGTCCTGGTATTTTGTTGATTTGAATTTGGTTGACTTGTAAGTCTTTCATTTTATCGACTTGGGAGTCAAGAAACCTGTTGGTGAGAGAATTTGACTGACTTGGAAGTCTCTGTCTTGTTGTTGACATGGGATTCAAGAGACTAGTGACTTAAGAGTCATGAAGTTTGTTGATTTGAAAGTCTTGAAGTTTTGCCAACTTGGAAGTCTTTAATTTTCGTTGACTTGGAAATCGGTGAATCTGGTGACTTGAGAGTCTTTTATTTGATTGACTTGTGAGTCCTTGACTTAAAAGTCTTTAATTTCGACTTAGGAGTCATTAACTTTGGTGACTTGAGAATCCGACTTGAAAGCTTTGGGTTTAGACTTGTCACTTATAAGCTCTACTTGTACAACTTGAGAGTCTTTCACTGGAAAGTCTTGAACTTTGACTTGTGAGTCTTGAATCTACTAACTTGTAAGTCCTTAAAGTTTATTGACTTGAAAGTCTTGGAGTTTGTTGACCAAGAAAGTCTTCAAAATTTGGTGACCTGGGATGGATTTTGTTTTTTGGGTATAACTGTATTTGGGTCTACACCCAAATTGACTACATACCTTAAGAGATAGGATATGCTTAAGGATCTAGCCAAACGTAGTTCAAATTTAAAAAAAGGAGAAATGGAGAATTTTATTTATTAATTTAGACGTACACAGTTTATACTCTTGCGGGCCAGAAGTGTTACAATGATAAAAATGACAGGAACTAAAATGGCAATGAACTTTTTTTTTTGGTGAACAGTTTAGGCTCTTGTTCGGGAGCTACATCTTCTCTTTCCTAGATTTTGACTTGAGAAGAAGAAAACGTCTCCTCTCATTCAAGCTCTTCGTCGACGTTGTTTTTTCTTTGACGACCGGTGAAGATAACAGTGTGTCGCTTCACTCTGAGATGGAATGGTGCTATGAACTTCGTTGGGATCCTTCAGTCTTTATATCCAACGTTGAACACCGCTTCATGCGAGATGGAATGGTGCTATGAACTTCGTTGATGACTCCAAGGCGGCTGAATGTAGAGCTCTTTTCCTTGTGGGGTTGTGAGTTTGACACCTCTTTAGTCTGTTTGATCCTTAACAATACAACTGACTTTGATCTTGAACCATCCTTGATCCTGCTAAAAACCGAGGCTTTATCCTCTCCTCCACACTCTACCCGCTCAAAGACAGATGCTTGTTTGTGGTAAGATGACTGTCCCAACCTATGGAACACGGAGAGCTTTGACTTGGGCTGATACTTCATGCCTTCGATATTAGCTTCTTCGATCTCGAAGTAGGAGACGATGTTCACAGCTGCAACATTGTTAACTTCTCAAAGAAGTACTTCGGAAAGTATTCCTCCAGCATGAAAGGCACGAGG
The DNA here is from genome assembly GCA_029582165.1 of Portulaca oleracea. Classification (NCBI taxonomy): domain Eukaryota; kingdom Viridiplantae; phylum Streptophyta; class Magnoliopsida; order Caryophyllales; family Portulacaceae; genus Portulaca; species Portulaca oleracea. The sequence goes on from CM055887.1 coordinate 18,112,635, forward strand.
GCCTCGCTCAAGCAAGTCAGCTGAAGTAGCTTCTTATTTCTTGATGACTACAAGTTTCTTCCTCTCCGTTGAAGGTTGCAGGTTGTTTCTTCTCCTTTGTTGCTTTCTTCGACGGGGAGGTGGTTTACGGACTTCACTTTGCCCCTTAGTCTTCGTTCGAGTTCCCAAGTTCCTTCCTCCATCTTCACTGGAAGCTTTTGATACTTGCTCAAGCTGAGACTTATCTCGAGAGGCATGGACTAGCATAGGAAGGGGAATTGGTTTTTGACGTTCAAACTGAATCATCAAGAATTCCTTCCTTTCTACCGGAATCGGTTGTGCTGAAACATAATTAGCCTCGACGTTGTCATCCAATCAAGTATTATCTGTCCTTCCTCAGCTAGCTTCATGATCCGCTCCTTAAGTGTGACACACTTCTCAAGAGGGTGACTGACTACCCTATGATAGCGACAATATCTTGGGTCTGTGGTTCTTCCTGCTTCTTCCGCCCTCTTTAGTTGTGGAAGTTCGATAATTCCCGTCTCTAACAGGTTGTCGAGCATTCCTGACAAATCGGAGTCTGGAAATGGATACTTCTTTTTTTGAAGCTCCTTTAGTGTAGTGCGCTTCCTTTCAGCATCTTTCGAAGAAGTCACTTTCTCCCTTTTGGGTTTAGGTTTAGCAGAGATTCTCACTGGTTCACACATTGAAATAGCCATGGACTCCTCTGTTGAAGTCTTCGGCGACTTGCCATTCTTCTTATACCCACTGGCACCATTCCTTGATTCGGATAAAGATGAATTCCTTGCCCGTCGACTTGCTATGGTGATCTCCATATCATGTGCCTTGGTTGCCAACTCCTGAAAGGTTATAGGCTTGACCATCTTGAGGACGTAGAGTAAATCCCAGTGCATACCTTGAGCGCACATATCAACAGTTGAAGCTTCGGTAAGGCGATCCTTGCATTCAAGACTAAGGGCCCTCCAACGGTGGATATAGTCAAGTACTGGCTCGCCCTCCCACTATTTGGTGTTTGTCAACTCTGTCATGCTGACGACCCGTTAAGCGCAGTTGAACCTATTGAGAAACTCTTGCTCCATTTGTTCCCAACTGTTGATAGATTTAGGTTCTAAATCCGTATACCAATCAAACCTGATTCCTCTCAAAGAGCGAACAAACTGCTTGACTAGTCGATCTCCTTCTGTGTCGGCATTGCTACAGGTTTTGATGAAGTGAGCGATGTGCTGCATAGGATTACCTTTCCCATAAAATTGATTGAACTTCGGGGGTTGATGTCCTTGCGACATTCGAAGGGCATTGATCCTCTTCGTGTATGGCTTTGTGTAAAAGTGGATCTTGTTTGATCCCTCTCCGAGTTGAGCTCGCACTGCATTCGCCACCAAGTTTTGAATATGCTCCACGGTAAGTGATTCTACAGATGAGTTACTCTTCTTGCCTTCCCCGTCACCATCACCCTTGGAAGACTCTTTGTTAGATTCCTCTTTGTCAAAATCTTCATCGGAGTCTTGATACAGGCGCTTCTCTATCTTCTTTATCAGTTTTGCGATCTGCTCACTTTGTTCGCTGATCTTCTTGTCTTTCTCTTCACTTTCCATGGCGAGCCTGTTTAACATAGCCTCAAGTTCAACTATCTTTGCTTCCATGTTGACAGCCATCACGTCGCTTAGATCGAAGGTCGAATTTGACTTCTTGGAGAAAGAGATGAGAGGCAGAGATGTCCCACCGAGCGTGCCAAAGTTGTAAACACAAATTTCTAGTCTAAAATAAATAAAGACAGGAAGTTGAGGAACAAATTAATTTGTATTGATATTTGAATGTATGCGGGTACAATCTCTGTATTGAATACAATAGAGTAGTCCTCTGGTTCGATCTCCTTAAATTTGGGTGAGCCGAGGGCGCGGACGCTTGATCTCGATCTCGAATAGCTGAAGAGCTCTATAGCAGTTCTTGAGTTGAAGGTCTTGAGCGTTGATCTCCTTAGTGCTTGGTAGCTAGAGGCTGCTCGAAGGTTGACCATTTGCAGGTTGGCTATTGGTTTTAGTTCTTCAAGTTCTTGGATGCGAGGGCTTGAGTGCTTGGCCTCGATCGATGAACGAGATGAAGAAGATGACTGCAGTCTTTGATGTGAAGAACAGAAGTTGTTAAACAAGCAAACGTTGGTCCTTGGCGCTTGATAGCTGGATGTCACTTGTAGTTCAATTTTCTGAAGGTTTCATTGGTCTTGCCGAAGAACTCTGAAACAATTCTTGACCTTGACGCGGTAGAGGCTTGGAGACTCAATCTTGAGCTTTTGCAGACTTCGATCCTTGGCGCTTGATAGCTGGAGATTGCTGGCAGTTTGATCTTCTGAAGCCTGTGGAGTGCACAATGCCGAATGCCGCCAGGGGTAGACTGCAGAGTGTGTTAAAAATGAGGGAGATAACCCCTATTTATAGGCTCTGGAAGTCTAGGTTTGCCTAGGGTTTGAGTCGAGCTTTGGGCTTGAGCCCAAATTAATTAATTATTCCTTTATTTTAAAATAAAGAAATAGTTGTTATTTTCTGCATCATAATTAACACGTGTCACGATATTATTGGTCAAGATGCATTCCCATTCAAAATTCAATTAAATGGACAGTCGTAATTAATTTAACACGTGGCGGATAATAATTGGCCGAATAAATTTAATTTATTTTCCACGTGTCATTTTTTAATTGGTCGACAAATTTTTGCCTCCTACAGTCATAACTATTCAATTGTTGCAACATGTGATGTTCACACTTATTATGTCACACTCATTAAGTACAAGAAAAACAAACATCACCAGTTTTTCCTAATGTTCATTTCCACTAATGTCGATGTCCACTCTTGCAACATGTGATGCTCACACTTATTTTCTCACATACAACACAACCCTAAATCTTCCGGCAAAACAATGAACCTCATCATTCACAAACGTCAACAAAATTTGCAATTTAAAATTTCAAACTACAAAAGCCTTCACTAGGGTCCCAGAACTGACTAAGCTGTCTTGACCTCTACCCACAAAGGACCAATTATTCATTATTTTTTTCCATTTTGAAATATATATAATGTCAGTGTGAATATCACCATCTTTAACAGTGGACATTTACTAATGCCAATGTAGACTTCAAACTTTATGTGAAAACAATTAATCATTATTTAACCAAATACCAACTACATAACAAATTCATATATTAAAAACATATAATGTCATTGTGGACATCAACGTTTCCAATAGTGAACATTAGTCAATTCCAGTGTGGACATCATTATCACTATGGACATCACCATAAAAATCAATGGATATGACGTAAAAACTTTGAGAATTTAACACAGATGAACATCACCATGCAAGCTAAACATTAAATATACATCAATATACACTACCAAAAACTTTTGGATATCAAATACACATCCAACACACGTCAATTGTGCACATCAACTGCTGCCAAATACTGTGGACACCATCAGATATCACGTAAAAACTTTGAGAATTGAACACAGATGAACGTCAATTGTGCACACCAAATACTGTGGACACCATCAGATACATTAGTGGACATCCACAAATATACCTTTGGACAACACTCATATAACACCCAAATTTCATTCTTGACAACCCCCCGCCAAACCCCCACCTTTGACAACACAATTACCTCTCAAACTATGGACATCTATTATTGCTATTGTGGACAACATTTACCCAGTTTATCAAATGTAAAATACACATCGAAGTTTCGTATTCAACCTGCCCAAAACAATAACCTTTTACTTGCTTCTTCCACATGGACCTCCTTCGTGCTTCCTTGTTCAGCCATTGAATTCGAAAATTCACGTCTCTTAGAACACACACAATCATTTCAATGAATTAAACCCTAAAAATAATCACATAAACAAATTCACATTGGAAAACACCATTTAAAGAACACCGCACCCAATTGAAACCCTAACACCGCACCGAAACCCACACCCAAATAGCTTACCTCAAACTTTCCAACTCCGTCGTCTTTCACCGTCGAGTTCCATCTTTAGCCGTCAGGTTCGTCTTTCGCCGTCGAGTATGTCGCGTTCGTCGTCGAGTTCGCCGTGGAGTGTGGAGGAAGAGAGGAGATGAATGTTCAGTCTGGAGGAGGAGGGATGCTGAAACTTTAATTTATGTTTTGGAATTGTTGATCATGCGTCGTTTCTTGGGAAGGGGTAACTACATTTCTCTTTTTTTTGGCTCCCAGCCTCACGTGAGGGCAGTGTTAAAAGGGTTAAAAAAGAAAGCTAAACTCCACTTTTTTTCTCATCCATAGATTGAAGATCCAAGGGTCCACATTCCTAATGCTCACATGCTCACATACACACAACATTTATCCAGTTTATCAAATGTAAAATACACATCGAAGTTTCGTATTCAACCTGCCCAAAACAATAACCTTTTACTTGCTTCTTCCACATGGACATCCTTCGTGCTTCCTTGTTCACCCATTGAATTCGAAAATTCACGTCTCTTAGAACACACACAATCGTTTCAATGAATTAAACCCTAAAAATAATCACATAAACAAATTCACATTGGAAAACACCATTTAAAGAACACCGCACCCAATTGAAACCCTAACACCGCACCGAAACCCACACCCAAATAGCTTACCTCAAACTTTCCAACTCCGTCGTCTTTCACCATCGAGTTCCATCTTTAGCCGTCAGGTTCGTCTTTCGCCGTCGAGTTTGTCACGTTCGTCGTCGAGTTCGCCGTGGAGTGTGGAGGAAGAGAGGAGATGAATGTTCAGTCTGGAGGAGGAGGGATGCTGAAACTTCAATTTATGTTTTGGAATTGTTGATCATGCGTCGTTTCTTAGGAAGGGGTAACTACATTTCTCTTTTTTTTGGCTCCCAGCCTCACGTGAGGGCAGTGTTAAAAGGGTTAAAAAAAAAAAGCTAAACTCCACTTTTTTTCTCATCCATAGATTGAAGATCCAAGGGTCCACATTCCTAATGCTCACATGCTCACATACACACAATGCTCATATTATCACTTACCTATATATATATATATATATATATATATATATATATATATATATATATATTTATATATATATATATATATATATATATATATGGGAATTGATATAATGAGAAGAGGGATTTTGTGAGAAGAAAAGCATAGCAAATCATAATCATTGGTTCCAAGATCAAGGGTGGGTATTAATCTTGCTTTTTTCTTTTTTTTTTTTTTTGTTGGGAAAATGTGTATAATAAATGTTACAACATTTTTCTTTTTTTTTTTGGTTGGCTGGGAAAAAGAGGGCAATTAATACAGTGTAATTTCCAATGACATACTAATTAATTCGTAGCTCTAGAGAAAACCACATGTACCCAGAATGAACATCAACTATACTTTAAACGAACATCAATTATACCATAAATGAACACCACTTATGCCTAGAATGAACATTAACTATACCTAGAATGAACATCAATTATACCATAAAACGTCAACTATACCATAAATGAACACCACTTATACCTAGAATGAACATCAACTTTACCCTAATCAAACATCAACTGTAACATAAATGAACATCAACATGCCATGAGATGAAAAATAATTTTGTGTTCATCCTCACCTTTACGAAACCCATTTATGGTATAGTTGATATTCGTTTAGGGTATAGTTAATGTTCATTCTGGGTATATGTGGTGTACATTTATGATATAGTTGATGTTCGTTTATGGTATAGTTGATGTTCATTCTGGGTATAGATTGTTTTCTCTAGAGTTGCGAATTAATTAGTATGTCATTGGAAAACACATTGTATTAATTGCCCTCTTTTTCCCAACCAACAAAAAAAAAAGAAACATTTATTATACACATTTTCCCAACAAAACAAAAAAGAAAAAAGCAAGATTAATACCCACCCTTGACCTTGGAACCAATGGTTATGATTTGCTATGCTTTTCTTCTCACAAAATCTCTCTTCTCATATATCAATTCCCTATATATATATATATATATATATATATATATATATATATATATATATATATATGTATGTATGTATGTATCTATGTATGTATGTACGTATGTATCTATCTATCTATCTATCTATATATATATATATATATATATATATATATATATATATATATATATATATATATATATATATATATGTATATAGATACATACATACATACATACATACATACATACATACATATATATATATATATATATATATATATATATATATATATATATATAAATAAGATAATTGATTCTAATAATCCCTACATTTTCCAATTGGATAATGGTGGTTCCTATTTTCACTTTATATTCTGGTGGTCCAAAAAAAAAATGGATTTGAGTGGGACACCGGGGAGTTGAGTGGTGGTGACTCGGTGGTTTTCTGAATATATATATATATATATATATATATATTTATATATATATATATATATATATATATATATATATATAGATACATACATACATACATACATACATACATACATACATACATACATATATATATATATATATATATATAATTGGATTCTAATAATCCCTACTTTTGCCAATTGAACAATGGTGGTCCCTACTTTCACTTTATATTCTGGTGGTCCAAAAAAAAATGGATTTGAGTGGGACGTCGGCGAGTTGAGTGGTGGTGACTCGGTGGTTTTCTGACATGGCACAGTGGTCATGTGTTTGACCGCGTTGACTTTAATTTTGGGTGTCATGTCAAATTAAAAAGACATACCCACTTATTTTTCCTTTATTTTTGTTTCCAGCTTGGAACCCTCCCTCTCTTTCTCTTTCTTCTTTTCCCTTTTCCATTGTTTCTGTGTGGCAAAAATTCTTGCATTTTCTGTAATTTTGGCTCTGTTTTGGCATTATTCAATCTCTAGCCCATTAAAATCTTCCACAAATCCAAGAATTAATGCCCCTAATGGAACATCAAGAAAAAGGGAGACAAAAGAATGGTAAATAAGTGCAAGCCCTTGTTGCATAGCCTCCTTCTATTCCAAGTTATATCACTACAACAGAATAAGAAAATATAAATAAAGAATACACAAGTTACACATCCTATTCTAACTTGGCTACACAACCCAAAAGCTAAAAGAAGAGGAAAAGATGGAAACTTTCACAGAACTTAGATCAAACCCACTGAAAATAAACCTCAAATACCCTAAAAAAAACCCCTCAAAACTAACTCAAATTAGCAACATAATACCAAGCCTTGTCAAGAAGCTTGAAAACCGCAGCTTCATCTAACCCTAAAACCCTTCTGAAAGGGTACCCGAAAGAGGAAACCAAAACAGCAGCCACCAAAATGACCCAAACCCGATTCACCAACCCATGATTTAGGCAATGCCGTTTGTTGGATCTTTTGGTTCGTCGAAGCTTCTGCAAGATTCGTCGAAGCTTGGATTTGAGGGTGGTTTTAGAGGGTCGTAGATGTAGGGCGAAGGCCAGATTGGAATAACGGAGGTTGAACTGGGAGGGTAAAGAGAGAAGTGGTGAGAATTTGAGATTGATGTCGAAATTGAAGCGCTTGGCATTGGGTTTGATTCTCAATTTCCATGGGATTGTGTTTGTGTTTGTGTTGTTGTGATGGTGATTTTGATGTCGAAACAGAGCCGCCCACAGGGATGTTACGGAGAGCACTGCCTTTGGTGGGACATGTTGTTACGGACAACATGGGCTATCTAGGTGAAGAGGAAGAGGAAGGTGAATGTGAAGACAGAGAAGAAGAAGATGAGCTATCTGGGTGCGTGGGGGTAGGCCTGTTCATCGGTCCAGGACTGGACCGAATTGGACTAGAGCGAAGACCGAACTATGGACTGGATCGGACCGAGGGCTGGACCGAACTTATTTCGGTCCGGGACTGGACCGACCGAAAAAATTTTGGTCCCGGACTGGACCGATTGAAATGGACCGAATTAGGGGCAGTCTGCTCTCATTTTTTGTGTGAATTAAACTTGTGCAAATAGTTTAACATACAAACTAATACTTAATTCGAACGTTTTGCGGGACTTTTTGAAAATTAAAATTGAAGAGTGAAACTGGGAAAGTCTGAAAGTAAAAGAGGCGCTTAGGCTAGGGAGTTAGGGTGGACTGTGGAGAAAAGTCGGCTTGACTAAAATTAAAAACCCTAGGGAGTATTATTGTTCGGTCCTCGGTCCACAATTCGGTCTTTGGATTCGGTCCAGTCCCTGGTCCAAAGACCGAACTTCCATATTTTTTGGACCGAGGACTGGACCGAACTAAATTCGGTCCAGTCAATCCAGTCCTCGGTCCAGTCCGATCCAGTCCATTTTTCGGTCTGGACTAGACCATGAACAACCCTACGTGGGGGGATCTGGGTGAAGAAGAGAGAGAGAGAGAAAGAGAGGAGAACTAGAAAGGAAAAAAGGGGGAAAATAATTTTCAAGTTGGACTAAAAAAAAAAGGGAAAAGCTTTGTCATGTGTTTTATTAGTGACGTGGCAATAAAATTAGAAGTCAACCCGGTAAAACACATGGCCAATGTGTCATGTCATAAAACCACCGAGTCACCACCACTCAACTCGCCGGCGTCCCACTCAAATCCAATTTTTTTTTTTTTTGAACCACCAGAATATAAAGTGAAAGTAGCGGCCACCATTGTCCAATTAACAAAAGTAGGGATTATTAGAATCCAATTATCCTATATATATATATATATATATATATATATATATATATATATATATATATATTTATATATATAGTAGCCTATTGCGTTTTTGATTGAGAATTATAGGTTTAATTTTTGGGTTTCTTCCGGTAATTCCCTCATATATAGGTTTGTTATTATGCCCCTCCCCATATCTAGATCTGTCTGATCCTTCTATCATTCTAAAGAAACAGTTGACACACATGATGCCCTCCATGACCCTTCCTCTAAGGACCTCAAGCATCACCACTGAGGACCTCAAGCATCACCAATATATTTTGTTTGAAAGAACTAAATTAAAGGGATGGATCCGAGAATATATATTACCATATCTGAATATTCCCTGAGATATTCCATACTGATTTATGAACTTGCTTTTGAAGAAAATGAATCGAAAGGCAAGTCCATAAGCTTCCAAAGAAGTGAAGATTGAGAATCAAGGCAAGATTGGAAATTATCAACAAGCAAGGAAAGCAATTAAGAAAAGGTAACAATCAACAAGCAAGGAAAAGCAATTAAGAAATCTGTTGAGGATGAACAAGCCGCCTATAAAGAGCCAAGGCAAGATTGGAAAGTATCAACAAGCAAGGAAAGCAATTGAGAAATCCGTTGAGGATGACGAAGCCGCCTATTAAGAGCCCTAAACTGTCCTCTCCAGAGGAATAATTGATTCCAAGGAAGTTTAATCGGAGTGTAAGAATTTTAGTGAAGAAAATTCTGAGTTGTAGAACCTAGTGTGTTCATGGTGAGTTTTGTAACCAAAAGAGTGATTCTGGTGAGGCCCTCACGTTTGTGTAGCTAAAGAGAGAGTGGTTCTATCTTTAGTGAGTGTATCTTCATAACCCTCCTTAGTGAGGTCTGCCTACAGAAGCGACATTCAAGCTTCTGACCTTGTAAGCAGTTATAAGGACCTCACAGTCCTGAAATTGCCGAGTACTCTAATCTCCCCATCTCTCTTTGTACCTCAATCTTTATTCAATAAAGAAGTATCATTCAATCAAATCTGTTGCTATTAACGTCCTTGTGTTTATAAGTGCAGAAATATTTATACAACCCTATTCAACCCCCTAGGGTTCTTTCACACTCCATTAACACTATCAACCTATCTCGCTCCCTGTGTCCCTTTCTCCCTCTCCAGTCATCATCTCAAACCCTATGTAAGATATAGACGAGGTACGGGTATGGGGAAGGGTTAAGTAACAACACATTGTAGACCACAAAAAATTCTCGTTCGGGAAATTTGATTCGTATTGCTACTAAGTTGGGAATCGAATGAGGTGACTTAATACTTAAATAAGGATTTATCAAAAATGCTAATTAATAACTCTTAGGGATCATAAACTTATAAATTTAATCTCTATAAATTAAATTATGCAAGTCATAATTCAAAAAGTCGCCAACCAGTTTTTTAAAAAATAACAAACTTTGAAGGAAAGACTCCGACCTACCAATCCAGGATTTGGATTTGGGGGTAAACCACGAGTCTAAGAATTAGAGAATTTTCTGACTAGCTTGTTTTCGAAAACAACTCCAGTATAACTCAATTAAAGTGAATAAATAAAAGAGGAGGAATTTGTATAAATTTCACAGTGAAACAATTATGTCATGCGAATGAGAATTTATAAGTATACAAATTATACAAAGCATAATAATGTCAAGATTACATGATTTACAAGTTAATACTTAATAGTGATTGTTGGGACGACGGTGAAGGACATTATCTCTATATTCACTAAGGACCTAAAACGGAACCTTGACAAGGACCTCAGACGAAGTTTTGATATGCAAAGACAAAATTATGAAAATAAGAAAGAGAAGTATCTCAAGCCTTATACTATTCAAAATTCTGAATATATAATTGTACAATTAATTATAAACCAGAATATTCCTCAAGTAGAAATTTGGAACCTCACAAATCTAGAAGCAATCAGGGCATCAAAGAAGGAAATTAATAATCCGGGTGATTTCAATCAGACAAGGAAGGATAACAAATCAAGCTATTATGGACCAGAACATGGTTGCAGGATATTCCTCAAGAAAAATCTGTAAACCTCACAAATCCGGAATCAATCAAAGCATCAAATAAGGAAAGAATCCGAATGATTTCAATCAAACAAGGAAGAGGCTATAAATAAACTCGTGAACTCAAGCTAGAGAATTCATTCGATTCCAAATGATGAAATCATGAGAAAAACTGTAAGAAACCAGTGAATGTTTTGGGAGTGTATAACCAATTGATATTAGTGAGTGTGTAACTAGTAAAGGACCTCTGGTAGTTTGTAGCCGAGGACCTCAGCGAGTAGTGTAATAGAAACTAAGTATTGTAGTTTCTGTGAGTTTTTAATCACTAACGTGGTTGGTGGAATCTTTCCTCTAAGACCGCTGGTAAGACAACTTAGTTGGGATATTAGCCAAATTAGTTGGGAAATTACCTCCACTGTAACTATGATGAGGATATCAACTCCAAGACAATGAGACTGTTTGTAACCATCTCAATGTAATATTTATTTTGAAGGCAAAGCACAACTAAAGTCGCGCACATTTTATTCAACTAAGAGCAAGATCTGCTCCTCCGAAGTCACCATGTTGGAAACCTCGGGAGAGCAAGAGTTTATCCAGACATTACATAAACTACTGTTTACTGCTAAATGAACAATCGAGTGCGCCACTTTGTTATATTCCCTTTTACCAAAATCAAAGGAAATAGCATAAAAAAGGGAATTAAACGCAAGCAATCCTTTATAATTTTCCTTTCATCTGGACTCGTCCTCTATTCTCCAAGTATCCTGTCAATCACAACCTTGCAATCAGATTCAACCTCTAGCTTGCGTATCCCTTGCTTTTTTGCAAGGTGCAGGCCGCATCTAATCGCTCCTGCTTCTATGGCTTCCATGCTCCACGCCGTTTCCAGCAACTGAGCTTCCACAAATTTGACATTCCCTTCTTCATGTGTTCTAGCAACAATTCCTCATCCTCCCTTTTTGTTTTTCCTAATGGCCGCATCCGTGTTCATCTTTAGCCATCGCTATTTTGGTCCTTGCCACTTTGTTGGGGTTTGTACACGAGGGCTACTTGTGTCGCCTGCCCCGTACATTCGTAAATATCAATGTTGGTACTCAAGCGCTCAGGTGGTAAGTGTTTATAGGTCGTTGTATACACCATCAAACACCCATTGGTAGAGCTCTTGTCCATTTCAATTAGCTTCATTTCCGCCCATCTTCCAACATCTATCACATTCGTTGAGCCCACCTCAAGCCGAAAAATCTTGCATTTCCAGACTTCTCGTACCTAACGATAGTCAAGAAATATGTGATTATTCGATTCATAGTCATCCGCACAAAAGCTGCATACGGGGTCAACCTCTATTTTACGGTTTATTAGGTTTGTTTTGGTGGGGAGAGAATCATTCCATATGCTCCAGAAACATTGCTTTGCCTTGGGTACTGTTTCCATGCTCCATAACACCATACCTCCCTCCTCTTGTAATCGAGATGTCGATCCCCCTTCTGTGTTTTCTCAAATTTCAACTCTTTGGCCTATCTATGTGTCGATCTCAATGTAAAGGCGCCATCATGAGTTGGTTTCCAGCTGTGTTCGTCTTTCTCAGGTTGTTCACTCAGCATGATGGTCATGATCTCCTCAGGTGTGTGCTTAACAAAGCCCCAGCAGGTCCTTTCGTCAGCTCCCTGTTTCATGGTTAATAAACTCCGCCACATAAGCATCTCCATCTAGGAATTAAGGCGGTGTTATCACTCACCCACCAACTTTTTATGGAAGCCATTTATCCCCCCATGCCTTCACACTATAACCATTGCTAATGTTCCATAAGAATCCTTCTTTTAACAGGTCCCTCGCTCCCAGCAAGCTTCTCCAAGTGTAGCTAGGCTGATACCCTAGTGTTGCATTTTTGAAATCATCCTTTGGGAAATACTTGGCCTTCAACACCCGTGCCGCTAGTGAGTCAAGGCATTGAGTGATCTACCAAGTTTCGTTTGCTAAGAGAGCTATGTTGAAACAATTGAATTTTCTGAACCCCATGCCTCCCTTCACATTTGCTTCGCACATCTTATCCCAAGATACCTAGTTGATGCCTTTACTGTCATTTGATTTTCCCCACCAAAACCTCCTATAGGCGCTTTCCAAAGTGTTGCATATGGCGACCAGTAACTCGAAACATTGCATCACAAAGGTTGGGATGGCTTGCACAACTAACTTGAGTAGGACCTCCTTTCTCGCTTTGATGAGATGTGTCTCTTTACATCCCTTGATTTTCTTCCAGACTCGATCTTAGATGTATTAGAACACCATCTTCTTTGACGGCCCAATGTAGGTAGGCAAGCCAAGATAGCGATCACGAGTCTCAACTACCTTAAAACCCAAACTTTGTTGGGGCATTTTATTCGTTTTTTCGCTCACATTTCAACCATATGAGATTTCTGATTTGTCCACATTGATCATTTGCCTGGAAGTAACCTCATAAATTTTCAGCATCTCTAGGACTTGTAACGCCTCCTCCTTTGTAGCCTTCACAAATAGGAGGCTATCATCTGCAAAAAAACAAATGAGAGACCGTCGAAGCACTTCTCACTACTTTCATCCCATGGACCAGGTTTTTTGCTTCTCTGTCTCTAATGATTGCTTATAAAACCTCTGCACAGATCAGAAACAAATAAGGTGATAGGGGATCCCCCTAGTGGAGCCCCAGATATCTCATGATCAAATCAATAAACTTTTCCTCAAACCTCAAAGCCGTCATTATTCACTCATTGAAAACCCACTCCACCCTATCATAGGCTTTGCTCATGTCTAGCTTCAGCGCGATGTGGCCTTTCTTGGTTTGTTTTGGTCTTTTCTTGAGGTAATGAAAGTGTTCAACGACCACTAGGATATTGTTAGTAATGAGTCTCCCAGGGACAAAAACACTTTGGGTCTCGGATAATGTGAGGGAGAATACTTTTAGTCCATTAGTAATGACTTTAGGAATTAGCTTGTAGATAACACTACAAAGACTAATAGGGCGGAAATCTTTGGAGGTGACCAGGTTTTTAACTTTAGGAATGATGGCGATGAAAGTTTGATTCACCCCTGCTGGTGACATTTCGTTATTTAGGACATCCCGAGTATAAGACGCCACATCTTTTCCAACAATATGCCAACAGGTTTGAAAAAAGAGAGTGGGCGTTCCGTCAGGCCCCGAGGCCTTAGTTGGGTGTATTTGGTGTAGAGCTTGGTGGATTTCCTCTCTTGTAAAGGGTTTCCTCATAGGTTCTCTACATAAGGGTGTAGAGCTTGGTGCAGTGTAGGATCAAGGTCGTCTCTCAGGGACTTGTGTCAACTACGCACTAAACTAGTTCACTACAAAGGATGCTAGGTCGTCCAGAGTGCTTATGAATAAGAGATTTAATAAATAAAATGAGAAAAGCTATAATCTTTAAGAATTCTGACAAGTAATTAAGGGAGTTTAGGGGAGTCCACTCTAGTTAATCAATTGATAATGAGATAATTCCAGTATAAGGTAATATTGATAGTGTTGGGGTCTATAATATTTCTAAGGCTTATCATAGCAATCTTTCGATCCGAGGTGAGCTGTAGTGATTAAACTAAACACCTATTCTCATGGCTATTTAATTCAATCAAAGATAAGAACTGATTATAACACAACCCTGAGCATGAACCCATTATTTCTAACTATTTTCTATGCTTATTCAATCTTCATTTTTCCAATTCAAAGTAACAATCTTTTGACCTGATATTAAGAATCTAAACCAAGTAAGTGATGTCCAATCAATTACTATAACATACACAACACAAACGTTAAATAATTGTATTAAAACCTAAAACCGGAATCACACACGATAAATCAATCAAGAAACATTGAGTTTATCCCCTAAACGTGGAATTTAGCTACTCATGATAATAAAAACTAGGAAAATAAATACGAAATCCGAATTACGAAACATAATAAAAATGGAAAATAAACCGAACATCCGAGTCGTCGAATTCGATCTCTTCGTGTCACTCCATTTGATATCTTTTTCCTCATCTTCTATTCCTATTCTAACTAGAACGGCATCCCGAAGGGAGGAAAAATATAAAGAAAACCTAACACTAAAGTTTGACGAAACAATATACAATGAATAATGGATAGATGCCCTAATGTTAAGCGGTGGAGTTTCTTTTATATGATGACAGGAGGCGCTGGCAGCGGGGTGTTAGGCGTTCCCAACGGCTGGGATCTTTGCTGCGTTTTTTTTTCAGTTTTGAGCTAGCCGCTGCTAGTTTGCTGTTGTGGGGAGGTATAAGGCTCCGTGGCTGCTTAAGTTCGGGCAGGTGCTGCTGGGCTGTTTTGCGTCCCTTGCTTGGCAATTGGGCCGTGGAGCGTTGTAGGCCGAGGCTGGGCTACTGCTTCCTCTTCTTCTCAAATCCTTCAATCCTTCAATTCACTTTCCACTCTTTCCTCATTTTCTTCTCCATTTTCCTTGCTTTTAGGAAGATTTTCATTATAATATGCAAATCATACCAATCTCCCAACCAAATGAAGAATATCACGGAATTTGACATAAAACTACAAGATTATATTACATAATTAGTTAAAATATACAAGTTAAATACTTAATAAATACTATAAAATATACACTTATCATTTCCTAAGGTTGCTGTTAATTTTCTCTATGACTTTGGGAGCAACAAGTCTAGTGATCGGGTCTGTGTCAATGGTCTCTTGTGAAGCAAAAATATGCTGAAAATATTTCACAAACGTCCCCTCGATATCCTCTGCCTTATCGCTCTAATTCCCCTCTTTATCTTTAATGGTGGTGATTCTATTCTTCCGCATTCTTTGGGTAGCTTTTTCGTGGAAGAAGCTTGTATTCCGATCCCCGTCCTTAAGCCAGTTTTGTCGGCTTCATTGAGCCCAATACCGCTCCTCAACTTCCTCTATATGGTCAAGTTCAGCTACTAGAGAGCGTAAATGGGCCTAGTTTGTGCTTGTTGGGCCCAATTTTTGCACTTCTCTAATTTTCCTCTTCAACTCCTGGGCCTCCATCCAAAGTTTCTTGATGTCCACTCCCAGTTGTTCCTTTGCATCTTTAGACACTCATACCAATCTAGAAGAAATGTCCCTACTTGCCCCAACTCTCCATGCATCAGCCACCACCTCTTGGCATTTATCTTCCAACATCCATGCCTTATCAAAGCGACAAGGTTTGCCTTTCTGGTGGTATTTCCAAGGACTCATCTTATGGGGTGAGATGACCATTAACATTGGTAGGTGATCAGACCTCTGCTTATACAAGTGGTTACATAGTTCCAAGGGAATACGTTACTTCACCCCGCATATGCAATGAACCAATCCAGTTGTTCCTGCATACTCTCATTCTCCTCCCTGCCATTATTCCACGTCAAAGGGTGTCCTTTAAAACCTATATCCGAAAGACCACACTCTTCAATTGTTTCTCTAAAACCCTCTATCTCCCTCATGTCTTTCATGTTTCTTCCCACTTTCTCCTCCTGACTCATTATATAGTTAATGTCTGCTTCGCACATACATGGGCCATCATCCTTTCTACGCAGCCTCCTCATCAAGTCCCACGTTTTTGCTTTATCCTCCTCTCTCGAATGCCCATACAAGCCTGCGAAGCGCCATACTTTTCTTCCCTCATCATCTAGGCAGGCCATATCGATATGGTTTTGGGACATAGATAAGAGGGTAATGTTTATTGTGCTTCTTCATAGACATGCAAGACCTCCGCTTCTCATCCTTCCTTCACCCAAGCAAGTGATGTACGCACCACTTTCCATGCTTGTTTTGGCCTTCACCATACCCATTTCTTTCTCTTTCAACTTGGTCTCACTAAGGAACACAAGATCAGGATCTTCCTCTTGAAGGAGGTTTTTCAAACACCGCACCGCTCGTGGGTTGCCAAGCCCACGACAGTTCTAAACTAGGATTTTCATTGTTGTTCGTGAGGTCGGACACCGGCCTCCGCTACTTGCTCCGTTTCACTAGTCATGGCAGGCTCTTTCTCCATTTGGGATTTTTTCCACGTATCAACATGCATGGCGTCATTTGCATTCACTTCCCTTTTTCTACCCACTATGATACACTCTTCCTCCTTTTCCTTTTGTCTATGGGGACATTGGAATCATCTCCGTCTCCCTCGTGCGCTCATGCTTATCTGTATAGAATTTTGCGCCCCATCACCCCCCCTCTCCCTCTCCATTCTCTGATGTCACCAACTCCCACCTTTTACTAGTAGCGTCCGCTTCCGTTTATTTACTCCTTCCCTTCTCAGCCCCACCTACCTTCTCCTGTTCTACTTCCCTCACCTTGACTCTCCCTTAGGATTCCGTGACATTCTCTACACTCGGGTTCTTGCTTATGGTATTCCCCCATGCTCCTGCATCCCTTTTTTGGGTTGAAAGAGAAACTTCCTCGCTATCCCGCCCCCCTTTGCTTGTTCTGCTAACGTGAGACCTCTCTTAGGTAGCCATGGTGAGGCTTTCATCCAGTCTCCATATTGAAGTGTGATTTCTCCGTCCTCGTCCTCCTTCTCCTTGTAGTCACGCTCATTTCGCCCTAATTTCCTATAGTAGTAGCATATGGTAGCCAACCTCTAGGGTTCTTTCTGTTATAACAAAATTTAAAAGAAATTAAGGTGACCTTGTTAACACTTAGTATGCAAAGGGAAAGTGACTAAGAAGAAAGAAATCATGTAGTGTCAAGATTCTAGCAGAATTTTGGGGTTAGAAATAATGAGGGTGGAACCTCTATTTATAGTGGTGGAGGTGAGAATATTAGGAGAATAAAATAAAATAATTAGAGATTTATTTGGTTAACAAAAAGGGAGGAAAAATAAAATATCATCTTAGAATATTATATTTTATTTGGAAGACTTTATTTGAGGTTGGAATTGGGAAAAAGAACAATAGACTTGGAATAATATTATTGCAATATAATCTAGAAAATATTATATTCTTTGGCAAAATAAGGAAAGCGGAAAAAAGAGAACATTTTGACTTGGGTTTTTTTGCAAATAGCCGAAATTGTGGTCAACATTTGACCTTTTGATTATCTTGAGTCAAAATATTCGGTTATTCAAAATTACTACACAAATAACAAAATTTCAAACGGTCATAACTCCCTCATCTGGTCTCCGATTGATTCTATTAAAACGCGTTGGAAAGTTTATAAAATGTACTTTGTGTTCTCCAAATCTTGGTAACATCGGAGATATGTGGAAAGACTGGCATTGTGGATCTCTATATGTAGAAAGGGTGCATAATGGAGGTTTTGGAAGGAGAAATAATGAGAAATGATGAATTTTATATAAGATGCTTAGAAATGGATTGAAATGGGGTATTTTGTGTAAATGGAGGATGCATGTTAAGAATTATTTTGAGTCAGTTATTTTAAAATAATTACACTAAAAATGTCGGTATAAAATCTAGTGTCTACACATATGAGGGTAATATTAGAAGAAACCCAAATATTAAACCTATAATTTTCAATCCAAAATTCAATAGGGGTCACTTTTGACCGAATTAGGCTAAATTTGGGCAATCGTTATTCAAACCCTAAACCATAGGGTCTAAAAAATGTTGTAATAGTATGGTCCAATTAATTAATGGATAATTGGATTCTAATAATTCCTACTTTCACCAATTGGATAATGTGGACCGTACTTTCACTTTGTATTCTGGTGGTCCAAAAAAAAAAAATTGGATTTGAGTGGGATCTTGCGTGAGTTGGCGTGATGGCTGATGGTTTCTTAACGTGGCGCGTTAGGCGTAGGTTTCACCGTGTTGACCATCTATGTGGATGCCAAATATATATACTCATTTTTTTCTTTTCTACTTTCCTAATTGGCACCCAAACATCTCTCTCTTTCTCTCTCTCTCTCTCTCTCTCTCTCTCTCTCTCTCTCTTCTATGTCTCTCTCTCTTCTTTGTGCCCTCTCTCTCCCTTTCTGCCCGACCCAACACCCAACCCCTCCCTCTCTCATTATTCATTCTACTTAACAATTAATTTATGCTTCTAATGTTCTACTCTACACGGATGTCTGCATTTACCAACCATTCCAGCTCTTTCAAGTTCTTCTCTTTCATTGGGAGACATCCCAATTCAACTCCAATTCACAATAACTTATCGTAATTTGCACTGTTTCAAGCTTTAGTTTGTCTCAAACACCCAGGTATGAGTATGAGTATCCCATTTTCTTCTTCTTCTCTTTCTTATCTTTTCCTTTTTATATCTTCTTTTTGTTTCTTTTGTGGTATGTTTTAAACGGTCCCAATTGTTCGTTTCCATTAATTCTGCTTTTGGAATTGTTTTCAGCCAGATTAGGTCTACTTTCCCAATTCTGTAACTTGTTCTGGGCCCCTTCCGTTTCTCTTCAGCTCTTCAATGGGGGTACGTAGAAAACACTCCACCTAAATCCCCTTGAATTTTGCTACGTTTTTCGCTTTGTTGTTGGCTAAAAGGGGTTTGAATTTCCTGCCTAGATGATCGGCGAGGAGAGAGAAAACGATGACGCAGAAAGAGACGCCATGGGAGCTGAAAATGAAGCAAAAGGTGAAGTGGGTAGCAAAGAAAAAGTGACGGGAGTAAACCCACATACGGATTTTCACAAGGAGATTGAAATTCGAGGAGGACTTCTTCCTCTTCTTTGAAGGCTGGATTTCTCTGGCATCTTCTTCAGTTGAATCATCGCCGGCCATGGACGGTTTTGGGTATTTGTTGCCGGAATCTGAAGGTGTTTCGGGAATTGGGTGTGGGTTTTGGTCTGCCATTTTTTTCCTTTTGAAATCGAAGGTGGGGAGGAGAGGGTGAAGGGAGTTGTGAATTGATGATGAACGGTGGGTAATTAGTGCAAGTGAAGGTAGGAAGGCGGAAGACCTTTTGTCTGCTTTTGTTTCTTTAATAGTTAGGCGGCTCATTTGGTAATTGTTTTCTCCACAGATGTAATTGTTTTCTTTGAACCAGAATATACAAGCTTGGATTTGAACAATTGTCATATGCTTTGAATATACACATTTTGTTCTTCTTGGACTTTCTCTCCATGAGGTTATTGAACAATTGTAACTGATTGAGGTTATTTCCCACCCACATAGGACACAATAAACATTTCCTCTGTAAATGAAATTGCTTTGCTTCAAAGTGAAGCCATTTCCTTATTTGTCTCCACTTTAAATGAAAAAGACAGACCCCCATTTGTGTTTTTGTTTGTGCTCTGTTTTTTTTTTTTTTAGTGAAAGAGAAACAGAGAGGGGGAGGGTGGTGGTGCGTTAGGGCAGTGGTGCCGGTGGTGTAGCGGCGGTCGGCGAAGTTGGAGAGGAAGAAAGAAGGAGGAGGAAGGAAGGGAGGAGGAGGGAGGTGGTGGGGCATTGGCGTCGGGCGGGAAGAGAGAGAGAGAGAGAGAGAGAGAGAGAGAGGGAGGGGTTGGGTGTTGGGTCGGGCAGAAAGAGAGAGAGAGGGCACAAAGAAGAGAGAGAGGACATAGAAGAGAGAGAGAGAGAGATGTTTGGGCAGTAATTATAAGGAAGGACCGAGTGTACATAGCACGGTACACTCGATAAAAATATGCATTCAAGGTGAGAAAATATGCATTCAAGGTGCAAGGTGGGAAAATATGCATTCAAGGTGGGAAAAACTGCATTGCGTAAGGGAAATATGCATCCAAGTTGGGAATATATTCAAGTTGAGAAATTATCATGATACACTCATATCGTGATAATTCTGCATCCAAGGTGGGAAAAACTACATTGCGTAAGGAAAAATATGCATCCAAGTTGGGAAAATATCCAAGTTGGGAAATTATCGATCATGATACACTCATACCATGATAATTCTGCATCCAAGGTGGGAAAAATTGCATTGCGTAAGAGAAAATATGCATCCAAGTTGGGAAATTATCATGATACACTCATACCATGATAATTATGTATCCAACTGTGCATTGTGTAAGGGAAAATTATGATGTTGCAATAAATATAAATTGCAGTGCTAGAATACTACACCTAAGTCTGGAAAACATGCATTATATGATAGAAAATTTATCACCAACTGTGCATTGTGTAAGGGAAAATATGCATCCAAGGTGGGAAAAACTGCATTGGGTAAGGGAAAATATGCATCCAAGTTGGGAAAATATCCAAGTTAGGAAATTATCATGATACACTCATATCATAATAATTCTGCATCCAAGGTGGTGGGAAAAACTGCATTAAGTAAAGGAAAATATGCATTCAAGTTGGGAAATAAATAACTAAGTTGAGAAATTATCATGTCGTACACTCTTAGCACGATACACTCGATGTTATATCATAATTTGCGATGTTTGGGTGCCAATTAGGAAAATAAAAAAGAAAAAAATGAGTATATATAGTTTTTAGTCTGACATGGCATCCACATAGATGGTCAACACGGTCAAACTCAGGCCCAACGTGCCATGTCAGCAAACCACCAAGTCACCGCCACTCAACTCGCCGGCGTCCCACTCAAATGCTATTTTATTTTATTTTTTGGTCCACCAGAATACAAAGTGAAAGTACGGTCCACTATTATCCAATTGGTGAAAGTAGGGATTATTAGAATCCAATTATCCTTAATTAATTCAGACAAAAGCTAGTGTACAAAATGCAAAAAACCGTAACATATCACCTCCCTTTTGTTTTGCTTAATTTTTGACCTTATTATCTGACCCTTATTTTTATCCTAAAGGATTCAGAACTTAGCCCGAAGTTTTACTCAACATTCACACTCACACTTCACACTTGCATAAGTAGACTTTGAAAATTTAATTGTTGCTCTTGTAATCGAGCTAGTCCAAATGAATAACTAGCTGACAAAAGGATAAACTTTGATCGACTAGCAAGGTCACTAATAAATTAATCGCAGCATCTGTATCCGATAGGTTCTTTCATTAACAAGGAAGTTGCAGATAGTCATTCATGTTGAATGCACCAAAATACTATTATATTGACATCTTGGTATAATTCTTTCTTTTGCTCTCAAATAATTAGCAGGAATCCGTAAACTAATTGAAGGTTTAATTGTTAACGGCCTCCATTTTTTTAGTATGAATCTGTAATCATACGATGAATAAAGTGTTGAAACTTTAAACAACGTTATAGACTAACAATTTTCTCCTTTTATGTGTTCCCGTATATTATTTACACAAAATAAACAACGAACAAAATTGGCAAATTTGTTATAGATAATAGGGGGGTGAACATTGAGCACATGTCCACTGACACTGATCAGTGATATGATAACATAGCAGAGTACTCAATCATTGATTTCTAGTACAAGTACAGTAAAAGATTTTGCAAGGGATAAAAATAAGGCTGGAGGAGTCCAAGATCTTTACCTGTACTGTTTGTTTTAGTTATTGTAACTGAGAATTCTGTTAGTACATGCTGAGATTATCACTATCACTATCAGTATCACATTCACCGCCCATCCAGCATAGTAAGCATGCCATGCTACCAACTCTCTCTTCTCTCTCTCTCTCTCTCTCTCTCATGCCAAACTCATCCCCTCACCTTACAGTAAAAATACTTAACCAACTCTTACCCTCAATATTCCCCTTCTAACCATTTTGTTATATGGTGCTCCCTCAACCACTGCGTGTCCTAGCTTAGTCCATAGTCCATCGTTTCATATATATTTTCTTCAAAACAAAACAATTCCATATGTATTACGGATATATATATTTTCTTCAAAATAAAATTGTCATTAATATTGTATTGAAATTGTAAATTGACAAATATTATGAAAAATAAAAAGTTCGGTAATGTGACAGATATTAACTATTAAGGAATGGAAGGAGTAGTATATACATTAGCTTTACCAAAAATGTTACAATGGCCAACTTTCACTGAAGTTTTCTTTTCTAGAAGGAAAATTGGAATTAAATTCATATTTTGGAAATATTGAAGAAAATAATTCTAACTTATAATTTTGTTGTTGTTAATTAAGCTGAATTTTAATTTCAATTATTTTTTCGAGTTAAACTCATTGAAGAAGGCTTCTACATACAAATAAATGAAGCTATATTTTGCGAATGATGAACTAGTAAAATGGTGAAACTTTTGATAATGAAAAAAGCTAATTTTTTCTTTGTTGATTTTAGTGTACTGTTGCTATGCTTTCGACGGTGGACAATAAAATAATTGAAGTCAATGTTTAGTGCCTCTAAATTAACATTATTTTCTTCAATTACCCCAAATAAACATTATTTAATCTCAATTTTTTTTCTAAAATTTTATTGTTTTCTTAAAAGGACAAAATTGCCTCTAAATTAACATTTGATGCATGCGAAAGTAGTTCATGCTAGTTAACGTATGAAATAATAATCCAATGGTCCAATATTTATGAATTATATGGAGATGAAGCATCAACAACTCGCCTTTCTCCAACATATATAATCGACCATTTCTTCACAATTGTTCAACTTCAGCAAAATCTTAAACCATGGATGGAAGCTAGACTACAGACATGGAGAAGAATGTTAGAT
The DNA here is from genome assembly GCA_029582165.1 of Portulaca oleracea. Classification (NCBI taxonomy): domain Eukaryota; kingdom Viridiplantae; phylum Streptophyta; class Magnoliopsida; order Caryophyllales; family Portulacaceae; genus Portulaca; species Portulaca oleracea. The sequence continues at coordinate 18,135,848 of CM055887.1, forward strand.
GGGCGGGATTGACTCAACAATATGTTGGGAAAATGATGTTTGACCGGCTTGAATATGTTCTTCATCTTCTCTTAGCTTCTTGATTTTCTTGCGGTATATGTGACAAGATGGAGATTAAACTTAATAACCATACGGTTAACTTGTTTCGATATCGCTAAGAGTCATGGATCACATTCCTTAAGAACTATTTACTATACCGTAAATGTTTAGAGTGATAAAACTTAACTCTTATCACACTCAAGACAAAGGTTTCTCACTTGAATCACTCAAGTATAGCGGCAATCTAGACAAGAATGAAGATGTGATTATATATAGAATGAAGTTGATGATCTCAAATGGCTAAGGAATGTCTTCTATTTATAGGAGAATTTCAACCCCTCATCATACTCTTTGGTCAAAGGATAATTAAGGACCTTAATGGAGTATTATGACATTGACTTAGTCAAATAATCATAATAATATAGCCATTGGAATATATATCGGATTTAAAAACGATATTATACACTTAATACATAAGATTATATAGTTGTTAGCATTAAAAACAAATTATGGCATTCAAAACGGTCCTATTGACCGTACCATGGTCCGTGTTGCCTCAACACGACCAGTGTTGAGCCCGGAACTGTTTTTATGCACTTCTAGAGACCAGCATGACCCATGTTGGTCTCATGAACACCCGTGTTGATCATATTCTTATTGTTTATCTTATATATGACCCTTAAACTTGTACCACATGATTTCTGATGCTATATAATCTTCTTGTACTCTTGAGATAATTCCAACACAATAGGCTTATAACCATCAGACATCAAGTAGCTAGGAGAAACTACTGTTTTTATAGTATAGTGATAGACATCTTGACTCAAGATTGTTAATGACTGTCTTGAATTGTCCATATTTCACATTTTGATAACTTTTAATATATTTTCTTTAATAATTATATATATTTATCAACTATAAGATTATAATATTTATTAACTAGGTCAAAAAATATAAATAACAACCTAATTTTATCAATCATAATAGAAAATATAAATTTTATCCATAGTCTTATATTTATGAAAAAAATAATAAATAAATAATTATTTCATATTGTTTATAAGTTGTATAACCCTCAAAGCATTGAAACAAACCTTTTTCTATCATAGAAAAAGAAACATACTTTTATAATGATTCAAATACACCTACATCTAACTTTATGAGCAATTTAGGTGATATGTCATCTTGCATCAAGATGTTTATCATTTTGTTTTTTTTATATGCATTAAATTTTAATTACTCCTTTCGAATTTTATCTGTCATTTATATTTTTTGAGATTAACCTTTAATCAATAACTTTTCGCATAAATTTCAGAAAATAGGATTCTATTAATCCTAACTTATGCAATTGGACGATAATAATCATTATTTTGTTTTTGTATGCCAATGGTCCAAAAAAAATAAAATTGAGATTTTCTTAGACCACCACCGAGGGTACATCTTAAATACGATTTTGACTTGCAATTGCTCCCAACCTCAGCTCATCACTTCTCCACAATTTTTAGTAAATTGACAAAACTTTGTCCTAAATTTTTTTGATTTCTTTCTAATTTTTATGAAATTTCTCCTTTTATTCCATATAGAATCATAATAACTATACTTCATAATCTTTTTGGGGGTAAGAATGAAAAAATTAACAAAATTTTAAATTTTAAAAAATCCCAAAGTAAAAATAGGGAGGTAGATTTGGTACAAGAAAAATGCAATTTCATTTCTTTTTTGGAACTAGTAGCATATAAAAAAAAGTAGGAACTATTATCGTTCAATTGTCAAATGTTGGGGTTATTGGAATCCAACTTTCCTAAGATTTCTATTAAATAAAATACATTATTATACTTTCTTAACAGTATTTTTATTACGAATCTAATGACATAAATTTTGTACAATCAATGAATTATTATACCAATTAAGTTATCAACGGTCAAAGTATTTTTCGTACGAATATTAGGTGACAGATAAAAAGAACGGACATAGTATTATTTTTAATACACGTGTGATGCACGGTGTAATTTAAATAATTTATTTAAATTATTTATAATATTAAATTATAATAACTATCACTCTATATTTAGTAATTAATATCATTAAAAAAGTTGTACTTCATTATTGATATAATTTTGTAATAGCAACATACTCTGGTTTTAATGCTAGTTTGAAATATATATATATATATACATCCCATCATAATAGTCATATTTTCATTGAATATATATGGCTCTTCAATTTATGATGAAGTTTAAATATAACATAGATGGAGTATGCGTGAATATGTAAACTCTATCAATGCTCCGCGGGTTACCTTGGAATATAGTACGTTGTCCGCAAACCAAAATGATAAATGTTTTGTGCAAGATACATCTTGTCATTATAAAAAAACTTATATATTTATAAATTAAATTGGAAAAAAGGTACACGGTTGATTTCTATGACTATAATAATATATATAAATTGTATAAAATCACACTTTTATCTATATTTTTTAAAATTTACAAAAAGACGTCTAAAATATGCCCAACGGAAGGGGTTCATTCGTAGGGTGTCAATTTTAATTGTTGGCGTAGCCAACACATTCCAAGCTTCTTATAATTGATAATTAACAGTATCTGTCAAAACAATTGAGGTTAAAAATGATAATAAAATATCAATTTTATAAGAAACAATACACTTAAACAATGTCTAGGGGCAAGACACGTATCATCACCCGTCCGTAAAATATAGTACGTGTCAATTATAAATTGATGAATGTATATGACGTGTCTTCTTGATTAGAGACTTAGACCACAATGTTAAATGGTCTATGAACCATGGTATAATTTGGTCATCCAACCCTAAATAGGGAAAGAAGGAAACATTATATATAAATATACGGCAAACTAAGGTGCTTAAACCCCAGAAAATCCCCGATAGAAAAGAAAAGAAAAAAGGTGTAATTAAGAGGCTGAGCTTCTGAGTGGGGTAAATTAAAATGGATCAATATGCATACAACTCTGATCTTGATGAGTTGAGCATGGATGAAGAAGAGGCCAGCAGGGGAGGAGGAGTTCTTAGGAAGAGAAAGAAGAACACCGGCTCTTCCAATGACGATTCTAAGTTCAAATCTAAGAACTTAACTGCTGAGAGGAAACGCCGAGCTAAACTCAATGACAGGCTTCTTCAACTCAGAGCATTAGTCCCCATCATTACAAATGCATGTCTTCTTAATTCATTACATACTGTTTAATTGAATTTGCTGTTAATTAATTCAAAGACTAATTATTACACCTAATTAATGACCGACTATCATAACACGTTGATTAATGTGGGTCTAGATGACAAAAGCCAACATCATAAAGGATGCGATAACCTACATTGAGGAGCTCAGGAGACGGGTAGAGGAGCTTAGCGAAGAGCTTCTTGAACTGGACGAGATTCATCATGGAAACGATGACAACATGATGAAACCAGTTAGAGATGATGAAAAGCTCAATACTGCTTCTCAAGATATGAATAACTGGGGTATAGAGGTATACCATTAATCAAGCTTCTTCTTTGATAATTCGTTAGTGTACATTTATAACGTACACAACCTTTTTGGGTATTATTCTGTACGTTTATGGTTGAATATATATTATATATGTAGTCAGAGGTGAAGTTGATCCCCCTTGATGACAACAAGCTGTGGATGAAAGTGGTGTATCCAAACAGGTCGGGGGTACTCACTAAAGTGGTTGAGGCTCTAAACAATCTTGGGTTTCAGTTTAATGATACCAGTCTTACCACCTCCAGAGTAGCGGCTATGCTCACTTCTTCCTTAGAGGTAATAATATCTAACTTATGATCCTAATCTTTTTTGAACCGAACAATTCTTATATCTGTAATTTTAATGTGAAATTCATCATAAGTTTATTTTAAAATTCATTACTTTTTGTAAATTTGTCAATTCGTTACAAGATTTATTAGTTAATAAATTGACCTCTTTAAGTTACCTGTATAAAGAACATTTTATAATACCATCGTATATATAGGGATGATCTGGTGGTAGATGTCATTATTTTCCAAAAAGAACACAAAGTTAATTCCAACTAGAGGTGTCCCTGAATTCCCTTATAGACAATTAAAAAAATTATTATGTGCAACCAAATAAAATTTAACCAAGTTTTTCAGGAAAAAAATCTCATCAGTTTACTAGTTAAATGACGTAAATAAGATCCACACATTGTAGGTCACTATCAATTGACTATATATATTCCCTTCCATCCTTATTTATTTGTCTAATTAAAGATTCTTTTTTGCCCCTAATTATTTGTTATATTACATTTTCAATGTGATTTTTACTATTTTTTTTTGTTCTCCATTATTCATAATTAATGTTTACCTATATAAGCGATTTTATTTTTTTTTCTTCCTAACTTAATTAGAACATGATTTTCCTTTACTTCTTCAAAGCATGAAATAAATTGGGCCAAAGTGTTAGATAAATAGGGACCAATGGAGAATTTTAGTAGGATGATAGGGGCCAAGGAGGTTGATTTGTATTTTGTGCTCTTATGTATTTATTTTTCGTTCATTTTCCATGATGCTTTGGAGTGTAAACCAAGAGTTCTTGGCACAGCGAAATAATGGACCAATAATGTTAGACATAGATAGATGGACTCATGGCCCATTTGAAATTTTTAGGGCTTATTCAATATAAGGGTCTTTTGTCGTGGATCTTCAACGTAGAAATTAAACTACCCATCTGTTCCATATTAATTGTCTTAATTTTGATATTCAGATCTCCAATTTCACTCTTTGATTGATAATTTTTCATTTAATATGTTATTAATTATTGCAATAGTATACTTTTATGATAGTATTTTTCGTTCCGAAACTAATGGTATTAATTTTATATAGCAAATCATTGTAAATTTTGAGAAATTTATGGTCAAAATTTTAGAAATTTGATTGTATGATTTTCAAACACGACAATTAATATGAAACAGTGGGAGTAACTAAAACCTAACTCTTTCTCCTAAAATGGATGAAACACGAAATAGATGAAGACTAAAAATTGCTAATCAACTGCATGAAATGTTAGCCATGGACTCAAGGCCCATGGCAAATTTTCAGGGCTTCTTAAATATAGCTGACTTCTTTTCTTTCTTTTTTTTTTTTTTTTGTGGATCCTGGATAGAGTAATTGAAGCTAACTCTAACCTAATTAACTCTTTGTATGATTGGATTTTTAGGGGACATGTGATGGAAGTCTTGATGTTGAAAAGACCAAAGAGCTGCTACAGCATATCACCAGCATGATTTAGAGCTGCCTAGGGATGCCAGGAATGATACTTAGAGGATAATTATTAGAAAACTTTTAAAATATACAAAGGAAGTGCAACCGAAAAAAAAGAAAGTGGCTTATCAGTTATGATATATTGGACCTAGGAAATAACACACATAAAAGAACGAAAACAGGGGACAAAAAGAAAAGAAACAAAACAATCCAATTTCATTCACGAATTATGATACTGAGAAAGAATATATCTACATAAATTTATTCAAACTCCAAATATATCCATGTTGCACGTTATTTTTGTTAAATTTTGGAAACTATGAATATAATCCCTCACCTTTATGAAATATGACTCTTACCCGTTTTACTTTTGAGATATTATTTTCCCCTCCCGTTGTCCTTTTGGTATATCGATTTTGTTAAATGTCACCTTAGGGGCGATGGATAAGAGATATCTGAATTTGTTTTAATGTATATTTTGAATGTGAATCTAAATTTATTTTATATCAATATATTACTTTCCTATTTAAACAAATAAAATATTCCCTAATTAAGTTTTTTATATTGTGATTCTCATCATTTCTTGAATTCAATTAAGATTTTATTTTCCAACATGATTTCTTGCACATGAAAATCATAAGATCCTATCTTAGGGGGGCTTTAATTTTTTGGAAGTAAAATACCGTAATTGCCCATTCTAGTTGAGTAGTTGTATTCATGGTGAAGTTTTTTGCATGGAAATTAGGTTTGGTGCATATTGGATTTGAAGAAATGAAAAAAAAAATCTTCACATCCTTTATCATAAAGTATTTTTAGTTGTAGATGGCGTCATTACTTAAATCTAACATGACAAGATTTTATTTGTTCAAGAACCAAAGAAGTATATAATAAATGTAGTATTATGAAAGAAAGGATTTAGATTCACATCCAAAATAAATCATAAAACAAATTTAGATATTTCTTATCCATCGCCCTTAGGGCGACTTTTAGCAAAATCGTTGATCTATTCACCCTTTCAAGGTTATTCATTGATGAAGATATATATCCATATATGCTTCATCCATTCCATAATAGTTGTCCATTTAGCTAAAGTTAAAAAATTAAGAAAATGAGTTAGTTAAGTACTATATTGTATAGAAAATTATGAAATAATAGTATTAAATTACTATTATATCTTTGTCTCTTTTACTTTTTTTTATCTCTGTGCCAAAATAATTATTTAAAAAATTAGTTAGTTAAAAAAATTGCATTGAAATTATAAAACGACAAGTATTATAGGACAAATAAAATTAGTTAAAGTAACAATTACTACAATAAAAGAAGTCAAAGATATGAGTGCTTGGACAAAAACACCACCCAACTTTCCAATTTAATCAAAATTGCCACTGTATTTTAAAAACTGTCAAAATTGCCACTTAACTTTTCAAATTAGTCGAAAATACTCATCTACCCTTAATTTAACCTGCTATAGCAGATAAATCTTATTTCTTCCCCAATTTTCCAATCACTTCCTCTTCCACTTCTCCATCGATTTTCCATCTTCTTCTCCCTTAGTTCATCTTCTTCTCCCCTGCTTCAACTTCTTCTGAAGTGGGCTTGCCCAATTTCTCTCTCTCTCTCTCTCTCTCTCTCTCTCTCTCTCTCTCTCTCTCTCTCTCCGTAAATACAGACACTTTCCTCTATTTCTCTCTCTTACCCTCAATTGTTATTCTTCAATCTTCACTTCCATCCAACAATCCAGAAGGCTAAACACAAATCCAAAGCATAGATGTCTTCTGTACTGGGTCGGACCCAATGGAAGTTCATTGTTTTTCCTTTTCTTAAATAATTGTTGGTTTTATGCTAGTAGCTATTGAAATTTGCTGGTTTCTGGGGAAATGGATGGATTGAGGAGTGGATTTTGTGGGCAACGTGGATTTGTATTTATAATTGTTTGCTTTTTGTTCTCGATGGATATGAAAGTTTCTGATTTGAGGAAATTGATGAATTTTTGTAAGTGGGCAATGGGGGTTTCTTGTTTAAGTAGTTGCATATGGGAAACTTGTTTAATTGGATTGATATGGGCTATGTAATTGTGGAATGAGTTTTGTGGGCAGAGGAGGGGGTTGGGGTTGTTTGAGAACTTGAATAAGGTTGTTGTTTTCAGCTATTGTAGGACAAACATTTGTCTATGTAGAAAAATGTCTTCGTAAATACAATCTTTTCCGATCCAACAACCCTCAATTTTTGAACGAAAGTGTTCTATACTTCGTCCTCTTCAAGCATGGAAGAAAGCCATTCTTTTCGACCCATTGAATTGAACCTCACGGCCAATTGGGTGGGACCCAATATGTGCGATTATATCAGTGTCTTCTGTGCTCTGCCGCTGGACGATCCTTACATCAATACCGTGGCTGGTGTTGATCTCAATCACGGTGACATCGCCGAATACCTCCCGGAGGAGGTCGACCTTGAAGCTGGCTCTCTTTCACATCAACTCTAACCGCTTCTAAGAACCATCCCACATAAATTCAGCCACTTGAAGCTGTTGTTCAAACTAGATCTAAGCAACAACCGCTTTGCCGGCAGGTTTCCCACAGTGGTTTTGAGTCTACCCAGCTTGAAGATGATGGAGAAGAGGAAGAATAAGGGACTGGAAAATTAAGGGAGGAAATTGGGTTTACCTGCTATAGCAAGTTAAAATAAAGATAGAGGGGTATTTTTTTATTAATCTAGAAAGTTAGGTGACAATTTTGACAGTTTTTAAAGTGCAGTGGTAATTTTGATTAAATTGGAAAGTAGGGTGACATTTTTATCCAAGCACTCTACATATGTTCATCAAAGAAATGAAGGCCAAGGTGTAAAATATCGATACCACAAGGATCAAGGTAAACTGATTCACAAAAGGCAAAAGCATTTTAACTAATTTCAAAATATTAAAAAAAATACTCCCTTCATCCCTAAATAAGTGTCAATTTGACTGAGCATTGACCATTGATTATTCACAAATTATAATGACTTACAATATAAAATTAACAACATTGTAATTTTTAGTGCAATATCTTTCTAACGGTGTTAATTTCATATTGTAACTCATCTTAATTTATGAGTAATGAACGATCAAAGATTAGTTAAATTAAAACTCATTTAGACCCTATTCAACAATATCATTTGGGACAAAGTTTAGCATTTTGAAACTTCAAAACGCTATTTGACTAGATTTCAAGCGTCGGATAATATCACGTTTACTGCCAGCAAATAGCGTTTCTGTGACGATTTGTTAGACGTTACAAATGTTAACGTTTATAGATTTCAGACAGTAGCATTTCAACTTCCTTGTTCCAAAATTACCCTCAAGTTTTTTTTTATTTTACATCTGAAGAGGTCCGGGTTCCTTACTCCTCTCTGGTGGCCACCGCCAAGCGAACTGCTTCGTCCAATTCGAACCTCGAGTTGCAATTTCCAGTCACTTCAGGAGCTGGGAGGCTAGTCTCGGCCATCCGATGGATGGGCCCCGGGGCTCCTTAGGGAGGGGCCCGCTCACAACACCGACCGAGGCTCGAATCGACCGGCCGTCTCGAGACTAGAGCATAGAAGGTATCGGGGTGCGAGTGTTTAAAACCCCGAGATTAATAAAGCCCAGGGCACAACCGTGGTCATCAGGGAGCCTGCTCGACCGAGCCACATCCTGGCTCGCCTGAGCAAGGTTTCTGCCGAGGGTGAACTGGGCGCCAGGGGGCCTGCTCGCCCGAGCTGTTCCTTTTGCTCGCCCGAGCAACGTTCTGTCGCCAGTCGCACAACCACGCAGCCTAAGACCCGCCGCCGAGCCGGACTTCACGAGATGCCGCACACAACTGCCGCCGCTTCTTCCGCCGCCTTGAGCCGTTGGAAGAGACCTTTTTTTCGCTGTTTTGGCTTAATTTTGGGTTTAGTATAAATAGCTCGTTATTATACTTCTCCAGGGAGTTTTTGACTAATTAATGAATATGCTTATGCATGGAATAGGGTTGCTTCCCTTTCTCTCAAAATCTTGCTTTACTTTATCCATTGAGTAATGGTGGTGTTTGCAAGTCTTCTCTTTATTGATCATTTGGTGGATTCTTCCTTTATGATGGTCATGGTGGGATGCTAGGCTTTGGTGGTGGATTCTCCTTTATCCAAAGTCATATCCAAGTCCTTTGGGTGATCAAGCTCTTTTTCGATCGTGAATCAAGTCTCTCAAGCTAGTCCATCAATCTTTCCCATCACGCCACGCTGCATTTGGTATCAGAGCACAAGGTTATTCACCTAGCTTGAGTATTCCATTGTTCTTGCTAGATTGTTCTCTATTGTTGGATTTTTGCTATTTTGATTGAAATATTGGTGTTCCCCAACCCTTGTGACTCCAAGTGTGCTGGAGAAATTGTTATTGCTGTTGTGTTTGTTGATTTTGATGCATATTGGAGCTTTGAGGAAGAGTTGGAAAGTTGTGCACACAAGGTGTTCGATAAAATGCCCAAGTGAGAAAAACACAAAGAACCCTTATCCAAACACAAGCCAGCTACAAGAAAACCCCTAAACTCCACAAAATATACCAAACACAATCTGTTCCATACCTTTTCCCTCGATATGGATGGTCACGATGATTCCGATCGAGAGGAACCTAGCCACCGGAGGAGTTCCCGAGTCCAAGGAATTGAGGACCGACTCGCCACGATGGACGAGAGGTTCACTTCTCTTGAGAATCATAACGCCAACATTGAGCGGACTCTTCTAGAGATTGCGGCACAAATGAACACTTTGACAGTGCAACGTCAAGGGCAACCACAAGTTCAACGTCGGAGACGTGCACAGAGCCCTATCCGTCCTCCTCCAAACTTTGAGTCGAGTGACGATGCTAGAGGCTCTCCACGACACCGAATTCGTCGGAATGTGCATGATCAACCCCCTCATGACGACTTCCAGGACGTTAAGATTGACATCCCCAAATTCAACGGCTCCACCGACCCGAATGGCTACCTCGAATGGACCCAATTGATGGATAGGATCGTCAAAACCAAGGAGTATGATGAGGAGAAGGCTTATAAGATCGCAAGTTTAAAACTCACCAAGGCCGCTTCGCTTTGGTTCGAGAATATGAAGTCACAACGGGCTCGAGAAGGGAAGGCGAGAATTTCCACTTGGACCCATCTTAAGCAAGTGATGAATCGCCGTTTTTTACCAAGCACTTACCGTCATGACAATCTGAAAAGGGCCTATGCCCTAACTCAAGGCACACGAACCGTTGGAGAGTACATATCTGAATTCGAACAACTTCTTATCAAAAGTGGCCTCCAGGAACCTGAAGATCAAACCATGATGCGTTTTTTGAATGGCTTGGATCCCAGCATCGCTAAAAGGGTCGAGATCCAACCATACTATTCTCTGGATGAGTTGTGTAGCTTGGCCCTTCGGGTTGAACGACGTCGCAAAGAAAGGACTCTCGCCAAGTCTACTTCACGCAACTATTTTCCACCGTCAAATCGACCTCCTTTTCAATCGGCCACACCCAAACCTAGTGAGACACCCAAGTTCCCTGCGACACCCCGAACTGACAAAGGGAAGGGACTTGTTGTGGCGTCTCCTACGGGGACCACTCGTCTTATGGAAGGAAAGAAATGCTTCAAGTGCCATGGATATGGCCACTTCCAGGCCGATTGTCCAAACCGGCGGACCTTGACTCTCAAGGAGGTTCAGGACATTGACGAGGAATTGCAAGGAGCCCAGGATGAACCCGGATTTGTTGTCGAGGATGCATACACTAGTGAGGAAGGAGAAACCGCGGCTGTTTCGCGTGACCAAGGAGACGCTCTTGTCTTGAGGCGAGCTTTGCATGTCCAAGAAGTCTCACTCGACAGAGCCCAGCGGGAGACTATATTCCAAACACGATGCTTAGTTGGGGGCAAGGTGTGCGAGCTCATCATCGACGGGGGGAGCTGTACTAATGTGGCCTCTACCTATATGGTTGACAAACTGGGATTACCCCTATTGCCGCATCCCCGTCCTTATTCGCTGAAATGGCTCAATGACCGCGACGGCATTAAGGTAACAAATCGTGTCTTAGTGAATTTAACCTTTGGCACTAACTACAAGGACTCTATTGTTTGTGATGTTGTCCCCATGAGCGCGTGTCACATATTGTTGGGTCGACCGTGGCAATTCGACAAGAAAACCACTCATGACGGGTCGAAGAATACTTACTCCTTTATCCACGAGGGCAAGAGGGTTAAACTCCTTCCACTAGCACCACATGAAATATCACCACCTAAACCTGGGGCGGGAAGTGAGGGGCCCAAACACTTGAGTGAGACACGGGTCGAGCGAGCCCTAAGCAAGGGGAAGGCTATTTTTGCCTTACTCCTCTTAGAGGCGAACACATGTGAGGAAGTGAAACCTAAACACCCTCTCGTTGCCCCCCTTCTTGCTGAATTTGGAGATGTATTCCCCGAAGAACTCCCACCGGGTCTACCTCCTATCCGAGGTATTGAGCATCAGATCGACCTTATTCCCGGCGCTCCACTTCCAAACAAGGCGCCATATCGGTGCAACCCACAAGAGACTAGGGAGTTACAAAGGCAGGTTGACGAGCTTATATCACGAGGCTATGTTCGAGAGAGTATGAGTCCGTGGTCCGTCCCGGCCCTCTTGGTTCCGAAGAAAGATGGTACTTTCAGGATGTGTGTAGATAGCCGAGCCATCAACAATATTACCATCAAGTATCGGTACCCTATACGAGGCTTGACGACATGCTCGATGAGCTACATGGTTCCTGTATTTTCTCCAAGATTGACCTACGGAGTGGCTATCATCAAATCCGTATGAAGGAAGGCGATGAGTGGAAGACGGCGTTCAAGACAAAAGAGGGATTATATGAGTGGCTTGTCATGCCATTTGGGCTTTCCAACGCCCCGAGCACATTCGTGCGTCTTATGAACGAGATGTTGCGACCCTTTATTGGTAAATTCGTCGTGGTTTATTTCGATGATATCCTAGTATATTTAAGGAGTGAAGCGGAGCATATTATGCATTTGGAGCGGGTGTTCGAGGTTTTGCGGCAACAACGGCTATATGGTAAACTAGAGAAGTGCGAATTTTGCACTCCCCAAGTCACCTTTCTTGGGTATATTGTCTCCGGCACGGGTATTTCTATGGACCCTTCGAAGGTGGAGGCCATCCGTTCTTGGCCCTCTCCCTCTACTATCACGGAGGTGAGGAGCTTCCACGGTCTTGCTTCGTTCTACCGTCGGTTCATCAAGGGCTTTAGTACCCTTACCGCTCCCATTACCGAGTGCATGAAGAAGGGCGCCTTTGAGTGGACCCGAGCAGCCCAAGGAGCTTTTGAGAAGCTGAAGTCACAACTTTGTGAGGCTCCGGTACTTGCTCTCCCGGATTTCACACAAGCCTTCGAAGTTGATTGCGATGCTAGTGGTGTAGGCATTGGGGCCGTGTTGATGCAAAACCAACGTCCTATCGCTTATTTCAGTGAGAAACTCAGTGGTTCAAGGAGGAACTATTCCACGTATGATAAGGAGTTTTATGCTCTCGTTCGGGCTCTAGATCATTGGTCACACTATTTGAGGCCGAGCCAGTTTGTCCTTCATTCCGACCATGAGGCGCTCAAATATTTGAATGGACAACACAAGCTTAGCTCCCGGCATGCTAATTGGGTTGAGTTCCTTCAAGGATTTAATTTTGTAGCGAAACACAAGAAGGGGAGTATAAATGTGGTCGCCGATGCGCTTTCGAGGAGACACTCTCTTCTTTCCGTAGTTGAGGCGAGGGTACTTGGGTTTCAACACTTGAAGGAGTTTTATAAGGAGGATGACTTTAAATCACACCTCGGTGGTGGTGATGGACCGTATTTGCTACAAGATGGATTTCTCTTCAAGGGCAACAAATTGTGCGTTCCAAAATGTCCGTTAAGAAAGCTTCTAGTGCGGGAGATTCATGGAGGTGGACTCGCCGGTCATTTCGGTATCAATAAGACCACCGACATGTTAAAAGAGCACTTTTATTGGCCGAAGATGGGAGGCGATGTGCAGGACGTGATATCAAAGTGTATTATTTGCCACCATGCCAAAAGCCAGTTCCACCAAGGGCTTTATACACCCCTTCCGGTTCCGAATGGTCCGTGGGAGGATTTGAGTATGGACTTCATTGTAGCCCTTCCCCGAACCGTGCGTGGCAAGGATGCAATCCTAGTCGTCGTTGACCGTTTTTCTAAGATGGCGCATTTCATTGCCTGCGAGAAAACCGATGACGCCACACATATTGCCACCCTTTTCTTCCGAGAGGTGGTGCGTTTGCATGGAGTCCCGAGGACTATTGTGTCGGATCGTGATACTAAATTCATGGGTCACTTTTGGAGGTCTTTGTGGAAGCTCTTGGGAACGAAGCTGTTATTTAGCACATCGCATCATCCTCAAACAGACGGCCAAACTGAGGTAACTAACAAGACACTCATTACAATACTTCGTGGTCTTGTGAGTCGGAGTCTACGAGATTGGGATACCAAGTTATGTCACGCCGAGTTTGCCTATAATCGGTCCCCCTCTCTTGCTACGGGTCATTCACCCTTTCAGACTTGCTATGGTATCAACCCCATAACTCCTATCGAACTCCTTCCTCTTCCTCTAGAGTCGAGGGTTAGCTTTGAAGCAAGTGAAAAGGCCGCTGAGATCCAGAAGCTTCGCCGACAAATTCGGGAAAAGATCGAGCGCACCAATGAACTTTATAGGGCCCGAGCCAACAAGCATCGCCGTGATATCACGTTCAAGCCCGGCGACTTGGTTTGGCTACATCTAAGGAAGGAACGGTTTCCATCCCAGAGGAGTAATAAGCTAAAGCCACGAAGCGAGGGACCGTTCAAAATTTTGGCCAAGATAAATGACAACGCTTACAAACTTGATCTTCCGCGAGACATCGGTGTTTCATCAACCTTCAACATCGGGGACCTCTCACCCTACATTGAGGATGTTGAACCCGACGTGGATTTGAGGGCAAATCCTCTTCAAGAAGGGGAGGATGAAGAGGTCCGGGTTCCTTTCTCCTCTCTGGTGGCCAAGCGCCGTCGGCCCAATCGAACCTCAAGTTGCAATTTCAGTCACGGGAGCGAGGCTAGTCTCGGCCATCCGATGGATGGGCCCCGGATCCTTAGGAGGGCCGCTCACAACACCGACCCGAGGCCCTGAATGGACCGGCCGTCGAGACTAGAGCATAGAAGGTATCGGGTGCGAGTGTTTAAAACCCCGGATTAATAAAGCCTGTGGCACAACCGTGGTCATCGAGGAGCTCGCCGACCGAGCCACACCCTGGCTCGCCCGAGCAAGGTTTCTGCCTAGTGTGAACTAGGCGCCAGGAAAGCGATTCCTTTTGCTCGCCCGAGCAACGTTCTGTCGGTGTCGCACAACCACGCAGCCGAAGACACCGCTCGCGGCGTTTCTCCGCCGCGCCGCCGGACTTGCCGGAGATGCTGCACACACAACCTGCCGACGGCCGACGACGAGCGAAGGCTGCTCGCCGCGCCGAGCCGCTTCGCTCGCGCCGAGCGTTCTGGAAGAGACCTTTTTTTCGCTGTTTTGGCTTAATTTTGGGTTTAGTATAAATAGCTCGTTATTATACTTCTCGAGGGAGTTTTTGACTGATTAATGAATATGCTTATGCATGGAATAGGGTTGCTTCCCTTTCTCTCAAAATCTTGCTTTACTTTATCCATTGAGTAATGGTGGTGTTTGCAAGTCTTCTCTTTATTGATCATTTGGTGGATTCTTCCTTTATGATGGTCATGGTGGGATGCTAGGCTTTGGTGGTGGATTCTCCTTTATCCAAAGTCATATCCAAGTCCTTTGGGTGATCAAGCTCTTTTTCGATCGGGAATCAAGTCTCTCAAGCTAGTCCATCAATCTTTCCCATCACGCCACGCTCCAACATCCCTTGCCATTATTATAATATGTCACCCACTCTAGTCTGCTCACACCTCAAACCTTAGGTCCTCCCAAACTCCAAATCCTTGATAAGCCATTGACGAATCAAGAATGGAAGGAGCCCATTGCGTGAATTCATTGTGATATTTCACATTTAAACCATCATTTAGTTTGGGGTTGTCCAAAGATAAGTCCTTTGATTATTGGTTTGTCAGGAAATGAGTTTAGAACATAGATTGTATGAATTTTAGTATGTGAAATTCACCGTCTATCTTCCTTTTTCATAGTATATGTGTTAAATCTCAGATATTGCAGAAAAGATTGGAGTGAAAAGTAATAGAAGAATGTTATTATGTGTAAGAATGAATTCTGATGAACACAAGTAAGCATATATATAGAAAATAGAGGAAACGAGAAGAAAAGAAGAATATAAAAGAAAAAAAATAATAATCTGCTACAACCACCTTAACTAACTAACTAACAGATTAAGGTATAGTTCATATCCCCTCCCCCCCCCCTCCTCCTTCAAGGTGGATTGGGAGGAGCATTGACCAAACCTAACCTTGAAGACAACATATTGTGTTGATACTCTCCTAGAGGTTTTGTCATAATGTTAGCTAGTTAATTGTTGGTAGATACATGAGCTGTGTGAATGAGACCTTCTTGTATCTTATCCCAGATGTAATGGCAATCTATACTTATGTGTTTTGTTCTTTCATGAAAAATTGGATTGGTAACAATATGTTGAGCAACTTTATTATCACAGAAGAGTGTAATGGGTCCTTCTTGAGTGATGTGAAAATCTATAAAAATTTGGGAAATCCACTCGATTTCTGAAGTTGTTCCGACATTGCATGATATTCAGCCTCTGCTGATGATTTTAGAACAGTCTTTTGTTTCTTTGTTTTCCATGAAATAAGAGAATCTCAAAGAAAAATACAATAGCATGTCAAGGACCTTGTTGTGAATTGAAAACTACCTTAGTTTGCATCTATATAAGCAGTGAGTTGGAGGGAGTTGTTGTTGGGATAAAAAAGACCTTGGTTGATAGTGCCCTTCGAATACTTGAGAATATGTATGGCCACATTGTGATGAAGATCAATTGGTGCTTGCAAGAATTGGTTCATGTGCTAAACAACATAGATGATGTCACGCCTAGTGAGAATAAGATAAAGAAGCCTTCTAATGATGCATCTGTAGGGAGTGGGATCAAAAAGTGGACTCCATGTGTTAAGAGAGATCTTTATGTTGGGAATGTCCCGACAATTTCGATATACACGGAGTTAAAACCAAAATAATATATTAATTATATGTCTTGCTAGTGACCTCTATAATTGGTAATTAAATGTGTTTAGTTACAACTATATTATTTGGTTTATTGGGTCACACAAGTTAGTGCCCTAGAACAATGTATGTAACCTAAATAATATCGTATTATGCTTAGGGATAGCCTAACATAGACCAAATTGGGCTCGTCACGGACCATGGTGATTATGGGCCAACTTAATGGACATTCTGGAGGCCAACACGGACCGTGTTGGATCAACACGGACCGTGTTGGATCAACACGGACCGTGTTGGGCCTCAGAATACGCCGTTACGTGAAGTCGGCCATTAGGGTTTCAATTGCCCTCTCCCCAAGTTATCTAAACACTATAAAAGGGAGTCTCTATGAGAGATTAATTACCACCAACTGCTTGAGACTTTCATAGAGATACCAAGGTTATTTCCTGAGTTCCTCTCTCTCTTAGTTTGCAGTTACTGTTTCATGAAACAACCACCTATACCGAAACACATACATCTTAGATTGAGATCTATCTCGATCGGGTCTTTCCAACAATCGAGTTCCCGGAGTGCTGCGTGGACTTACAGTAGAGGATTTCTACATTGGAATCTCAAAGGTCAACTTCTACATCAGTCGGATTAGCGATAAGGTATAATTACTAAAGCCTCTGCAATTGTTTCTTTCTTGGTTGATTAATTGTTTTATAATCGTTATGAATATTCTGCCAATTAATCTGTATCTGTTTAAGAAATAAATAACCTAAAACCCAATAGCGGTATCAGAGTCAGGTTTGATCCTGGGACCTGTGGTATCATAAAACCCTAAATCTTTTTAGGTTACTATGATAAAATTTGGAATTTTGTTAACTTTTGTCCATCATGCAAACTGTTTAGGAAACCTTTATTTAGTATTTGTTTCCTTAAGTAGGTTATATTGCAATTAAATATGCCTTTATAATTTGTTATTTAAAGTATGTGCTATATTTGATATAATTATTGCAATATTGCTTGTTTGCATGTGCTTCTAATATGACCATATATAGTCGATTTTACCGGTCTGCGTACCGGGTTTGGTGAAATACGGTCTGCGTGTCGTCATTGGATTATTTAAATTTAAATTTCGTTTGAGTTTATTTTAATACATGTAAGGCCTCTTTGGAGTTCCACTTTGTAGTTTGTTGTACTTGGAGACATCAAGTCAAGTGGGAGCCCAACGACAATGGAGGTGTTGGTCCGAGTTGGAGCCGTATCCGAGGAAGTTGCAAAATCCAAGAAGAAATTATTGAAGACTGTCAAGGCTTAGTTAAATTAGTTTGATTAAATCTAGGTGACTATACTAGGGGTTTTATTTTATGCTTTAAATTGTTATAGCATGTTGTTTTTTATTCCTTTTATGCTTTTCGAAAGAGTTTACCTAGAATTGCATGCTCAGGATAATAAAACCTACTCTCAAAATTGAATTATTGCTCAACCTATCGAAACAACACTTAGACGGAAAAATAAAGAAAGCCAAAGTGAATTATTTGTCTGTCATTAATTAATAAGTAAGGTGGGAGTTAGGTTAATTCAAATTAACAAGCAAAACAGTTTTGGACTAAGAGCAGTGGAAGAGAAATATTGTATTCAATACAAATTTCTTGCCAAGAGTCATTTTGAATGATCGATCATAAGATGATCCACCAAAGGTGACGTGGGCTCGAGTTTTGTTGGGCCAAAGTCCACTTGAGCCCATGAATCTTGTGGGTCTTGGTTAATTAAAACACTAAATGACAGTTGATAAAGTATTTTGATTTAAATTAAAATTAATTTAATTTCTTTTGGTGAATAATAACTAAAATGAACCAAATTGTCTCGTAGAATTATTTATGTATTTTAACTCAAACGTCCACCACTAATAAAATATTGTTTTCTCCTTGAGAAAGAGACAATTACACCAATTCCTTAATTGGCATCGCCATCGCAAGATTGTATTGGAGGCGATTAAAAGGAACATGTTGTTGATATAACATTGAGCTAGGCATCAATATTAAGATGCCAATCAAACCAAATAGATACATGTAATGCCATAGTACTCATGCGACTTTAACTTTAAAATGTTTGAGGATTAGAGGAAGGATTTCAATATTACCAACTCAAAACCAAGTTCATCGAACTAGTTAGACTTGATAAATATGAAACCAATAACCAGATAGTCTCGGTTAAGCTAGATAAGGGAAAATGGATGGCGCTCATGTTCTGAAATAATTTGACTATTTTAAAACATGAGAAATTTCAGATCCCCCTTTAGCCAAAGGTTGGCGACCAAAGATAGTCTTTTAGTGAAAGGGAAAATAAGATTTAAGAAATATATCAAAGACAAGAAGTCAAAGAAAAGATAAGGACAAACAGTTGTACATACTGTGGGACCCGAGAAAATCCCCGTCGGTGTCCCTCGCGGTAAACGGCGAGACGAAAGGGGTGTCTTTTCTTTTAGAAGATTTGTTTGAATTACCGTTTAAATAAATTAAAACTAAAACTCAAGTAAACTTCCTTTTTTTTTAGATTTTATTAAAATTTGAGAATTTTATTTATTCATAAAGTAAACAGAAAAT
This sequence comes from Portulaca oleracea, assembly GCA_029582165.1. Taxonomy (NCBI): domain Eukaryota; kingdom Viridiplantae; phylum Streptophyta; class Magnoliopsida; order Caryophyllales; family Portulacaceae; genus Portulaca; species Portulaca oleracea. The sequence goes on from CM055887.1 coordinate 18,154,932, forward strand.
AAAAGAAAAACAAAAAGAAACGAAAAAAAAGAAAAAAAAAGAGAGCCCCGGGACCGGGCTCGGGATGATTTACTGTAGCAATACCTGCAGGTATTGTGAGCCAGTAACCCTGAAAAAAGGGGTCCCGGGCCTGGAAATCAGATCCGAGGCGCGGGACTGGCCGGAATACCGCCAGGTATTCCGCTTGTCCCGACCTCGGGATCTGTTTCCGAGACAGAGACAAAAAAAGACTGAAAATAAAATATGGGCTCGGGATGATTTACTGTAGCAATACCTGCAGGTATTGTGAGTCAGTGACCCCGGAAAAAGGGTCAGTGGCACGAAATCGATCCGAGGTATCGCTGGAATACCGCCGGGTATTCCGCTTGTCCCGACCTCGAGATCTGTTTCCGAGACAGAGACAAAAAAAGACTGAAAATAAAATATGGGCTCGGGATGATTTACTGTAGCAATACCTGCAGGTATTGTGAGTCAGTGACCCCGGAAAAAGGGTCGGGCTCGAAATCGATCCGAGGCGCGGATCGCCGAATACCGCCAGGTATTCCGCTTGTCCTGGCCTCGGGATCTATTTCCGAGACAGAGAAAAAAAATGAAAATAAAATCCATTTTTTTTAAAAAAAAGCTTTCCGAAACAGAAAAGAAAATACAAAGGGAAAAGAAATAAAAGCGTGAAGAAATAAAAAAAAAGGAAAAAAAGGAAGAAGAGTCGCCAATTAATTTTTGAGCGAAAATTAATAAACTCAAGAAACAAGACTCCACTAACCACGAACCACGAGATTCAGATCCGGGGGTAAGGTTACGAATTCGTGAATAAAAATTCCCGAATCCGCCCGTTCAATGAACGGACTTTACTAAACCGGTTAAATAAAAAGGAAGAAGAAGAGGAGAGAAGAAGAGAGTAGAATGGAGTATTAATTAGCGTAATTAGTGTTATTTAGTTTCATACGAATACGATAATAAAGCGAAAAATAAATACAAGAAATAAAAGAATTGAATACAAGCGTACCTTTATTCACTAACAATCCATATTATTTAGGTCGAGTTTAGGATTAACTTAAGTTACAATATAATATGAATAAGTAAGGAATAGAGAAGAAAAAAAACAAAAATGCCAATTAAGTGTATGCAAGATGAGAGAAATATAGAGGGAAAAGAGAATGTGAAATCACCAAGTGTCAATACGCCAGGGTGATTTCGATGTGTTTTTGAAGTGGAAATGGTTGGGGTTTTTATAGGAGGAATGAGGGTTGGGAATTAGGTTAAAATGAGGGGAAAATAATTGACGGAATACCGCCAAGTATCCCGGCCCAACTGCTCAAAATTTAGGGTATGACACGCTTCCCGAGGCGGCTGGAGGCGCGCTGGGTCGGGCAGAACCCGCCCACAATACCTGGCGGTATGTGGGCCGGATCCTGCCCCGCCCAGCCCGTTGTCGCCTCGGGCTGCGTGCCAAAGGGAAATGGCCTGATTTTTTTTTGTGGTTTATTTTTTTTTGCATTTCACTTGGCATTTTTTCTAAAATAAAATAAAGACAAAATATAAATAATTACAATAATTATGAGACACTTTTTGGGTGTCAACAGTTAGCCCCCACTTTGATCGAGTCTGAGTAAGACGATGATCAAAGTATAGTCTGGAGGTCTTCGATCTTCCTTGATGTAGTTCGGTCTTTCCCGATGTCGTTGAAAATGTAGCTCAGTCTTTCCCGATGTCGTTGAAATGTAGCTCAGTCTTTCCCGATGTCGTTGAAAATGTATCTCAGTCTTTCCCGATGTCATTGAAAATGTAGCTCAGTCTTTCCCGATGTCGTTGAAAATGTAGCTCAGTCTTTCCCGATGTCGTTGAAAAATGTAGCTCAGTCTTTCCCGATGTCGTTGAAAAATGTAGCTCAGTCTTTCCCGATGTCGTTGAAAATGTAGCTCAGTCTTTCCCGATGTCGTTGAAAATGTAGCTCAGTCTTTCCCGATGTCGTCGAAAATGTAGCTCAGTCTTTCCCGATGTCGTCGAAAATGTAGCTCAGTCTTTCCCGATGTCGTGGAAAATGTAGCTCAGTCTTTCCCGATGTCGTTGAAAATGTAGCTCAGTCTTTCCCGATGTCGTTGAAAATGTAGCTCAGTCTTTCCCGATGTCGTTGAAAATGTAGCTCAGTCTTTCCCGATGTCGTTGAAAAATGTAGCTTAGTCTTACCCGATGTCGTTGAAAATGTAGCTCAGTCTTTCCCGATGTCGTTGAAAATGTAGCTCAGTCTTTTCCGATGTCGTTGAAAATGTAGCTCAGTCTTTTCCGATGTCGTTGAAAATGTAGCTCAGTCTTTCCCGATGTCGTTGAAAAATGTAACTCAATCTTTCCCGATGTCGTTGAAAATGTATCTTTGTATTTCCCGATGTCGTTGAAAATGTAGCTTACCGGAGATGATGCAGCCATAAAAATTGAATTAAATTATTTTCTGAGTTATATAGAAATTATATTTCCATATTTTCTCTTGAAAATAATATCTTTCTCCTTTTTTATTATTGGAGTATTAAGGCAAAAGTTTTAAATTCTCCTTATAATAATTTTCCAGTCAATCTGGCTAGACCGGTCAAATATTCATTGAATTTAAGGATGAGTAGGTGGGAGGTTGAGGAGTTCAAGGAGTGGTTTTAAAAAAGGGGTGGTGTCTTCATTTTATCCCAACACCCAAACATCTTATCTCCCAATCCTACTCTCCCTACACTCACTTTCTCTCTAGAATCTCGAGCAGCAGAACATACCGCCAGGTGTGCAGTTCCAGAGCCCCGCTGTTGTCTGTCGATCGCCGGCGAAACTCGGAGACCGGATGGCCATACCGCCAGGTATTGCCGTCGGGTGGGTTAGTTCTCGCCGGTGACGATTCCTCGATTTTCAGGCCAGAGACGCCGTTCGCCGGAGCCCCATACCGCCATGTGTGGCAGTTGTTTCTTCGGTTTTCGCGCCAGGTGTTCCCGTCGTCGGGCCTTGCCGGAGCTTAAGCCCATACCGCCAAGTATCCTGCGGCGCGGGCTGTCTCGGGTTTCAGATCTGGATTTTCGCCGGGAAATTTTTGAATCTTGAAGTTGAAAAATCGAATTTTCTCACAATACCCCCAGGTATAACGGTCGAGTTAGTTGGTTCTCGCCGGTGACGATTCCTCGATTTTCGAGCCCGGAAAACACTGACTGTTACGCTCGCCGGAACTCAATACGGTCTCGCATGTGTTCGGTTTTCAGCATTACGAACTCGAATTTCGGAATTTTGTTGACCCATGCCTGGCGGTATTGCCCCGGGCTCGAACCCAAGTTTGACCCGCTCCTATTTTCGGGTCAACTTTTGTACAACCCGGGGGTTTGGTCTCGGGTTTGCTCCATACCTGCTTATATGGTCATGCTTTTAACTCCCGGTGGCTTGCCGAATTTCAGCTGGAACCGCCCCCATACCGTCGGGTATGGTCTCGGGTTCAGACCCGAGCTTGACTAGCTTTCGTACAACCCGGGGTCAGGTTTGCTACATACCTGCTTGTATGGTCCCGGGTTTTTAGAATTTTTGCATGCTTTTAACTCCTGATGGCTTGCCGGAACCGCCCCATACCGCTGTGCATGATCCTCGGTTCGACCCAAGTTTGACCCTTCCTTCCCGCTTTCGCGCGCAATCCGGTTCGTCCTCGGTTTACTCAAACTCGCTGCATGGTCTCAGGTTTGCGTCCCGATTTTGATTCGAGGAATTTTGCTTTGTCGCGGGATTTTGAGTTTTCTTCTTGTGCTTTGCAGCTTATACGATGACACAACCTTTGAAACCTCGAGATATCCGAATGAGCATGTGTGGCTTAGGAGATCGGAAGTGCCGGTGAGCCTTTCAAACTCATATTCTTTGTATGATCTTGGTATTCCGCATGCATGCTTTGTATCAACCTTGTCATGTATTGAGGCCCAACACTTTTTGCTGTTTCTTGTGTCATCAAATTTTTAGAGTTGAACGTTGGGATTAACTATTAATCCCAAGATTTTTCTCATAAAGATCTAATGTCATGCTTCCAGGCATGTGGCTCTGTCTAGTTTTCCATACCTTTTTGAACAGTTTTTTTTTTGTTTTTTTTTTGTACAGTCAGGCTGTCATGCCTCCAGGCATGCAGCTCTGTCTCGTCAATGTCAGTCAGTCAGTCCTTTCTCGTTATTCAAAACTCTGGGCAGGCTACCATGTCTGCAGGTATGGTGCTCTGTCCGAAGTTTTTCTGCACGGTCCGGAAAGATTTAAGTTTGGGCTGGCTGGCATACCTCCAGGTATGGTGCTCTGTCCGGAGTTTTTCTGCACAGTCCGGACGAATTTAAGTCTGGGCAGGCTGGCATGCCTCCAAGTATGGTGCTCTGTCCGGAGTTTTCTCGCATCCGCATAAATTTAAGTCCGCAGCGGTGCATGCCTGTGTATGGTGCTATGTCTGCTGAATTCTGTTCAGTTTTCGTTGTTTTTGCACTGCTTCATCAGATTTGGGGTCTAGTCATGTTGTCATGCCTTCAGGCATGCAACTCTGTCCAGCCCAGGATTGGTCAGCCGAATTTCACTTGTTGCGCGGAACCCTAGATAGGATGCCATGCCTGCAGGCATGGCGCTCTGTTCGATGTTTTTTTTTTCCGCATGGCCCAACCTTGAGTCCCCTTTGCCGAGCATACCGCCAGGTATTGCTCTATGAAATCTTGCATTTTGTCTTCGCATCGGGTCCATTTTGTAAGACCCCGGTCCAGACCATGTCTGGCGATATGGTACCGAATTTTCAGAGTTTATCTCGGAAGATGAGTTAATTCTCATAAAAATTTGTGATCCGAATTTATAGAGTTTAACTCAGAAGATGAGTTAATTCTCGTAAAACTCGAATTATCTCTTCATCGGCATCGTCCTTTGAGTTTCTGGCAATACACCCGAAGGCGATTAAGATTCCAAGTGAGCTTGCTTGATTTCTAGCCACCATAGTTGCATTTCTTTTGAGGTTCGGGAGGGAGATAGAAGAATGCATATGCGGTCTTATGCATGCTATGCTACATGAGTTATGTGTGAAAAAGTACAGGATTCTTTTATGTACAATACACAACTCTATTATGCATTCTATACTATAAGACTCTTTATGTATGATTTTATGCAGTTCTAATTCTAATGCATGATGTAACTCTTTTTTTTATTTTTCTGTACCTTTTTTTTTTATTTATGCAATGCATGTGAATTTTTCTTATTTGACTTGAGAAGAAAAATATAAATAAAAAAAACTAAAAAAAAAACTAACATGACTCAAAATGAAAATAAAAAAACGAAATGATATGACTCAAAATGCAAACTACTGTGACTTAAAATGAAAAATGCACATGACCTAAAAACAAAAACTAAAAAATGCACATTGATTTGCTGCATGTATGCGATATGAACAACCCCCACTTTCCTGAGGAAAGAAGAAAAAAATAAAATAAAAAAAACTCTAAATGTCAAGAGTGATTTCGAGGTGAGTTTCAGGACAAGACAAAAATAGTGAAAATGATGAGTTTTTCTTCTCGAATTGCCTCGTAAGTTGCCATGATGCTGATATTGAGTGATGAACGAGCCCCAGTTGGAATGCTACAAAAGAGGATATTAATGGAAGACTCAGCCTGCTTAACCTGCATGATGGGATAGTCAGGATGTTCGACCTTGATGTCATGGTTAGGAACCCCAAGCACTAAGAAGGATCAAGTGACAAGTCGTCTTGATTTCTCTTGCCTTTTCTCTATTCTTCTTGACTCTTTTAGGTAGGAACATGTAAGCACCAAGCCCCTAATATCAGTGAACAAATAAATATCTTCAAGCAAGCCAGAATGACGGACCTAGGTGGGTGTTGTCTTCAAGTAACCTTATATTGATTCAATTGGCTTCTTGTTCTGCTAAAGAAGTTATCCCTCACTCAGGTGTTCTGGAAGCGAGGATTAACTGACGAATCTCATACATACACTAATGACCAAATCAAAAGAGCTCACAGGGTAGGGATAACGGAGGATGGATTATGGAAAAGGTAGGAATGGTGGTATAGAAAGTATGTTTGTGAGTGGTTAGGCCCCAATGGTAGGCAAAATGAGGCTATGGATGGCTAGGAGAGAGTAGTGATAAGATGTACAGAGGTTCGAACTGATGGAGGTGAACGAGATGGTCTATAGACGGAGCACCATGTCTCGTGGGTTAATCTCATAAGGAAAGAGATGGTCAAATGGCTTTGGTTTGATGGATTTAGGTATGAAGGGTGATCCAAGTCTGATGGGAAAAATGTGGGTGTGCTTAGTGAAAGAAAACTGATAGCTTTTCATTATCCTTAGAGACCAAGGTTTCCTCTCCTTTTGCCTAGCTCGCCTGGTGAGGTTTTCGAGCTAGCCACTCTTTATTCTATCTCTCAAAGACCCAGTGATTTGATGATGGATTTCCTCTAAAGTGAATTGTAGCGGGCGGGCCTCAAAGAGGTTCTCCTACGTATCCAGTGTGGGATCAGGCCAGTCGTAGTTCAACAGGTGCAGCTTTGATTGATGCCTCAAGAAGGACTTTGAGATGGGTCGAAAATTTAATGGGAAGGATAGGTGTGAGGGTTTGACGGGAAGGTTTTGGAATGTGTGCAAGTGACCAATGTAAACCGACGATTGCCTCTTATTCTTGCTTTCTTGCTTTCTCTTTTTTTTTCTTCTTCTTTTCTCTATTTGTTTTTTTCTTTTTTTTTCTTTCTTTTTTTTTGAACTTGACTACCTCAATCTATATTTTTTTTATCAATGAAATTGGTCACCCGCAACACATTAGTTGGCTTAGATGGATTTATGGATGAGATGGCCATAAGATGAATGACCGGGTTCGTGGTGGTGGTTAAGAAGATGATGTGTGAAGAAATGTAGGAGAAGCAGCGAAGTGAAAATGAAGGTGGTTATGATGTAGGTGGTAAGGGATGAAAGCCTTCTATCATAGATATATCCTTTTAAGCTGCATGATTTATTTGATAGTGAGATTCACTTTTAGAGACTATTGGTCGCTTTGAATTCTCTCCTTTTGCCTAACCTGTTGGGTGAGTGTTCAAGTTAGCTTCTCTCCTCTTAATTGACCTTGGACCTGGGGTAGGGTGCAAAAAGTTTAGAGAAAATGTGATGGAGATGTGAGATGGAGGAAACGAGCAGATGGATGTGCCAGACTTGGATGGTCATATGGGTGAGTGAGCTCTTCAATCCAAATCAGGAATGCAAGCACAAGATTATTCCTTAGCAGTTTAGAAGCGAATGAAGGGTCGGGGAAGACAAGAGTCATAATCATGAAAGGTTTCATCTTTATTAAATGCAACTAAGATGAATACATTAAAAAAACTACTTGGGATATATCCCAAGTTCCCAATTGACTCTAAAAGAGAAGATAATTGCCATGAAAAGAAAAGATGCAACATGAGGGGATCGCCTAATTGATTTTTGCAGATCAAGGTTTTGGAAAGACCCTGTTTGACTTTGTAGTAAACCAAGTTCTCTACTCTGCGATTGGCTGTGACAACACCCCGGATTGGAGCATCTCTTCTATCTTGTCCTTGAGAATGTTGCATTTATCGGTATCATGACCTCGCATTCTATGATATTGGCAGAACTTGCCAGCATCCCAAGTTCTGCTTTTGACCTCAGGTTCAGCTCGAATAGGGGGAAGCTTGATCTTTCCTTCCTTAAGGAGATAGTCGAGAGCCTCCACATAGGTAGTGGAGATCGGAATGAAAGACACGGGTTGTCGCGGTTCAGCATTTCTAGCAAAGGAATTAAGAGCCCCTTGATGAATGTCAGTGTTATTCAATCCCATTGATGATGATCATTCTCCAATATTTTCTCTGATGCGATGTTCAATATTGGCCGTCCTTCTATCGTTTTGTAGAATCCAAAGGATCATATCCATTTTTCGGTCTAGACTCTCCATGCGTGATTGCATTTGAATTATCGTGGTAAAGAGTTTGTCCATAAAAGAACTTTCTCGTTCACCACATCTTCTTTCTTGATATCCTCCTGTAGCTAAGGGCGGAATTTGGTCTTTCTTCTTAGTTAAAGGTGATCGGGAGACATTTGGAACTGTTTTAAACTTCTCCATTGGTGAGTTGGACTTATGTGGTTGATCAACTCTATGAATAGAAGTGAGTCCCGCGTCCATATAGTGATTTGCAGACATAGGGATCTCTCTCTCTATTTCACGCATGCTTGAGATTTCACTATGACGAGTGTTGCTTCCATCTTTATCAAGAAAATTAAGCTCATCATCCATCCTTGCTAACGTAACGATGATTTCATCTATTCTCCTATCGTTGCCTTGCATTTGCTGTGAAATTTCAGTCAAATGTTGGGAGATGAAGAGATTGAGTTCATTGTCGCTAGGTATTCTGTTGGAGGCCATTGGAGACAGTGATGCAAAGAAGGCAACTTGTTTACTCCGAGTTCAAGGTCGGTCACCAAATCCTTATTCTGCCTGTATGGAAACCATAAACCTCAATAATTAACCCTGACATTGACCTACCCAAAGACCTAGCGACCTATATGGGACAACCTAATGCAAACAATGCCTAGAGGATGAATGATTTTTATTTATTTATTTTTTTTTTTTGGTATGGACTCACCCAACATTGGGCTTGCATGTTGACCTCTAGCGTAGGATGAGACTATGTACGGGGAAGATCCATCGGGCCATCATAAGATCGAGTCTACATTAAAGTCTTAATGAACTCAAATTCGAATAACGACCGGATGCACACTTTATGGGCCCAAAATACCTCCAAGGGTTGGACAAAATCAAGCTAAGATCTCGGGCTTAATGAAACCTCTTTGATTTGGGCTCAAGAGAGACCTCTGGGTCTTCTTTAACTTTTGCATGACTATTACCCAAACTAAAGCGGCATTTGGGGGAAAAACAATGACACCGACTCTTAAAAAAACATATAGCACGTAATTCACATATATCACAACAAGAATGCACGTAGCATACAAAATGGGTAATGCACCTAACCGAGGTTCTACATTCAAAGGTTTGAGGTCGGATACCTAAAACTAACATACTCATGTCTCTCACTCGTCACAAATTCTATGGAGTTCATAGTAATGTGATTTGTGTGTTTCTCGCAAAATTAAGGGGAAAATGTGAATTCATAATCCCGAGAATTTTGGGAGTGCTTCTTGAGTGGGAAAGCAATTCGCGACCTTCTCGAAATGTGGGATTCATTCCTTGAATTCGAAAATATACTTTACCCAAAAGGGAAATTGGGTTAACCTAGACGGTACCTTTGGGTTCATCCCGATTTATAAAAATCGAGATGGAGGTCCATATGCACGATGCCTAACTAAATAATAAAAATTACAAAAATTAACTTCTCCTTTTCTACTCAAAAATTTTAAAAAACCGGTTTTTCAAGTTTTACCCTCTTAAAGTAAGTCCCCAGTGGAGTCGCCATTTGTGGGACCCGGGAAAATCCCCGTCGATGTTCCTCGCGGTAAACGGCGAGTCGAAACGGGTGTCTTTTCTTTTAGAAGATTTGTTTGAATTACCGTTTAAATAAATTAAAACTAAAACTCAAGTAAACTTCCTTTTTTTTTTAGATTTTATTAAAATTTGAGAATTTTATTTATTCATAAAGTAAACAGAAAATAAAAGAAAAACAAAAAGAAACGAAAAAAAAGAAAAAAAAAGAGAGCCCGGGGACCGGGCTCGGGATGATTTACTGTAGCAATACCTGCAGGTATTGTGAGCCAGTAACCTTGAAAAAAAGGGGTCCCGGGCATGGAAATCAGATCCGAGGCGCGGGACTGGCCGGAATACCGCCGGGTATTCCGCTTGTCCCGACCTCGAGATCTGTTTCCGAGACAGAGACAAAAAAAGACTGAAAATAAAATATGGGCTCGGGATGATTTACTGTAGCAATACCTGCAGGTATTGTGAGTCAGTGACCCTGGAAAAAGGGTCCCGGGCCTGGAAATCAGATCCGAGGCGCGGGACTGGCCGGAATACCGCCAGGTATTCCGCTTGTCCCGGCTTCGGGATCTATTTCCGAGACAGAGAAAAAAATGAAAATAAAATCCATTTTTTTTTAAAAAAAGCTTTCCGAAACAGAAAATAAAATACAAAGGGAAAAGAAATAAAAGCGTGAAGAAATAAAAAAAAAAGGAAAAAAAGGAAGAAGAGTCGCCAATTAATTTTTGAGCGAGAATTAATAAACTCAAGAAACAAGACTCCACAAACCACGAACCACGAGATTCAGATTCGGGGGTAAGGTTACGAATTCGTGAATAAAAATTCCCGAATCCGCCCGTTCAATGAACGGACTTTACTAAACCGGTTAAATAAAAAGGAAGAAGAAGAGGAGAGAAGAAGAGAGTAGAATGGAGTATTAATTAGCGTAATTAGTGTTATTTAGTTTCATACGAATACGATAATAAAGTGAAAAATAAATACAAGAAATAAAAGAATTGAATACAAGCGTAACTTTATTCACGAACAATCCATATTATTTAGGTCGAGTTGAGGATTAACTCAAGTTACAATATAATATGAATAAGTAAGGAATAGAGAAGAAAAAAAACAAAAATGCCAATTAAGTGTATGCAAGATGAGAGAAATATAGAGGGAAAAGAGAATGTGAAATCACCAAGTGTCAATACGCTAGGGTGATTTCGGTGTGATTTTGAAGTGGAAATGGTTGGGGTTTTTATAGGAGGAATGAGGGTTGGGAATTAGGTTAAAATGAGGGGAAAATAATTGACGGAATACCGCCAAGTATCCCGGCCCAACTGCTCAAAATTTAGGGTATGACACGCTTCCCGAGGCGGATGGAGGCGCGCTGGGTCGGGCAGAACCCGCCCACAATACCTGGCGGTATGTGGGCTTGATCCTGCCCCAGCCAGTCCGTTGTCGCCTCGGGCTGCGTGCCAAAGGGAAATGGCCTGATTTTTTTTTGTGGTTTATATTTTTTTGCATTTCACTTGGCATTTTTTCTAAAATAAAATAAAGACAAAATATAAATAATTACAATAATTATGAGACACTTTTTGGGTGTCAACACATACCTAACCAATGACAGCAACCAGTTAACAACCAGATCATGTATGACACTGGAAGCGTGAATGTCCAAACTGTAAGGAAGACTTGAAATGTAGTAATATGATTTCATTTCTAGGCCAGTGTGTATATGATACTCACTACTCTTATTAAACCCACTTTGAGTATTAGATACCGGCTGTGAAACTCGCATTTATGCAAATGTGTAGGATCTACAATAAAGTAGATGTGCTTTGAAGGATGAGAGTTAGCCTACAAAAGGGAACATGCAATTAGTTGTAGCTTCTCATGAAGAGTTGGTTGTTTAATTTATCCGTTTCCTCAAGACTTATAACAGAAATTTATAGGTGATTCTATGTTCTCATTATAAGTAGAAATTTGATTTCAAGCTCTCAAATTAGAGAGAGAGAATCTCAGATAAACACACCCAACACATCGAAACCAAAAGGTTTTAAAGGAGTAACTCATGTTCAAACATGAACCTTGTAACTATATATTAAGTCATGCAAATCAGAGCGCATTCAAAAACGTCACTATGATAGACTTTTGAATAATAAGACTTTGAAACATATGATTTCTGCAAAGCATGACTGCACCTTTTACAAGAAAGGGTAAACGTGCCAACAAACACTCATACATATGGATGTATCATGTATGTAGTCCAATTAAGCACAAGTATAAGGGATGAATTACTTCAAACTTCAAAGATGAACAAAATAACACATGGTGATTCATGTTTATGAGATTTATCTGAAGCTAGAATGTTGAAATAGTTTGAAGATTTTTCAAAATGAAGTAGTCTTGGCAAAATAATGAGAGCACCTAGATACGATCGAAAGGATGCTAATGGTTGAGCCAAGAGTTTGAACAAATGACTCAAATAAAATATAACTCTTGCACTATAAACTTAAGTCATTAATTAGAAATGCATTCAGAGACTGCATAGTGCAAGATTTTGGAAAACCTAAACATTGAAATGTTCAATGTTTGTAAAGCATGTCTGATGGGTAAGATGACTAAAATCACCTCTTATTGGAATTAGTGAACAAGCTAATGATTTATTAGAATGAAAACATATTGATGTATGTGGGCCAATGAGCACTAGTGCTAGAAGAAGCTTTACTATTCTATTTCATCACTTTCAGTGACGATTTTTAGTAGATATGGGTATATCTACTTGATATGCCACAAGTCCAAATCCTTTGAAATGTTCAATGAGTTTCAAAGTGAAGTACAAAACAAACTTGGAAAAAAAATCAAAACCCTTCAATAAGGTTAAGGAGGTGAGTATTTGAGCTATGATTTCACTGACCATTCGAGAAAATGTGGAATTATTTCATAACTCTCTCCTCTAAGAATACGACATCTCAATGACGTATCTAAGAGGAGGAACCACACCTCATTAGATTTTGGGGCGATCAATGATGGTTGAGTCAACATTGCCGGTTACCTTTTTTGGGGATACACGTAGTTAACCATAACTCTAATTATTGAACAAAGATTATCTGAAGCACTAGAGAAGACACCATATATGATATGGAGAAGAGAGGTTCTTGAACCATTTTCTGAAAGAAAGGGGTATCACTTCTACAAACTGTTGTAGAGGAAAGTGTTTGTGTCTCAAAATTCTTTCTTCTTAGAGAATATGTTATTCTCTAAAAGAAAGAGTGGGAGAGTTTTGAACTTATCGAAGTTCAAGAGACACAAAACACTATAATCATCACCTTAAACTCTGCTACTTGATCCTAGTTCAAGTTTTCCTATTGGTCGGGAAATTAAGAACGAGGTTGAGGCAGTAGAAGTTCCTCAAAATGTTGAGGAGGAGGTGTCATGAACATTACTCCAGCAAGGTCATGCAAACAACTCCGTCAGCCACAAAGATATCGATCTTCTATGGATGAGCGTGAGATGTTACTTTTAGAAAGTAATGACTCTACCTACATCAAAGAAGCTTTAGCAAGTCAAGATTCCATAAGGTCTGTGATGGACTCCATGTATACATGTAGACACCGGGATTCCCACCGATAAAATCCCGACTTATCAAAAGTTTAATAAATCATTTGGGCCGGATACCAGGATGGATCATTGGGCTAATAAGCGAAGCAAGCATAAGGCAGCCCAGTATCTGGGTTAAAACCCGCACGGGTTTTAATCAAGGTAGGCGGCCCAGAAACAGAACAAGCCCAAGGCGCGCCCCGACCCAGCTGCTTCAAAACCCGTGTGGGTTTTAAACCGCCTCAAGCGCGTCGTTTTGTCGTCCACGCCAGCGATCCGTGTGCCTGGATATTATAAAACCCGCGTGGGTTTTCTCTTTGAATTCGGCGACAAAAATCTTGATCACCCCCCATGATATTAGCTCTATGTGTTTGACTCCTACCCTTGACTTTGTGATTGCATGGCATAATCCTTGGGATGTGTCCCACCATTTCTCTCCTAAAACTCACCTCACTCACCTATAAATACCCCTCCATTTCACCCTCACTAACCACCAACTATCATCATAATGCTACCGACACTCTCTTAAACTCTCCCTATTATATCCATTCTCATATTACCATTACCTTTACTCTACCAAATTCTCATCAAATCACCACCCATACATCACCTTTCCATTATCCTCATACTCACCTTCCCAACCCTCAAGTCAAAGCAAAGTCAAGGTTTCCGACCGGCGCATTTGGGTGTTCTAAATCAAAGAGATTCTCCTTCATTTCCTTGTTGTTGTTATTATTTGATCATGTAATTTGTACTTTATTTTTCATTATATGTGCATATTTTGTAAAACAAAAACCCCATTTTTATACTGCATGTTTTGGCAGGTCTTGGTTTAACATCTTCCTCTCACCCAATTCAAGGCTAAAACCGAGAGAATGTGGGCCAGGAATCAATAAAACCCCCATGGGTTTTATTGTTTCCAACTCCCATTCTCTGGCCCAAAGAAACAGGCGGCCCGGCCCAAGGCTTGTCAAAACCCGCGCGGGTTTTGGCAGGTCTTGGTGGCCCGCCCGCTTCCTATTGGGCTTGAATTTGGTGTTTGGTCCGATTTTAAATCATTATTAATATATTTCGGTGTAATTTCAAGTATTTAAATAATAAAAAATGGATTTGTAAGACAAATAAAGATTTCATCACCCCGAAAATGAATTTCGAAAATAAAAATATCCTTATTTAAGGATTAAGCAACCTTAGTCGGCTCCTGATTATTTAAATAGCTCATTAGGGAAAAGCGGGCTTCTCTCCCGGGGTCCTACAGATTGGCGACTCCACTGGGGACTTAAACTTAAAAAGAGGGTAAAACGTGAAAAAATCGAATTAATTTGAAATTGTAAAAGGGAGAAGTGATTTATTTCGCACTTTTATAATTCTTTTTAGGCATTCTTTGCGTACCGGGCCACTAATCGCGTCTTTTGACACGTTAGCACAAAGGCGACGATTTAGGTATACCTAGGAGATTCCCTCGAGAGCGGGTAGGCCACTACCTGTGTGGTGCATCCTACATCGCCAAGCATTTGGTCTCTCTTCTCCCCATGTTACACTCAAAGGGCTTCCTTGAAGTTTCTTTGAGCAATACCTCACACTCCTTACCTAAAGGGTATAGAGCACTGGGGTGAGAACGTGCAGTAGGCCATGTAATCCAACCATAGAAATCCATGAACATAGAACCTTGGTTTAGGGTATCCCTTCAAGTTGTATGCTATGTGCTATGTGTACCCTTTCCCCTTTTTCTTTTATTGTTTTAGAGTCAATCTTTGGAGGTTTTGTTCTAGTCTATATAAAATTCATTGGGTTGAGAAAATGATTACTCATTAATTAGAATAATTAACCCCAAAAAGCATCATGGTTAACCCAAGTGGAAGGGCCCATTTATGCTTAAAGGATGATTATTTTAACTAATAATTAAAAATTAACTCGCCTTTGATGATATTATATGGCCCTTTACAAATTCTAACGAAGGCCAAATTTTTTTTTTTTTATTAAAGTCTAACAAAATTAATGGATAGCGTCTTAGATTGCATAATAGTCACTAGGTTCGAGAAAATTAATTTGTCGATTTAATTAATAAATCCATCATGTTTATGGTCGGCCCGTTGTTAGGCGCAACCATATGAGATTTGTTGATTAAACCCATAAATTAATTATGATTAGCTTATTGTTGGCTTTATTCAATCCTTTACAATATCCATTTTCCTCGAGAAAAATGAAAGGTAAAAAGAAAGAAGGTTAAAAAATGGGTCGCCAGTCTTGTTAAAAATTATTCTAGTCCGCATAATAGTTATTGTGGCTTAAGCTGTGTGAATTGAGAAACACTGAATTGAACTTATCAATCTATGTCCCGCTCGCTATGTTTGGCTATATACGGCCCTTTATAATGTTTTGTTCATAGGTCCATATAGAGTTAGGTCATGCACTCCCAAAAAGTGGGTGAGTCCTTTGTGTCAGCATATATGCGTCGAGTCAATTAGGATCATATAGGTCCCTTAGGGCATGCATGCATCGGGTAGTATGTGTCAGAGTATGTCATCGAGTGTTCTAACTTTGAATTTCCATGCAGGCATCATTGGTGATGGACTCCGAGCCCGCATTCAAGATCCACGAACTGGTCGTTTGATTCCAAACTCGCATTACGATCCATCTGCAACTAGGGACTGCATCATGTCTGGAGAGCAATTCCAAGAGATCCCCGTTCAAAGCACCGAAGCCAACATCACGAAGCATTTGGACGAGCTCTATACCAAAATGCAAGGACTTGTGTTTGCTAATACTTTAGAGCAAGAACAGAAGATGAATAAAAGGTTGAGTGAACAACAACAAGTGATGGATGGTATGCTGTAGGCCATCACTAAGATCAACACCAAGTTAGGGATGAATGTTGAAGAAGATGATGAAGAAATGTAGGGATATGAATCTGAACCTGAAATCATCAAGACATCCTCGGATTTTGTAGGAATAGGGATATCCAAGGCAAAGGTTAATACTCCTGAAGTGACAAAACCTACAAGGGACTCCGCTATTAAGGCCCTCGAACAGAAGTTAGAGAGCCTCACTAAAGCAATGAGCACTGTACCAGCTTTTGCTGACAAGTACTTGGAGGTTCCATTGCCTGTTCAGCCAACCCTGAAGATAGCTGACAAAGTTGAAGTGCCAAATATTAGGTTCAAACCTTCTGAAAACCCTATTCATCATGTTGAGGAGTTCATGAGGTTGGCACCTTTAAACCGGATTGTTGTCGGTCAATACTCTACCGTCTTCCCATCCACCCTATATGGCGAAGCAAAGGTATGGTATCATGCACTGTCACCTCAAATCAAAGCCAACTGGAGTGAGCTGTTCAAAGCTTTCATTAACAATTACAGCCGCATCCAGAAGAAATAAGCTACGGTGGATGACCTAACCACCATGACGCAGCGAGAGGATGAATCCTTTATGGATTACTTTGAGAGATGGCATTCGATGTTGTCCCACATCAATGAGACGATCCCTCTCCGCCTACAACTGTCTACCTTTAAGCAAGGGCTCAAGAGCAGTCTGTCCAAGCACTTGGGGTACCATGTCGTCAAAGATTTTGATTACTTGAAGGACATTTGTGTCCAACTAGAGGCGATGCATAATGATAAGACCACTTCGCCTGGATGGAGAGGGTCCAGCTCCAACAGGAGGGCCACTAGTGCGGCTAGCCACCCTCCTAAAATTATGGAGACTAATTCTTTCCAGTGCAAGGGGCCTTATGTACCGAAGTACGAGACCTATACGCCGTTGGATGTTCCTTACTCTCAGGCACTTGACCGTCTGGTCAAGAAGGGTATCTTTTTTGCCCTTACCGAAAGAAGAGCCAGAAATCAAAGGCAGAAACTAGGATGCCAACCAATTTTGCCGCTATCACCATTTCTGAGGGCATGACACTGAGAAATGCTGGACCTTAAGGAACAAGATAGAAGATATGATAAGGGAAGGGACGCTGCCAATGCCAAAAGCTGCCAAGAAACTAAACAATAAAAGTAATCCTATGCCTGAGCACGCAAATGCTATTTTCTGTGGGGAT
This sequence comes from Portulaca oleracea, assembly GCA_029582165.1. Taxonomy (NCBI): domain Eukaryota; kingdom Viridiplantae; phylum Streptophyta; class Magnoliopsida; order Caryophyllales; family Portulacaceae; genus Portulaca; species Portulaca oleracea. Next base: position 18,172,015 of record CM055887.1, read on the forward strand.
TTTAGCTTCGACCCCTCCTCTTTGATTGTAGAAACAGGTCAACCTATCCCTGAAGTAGTTGGGTTCCCTGAAGGTTTGTTCATCCACGGTATTTGGGACAGTGATGAAGATGACGAGTATGAGCATTCCGAGACTAAATGGATGGAGACAGATAAATTAGGTAATGTAGCATTTCTCACTCGGTTTGGCCGCCACAACCATAGGAACACACCACCCCAGTGGTTGTTCCTAACCATACACCAACGGTCAACAATGACAATCAGGTCTCCCCTGAAGATCCTCTTCTTTCTCAACCCAAAAAGACCAGGGCGGAGGTCACCATATGGCAACTCAGATGCACGTCGCATGCTCATAGACAGAAGATGTTGGATGCCCTTACATCACTCACGGTATCTCGTACGACGACTCCCGAATCATTGGTTGCTCATGTTACCACCCAACAACAGATGATTACTTTTGGGATTGAAGATCTGCCTCAAGCAGGAGCATCTCACAACAAAGCCCTGTACCTTACAGTGCAATGCTCTAACAAAACTATCCCACTGGTTCTGGTCGACAACGGTTCGGCTGTAAATGTGTGCCCTTGGAGAACGGCGCAAAAGTTAGGAGTTGAACAACCACAATTGGCTCAAAACGGTGTACAACTCAGGGCCTATGACAATTCACCTCGGAGGTTAGTAGGATCTATAGTATTGCCCATTACTATAGGCAGCGTCACTCGGAATGTTGAATTCGTGGTGCTAGACATTCCAGCCTCCTTCAATTTGCTACTAGGGAGGCCATGGCTTCACGAGTGTAATGCTATAGCATCCACTCTGCATCAAAAGGTGAAAATGTTGGTTCGAGGTTAAGTGATCACTATCTCAAGAGAGTCTATCAATGCTGTTTTCACTCTTAAACAATCAACTCTTGAAGTGGAGTACAGTTCAATGGATGAAGAACTCCACAGCTTCGAGCTTGTGGCGATGATGAGTCGGGATGAAGCATCTTTCGACTTCGATCCCTACTCAAATCCCAAGGTACATGCTATGCTCAAGAGACAAGGATATTTCCTTAGGATGCCACTGGAAAGAATCCGAAGAATAAAATTCCTCCTATGTTCAAGACCTTTAAGCAGAAGGGAAGGTTTGGCTTAGGTTACAAACCAACTGAGAAGGAGGTCAGGCTCGCAAAGACGGCTATCGTTGAGGATGGACAATCCTCCCACTTTATTCCAGATGAAGCCCTATCCACTTACTCTGAATGGGCAATTTGTTAGGGAAGGTGATGACTTCCCCTACTATGGGTTCCCTAAGCCATTCTATCTGAAGAGCAAAGGAATTCAAGTTGTTGGACTGGAACTCTTCGACGATTACTCCATTAATATGGCTACTGTCTTTGTTCCCGCTCGGGACAAGCATCCTCCATTAGAATGGGCTCATCTTGCTGGGTGCAACATTTTTGGCATGTTGTTTGGACAAGAGGTTGTCCAGAAGAAGTCTGAAGTTGATGTTGTTATTGTTGCATTATATCCAACCCGAGCTTTGACCCAAGTTCCATGATTACTGAAAAACGGAGAAGTTAAGGCGGTCTCGTGGGTTGATGGTGAGAAGAATAATTTTGCTTTATCTGTAAGAGAGTCTGTTCCTAAGGACATACGGTTAGGTCTTAGGGGTCTAGAGTCAAGTGAGTCTGGTCTTGAGTCTGTTGGTGATGTATTCGTTTCTGCATTCAATAAGATGAACCTTTCTGCTTACTCTGATTCTTCTTTCCCCTCTTCGCTGAACTGCTGCGCCAATGATAATCTGGAATTTAATGAACCCTTAAATGAATTTTCTAATGAACATGAGCATAAAATGCACCATAAATGTAGGCACAGAAGAACAACCTCGAGAGTTGAAGTTAGGCAGCTCACTCACAGCAGAAGAACGGGTAGCTTTCACGGATCTTCTCAGGGAGTTTGTGGATGTATTCGCATGGTCCTACGAGGACATGCCTGGGATTGATAGGGAAATTACGGAGCACACCATATCTTTGCTTCCTAATGCAAAGTCAGTTCGACAAAAGGCTAGGAGGATCAAGCCTGAATGGGCTAAGAAAATTGAGGAAGAAGTAATCAAGCAGCTTAACGCTAAATTCACAAAGCAGTCCAATATCCTGAATGGATTGCTAACATTGTTCCGGTACCCAAGAAAGATGGGAAAGTACGCATGTGTGTCGGCTTCCGAGACCTCAATAAAGCCTGTCCCAAGGATAGTTTTCCGTTACCTCACATCGATGTATTAGTGGATAACACTTGCGGGCATGAGCTCCTGTCCTTTATGGATGGATATGTCGGTTATAATCAAATCAAAATGGCAGAAGAAGACATGGAGAAAACGTCATTTACTACACCATGGGGAACGTACTGTTATGTGGTTATGCCTTTTGGTCTCAAAAATGCTGGAGCGACATATCAAAGAACTGCCAACACCCTACTTCATGACATGATGTACATAGAGGTAGAGGTTTATGTGGATGACATGATTGTTAAGTCCAAAACAAGGGAGGAGCACATTCTTAACCTCCGCAAGTTCTTTCTACGACTTCGCAAATACAAGATGTGGCTTAATCTAGCAAAATGCACCTTCGGTGTTACCTCCTGGAAGCTGCTAGGTTATGTGGTTATCCAACGGGGGATTGAAGTTGACCCTTCAAAGATAAAGGTTATCCAAGAGTTGCAGCCGCCTAGGACAGAAAAAGAGATAAGAGGCTTCCTAGGACGAGTTCAATACATCATTAGGTTCGTCTCAAAGCTCACCATGACTTGTGAACCTTTATTCAAGACACTAGAGAAAGGAAGCAAAATAGAATGGGATGATCAATGTCAAGTGGCCTTTGACAAAATCAAGGAATATTTCCAACATCCTCCAGTCCTTATGCCGCCAGTACCAGATGAGCCTCTACTCCTTTACCTTACCGTGACTAGCTCTGCAATGGGGGCTATGCTAGTTCAGAAGGTTAAAGGTCAAGAGAGCTCCATCTACTACTTGAGCAAGAAGTTTCGGGACTATGAAAGTCGATACGCAGACGTAGAGAAAATGGCTCTCGCATTAGTATGGGCCACCAAGAAGTTGAGGCATTATATGCTTTCACGTACAGTATATGTCATAGCAGAGAATAATCCCATCAAGTTCATCATGGAGCAACCTACCAT